>BRKX01000016.1:45237500-46437500 GCA_026008535.1 Perilla frutescens
TATTTTGTCAAATGTATTATCTCAGACAGTATTTATATAATGTATTATTTATATATTTGCTTTCAAAATACAATTCTATCAAAAAAATTAGTGGAATATGTGCATAATAACATGTCATAATAGTTCATAAAATTTCATGCTAAATTTCCAAGATTTTAATATGATTACCGTCATTTTTTTCAATTTTCTGCGATATCGATATACGATATCGATATATCTGTCGATATATCCGTAAAATTGAAGTTGCGATATATGTTGCGATAGCGATATTTTCATCCTTGGTTACATCCAATATATTTGAAGCGATGAAGCATGTTGAGGATCCTGAGGCTCTTTATATGGTTGATATAGTTGATTCTCTAGTTGATGAGTTTGTTGAGCATAATTTCAGAGATGATAAGTTAGAACAGGTACTTTTTGGTGGGGTGACTGAAACAGCCGCCAATTCGGAAGAAGAAACAGCAATTAGAGGGATTATCCAGCAGTTATATGCTACCAGTGAGTTTCCGGCTAGGAATCTGACAAGTCATATGCCTATACTGACGAACACGGAGCCGATTCTACCATCTCATGTGAAGGCTTCCGTTTTAGAATTGAAAGTCCTTCCTGAACATTTGAAGTATGCATACCTGGGGGACCCCGATACGCTACCCGTCGTCATTGGTAAAGACCTCTCTTCGGATCAGGAAGCCAGATTGATCGGGGTTTTGAAGAAACACAAATGAGCTATAGGTTGGACCTTAGCCGATATCAAAGGAATCGGCCCAGATATATGCATGCACCAGATTTTTCTTGAACCAGATTGCAAGCCCTCTCGAGATCCACAGAGAAAATTGAACTCGGTGATGTAAGAAGTGGTTCTCAAAGAAATTCTCAAGCTGCTCCAGTTAGGGATCATTTACCCAATCTTCGACAGTGTTTGGGTCAGTCCAATGCACGTGGTTCTAAAGAAATACGGGTTCTAGTTTGTCAAGAATGAGAATAACAAGTTGATCCCAATGCGGTTGCAAACAGGTTGGCGCATGTGCATTAATTTCCGGAAACTGAATGATGCCACATGCAAAGACCACTTTCCTTTGCCATTCATCGATGAGATGCTCGAACACTTGACGGGAAAATCTTTCTTCTGCTTTCTCGATAGATACTCGGGCTATTTTCAAATCTTTGTAGCCCAGGAAGACCAAGAAAAGACAACTTTCACATGCCGTTTGGAACGTTTGCCTGCCGAAAAATGCCATTTGGGTTATGTAACACCCCTGATACCTTCCAACAATGTATGATGAGTATTTTTTCCGACTTGATTGAGAGTTGCATTGAGATTTTTATGGATAATTTTACAGTGCATGGGGATTCGTTCGAGCAATGTATGGAGTACCTGGACAAGGTACTTCAAAGATGTGTTGAGACTGACTTGGTGTTGAATTTTAAGAAGTGTCACTTTATGGTGCAGCAAGGCATTGTGCTCTGGCATGTCATCTCTGCGAAATGGATCGAAGTTGATAGAGCAAAGGTTGATTTGATCGTGCCTCTGAGCGTTGGAGTTTATTGTCCATTGATTCTGATTTTGTTGCCCACTCGTCTCGGAGTGCGAATATTCATGATGATGCTTTACGTCTCTGCCATAGGTTTTTGGTTTCTAAATTGTATGGTCGAGTCGATATGATGAATGTAGTCACGTTACAGGAGCTCTTTATTCTTGATTGCATGATTTCTGGTGACAAGCTTAATTTTGGGTTTTGGTTGGCCCGGTAGTGGCAATACAGCGCTAACCACTTTCTGTGTAGAGCTCCTTTAGGCTATTTTGTTACTCTACTTGCTCAGCATTTGCACATTCCTCTTGATGGTCCTGATCTGTTGCCTGCTACTTTATTTACTGTTGTTGATGGTCGTTTTTGGATAAGTGTTAGCTGCCAAGATTTGATGAGTATGAGGAGGAGGGGTTGTGACTTGGTTTTGGTTGGATTGTTAGTTGTTGTATTGCGATTGTGATATGCCATACTTTAATGATTTCTTGAACGATGAATTGTGCCTTTGATCACATTTTCTTGAGCTTATAAATGTAAGGTTTTGAGCTTGTGAGCATGACTTATCTCTAGAGAGCTCACCTTTCTTTGATGAGTGTGTCGGGTTATGTTGCTCAATACTTGATTTGCTCTGCTGCCACGATTTTGTTTCTCTTGAGTTTCAAGCATGAAAATGATTAAGGCAATTAGGATTTACCCAAGCTTTGGCCTGAAGAAAACTTCCATACCCTCAACTGACAATTAGTGAGCCTGTTTGAGCTTTAAATTCTAATTTTTCTTATTTCAGCCACTATACACTTAGCCATAGCCTTTATTTTTGGCCTGCTTTTGACCTTGAGAATATGCAAGCAATTTCCTAACTGGTTGAGCTGCACTAATAAGAGGGGTGATGCTGGAAGATTAGAAGGGCAATTCTATGCTCCTGTCCTACAAAAGAAATGAAAATAAAGAAAAAAAAAAAGAGAAAAAGAAAGAAAGAAACAAGGAAAAGAGTAGGACGTGGAGGGGGGTGAAAGAAACAGAACTGGGTGAAAATATTCCCTGTGTTTATCTGTTCTAAGAGAACCAGCCATGAGTTGTAATTGTTGTGTATTTGCAGCTGTGTTTGAGATCTAAACCATGAAATACTTGCATATTCTCATTTTATTGAGCCACTTCATCCAAAAAAGTATCCTACCTCTAAACTCGAGCCCCATTACAACCTTTGGAGAAAGACCTTTTGATTCATATTTGATCTTAATTGTTGGTGATTTCAGTGACATATGAGCAAATCTATGTTGAGAATAACAAATCATGACTTGTGTGAATTTCCATGTATCCTTCCTTTTGTGAGAGATTTAGAGTGAATCCTGGTGAGGTTGGATCACTGTGCACAATTTTGACTCGAATGAAAAGCATTGGTATATTTGTTGAAACAAGACAGGTTGGTGGTTTGTGGTTGGATAAGTTATAATCCCTACTCCGAGTACTTTCCGGTTCGAGGCAACTTATACTTGTTTAAGTTTCTTTCGTTTGGAGTCTGTGTTGTGTTTAGATATGCTCGAAGACGAGCATTGTCTAAGTGTAGGGGGATTTGATCGGGCTATTTTTATCTACTTATTTTGGGCTAGTTGGTGTAAATTCCTTAAGTTAATTGCCTTGTAATTTTTTTTTTGGAAGAATATTGTGTCTTGTGAGTTTTTGCAGGGAATTAACCCAAGTTTAGAGAAATAGGCATGTTTTTGGGTAGGAGTACAGCCGAGTGAAGACAAGATGAAGCTGGAAGCACGTAAAAGCCATGCCATATGGGCATACTGCAGGAAGGAATGGGCCGAAAAACTGAAGACTAGGCCTCAGCGCGCGTTTTGGGCTTATGCACGGGTTTTTACTAAAGGATGCGGCTGTGCAAAGACTCCACCGCCTTTAGGAGTCCATCTTTTGTTAATTACCTAGTTGGGATAGATTGGGATTTTAATTTCCATGTAGATGCTATTTTAATTAAGGATCTTATTTATAGATTAGAACTTTATCTCTATTTCATTCATTCGATATTCACGCATAGACGACACAACAGAGTGAGATGGATTCTATCAGATTTATTTCATCTTCTTCATTGTTTTCATCGTGTTCTGCTCGTTATTATTTCAAAGTTCTGATTTAATTATGAAATCGAGCTAAGTTCTTCTTATGCCGGTGACAACTAACGAAGCCCTAGCCTAGCTAAATTATGTGATCTAAATGCTCTTTTCTCATTTAATTAATTTGTATGCACTTGTTATTCTCGGTATTTCGAGTCGTTAATTATTTTGATATTACCAGGTAGTTGCAAATATTTGGTAATTCAAAATTAATTAGTAGCCAATTAAACCGGTCATCCGTAATTATGGTTTAAGTTTGATTAGTGGTGAAACGGTTCTTCAGAACCAGGGGAATAACAACCTTAATTCAACGGTCTTGTGTCAGAGTCTGTTGGTTATTAATCGGGTTTATCTAGAACTTAAGGTTGTCAGCTCATTAAACCTATAAAGTGTCTCTTACGGTTGTTAGTCGATTAGGGAAATAATTGGTGAAGTGTCTTCCTGATTATCGAGAAATTACGGAGAAATTAGGCCGCATCAGTAAGTGTCTTCAAGAGCTATAACTGATTTGCATCTATTAACTGAATTAATCATTGCATCAAGGATCGGTTTAGAAAGCTAGGGTGGAGTTAATTGGAATTCGGAATATTTCTTCTAATCTTTTAAATTTGTTCATTCTGTTCACTCATGTATTTTTCTATTTATTTATTAATTTCGTTTGTTTTATTATAATCACAAAAACCCCCTTGAAAGTTTGCTTCTATAGATTGGAAGTTTAGAGTAATTCTCGCCGGTCCTTTGGGAGACAATCTTGCTCATCACTGTACTGTGCCGTAAGGGCATACCGACTGCTGTCTGGAAATTTATTTTTGGTGTAAAACGACGCACCATGGGGTCAAAGGGGGCGAAGTTCTCCTTGCCTGGGGGTCTGGAGGGGCGAAGACGCCCCCGGCCCGACAGTAACGGATCAAACTGATGGCCGAACTTAAGTTGCACCCCAAACTGATCAGTTTTTGGGTCAAACTGAAGATTCCAAACAGGAGCTGAAAGCTTAGAGCTAAGCTAGAGCCACAACTGATGGGATCAGTTGAAGTTCCCCAACTAAAGAACAAAACTGATAAGGCCAAGAGCTGGGAGTTGCAGCTGAAGAACCGGAAGTTGAGCTGAAATTTCCCAACTGATAAGCTCAACTGATGAGAGCGCCAACTGAAGAAACCCTGCTGAAACCCAACTGACGAGCTCAACTGATCAAAATCAAGCCGAAGCTGGAGCTGAAACACCCCGTGCCACGGAGGCACCGCGGTCGCAGCAGGAGACCCACGGCCAAGAGGCCCCGCGCGCGTGTGGCACCTCATCAGCGCGCGGCGTCCGAGCCCCATCGGCGCATCTCTCCAATCCCGCGAGCACGCGGCACACCGCCGGCATAGGACGGTAAGTCCGAGCCTTCTGCGATCAGTTTTGCTCCCCTTGATCAGTTCGAGCTCCAGTTCGATCAGTTTCAACCTGTATCTTCGGGAGATCTATTCTTAAATGCTCTCCACCACTTGGCCAGCTGGAGAATTAATGCACACGGTTCTAGCTAGGAGTAGGAGGAGTTGGGGAAACCATCAAGCAATAACTCCACCTTTTATTTTTCTCTCTCTTCACCAATAAAGCATCTACCATCTCCATCCATTCACAGACTGCGTTCCCTGCTGGGAGGAGGAAATTGACAACTTCCATCTCCATCACTTCACCATCCACAAACACCATCGTTCCAAAGAGAGAGAAAAGAGGAGGATAAGAGGCAAGAAAGCAAAAGCTCAAGGAAGAAGGCACGAGAAGGTAGGCTTGCTCAAGGACTTCTACTTTTTGGTATTTCTTTCCTTAGCTTAGCTTCTTTGTGGGAATTTGTCCCAAACTGACGAGACAAACAATATTGTAGAAGTTTATATTTTATTTATCTTTTGATTTATAAAATGAAGAACATGTATGATTTTTGTATTGTTTCGAGCATGATTGGCTAATCTCGTTCATTAGAGAGTAGATAATCGATTTGATTTCGATCCTTGCTTGTGATTGTTGGTTTCTTATTGTTGGAATTGTGCTTGTTTATGTTGAGTAATTGGCCACTACTTAACATTGTTAGGCTCTAGATGAGACCGAAAGGAGATTCTATAGCCGACTTAGGTTCCTTCAACATTAGGTAAATTAGGTTTAGTGAGCCTAATTGTTAGTCTTTAAGTGGACTAGGTACATAAGCCTAATGGTTCGTATGATATAGCTGATGGGGGTTTAATAGATCAAAGGTGACAGTAAGTGAAGTTACACCACTTGAAGGGGTCGATTGTACGTCTGGGATTAACATAATCAACTTGAATCAAGCTAAGAGAGAAATCAATGAGAGAATCTACACCCTAATGCTCCTTTCTTAATCTTTTTATCAATCTTTGTTATTGTTGGTGTTGCTAGTTAATTTTACTTGCTTTATTTGATAGTTTAGCCAACCATCCAACCCTTGCTTAGAATGTTTAGGTTGTATTTAAATTCACGTACTTGTCTACAATCGACCCCGTTCTCTTGTGGGTCTGGATTGAAGTAGTTGCGTAGGACAAACTAGAATCTTCAATCAAAGGGTTGATCCTTGAATTTGCGGGATTAAGCTAATTGAATTGAAGATAAGCCATATCTGCGCAAACTGAAGTGGGCACAACAAATTCAGAAGCAGTTTAAGATCCCTGTTTGTGGGGGAATTTGAATTTGAATGTCTATATTTAAACTAGTTCTTTTCGGAAACAACATACTTTAACTTTTACAGTTTCTGCACTTTTACTTTCTACATTTCATTTTTAAAACTGCTTTGGCAGCAAAAACAATTTTAGATTTTATGCCTGCAAGAAGTAGATTTATGTTTAAATGTTGTTAATGTTCAATGTTGGTTTTGAGCATCTTCTATTTCAATTCCAATAAGTTATTTAATTTTTTCATGTTTTTTACTTTATGCATTTTCAATTCTATCTAGCATGAGTAGCTATATCTTTATTTCCGGGGTTTGAACAAAAGATAAAGGTTAAAACACACTGAAACACTCGTGAGGCCTTGTGAACATAATACTGCATGAATGAGTTTCTACCGAGTTTTGAACTTGTTCCAAGTGATTGTGTGTTCAATATATATGACTATCGTGGCTGATCACTCTTTAGTTATAATGGGCACATTAGAATTAACCGATTAATGAAATGTGATTGTGTGTTAATCAATGGCAATTGGGAATTCGGTAGGTTGTTGTGGGCACACAAAAAATCAGTAAACACAACAAACTTGGGTCCATCTAGGTACAAGGTTGCCTATTCACTTACATCTCTTAGGAGAATCAGAAGGTGGGTGACAGGTTAGAGGTTTAATTGAAGATGAATCACTTTTAGATCTATTCTGAAAGAATGAATGATGATACGTAGTGAAAAATCCAGTCTCCATAACTAGGTGACTTAATCGTGTAGGAAAATCATTGTGCTCATGATCGTGTGAGTGTGATTTAAAGTGGATTCTAATTCAAATTCCGAAGACTTTTGTTATTTGATATTTTTATTATTTATTTTTACAGATTTATATTCCAATTTAGTGACAACACAAACTAAACCCGGCCTCCTTTGTGATTGGTGACTAAAAGTAAGACCGCATCAGCTCTATGTGGGATCGATCATTACTCACAGCTAGTTACGCTCTCTGTAGGCACAAGAGAATAAATTTATTTTGAATGCAAAACGATCGCGTGTCAAAATTGGCGTCATTGCCTAGGAATTGGTTTTTAGTGATTTTACTTTTCAAGCATGTGTGCCTGAAAGTTGATGTCCAGGTCTTCTTCAAAAGAAAGTCTATTGTACGATCCAAAGATAGAAAAAACTTCAAGGAGGAACAGAGTAGCAGCAATGAGGGCAAGATGAGTTGAAAACAGACCTTGTGAGCCCATACCACCACCAGAAGGACAGGAAGACGAAGGGCACGAGAAGGAAAGACAGTTCAAGAACGGCCAAGATCATAGAATGGCCACTGCAGATGATCAAACTCTGAGGCAGTTAGTCTTTCTGACTAATATGAATCTATGCCCTATGGGCATAACACTCCCAGCAGTAACTCAAGCTTAGGATATTCATACAAACTTTATTCGAATCTTGCCAAAATTCTATCGAATGCCACGAGAAGACCCTTAGAGGCATTTGCAAGATTTTGATATGGTTTGCCAAACTCAACCATCTGATCATGGGTGAGAGGAATATGTGTGGTTAGTTGTGTTCCCTTTTACTTTGCAAAATGGGGCACGGGACTAGTTGTACATGTTAGCAACTGGTGCTGTGATCACATGGAGACAACTTCAACATAAATTTCTGGAGAAATACTTCCCTGCATCTTGAGTTCAGAAAATGAGAAAAAGAATTGAAAGTCTAAAGATGGGCACGAACGAGAGTTTCTATGATTATTGGGGAATATCCAAACGATGCTAACAAAATGCCCACGGTACCAGATAACTGAACATGATCTGATTCAGTATTTTGTTGGAAGTTGATAAACATAGCTTTTGTATGTATTTTTATATTTATTTGGGTGGTAGTTAATGAGCAATGCATGCATAAGTTGACAAGTTGCACATAGTTTTCCATAATTTGTGCAGTGTTACTTTTTGCTCATTTTGAAGAGATTTAATGACAATTATATTATGAGATTCAATTGAGCCTTGAAAGTACCTAAGAATATAGAGAATGGAGTTAGGAGCGCGTTGCAAAAAGAATCAAGTCAATCGAATGAGAAATGAGCGAGAACGAAGCAAAACGGTAAAGTGTGTCGGGTGACAAAGTAGAGCACGAACTGTGCTCCTTTTGGCGACTCTTGGCGAACTTCCTTTTGAACCTGGTTTTCCTTCTTTTTGTAGGCTTCCACTCGCTCTACTATTTAAGGGCTCTTCTTAGACGTAATTGTGGATCTTCTTTTCATTACATTTCAATTTTATTTTTAGATTTTAGATTGGTGTGACGGATGTTTTCTCTGCAACTTTGAAGATTGAAGTTTTCTGTTATATAATTCAACTACGGTTCTTTTAATATTTTTGTAATTTCGATTATGCATTTTAATTTCTTTAATTCTTCAGTTATTTTAGATTTCATTATGTGTGAGTAGTTCTTATAATTAATTCTAAGGTTTATAGGATCTATGAAATTATGTATTGATTTAATTCTTTATCAATTTTTCTTCCAATTATATGGGTCAAACATTTCATTTTAGATTTCTCAGGCATGATTAAGGTTATAGACATTGTATGCTAGCTAATTAATTTGAGTCCTGATAGAGATAATTAATTAGTGGGATTAAATTGAATGATTTGATACGCGGACTTGTGATCTGTAAGAGGTTTTTAATCTGTTAATCTATTGGGAGTTGACAATTAATCTAGAGATGAAAGTAATAGATAAATTACTAATCTACTTTTACCTTGAGCCTCAGCGGGGATATGTAATTAAAATTATGATCTTCCACCGATAATTGGATTAAATTGGAAGTTGATTGAATTACATTAATATATAATGGATTCATGAGTTTGCATTACATATGTAATACCCCAAAATATTGTAGAAGGTTTTATTCAACATATGTTACCTGAGGGTAATCTAGAAAAGAAGTTGGATCCTTGTAGGACTCAAATGAAGGAAATCGCACGCAGGGAAATCTGTTAAATTTTGTTTTGGACAAAAATTGTTTTAACAGTATGTTTTGATTTCGAGATGATAGAAAAAGTTTCAAGGATTGTGCCAAACTTTTAATTTTTTAATTTCGAGTTCAAATCACTACTACAAAAATGCACATACATAACAGTGCATAGATAACGGTTTTTATTTAAAACCGTTACGAAGAGAGTATAGGTAACAATTTTCTCAAAAACCGTTACGTATGTGCGTGCACTCACATATATAAATAACGATTTGAATTATACGTAACGGTTCTACACCAATCGTTACGTATGAGCTTATTTTAGAAATAGTATATATAACAGTTTAATCGAAACCGTTACGTATGTGCATTTTTTTATTGTAACGGTTTATTTACAAACATTATTAAAATAGCAAAACTTAAATATTTTAAAACATGGCTCTTTCTCTCTCCCCGTCTGCACTCCAGAACCCTATCATGAAATCCCCAAATTCAAAAATCAAAATATGTAATTCTCATGCTCTCTCCCTCTACTTCTACTTCTAATTCTTCTTCTCCGGCGACGCTTTACAGCCGATTGACGACATGAATACCTTGAACCAAACCCGCAGCAGCTCTTCCGTAATTCAAACTAACAACTCTATACCTGAAGTAGCCTAATCTCAATGCTAACTCGACTGCTCTGTCTCCTCAACATAGACCCACGACTCCGATGAGCCCAACTCGCGGACGTTATAGCTGACCCAAAGTCAGCCTAACACAATGCATACATCTCCAGCTCCCCCAATTAAGCTCAACACCGAAGACTACCAACATAGACGACTCCGACCAGAAACCTAAACATGACCTGACGACTTCTTCCCCTTTTTTCTTCTATTTTTTCAACATTTTTCGATTCAGTAAAGTAGCGGGTTAAACGCATGATTCAGATCCAATTTGATGAGTTTGTAGTGTTTGTGAGTAATTACTTGTTGAATTATGATCTCTTTTTTCAGCTTTTGATTGCAAATAATGGCGGGGCTGGACAAGCAGAGCGCTTTGGATTACATCAATCAGATGTTCCCCACAGGTTTTGCACATCTCTCTTTCTCTTGATTTATTTTGTTTGGCGTCAGCAGTAGTTGGAAGGATTTTGTTCAGAATTATCGAGTTTATATGGAGATATCTGACAAATTAGATTTATGAGGGGAAATTTTAATATCGTTTTGGCTTCTGGAAAATGGAATGTAAGCATTTAGAAAGAAGTGATCCCAGTGTGATATTTTTTTTTTTTTGCAATTTTCTTCAGTGCATTTAGCGGATAAAGTCCAACTTATGAAACAATTATTTTGTTAGAAAGGATGTTTAGAAACAAAATAGAATAACAACAAATTTTCTTTGTGATCAGATAGGTTTGATTTTTGTGATAGCATCACCCCACATTTCTAGAGCCGCCCTACTCGTAAGGTTTGATTTTTTTTTAATTTTTGTGATGGCATGGGCAAAATCATTTTCCGATGATTATACTGAACAAATCATTTTGGTGTTTCTGATATTAGATTGGATTTGGTGTTAAATCATGTGTTTGATCTAGTGGTGTTGAGAGTTCCCGATTTGTATGAGTAATTAATTTTAAGTTTTTGATATGATATGCGATTCTATTCACTTTCTTTCTTGCGAATCAGCTGGGTCTCATTACTATGTTACATATGACGGTTTTGAATTTGGATTGCAAACTTTCAGATCAATTTTGATATAATATACTAATTTCATAAGCAGACGTCGTGTTAATGTTTATTGGGAGTCTTCGTCTTCTCAAAGATGAGTTATTTTCATGACATTAAGTTGTTTTCAAGTGTCTTATAGATTTAAACAAATTAAGATTCAATGATAATCAGATTTTCTTGGCTCAGCTTCTGTAAAATTGTCTTATGTGTTGCATAGTAAACTTAATTTTTTTGGGAGGTTTTATTTATTGATGGAAAACTTATCGGCTGGTATATTTTGCAATTTAGAGATAAGTGATGGTGTAACATTTTGGTAAAGAATCATTTGTTCATTGTCGTTCCAGCTTTGTGGTGGTCATTTTGGATTGAAAGGAATAAAAGAATATCTGAAAATTATGAAGATTCATTAGAGCCATTAAGGGATTGGGTTAAGTTAGGGTTGTGTGGCGGGTCTTAAATCATAAAGAGTTTTAAACCACAGTTTTGTTTCAGATTTAGCTAGATATTAGAGTTGTAACTTTAGATAAGAGCGCTTAATTTTTCACAATGCTATGCATGATTCATCCCCTTGTACCATAATTTATTTCAATAATAATTTATGTTTTTATTATAAAAAAAAACCTTGTCACTGGTTCTCTTTTTCCTCACTTTCTACTCTACGTAGGCTCTGATTGACACGACTGATCATGAAATATATGTGAGTTTAACATGCTGCTACAATGAGAAGTATGATCGAGTAAAGGGATCTGTTGGCACTCAACTAATTGGTGAAAGAGCAAAAATTATTTTGGATGAACTTCAAACTTTCTCTCTACATACTCGCACTCAGTGTCTGCAATATATTGGTACTGAGCCTCAATTACACTTGCTTTGTGTTCTACATGACCAAGAATTAGCTTTTCGTCAATGTTTACATAGTTCAATTTGTTTCTTTTAAACTACTGACTGTGGCAAATAGGGGAACATGAGATTATAATATTGAATACACACCAGCTCTACGAATCACAGAAGCAGATAGAGCTAATGATAAAAGTATTGTTGTAGTATCCATTTGCTTTTAATATTCATATTGGTGAATATTGCTAGTTAATCTGGGTACTTAATGAAACTGAGTATGACCTTGAGTATGACCTTTTTGGTTTTGAGATCATAAAACTTCTCATTCTCAATGATGAAGTCTGCACAAAATTTCTCTGCATTAAAAATCTGCTTATATGGGCATTAACCTGCTACCCTACTTTTTTTCTACATTAAAAATCTACTTATATGTTCATTTTCTATTGTATTTAGATAATTTATGTTATTTAAGTTAAGGTTTTATACGTGTTGCATTATTGCTATTGCTATATTTCTGTAGCCTGATATCTTGAGAGCCAAAGTTTTTCTTGATAGTTTGGTGTCTGCTGCTGATTATTGATCAACTGGATTGTATGTTACTTACTCTGAACTATATTAGCACTACTGTTCTGAGCACTACTCCATGATTGAGTTTATTTTTGTGTCAAGTCTACATGTAACATGTTGAAATTAGATGCAATGACTATCTATTTACCACTTGCTTTGTTTGTTTGGTACTGTTCTATTAAAGCATCTGAGATGTTTGTTGTACCATTCACTTTGTTTGGTCCTCAGGTCCTTGTTGCTTTGTATTGGCATTAGGATGATTGACATCCTCGGGAGTGTTAAGGAAATAGGTAGCATTCATAATATAACACCTATAGATATATATATATATATATATATATATATATATATATATATTGTTTTTCATAATGTTCTTGGACATTCTCAGTTTAACTAGTTGATTTGGGAAACTATTATCTAAAGTACAATTTTCAGTCTTTAGTATCTAATTTGATACACACACGAGGAGGGGATATATTTGGTGAAAAATTCTATCATTGCCATTTAGGATTAAGTTGTTTTATATAGAAGTTAAATGTGGTCTGTATTCTATTTGTTTAACATGCATGAATGATGCATGTGACATAGGATATTACGAATAAGATATTGCTACTATTCTGGTCTAAAGAAACACCCTTCTATGTTTGATCCAGCATTGTCATCTGCAGATTGGCGACTTCATAACACACCCAGGTTTCTTGCATGCATTAAATTTTGGTGGGCTATTTTGTTGAGAGGTCTATGTTCTTTTCACTGTGCACGATATTGCATAATCATATTTCTCCATTTTACATACTCTTCTGATCTGGTCTTTTCTTCTTTTTTTCCTTGCCTTTCCAGAATGCAGTGAAAAATTGCTCCCTGCAAGCTGCTGCTAAGGAACAATGGAAGGCTGATGAAAAAGTAATGAGGCTAGCAGAAGAACAGAAGGTAATCTCATTTCTGAAACAATAGCAACTGAACTTGCTTGTTTCACATGTGAAGTTCAGATAATTATAGGAAATTATGTGCTGGGTTCTGTAATTTCAGAAACAAAAGGAAGAGCTCCATAAGAAAATCATTAATCTGGAGAAACAATTGGATGCAAAACAAGCCGTGCAACTTGAAATTGAGCAATTGAGAGGTAAAATGAATGTTATGAAGCACATGGGAGATGAAGAGGATTTAGAAGTGTTAAATAAAGTTGAGTTGCTGCTCAAGGCCTTAGTGTAAAATATTTGTGGTTAATTCTTTTTTGGTTAAAAAATTGGTACTTGGATAAATTCGTCCTATTATCTATTGATTTTAGGATTTTATTGAATTAGTGTTGAATTTTCCTTTGTATTTAAATATTCATGTTCGGATAATGTTTCGTTATTATAATTATTTTACATTTTAGTGCTTAATTTGAAATATTATTTAGATTATTTACAATTTGAAAATATAATTTTATTTTTATAAAAATTGTGTAGAACAGTATTATACGTAACGGTTGAAAAAAAAAACGTTATCTAAACACAAGAATATGTAACGGTTTAAAAAAAAAGCGTTATCTAAATATAAGAATACGTAACGGTTTTAAAAAAAGCTTTATCTAAATACAATAATACGTAACGATTTTAAAAAAAACGTTATCTAATTAAAAGAATATGTAACGGTTTTTCATTAAAGCGTTATTTATGCTATGGAATAGGTAACGGTTTCTAAAAAAGTGTTATATGTGGTATGGAATATGTAGCGGTTCTTTAAAGAGTGTTATCTAAAAAATATAATACGTAACGATTTCATAAGAAACCGTTACGTATAATATATAATAGGTAACGGTTTGTTATAGTAACCGTTACGAAAGATCATAATACGTAACGCTTCATTTAATATAGATAACGGTTATAAACCGTTACGTAAAGTGAGTATAGATAACGGTTAATAACCGTTACGTATACTGGGTAGAATCTGTAACACCACTATACGTAACGGTTCTGAAATGGCATACGTAACGGACAATAACCGTTACATATGTGCGTTTTTGTAGTAGTGAATGAACTCTTGGCATAACTTTAAGTTGGAAAATAATATATTTGAATAGAAAAAGGCACATCCGTTATTATCCAATTTCTTTTTCAAAATATTATCATATTCGTAATTATCCTATTCTTTTTTCATCATTATCATATTCCATCATTATTCTCTTTCTTTTATTCGTTATTATCCTATTTATTTTTTCTCTATAAATAGCAGGTTAAGGTTTCATTTTTCATTCATTTTCAAAATCGAAATGCCGAGCAGCTTCCAGAGAATGTATGACTCTAGTTTCCTATTTCAAATCTGAAATAGTCATTTTGAAGGTGTCAACGCGTAGATCACGAATACATGATTGAAATGATGACACGAAGGATGATCATGATGGAAAATCATTGTGACCGCCGCCAATTCCTCGGAGAAGGTACTTTCTCCGATTCTGGTCATTCGGACTGATAAATTAAGAAATTTCTAAATATGCTTGTATTTCGGTTATCTTTAATTCTACCGATTCCAATTTATAATATTGCGAGTTTTCGGTATTTTTTTCCCGTTTTCATTTTATGTAAATCTCATATCTACTCTTCCTGGATAGTCGTATTAGAAATCTTCTTTTTATAAATAGTCTTTCATCATTTGGATCTTGTAATTAACCAGAATAGATTTTTGATTCTTCGTCGTTTGAAATCTGGATCCGAATATTATATTATAAATCTGCCCAGTTTGAGTTTATGTTCTAGCCGTCTGATCTTTGATCTGATTACACCATTAAATTCCTTATTTTCTACACTATCAAAAATTGTACTTGTGAGCGAAAATCCAACAAGTATCGAGCCCGATACATTTTCAGCTAAAATCCGTGATAGGAATTTCTACCAGCCAGCTTTCTGGCTGATTTCCGGTCGGTGTGGCCGGAATTAGCCTTTGATCCCTTCTGATCGATTGTGGTACCCGTCAAGGCTGACGCGTGGCCGCAGACGGGGCTCCGTTTCATGTTGAAATGAAATTAATATGATTTTTCGAAGTTAATATCTCATTTTCAAAAATTGCATTTTAGTAGGAATTGCTTCAAAATGTTTGTTAGTTCCTTCCTAGAAAAAAGGTTCCTTCAGCATTTATTCCCTATGGTGGATTCTCTACTTAGCTACAGATTCTATTTTTGTCCAAGCGCATTTTTGAGTTTACCCAATTATTCAAATCGTGTATTTAAATTCGTATATTTTTCATGTGTCGTCTGAAAATCATGAAATTTTCACACTTGCAGTGTTATATGTGAATTCTATTGTCAATTAAATTTCATAATTTTCTGAAAGCCAAAAAGGCTTTTAGATTAAATTTGATCAGAATCGAGTAAAATGGTAAGTGATCAACCTCCACCTTTTCCAAATGTTTTTGGATGGATTTACTCGAAAATATTCATTGAATTTAATTCCCTAAAGTGTTGAGTTGAGAATGAAATCTTAATCTTAATATTAATGTTAAAGCCGTTTTATTAGTTTAGAATATTTGTATTACATTTAGTTTAGCCTAGAAAAAATAATCATGTATCAATCCTAAGTTGAAGCTTACCTTATGTTATAGTTTCAAGGCCTGGCATGATGCTAATAGGTAGTTTCTCCTTTATAGGCCCGAACCCGAGACCCATACTTAATTAGGATTTGCAAGACACGTGTAAAGTTTCAGCTACTATTAGCTAACCAGGTGGGCTATTATATCTTTGTAAATTGTATATTTCGAGCTATTAAGCTCTGCTTTGTTAAAATTACATATGTGACTATCTGTGTTAAATATTTACATGATATTGTATGTTGTCGGAGTCTCATAAACTAGCATTGTGTCAATGTGAGTAGCTACAGTATGTATGCATTATTCGTCATGCCCTACTCTTTGTCGGTGAGACTAAAATGAAACACTTATTGGTTACACTCATTTGGTATACTTTGGTCATACTCAACTTTACGCGTTGGTGATGTAGTACGGGTTGCGGACAGTGACTGGTTATACTCTTAAGCGCTTCACGATAAAATGTTTTGGTGAACTTAGGTTACTTTCAATTTTAAAACCTCCTAAGCTTCACTACATGCATGGACATAGATAGATTACTTTAACAAAATGATTTGCATAACTTGAATTGTAAAAACTTGCCCACTGAGTGCATTAATACTCGGCCCAAATATTTCCAAACATTTTTCAGGTCAGTAGGCTAGCGCGTGGATGTGACGATATTGAGAGATTGGCTTTTGTTATTTACGTATTTTCTTGTTGTCTCTTTTTGTTAATTATCCTTTTAATAATGGTGCTTCCACATTTGTAATATTCTTTTGTTAAACGTTAATAACTCTAGTCTTAGTGTTATGGATAAGTATATGTTATATTATAAAGCATGTTTGGTTGTTCTGACTCTTTTGTTGACTTCTCATTGATCAGGTTACTCTCTTTATTTTCTGCTTCTTAATTCCAACCCCCGTGACGTCCATTTCCACGATCTTTCGGGATTGGGGCGCTACAACATATGATTAATTAGTTTCGTTATTTGATAGTTCACGTTTTTAATCTTGTTCGATTTGCATTTGATTTGATAATTGAGTTTAGTAGTTTAATTTTAATTATCTGTTTAGGAATAGTACATTTCAGAAATTTGGTAACTTGGATAATAAGAATCTATTAGGTTAGTACTTAGTGTTAATCCTTATTACAATCCATGTGGATAGGATACTTGATTTACTAGCTTTATTGCATTGATTTGTGTTAGTTGCAGTTAATTGCATAAAAAATAGTGCATCAAAGGGCTCAGGCCACATGAGAAAACAATAGTGAATGTCTCATGTGGAGGATCTATACTGAACAAACCAGTTGAAACATTCATAATTCTTACCAAGATGGTTGAAGATAATCGAGACTTTGGTAGAGAATGCATACGGACGGTAAGTGAGTCTGAGAGGGAACCCGACCAAGACAACATGATAGACAGACTTTGTGAGAAAATTGAAAAGGTCTTGTATGGTATGAGCATGGGAAGAAACCTAGACTCTGTGGAGTGTGCAAAAGTGTTTTTCACTTTACTGACGAGTGCCCAACTTTACAAGATGAAGTAGAAGAAGTAAATGCTATGGGCGGACAGAATGGGCATCAGAGAAGATATGACCCCTACTCACAGACGTACAATCTAGGGTGGAGAGACCATGAGAACTTTAGATAAAGAAGACCAGATGATGCACCACCATGAGACCACCGCCACCTGTAACACTCTAATTTTATAAACCTAGAATACTATTTATTTTATAAAAATTAACATGTAAAATAACACATGAAAGAGAATTTAAAATATTTTTTTAAAATATATAATAAAACTAATACTAGACAAGTAGAAAAATACATAAATAAACTTCTATTTAAGAAAATACCATAATACCATAATAATTCAAATAACATAGAGCGGAAGCGATAAAAATAGTTCAAACACCTAAGCATTTTTAAAGTTAGAAATCACAAACAAACAGATCACCAACTAAAAGTTTAGTAGTCAAACAAGCTTAATAACTTAATACTTAATAAGAAACATAGTTCACATCCATCTCCTCCTTACCATAACCAAACTCCTCAACTTGAAATGTTATAATATAGGGATGAGTATAACGAATACACTCAGTGGAGATTACGCATTATCCAAAACATATTAAACAAGTAACTCATATTCAGACATTCATACCATGTCACATAATAATAATTGTTTAAACAATGGGGAGTCAGCCCAGAGGCAACTTATCACGGCCTCAGATCAATTAGCGGTCTCTGAACAAGTATATGCATATACACATGCACGGTGGGCGACCCAAGGATAACTTTTACGGTTCCGGACCTATGAACGGTCCCTGACATACTTTAACTTTCACTTTCACATAAACACTCAGTCGAACAATAAATCACAAGCATAATATATAATGGATAATAAATATCACGTGCGTATAAAATTCCCCACCTTTACTTTGAAGACCTTTTACTCGACTTTCCAATGCAAAATGTTAAAGACTTTTAAGAACTAACTCGCCTTCACCTAGCAGAGAATATAATTATTTATATTAAATAATTAAAGTTATTAAGATATAAAATGCTTAATTTTATTAAAAGATTAAGGTGTTTTTTTTAATCAAAAACTTATATATAAATCCATGAATATATATTAAGCAGAATTAGAGTTATGGTGATGTCTCATATTTACGATTTCAAATAATATTCATGAATAATTAAGGGAAGACAAAAGGTTTATTATTTAAATATTATTTGAAGACTTTAGGGATAGACTTTTAATAGCTTAAGAATTGGATAACGTATTTATCTAAAAGCAAATATCATATGTCAAGAATAGAATTCTTATATCAATACTCCTTTCCTTAAATCCCTAACAGACCGTCTCTCTCTCACTCACTCTCTCTCTCTCTTAATCTCCTTTGCTTCATCAGCTGTACTTCTGCTACTCTTCTACATCTCCTTCTTTATTTTCTTTTTCTTTTTTACTTTTATCTCTATTGCATTTTCCCAATTCATATTTTCCAACATCAAATATCCCATTAAATAACCTAATTATTAGTAGGGATGTGAGAATATACGTCTAGAGTTCTAATTACAATTTGAATTGAAGATGGCCTTCAACTTCAGGGGTTTTGAATCTAGGAAGCACAGCACTAATTTGAAGGCTTAACACCAGATTCGATTCAATGAATTTGAAGGATTGTTTCTGGGTTGATTTTACGAAGTAAAACAAGATACTACAGGTAATGCAATTTTTATATATTTCTAATTTCCTAAAATTTTGACATTACCAATAATACAGATAACAATTAACCATTAAAAAATACAAATTCGAATACAGGTTTGCCATGAAAGTTTGAAGGATTACCAGTTACAAAGTGACAGGAGTTTCTTTCCTTTTCTGGGCGAGATAATTGAATTCTGAATATTCTGTTGTAGAACAAGATGAACATGAATTAATCTTTAAGGAGAAACAATTTCAAGAAATTGTATGGGGATCTTGAGTGAATACTTGCCTCTGAATTTTGTCTGAAACTTGAATTTAAACTCTTATTTTGATGTACTTCTTGAACGAATTGATAGACTCTTCATCTTGATTCAAATGTAGAAATGTGGCTTTGAATTGTAAGGTTTGGTGTGAACAGAGAGATGCTTCATCGTTGAAGGTGGTTTCTTTGAAGATATTGGTGGCTCAAATGAGTTCAATTGGTTTCTGATGAGAGTTTTTAACAGGAAAGAAATAAACTGCTTTTCTGCAGTTGAATTTTGATCGTGGAATTGAGGAAGAATTACTATATTATTATTATTATTATTATTATTATTATTATTATTATTATTATTATTATTATTATTATTATTTAGCTTCTAGATTTTAGAATAATTATTGGTTATTAATTGATTTAATCCCATAAGGATTTACGGATTTAATATTTTATTCAATATTTTATTTAATTATCAGTCATTAAATAATAAAATTTAAATTTTCTTTGCTGGCGACGCGACTAAAAATATAAATTATATAACTGATATTATTATAACGACAAGGCTAAAAATACTATATTTATAAATAATAATTTTGAAAAATTGGTTGTTACAAAACTCCCCCACTTATATAAATTTCGTCCTCGAAATTAACTTACTTGACTAGAAAAGTCGGGGTACTTTGTGAGTACTTCTTCTTCTCTTTCCCATGTTGCTTCGTCTTTTCCATGTCTACTCCATTGAACTTTGATGAGAGGAATCATTCGATTTCTTAGAGTATGGATCTTTCTTTCAAGCACAGCTACAGGAACTTCCTCATATGAGAGATTTTGATTAACGTCCATAGTCTTATAGTTGACTACATGACTTGGATCATGAATGTATTTCCTCATCATTGATATATGGAATACATTATGCACGTTTGCCAATTCTGGCGGTAAAGCCAATCTGTAGGCCACATTTCCAATCTTCTCAAGTATCTCAAAAGGTTCAATAAATCTTGGCCTCAATTTTCCTCTCTTTCCAAATCTAACTACACCTTTCGTAGGTGCAATTTTCAAGAAAAATTTATCACCAATTTCAAAGTGTAGATCTTTCCTTCTTTTGTCAGCATAAGACTTTTGACGGTCTTGTGCTATCTTCATTCTTTCTCTGATCTTCTCTATGACTCCAACAGTTTGTTCAACAAGTTCTGGTCCCAATATTTTTCTTTCACCTACTTCATCCCAATGCATAGGGGACCTACACTTTCGTCCATAGAGAGCTTCATATGGCGCCATACTAATGGTAGAGTGAAAACTATTATTATAAGCTAACTCAACCAAGGGTAGGTATCTCTCCCAATTTCCTTCAAAATCCAAAACACAAGATCTCAACATGTCTTCTAATGTTTGGATCGTTCTCTTTAACTGACCATCAGATTGAGGGTGATAGGCAGTACTGAAGTTTAATCTTGTACCCATAGCTGATTGTAAACTTCTCCAAAAGTTTGATGTGAACTTAGAATCTCTGTCAGATACAATTGACATAGGAACTCCATGCAACCGTACTATCTTCTTGATATAAAGTTATGCATGTTGTTCTAGTGTAGTAGTTCTCTTAACAGGTAAGAAATGAGCACTCTTTGTCAACCGATCAACTATAACCCATATTCCATCATTTCCCATGACCTTGGAAGTCCATATACAAAATCCATTGTTATCTTTTCCCACTTCCATTCCGGTATTTCCAATGGATTAAATAGTCCAGATGGGCGTTGGTGTTCCGCCTTAATTTGTTGACAAGTTATACACCTTTCCACGAAACTTATAACAGATCCTTTCATATCTCTCCACCAATATATTTTTCGTAGATCTTAGTACATCTTTGTACTTCCCGGATGTACCGTGTAAGGTGTATAATGAGCTTCATTAAGAATTTCTCGTCTCAAATTTTCATCTTTTGGCACACGTAATCTTCCTTCAAACACTAAGGTACCATCATCAGTTAAAACAAACCCTTTGATATCTCCAACAAGAACTCTACTCCTCATCTTTTCCAAGAACCTATCACTCATTTGAGTTTGCTTTATATTCTTTCTCTCAAAGTAGGTTTGACCACTAATGTTGCCAACATTGTTGTTGTGCTACTTGGTGGAACCACTATTTCAATCCTTAGTTTAGCCAAATCTTCAATTAATTGCTCTTGACTTGTGGGTAAGGCTGCTAACTGACCATTATTATTCCGACTCAAAGCGTCTGCAACAACATTTGCCTTTCCCGGATGGTAATGAATGGTACAATCATAGTCTTTTACCAATTCTAACCATCTTCTTTGCCTTATATTCAACTCCTTCTGGGTGAAGAAGTACTTTAAGCTCTTATGGTCAGTATAGATATCACACTTACCACCATAAAGGTAGTGTCTCCATATCTTCAGAGCATGAACTACAGCAGCTAACTCCAAGTCATGTGTAGGGTAGTTTAGCTCATGTATCTTTAATTGTCGAGAGGCATAGACAATTACCTTACCACGTAGCATCAAAACACAACCAAGTCCGAGTTTTGATGCATCACTGTAGACAACAAAATCTTCCGAACCATCAGGAACAGCTAAAACTGGTGCTGAAATTAATCGATGCTTCAACTCTTGAAAGTTGTTTTCACACTTATCAGACCATTCAAACTTTACTCCTTTTCTGGTCAATTGTGTCATTGGTCCATAAATCTTTGAGAATCCTTCAATAAACCTCCGATAGTAACCGGCTAATCCCAAAAGGCTTCTTACTTCACTCACATTCACCGGTCTACTCCAGTTTGTTACTGCTTCAACTTTAGCAGGGTCCACTTCTATCCCTTGTGCAGTAACTACGTGTCCCAAGAAAACAACACGATCCATCCAAAACTCACACTTCTTGAACTTTGTATAGAGTTTCTCTTTTTTAAGTGTTTCCAAGATAATTCTCAAATGTTCTTCGTGTTGCTTCTTGTCTTTTGAATAGATCAAAATATCATCAATGAAGACAATCACAAATTGATCTAAGTATGGATGAAACACGCGATTCATCAAATCCATGAAAACTGCTGGTGCATTTGATAACCCAAAAGGCATCACTATGAACTCATAATGTCCATAACGAGTTCTGAATGCAGTTTTCAATCTATTCCCTTCCTTAACCTTCAATTGATGATAGCCTGACCTTAAATCGATCTTTGAGAACACACTTGCGCCTTTCAATTGATCAAACAAGTCTTCTATTCTTGGAAGTGGATACTTGTTCTTGATCGTCAATCGGTTTATTTCCCGATAATCTATACACATTCTCATGGTCCCATCTTTCTTTTTCACAAAAAGAACCAGTGCTCCCCAAGGTGAAACACTTGGTTGAATGACACCTTTATCCAAAAGTTCTTGCAATTGCACCTTTAATTCTTGAAGTTCTTTTGGTGCCATTCTATATGGTGCCTTCGATATTGGAGCTGATCCAGGTAACAAATCTATCGTGAATTCCACTTGTCGATCCGGAGCAATCCCAGGCAAATCATCTGGAAACACATCAGAAAACTCTTGTACAATTGACACATCATCAATTTTCGACTCAACTGGTGGAGTACTTATCAAGCTAACCAAATAGCCTTGGCAATTTTCTTTCTTCAACATTCTTAACGCCTTCATAGCAGATACAACTCGAGGCATTGCTCTTATCCTTGCTCCGTAAAATGAAAATGGTTTTTCTCTAGGTCTTTGGAAAATCACTTCTCTTTCTCGACACTTAATCGAATCATAATTTTTAATAAGTCAATCCATTCCTAGAATCACATCAAAGTCTTTCATCTCTAGAAGATACAAATCAGCATCTATGTTCTTTCCACTAATGTCCAGCTTTACATTCTTAGCCATACGATTAGTTCTAAGTGTCTTTTCTGAGGGAATGCTAATCTCTAGTGCATCATCTATTCTATCACAAACAACACCAATTCTTGAATAAAATTTTGCAGATATGAATGAATGTGTAGCACCAGAATCAAAAAGAACATATGCAGGTACATCAGAGATATTCACCATACCTGTCATAGCCTCAGGGTTCTCTTCATCATTCTTCTCATTCATCGCAAAGAAACGTGCATTCCCTTTCCTTTCAGTCTCTCTTTTCTTATGTGTTGGGCAATCATTTGCTTCATGTCCTGATTTTTAACAAGTGAAACACACTCCTTTTCCCAGTAAGCATTCCTTGAAGTGAAATTTTCCCAAACCTTACATTGTGGCTTTCTTTACGGTACACTAGGACTACCATTTCCTTCATTTCCTCCTTTCTTAAACTGAGGCTGACCAGTTGGCCTATTTGGCGGCTCCCACTTTACTTTCTTTTATTTGAAGTGTCAACAGTCTTCTGTGTTGAGTTTCCCAAATTCAAATGGGATGATATAGCTAGAGCACGTCGAACCACATTACCATAAGTAGTAATGTCAGTACCAGCTAGTATTCCACTGATTTCTGAGCGTAGTCCCATTTCAAACCTTCTTGCTTTCTTGACTTTAGTGTTAATCAAGTGAGTTGCATATCGAGAGAGTTGATTGAATTTTCTTTCATAATCTACAACAATCATAGTTTCTTGCTTTAAGTTAAGGAACTCATTTTCCTTCTCATCCCAAAATGACTGTGGAAAATACTGCTCTATTATCATCTCCTTGAACTGTTCCCAAGTCAAGCTGTTAAGCTCCTCTTCAGTCATACTACGTGAGACAGACTCTCACCAATGTCCAGCATCTTCAGCAAGTTGAAATACAACGCACGACACTCTTTGCTCATCTGTGCACTGGATATGCACAAAAATTCTCTCAAGTTCCCTTAACCATTCTTCATTAGCCAAGGGTCCTTCTCAACCTTTCAGTGTTGGTGGTCAATAACGATGAAACTCCTCCACTGCCATACTGATATTATTATTCTGATTTGGAAGGTTTTGAGCAGCTGCCGTCTGAAGAAAATTTATGAAATCTTGAAACAACTGTGCATTCATATTCTGATTAGAAGCTTCATTACATTGTTCTTGAGTTGCAGATGCATTGGTATTATGCCCAGTATTATCATCAGTGAACACATTCCGACTGACATTATCCTCAACTTCAGTGTTCGAGTTAGCTCCTTGATTGGGATTTGCATTCCTTAATGGTCTTCCTCGACGTCCACGTCCACGTCCACGAATCATCTTATCCTAAGGCAATAAATAATTTCTTCTACTTAGTAAAGGGATTCTAAGCAAACATCTAATTTCGAGAACTATTTTTTTTTAAGATGTTACTCTAATAATAGCATCAATACATATATTTTAAGTAAATAAACTGTGCATTGTACAAGAATACCATTTATAATGAATAACTGCATGAACATATACTTTACATAATCATGAACTTAAAATTTATAATAATTCAATAAACTTCATATAGATGCAGTTAAAACATTATTCAAAGTATTCATAATTAAACTTTCAACTTTCAATAATAAAATATAAAAATACTTTTTACCTTGGAGTCGGCGAGGCATGGCGCAGAGGATGTTTCATTCAAATATTTTACATTTAATGCAAATTTCATAAACTTAACTCAAATACTCAACTTAAAACTTTTCTTTTCCAAATAAATAAATAAATAATTGATAATTTTAGAAGTCTATAGAAATGAAAATAAAAATAAAAATTTATAATTTTGCAAGTGTACAAAATTTTTAAATAAAAATTTATAATTTTAGAAGTCTATAGAAATACAAACCTGGCTCTGATACCATTATGTAACACTCTAATTTTATAAACCTAGAATACTATTTATTTTATAAAAATTAACATGTAAAATAACACATGAAAGAGAATTTAAATTTTATTTTTTAAAATACATAATAAAACTAATACTGGAAAAGCAGAAAAATACATAAATAAACTTCTATTTAAGAAAATACCATAATACCATAATAATTCAAATAACATAGAGTGGAAGCGATTTAAATAGTTCAAACACCTAAGCATTTTTAAAGTTAGAAATCACAAACAAACTATTCACAAACTAAAAGTTTAGTAGCCAAACAAGTTTAATAACTTAAATACTTAATTAGATACATAGTTCACATCCATCTCCTCCTTGCCATAACCAAACTCCTCAACCTCAAATGTTATAATATAGGGATGAGTATAACGAATACACTTAGTGGAGATTACACATTATCCAAAACATATTAAACAAGTAACTCATATTCAGACATTCATGCCATGTCAAATAATAATAATTGTTTGAACAGTGGGGAGTTAGCCCAAAGACAACTTATCACAGCCTCAGACCTATTAACGGTCTCTGAACAAGTATATGCATATACACATGCACGGTGGGCGACCCAACGACAACTTTTACGGTCCCGGACCTATGAACGGTCCCTGGCATACTTAAACTTTCACTTTCACATAAACACTCAGTCGAACAATAAATCACAACAATAATATATAATAGATAATAAATATCACGTGCGTATAAAATTCCCCACCTTTACTTTGAAGACCTTTTACTCGACTTTCCAATGCAAAATGTTAAAGACTTGTAAGAACTAACTCGCCTTCACCTAGCAGAGAATATAATTATTTATATTAAATAATTAAAGTTATTAAGATATAAAATGCTTAATTTTATTAAAAGATTAAGGTGTTTTTTTTAATCAAAAACTTATATATAAATCCATGAATATATATTAAGCAGAATTAGAGTTATGGCGATGTCTCATGTTTACGATTTCAAATAATATTCATGAATAATTAAGGGAAGACAAAAGGTTTATTATTTAAATATTATTTGAAGACTTTAGGGATAGACTTTTAATAGCTTAAGAATTGGTCAACGTATTTATCTAAAAGCAAATATCATATGTCAAGAATAGAATTCTTATATCAATACTTTTTTCCTTAAATCCCTAACAGACCGTCTCTCTCTCTCTCTCTCTCTCTCTCTCTCTCTCTCTCTCTCTTAATCTCCTCTGTTTCATCTTCTGTACTTCTGCTACTCTTCTACATCTCCTTCTTTATTTTCTTTTTCTTTTTTACTTTTATCTCTATTGCTTTTTCTTAATTCCTATTCTCCAACATCAAATATCCCATCAAATAACCTAATTACTAGTAGGGATGTGAGAATATACGTCTAGAGTTCTAATTACAATTGAATTGAAGATGGCCTTCAACTTCAGGGGTTTTGAATCAAGGAAGCACATCACTAATTTGAAGGCTTAACATCAGATTCGATTCAATGAATTTGAAGGATTGTTTCTGGGTTGATTTTACGAAGTAAAACAAGATACTACAGGTAATGCAATTTTTATATATTTCTAATTTCCTAAAATTTTGACATTACCAATAATACAGATAACAATTAACCATTAAAAAATACAAATTCGAATACAGGTTTGCCATGAAAGTTTGAAGGATTACCAGTTACAAAGTGACAGGAGTTTCTTTTCTTTCCTGGTCGAGATTATCGAATTCTGAATATTCTGTTGTAGAACAAGATGAACATGAATTAATCTTTAAGGAGGAATGATTTCAAGAAATTGTATGGGGATTTTCTTGAGTGAATACTTGCCTCTAAATTTTGTCTAAAACTTGAATTTAAACTCTTATTTTGATGTACTTCTTGAAAAAATTGATAAACTCTTCATCTTGATTCAAATGTAGAAATGTGGCTTTGAATTGTAAGGTTTGGTGTGAACAGAGAGATGCTTCATCATTGAAGGTGATTTCTTTGAAGATCTTGGTGGCTCAAATGAGTTCAATTGGTTTCTGATGAGAGTTTTTGACAGGAAAGAAATAAACTACTTTTCTGCAGTTGAATTTTGATCGTGGAATTGAAGAGGAATTACTATATTATTATTATTATTATTATTATTATTATTATTATTATTATTATTTAGCTTCTAGATTTTAGAATAATTATTGGTTATTAATTGATTTAATCTCATAAGGATTTACGGATTTAATATTTTATTCAATATTTTATTTAATTATCAGTCATTAACTAATAAAATTTAAATTTTCTCTGCTGGCGACGCGACTAAAAATATAAATTATATAACTGATATTATTATAACGACAAGGTTAAAAATACTATATTTATAAATAATAATTTTGAAAAATGGGTCGTTACATCACCACCAAAAGAAAAGAAAAGACCGAGTGTGTGCTATGACAGAGAAAAACAATAAGTTTAAGCAAGAGATTAGAGCTGGTTTCTCGCATATGATCAATCAAATATAACTAATATGGAATTAGTGAATCATAAAAAAATAAAGTAAAGTAATTTATTTTATTTTTTTTAATAAATATATGCTCTAAAATGGAATTAGTGAACCACCAAAAATAAAATGAAGTAATTTAATTTTTTTGAAATAAATATATAGCCTAAAATGGAATTAGTGAACCACAAAATTAAAGTGATTTTTTTAATAAATATATATCTTATAATGAAATTAGTGAACCATAAATTAAATAGAATTAATTTAATTTTTTCATATGACGACTCACGCATGCACTCGTCTTACCCTAACTCTTAGGCTCATGCATTGAACTCAATTATTAATTTTTCAAAACAAATCTAAATCTGAATTTGGAATAATAAACCTTAATAACCTATAATAGAATTATTGAACCTAAAATTAAAGTAAATTATTTAATTTTTTTGAAATTTCATGACTCGAGAAATGCACTTGCCCGACGCTTCCTTGATAATTATTTTTTTTGAAATAAATATATACCCTAATTGAAAATAAGAAATCTTAATTTTAAAATATATATATATATATATATATATTATAGTGAATTAATTTAAACCTATATAGTGAATAATAAATCCTAATTGAGAGGAATGAGAAACCCCAATTTACATGCATTAAAATTATAATTAAAATGTAATAAACTTAAATAATTAAAGTAGTAGGGCGATACTTTTAAGACTATATTTAGTAAAATGAGTGAGACTACGAGCGGCCCACTAATCTCATGGTTGCATGAGCCTGATTTTGGTTCTCGAGTAAATCGGTTCGGAGTTGGTGGTGTGTTTCATTGCTATGTAGCCTTGTGAAATTCTGAAGGTAGGTATGAAATGCTTGGGTAGAACCTAAGTTAATTGTTGTCGAAGGAGGAGTGTCTTCATCAGACCAAATGATTGCTCCATCTCCTTCATCTTCAATAATCATATTGTGCAAAATAATGCACGTATATATGATATTCCGCAAAATATCGATATAGTAAGGTCGTGCAGGACCTCTAACTATCGCCCAACGAGCTTGGAGCAGTCCACATGCTCGTTCAACATCCTTTCGTACAGCCTCTTGTCTCTCCTTGAATAATTTCCGCTTTGCATCTCTATAGGGCACGGAAAACTCTTGACAAATGAAGACCATTCTGGGTAGATTCCATCTGTCAAATAGTATCCTTGATTGTGCGATGTGCTGTTTACCGTGAAATGAACCTCTAGAGCATTCCCTTGTAGGACAGCGTTGAATAACGGTGATCCATGAAGAACATTTATATGATTGTAGGACCCAGCTACACCAGAAAAAACATGCCATATCCACAAGTCTGCAGATGCAACCGCTTCTAGAACTATTGTTGGGACTCCATGATCACCTTGAGTATATTGGCCTTTCCAAGCAACTGGGCAATTCCTCCATTCCCAATGCATGCAGTCAAGCCTCCCCAACATATCAGGAAATCCATGTCTTTGCTCGTGCATTTGGAGTAAATGTTGTGTGTCTGTAACATTTGGGCTTCTCAAGTATAGAGCTCCAAAGATTTCGATGACATTTTGATAAAAGTTGGATAGACAATCCAAAGCAGTTCCCTCACCCATCCGTATATACTCATCGAGAGAGTCAGCCGGAGAACCATATGCTAATTGACGGATAGCTGCCATACACTTTTATAGTGGAGATAAACCCTTCTTGCCCAATACATCTTTCCTCCACTTGAAATAATCTGAATGGTTTTCCAGGGAATTGACAACATGAAGGAATAACTCTCTTCACATTCGAAATCGATGATGGAATATATTCTCAGCATATATTGGATCGTCGGAGAAATAATCACGAACAAGACGAGCATGACCTTCTTCACGGCCTTGGTCGACATACCTTCTAGTTCTTTTTGAAGAACTTTGAGCCGCATGAAGTCGCTGCTCTTTTTTCTCAATATGGTTGATAAACCCCTTTTTCCAATGGTTTACATGAATTTTGAAGTCTATTTGGATGGTAGTTGATGAGCATTGCATGTATGAATTAACAAGTTTCGCATAGTTCTCTATATTTTGAGTAGTGTCACGTATTTGCTCATTTTGAAGGGATTTAGTGCCAAATATTTTATGAGATCAATTTGATCTTGAAAAGCGCCTACAAAGATAGAGGATCGAGTGAGGAGCGCGCTGCAACTTGAATCGAGTCAATCGGATGAGTCACGAGTGAGAACAGAGCAAAACGGTGAAGAGTGTCGGGCGGCAGAAGTTGGCGCATGGCCCGTGCGCCAAGAATCCTTCACGCACGGCCCGTGCGGGTCTAGGCAATTTTGGAACAGTGAGTTATGCGTGGCCCGTGCGCTAGACTCACCTTGTTGCACGATGTAACACCCTAAATTTAATAATTTAAAATGCTACTTTTCTTGATTATTTAAATGCGGAATAAAATAAAATCAACCATTTTTTTTTAAATAACAAAAATACAAAATAATAAAAATCTTAATTTGTTGATTAAATCCCAAATTATATAATAAATAAATTCATAGAAATATTCTCACTAACGTCTAGCAATAATTGACTCAATCAAAGCGAACAACCAAAGGATTTCTATGTCTAGAAGTTTCAATTAAAGCAATAAAGTCTAATTATTAGTTTTTGATAAGTAAAAACATATAACCATGACCACCCCATTTCTTCCTCGCAGCTCCAAGCTCACTGACCTGAAAAATATTTCAAAAAAATGTGGGGTGAGTACTTATAAATCGTACTCAGTGAGGGGGATACACGGGATGTGATTTAAAAATTCTCATTTTTTTGTCCTTTTCTTTTGCTTGTCCAACAATAAAATAGATCGTAGAATAATGGTATAACTCATCTATAATTCCACATTACGAAGGAAGAATTGTAGATCATAACATTCCACATCACTAAGGAGGAATGATTTCACATCACGAAGGAGGAATCTCAATCATATTATTCCACATCACACAGGAAGAATAATAGATTCATACATCGACTGTGCACAGGACATATTTAATCACATAGTTATTCCACCACAATTCATGAATGACAATTTATGTTGGACAATAAAATATTTCTCAACACATCCAAACACATCTCATACAAATCCCAGGGATAATAATTCATCAATTTCAAACACAACTTTAAAGCATTAACTTTAAATAAATTACTCAATCACAAATATAACTTAAAAAAAAGGTTACCCATTTAAAGACACAATTAAATACATTTACTCGCTCAAAAACGCAACTTTAAATTATTTACCCACACTTACATAACTTTAAATTTGTTACCCACTTAAAAACATAATTTAAATACATTTACCCACCTCAACAAGTAGTGCGAGTAAAAAAAATAAACCACGAGATATCACACGTTGGACGAGGATCCAAATTGCGCAGCACCTAATTAAAATATATAGGAATAATTGTATCAAAGGCCAACACTATTTAATATAGCTAATTAAAATTTGAGGAACTGAACTAAGCGGAAGATTATAGCTTCTAGACTAGAAGTAGTATTCTGACATTTTCAGAAATAAAGATAGTTAATAAATAAGGCAAAATTTAAATACGAAATGATTACAACTTATTGAACATTATTTAATTAAATCTTGAATGCTTCCCAACCTTGAAATTATTGATTATCTAATAACACAACTAGCCGTGCCCGATTAAGAAATTAAAGGTATAATTATAGGCTAAACAAATTCTTATTTATCAAAAGCTGTTATAATCGTGTATAGTATATATATATATATATATATATATATATATATATATTTTAGAAAATAAATTCTGACTACTTTATAAATCTAAAATGATTATGAGATTTGCATGAAATTTGTTTTCTACCAAAGCTTGGATGTTTCTGCCAATATTTTAACAAATTACTTGCTAACTCTAAAATTTCTGAAATAATGAAACTATAAATGATAAATTGAAATATCTTTTTTTTTTAATAAATATACACACATATATAGCCCTTCTTAAACATATTATTCTATTCGTGACCAATTGTAGGAACACGAACCAAAAGATATAAATTCTGAAACTATCAAACCAACTCTCCAGTTCTTATCCCGAAAGCAAAAACTCATCTTCTCTTTCCATATTATTAATTTGAATTTGGCGTATCTATTCCCAAAAAAAATTACATATGCAGAAGGAAGTTTATCAATGGTGTTGTGCATGTTCTGCGAAATGGAAAAAAAAGCATATATGTATATAACTATGAAACTAGAACCAATTGTTTAAAACAGAAAATCAGTTTAAGTTTGAAAGATCATATCGACATAGATTAAAATTTGCAAATCATAAGTGTTAAAGGCTAGAACTCAAACTATATAGCATAAAAATCAAAACTAGAAATACATTACCAGAAAGTTTTTAAATCTTGTTGCGGCAGCACCATCAAAACCCTTTTTTTTTAACAAACTTTCGTGTAAAAAGAATATGGTTCGTAAATGCTGTTTAAGAAGAAGAATCTCTATACCATTTTATTTTTATTTAGGAAAATATCAAATAGAAATCCATTCCATAACAAAAAAATATTAGATGGGGTTCTTTCCTAAACATTATATGTTGACCTCACGGAAAAATCTCAATTCAAAAACCCTTGATTATAATCTCTCATATTTTGTTCCTTTTAAAGATGGTAAGCCAACTAGCATAAACTCCACATGGAAATGGACTCCAATTCTATCTAATTTTTACATGCATGTATATGGCTTAGATATAAATCCGGATTCAATTCCCAACAAAGCTTGCTAATGAAATATATAAAATCACTAGCACAATTATTAAATATTTTTCAACACTTCCCAACCCAGCAAGGAAATTTTGAGTCTCAAATAAAATCATAGGCCCAAGAAATCCATTTAGATAATAATTTAATTTAGTTAATTAAATAAAACTATTAAATATAAAAAAAACGGGATGTTACACACGACCCGTGCACTGTGAGGCGGTTTGTGGCGGATTTTCAACTCTTTCCTTATTCGACTCCAACACCCATCCAAACTCGACCCAACTATTTAAGGCTTCTTTGAGCATGAAAATTACACAACTTTTACCCTATAGAGAGAGTAAAGACATCACGGACAAGACAAGCATGGCCTTCTTCACGGCCTCGGTCGACATATCTTCTAGTTTTTTTTGAAGAACTTTGAGCTGCATGAAGTCGCTGCTCTTTTTTCTCAAGATGATTGATAAACCCTTGTTTTTCAATGGTTTACATGCATTTTGAAGTCTATTTGGATGGTATTTGATGATCATTGCATGTATGAATTAACAAGTTTCGCATAGTTCTCTATATTTTGAGCAGTGTCATGTATTTGCTCATTTTGAAGGGATTTAGTGCCAAATATTTTATGAGATCAATTTGATCTTGACAAGCATCTACAAAGATAGAGGATCGAGTGAGGAGCGTGCTGCAACTTGAATCGAGTCAATCGGATGAGTAACGAGTGAGAACGGAGCAAAACGGTGAAGGGTGTCGGGCGGCAAAAGTTGGCGCACGGAAGAATCCTTCACGCACGGCCCGTGCAGGTCTAGGAAATTTTGGAACAGTGAGTTATGCGTGGCCCGTGTGCTAGAATCACCTTGTTGCACGGCACGTGCACTATGGGCGGTTTGTGGTGGATTTTCAGCTCTTTCCTTATTCGACTCCAACACCCATCCAAACTCGACCCAACTATTTAAGGCTTCTTTGAGCACGAAAATTACACAAATTTTACCCTATAGAGAGAGCAAAGACATCCCGGAGAAGCCAGAGAAGAGACCATCGAGAGATTGAAGAAGCGCATCATAAGACTAAGTTTATTTTATGCTTTATTCATTCCGGATTATCATGACAATTATTTATTTGTATTTAGTTTCTTTGGATTTTGAATACAATATGAGTAGCTAAATTATTAGTGATTCTAGGGTTGTGGATGTTTGATGAATTTTTGACTTAAAGTAATTTATTGTTCCGTTCTATTTCTTGTTTATGCATCCTTGTTTATGGTTGTCTTTTGTGAATGAATTGATCAACATTTACAATTGTGTAGTTAATTTATTATACACTCGAGAGAGGTTAATAGATTAACGGATTAGGATTGCATAACACGAGTCTGCTAGATCGAGAGATTGGTAGGTGTCGTGAGGAGAATAAATCCGAGGTATTAATTGATATTAGATAATAATTTGAGATCGAGATATAAGAATTAGAATCTAATCTACGTCTAGAACTTACTCGAGAGAAAGGGTCTAGATAATTTAGTGATTCTCCTACAAGATTTAGAATTAAATTGGTTTAATTAATTGTCTAAGAATCGAAAAATCCATTTAGCATCAGCACCCTAGGATCCGTCTTTTATCTGTTTATCCAGTTATCTCTGCTTGATTTATTTATTTCTTTATAGCATTTTAGTTAATTAAAATCAATCTTAATTTTGGTTCTTTAGATAAAGTAAAACAACATAATTGAGTAATTAGCTGCTTTGCATAGCCAGTCTCTATGGATACGACCTTGATCACCATTGTTTTGCTATAAATTACCTCGTGCACTTACGAGTAGTATTTTAGGTGAAATAAAAGACCAATCAATGATCAAACATCATCAATTCGAGCTCATCTCCTTCTTCCAGTATCTCATTGTCTCACAAAATCACGAATTATTTATTTTTTGGAAGACATTTTCATTACAAAAGATAGTTTTTGTGGAATGAATTTAGCTAGAGTGGAGAGTTGATTGAGAATGAAAAGAACAGAAAATGAACTTAAATTTATAGATGAAATAATTATTGTAGCTAACGGCTAGTTGGCAACGGCTATTTTTATATGCCAACATTTCTGCCGACATCAGAAACTAAAGCTGCCGACATCAGAAACTAAAGCTGCCGACATCAGAAATTTTTTTCCATGTGGCACCCTTTCATTGGGTGTCACCTTATTTTATTTAGATAAATTTATAATATAAATATTTTATATAATTATCAAAAATTTAAAAAATAAAATTATATCAAAATTCATTAAAAAAAATTATCTATAAATAGAGCTTAATATTGATATGTTTTTACACATAACCTTAAAACTATCTTTTCCTCACACATTTACTCTCTACAAGACTAAAGACTCTATTTATGGATTAAAGACTCGAATTTATGGACTAAAGACTTTCATGGACTAAAGACTCTATTTATGGACTAAAGACTTTATTTACTCGTAATTTAAAATTTCATGTATCTCATTGTAGTTTATTTAATTATGTTTCAGTCTTGTAATTTTTATTTATTGTTAAGTAAATTATGAATTTATTATTGTACTGGTAATTTTTTTAAATGTAAGAGAAAAATATTATTTTAATAATATGTTCTTATTAAAAAATAAGAACACAGTAGAACAAATGGACAAGGTCGAACAAATGGTAATTATAAGGGTAAGAGTGTTGTGGGTGCTAATTCTGTTCGGTCAGATCGTCCTCCTAATGCGGTGCATGTGAATCATACTCATGTGGATAATTCGGCAAAGAATAAATGGACTTTGGTTGAAAAGAATAAAAAACATAAGCAACACATGCAAGGACCGAAAGGTGGCAGTTCTACAGATAATCGATTTGATGCTTTGAGTAGTGGTGTTGATCCGTCTTGTGATAATTTTGATGATGAGGAGGAAGAGGTTGCGGCTTCTAGCAGATTCATGAAAGGTCTTGAGGAACGAACAAAAAATTTTCGCGACCAAATGAATTCGGGAAAAAATCATGCAGTTAATCAAAATATCGTGGTTGTTTCTTCTCAAAATGAAAAGTCAACGGAGGAGAATGATTATGCTTTGAAAAAATCTTCTTTGGCCTTGCATGATAGACGTGAGTTCGGTAGGGATCCCCTCTTGGTGCATACCGTTCGGAATAGTGCGGTTTTATCGTCGGGATCTTCAAGGATTGATGGTGGAGAAATTAGTCCTTCTAGAATGGCATTGGAGAGTGGAATGGTTAAAGATCGAGCCCGAGTGTTTGATACTAGAGATGGCCTAATGATCCAAGATAAGTCACGGTTGCAACCATTGTTGTCGGGGTCAACTGTTGATAGTGGTGGTTCTCATGATGGTTCGATTGGAACGGATGATGGTTTTGATACTGCGGATTGTAATGAACCGATCACAGATGCTACAGTTTCTCCCATGCACATGTCTCCAGCTTTGCATGGTCAAGAAAGGGAGATTCATTGTTCTCCTATGAAGCTCTGAATGTTTCTCCATGTCAGTTCAGATGTTGCTTTGGAATGTACGGGGTCTTGGTTCTAAGGCCAAGTGCAATCATATTTTCAATTTGATTCGTCAGCATCGTTTGTCGTTAGTTGTTGCTATTGAGCCGAAAGTTCAGTTTGATTTGGATTTATTTGGGCGCAGATTTGGTCTCAGTCTGATAGCGTTTAATGTTTCGAATTATATTTGGGTTTTTGCTGCTCATGGCTTCACTATTTCAGTCGAGTTTGATTTTGCTCAGTTGCTCCACATTCGGGTTGATTCTCCTTTAATATCTCAGCCAGCGTTTTTATCTTTAGTTTACGGTCGGCATAAGAGGGCGGAGAGGCTTGAGCTGTGGGAGCAGTTCAGGGATATTGCTTTGTTGATTGATGGTAGACCGTGGTTGGTAGGAGGTGATTTCAACATCTTTTTGAATGATGATGAGGTGGAGAATGGTACTTCTGATCGACACAGAGAGATGATGGACTTTGGTGATGCCATCTCAGATTGTCAGCTGGTCGATCCGGGTTTTGATGGAGCCTGGTTTACTTAGGAGAGACCGTCTATCAGGCTTCGAGAGAGATTGGACAGGGTGCTGCTGGGAGAGTTCTGGACGTCTATTTTTGTTGTGACTAGGGTGACTCATTTGGCGAGGCATACGTCTGATCATGCACCTCTTTTGGTCCGATGTCAGTTCCTTGCCGAGATCCCCAAGTCCGCCTTTAGATTCCAGAACATGTGGATTCGAAACCATACTTTTCGGGATACGGTGCGGGAGGAGTGGTCAGTTCCGACTGGTTTTGGCGGCATGATGAACCTGCAGTGCAAGCTGAAGAGGGTAAAGCATCGGCTGAAACAGTGGAACTGGGATGTTTTTGGTGATGTCTTTGACAGAGTTAGACAGGCGGCGGAGGCTATGACTGTTGCTCAGACATCTTATGATGCTCTTCCTACCCCAGAAGCCCGTGCTGAGCTTAATCACTGTGTGGCCCAGTATGTGTTGAGGTCAAGGATGGAGGAGGATTTTTGGAGGCAGAAGGCGGCGGTCAGATGGGTGGCTGAGGGTGAGCGGAACTCCAGATTCTTTCAGGGCTGGGTGAAGCAGAAGCGCTGCAAGTCGAGGATTCATGTGATTGAGGATGGTGGTCGGGTGATTGAGGATGATGCGGATATCCGGGCTTCAGCTGCAGGGTTTTTTTAAAGGCTTCTCACGTCGGAAAATCCTCAGTTATCGGAGCCAGACTTCAGTTGTCTTCAGGGGATCCCGGCTGAGATGGATACTAGTGGTTTGTATACTGTGCCGGATATTGATAAGGTTCGGGCTGCTGTGTTTGGTATCAGTGGTGACAGTACTCCGGGACCGAATGGATTCAGCTCTTTATTCTTTCAGCATTGTTGGGATCTGGTGGCTGTTGATGTTGTGGGGGCAGTGGTGGATTTCTTCTCGGGTTCTCACATGCTGCGCAGCTTCACTACCACAGCCATTGTTCTCTTACCTAAGAAGGAGAGGCCAGTTGCCTGGACAGATTTCCCGCCCTATATCTCTGTGCAACGTGACCAATAAAATCATCACGAAGATTCTGACTACACGGTTGGCGCCATTCTTGCTTGCAGTGTTAGCTCCGAATCAGAGTGGCTTTATCAAGGGTCGGTTGCTCAGCGATAATGTCTTGCTTGCCCAGGAGATGATTTGGGATCTTCACGTCAGCCGTGAGATCCCAAATATTGCTCTGAAGCTTGACATAGCAAAGGCGTATGACCGAGTGCAGTGGCCTTTTCTTCTGGGTGTTCTAAGGCACATGGGTTTTCCTTCGACGTGGATTGATATGATAAGCAGATGTATCAGAGATTGTTGGTTCTCGGTTCTTGTGAATAGGGAGCCGGCTGGTTTCTTCCCTTCTTCTCGGAGTTTGCGGCAGGGAGATCCACTTTCTCCTTCTCTGTTTGTGTTGGTTGCTGATTATTTGTCGAGGACTCTGGACCATTTGATTTGTGGGGATCCTGATATGGTTTTCAAGACGATTAAGTGGGGTTTTTCTGTGTCTCACCTTTCCTATGCCGATGACATTATTATCTTCACGAGATCTTCGCCGGTCTGCTTAGAGAGGTTGATGGAGTGTCTGGATCACTATGTGGATGTTTCGGGTCAGCTTGTGAACCGGGAGAAGAGTAGCTTCTACATTACTGAGAAGTTTTCTCCGATCTGGCAGCAGCAGATCCAGTCTGTTTGTGGGTATCAGCGTGGCGCTCTTCCTTTCACTTATCTGGGTGTCCCGATTTACAGAGGTGCTCTAAAGGCTTCCATTTTCTTACCCCTTCGACAGCAGTTGAGTGCTAGGATCCATGGTTGGTCTCATAGGCATCTTTCCTTTGGCGGCAGATTGGCTCTCATTAAGAGCACTCTTGCCACTCTCCTTCTCCACATCTTCCAAGTGATGGACCCCCCTTAGGGGATGCTCCATCAGCTTGAGCAGATGATCGTTCGGTTCTTCTGGGGGTCGGTAGGGGAACAGAGGAAGATGCACTGGATCAATTGGGAGACTATTTGCTTGCCGGTGTCTGAGGGTGGTTTGGGCATTCGGAGATTTGATGATCTGGTCACGGCTTTCAGTTAGAAGCTCTGGTGGAGGTTCAGAGCTCAGGATTCTCTGTGGGCGCGATATATGAGACAGAAGTATTGTGGTCCGTCTCACCCAGAGAGGGTGCCTTTGAGGAAGTCCGATACTAGGGTGTGGAGGAGGCTTGTCAGAGTTGGCATGCAGGCTCAGGAGCATATCAGGTGGACCTTGAGGGCCGGTGAGGTAAGCTTCTGGGATGATGTTTGGTATGATGATTTGCCTTTATCTGCTTTTTGTCCTGCTACTGTGTTTGATCATATGTCTGTTGATTGGTATTTTGATGGTGAGTCGTGGTCTATGCCTCATTTGTATGCTTCATGTGCTCACTTTGCTTTGCCTGATGGGTTGATTGATTCGTTGAGTCGGACTCCTGTGCTGTAGGGGGAGAGGGCTAGCATGCGGTGGAATTTGACTTCTACTGGTGAGTTCTCTTTGACCTCTGCATGAGATCAAGTCAGGTACCGGCAGCCTGAGCGGCCTCTTTTCGGGTCCATTTCGCATGATTGTATTACTCCCACCATTTCTATTTTCCTCTGGCGTTTGTTGCATGGTAGAGTCCCTGTTGATGTGTGTCTTCAGTCCCGTCATACTCATCTTGCCTCCCGTTGTCATTTTTGTGATGGTCCGCATGTCGAGTCCTTAGAGCATGTTTTTCTTTGGTCTGAGTCTGCAAAATCAGTTTGGGCATATGTTGCGTCTTGGTTTCACACTTCTGCACCACATGTTCAGACAGTCACACAGGCACTTGGGTTTTGGAGGGGGTTGTATCCACGATTCTCTCCGAAGCACATCAGTTTTTTACTTCCTTACCTTGCTTTCTGGTTTATTTGGACAAAGAGGAACTGCCGCAAGCATCGCGGGGATCCTTTCCTTGTCTCTCACATTGTGTGGCAGGTTCAGCGCCATCTACGTTTATTGATTTCGGCCGGAAAGCTCCTTCCTCAGCATTGGTTGGGCTGCTATCCGCAGGTGACTTTCATGCCGGTCTCTGACCCTGTTCCGAGGTCTCTCCGGTCTCGGATGGTGTCGTGGCAGCCGCCTGAGGCACCGTGGGTGAAGCTCAACACGGATGGTTCTTATTCGACCGATCTTCAGATGGCAGCAGGTGGTGGAGGTTTGCTTCGAGATTACACGGGTTCACTTTTGGCAGGTTTCTGCGTGCCCCTTCAGGCTGCATCGAGTTTTGACGCGGAGTTCCAGGCACTGCTTCATGAGCTGAGACTCGCTGTGCAGTATTCAGATCATATTTGGATTGAGATGGATGCTGCCTTAGTGGTGTCGGTGTTGCAGCCAGGTCCGTTCGGTTCGGCTGTGATTCAGTACACGTTGACGTCCATTCATATGTTGTGCCGCGGACGACATGTTCGGTTCTCTCATATCCATCGTGAGGGAAACCAAGCTGCAGACTTTCTTGCAGGTAGGGGGTTCAGATCCCGACACTCACCTTTTATGATTCACTTTCTGCTCCTCGATATTTGCTCTCCTTAGTTAGGATGGATCAGTTGGGTTATCCCAACTTTCATTTTAGATATAGTTAGATGATGATGAGTCTCATTTATGTTTTGTATTTGTTCTTGTTTGGAGCTACAGTCTATCTCAGGTTGTGCTTCAGTTTATGTTTTTCATTTGGATTTTGGGGTTAGCATCTGGTATGTGGATGCATCCCCTTTTAGCTGCTGTTTTGTTTCTAGTTCGAGTACTTGGTTAGGGGTGTGTTCACTTTTGGGACACATTCCACCTATGACTTTGTACGAGATGATTTGTGATTTATATACTGGCTGGGCATGGTGCCGAATGCCCCACCCCATCTAGGGGTGTTTTTCTAAAAAAAAAAAAGTATTTTTAATAACAATTGAAAAGTATTATTCAAAATAAATGATGCACGCATTAATATAACATTACAATAATACAACAATAGAAAGAAATTACAACATAAATCAACATTTTAAAATGAAACGCACAATCTATATTAAGCCACACCTAATTTTGATGAGTTCAACTTTCTTTAAATGCATGGCTAATTGTGGCTCTGACATTCCACTCGTATCCATACAGAGGAGTTCAAAATCTTTATGCTCTAATTCAATTTTTCGTTGCTCCGCCTCGATTTTTCTCTACTTTATCTCTTCATTTATCTGTCTTATCTTTTCATTCTTTAGCTTAATTTTTTCCTTGAGAAGTTGTTGCATTTTTTTCCCATGCTTCATCATTTTCATCCTCTTCATTAACTTTTGCTTTGGCTTTAGCTTTGCTAAGTTTTTTTGCCCTCTGTGTGTTCCTATTGGACGAGATCGATGTGCTTCATAATCTGTATCTGGATTTGTTGAACTATTCTCCCCAGTATCAGATGTTCTGGACTTCTTGTTAGAGCTCATTTGTTGGGGGGCCCATTTTTCCAACTCTTTCATTATCTTCCATACGTGCATATACCTGAAGTCTTTTTTTGGGTGCGCGACTCGCCATTGTGCAATTGTAGCTTCCAACACATCATCATCACTCTGAACACTACCTCGATTGCTATAAAAATTATTATATCATCGAGAAAATAAGTTAACTTCACGGATTACCTTATAGTAATGTGCTTTCAACTGTTTTCATTCTCGAGTGGGAGCACCCGCAGGCCGATGCTCGTTGAAGTATGTAGCAGTATTTTTCCAGAATTGTTTATCCTTTTGTGCATTGCCAACTTTTGAGCAAGTGCTGATGGTGCTCCAAGAATTTGCAAGACGAATCTCCTCCTCTTTTGTTCATATCATCCTCACTTGGCCATAAGATCCACCAACACATTCGTTGTTGTCATCAACAACTTTATCTTCATCTTCAAGGTTGATGTGCTCTAGCCCAGTTTGTGTAGAGTGTAGTGGAAACTGAGAGCCAAATTGTGGCGTTGGCTCGTTATTGGATGCAGACCCTCCGTGACTCAATCGTCTGAATTCATTTGATTGTGGGGGAGAAAATACTTGAGAAGATTGTGACATAAACTGGCCACCCATTACTGCATAATAATCACGTGGAGACATGCAAGGGAATTGAGGAGATTGAGAAGGGGGCATGAAATATGGAGCAGCAGTGGAAAAATTTGGGGGGGATGTGACATATGGAAAGGGAATTGTGAAGATTGAGAATTAGGATGATTTTCAGAATTTTGAGAGCTTGAATTCCCTTGCGTATTTGACGAACCAAAATAATTTGAAAATGTACGACCGTATTTCTCAGCCATCTTTAGATTTAAATATGAAGAGATGGAAAAATATGATAAAAGTAGCAAAGAGAGAAATAATCTAAAAGTTGTGAAAAAATGAGTTGCTTGAACTTCTATTTATAGGAAAAAATTAGAAATAGCCGTTAGCTAATTTAATTGTAATAAATAAATAAAATAATAAAATAGTCGTTATTGCAACGGTTACATTTGCATTCAATCCAAAAAATAAAAATACAATAGTAGCTAAATTCTGGAAAAAAAAAAAGTGTTTTTCTCATAAAATAAAACGGTAAAATATATATGTTCTAAAAAAAACAAACGGTAATATATATATATATATATATATGTATGTATGTATGTATGTATAGCAGTTTTTCTCTTATCAAATTGTTGTTGCATGTGGCGGGTCCCATGCTAAAAGTGACATTTTACTGTACAAACTTGAGTTTCAAAATAGGTACCCCATTTCTTAGAAATTGGCCAGCTTGGCAGCCACAATCCACAATTTTCAACTTTCAACTCCTTAGAACCTGTGGAGGAAGTTCCATTGCAGCCACCCTTATTTCACAAAAACAATACTTACATTTGTATAATCTTTTATAGGTTTACTGTAAGTTTTTCATAATTGTTTATACTTAGCCTTGTTGAAATTTACTATAGAAATATATAAGCTTTATTGTATAAATTACATTATTATACATTTATTGTCTTTCCGCTTCAATTACCTTACGCCAACGCCGCGTCGGACACAGGTTGAATTTTTCATTTTCTAGCTTTTTCAACCTACCACTCACCTGGTCTCCTCTCTTTTTCTCTTTTCCACCCCTTTTCTCTTTCTTATTTCCGGGAACACCAACCAACTCATCGGTATATTATTATATTGGATGATTTGATATGGTATGTATAGTAGTTCATATTATTGTTTCTATGTGGAGAGGAACATTTCATTACTTTATATTTATAGAAAGCATTAATTGGCATTTCAATTATGAATTCTGAATAAATTTATAATTTTGAAATAACTTTTTCAATAATAACCCGAAAATAGATGCACCCAAAATTACTCTATTTTTTAATTGGATGTAATGCAAACGGAAACCTCTAGAGTGAATAAAACTTTATATTATCAATTTTACTTCCCAATTAGACAGTAAGGCCAAACTTTTGGGCCAATCAAACACTGGACCACTATATTTAAATTTTATGGACGGTTTGATGATGGAAAATGCGACGCAACCCTAACGGGTAGGGTGCCCCCAATTTTAATTTTAATTTCTTAACTATATTTAAAAAAGATTTTTGCAAATTTTTATATAAATAGGGACATTAATAGATGTTAATTATGTACGTCTCAGATTTTTTTTCCATCTCCTATTATACAAACGATATAGGTGTTGTTTTTTTAACAATATCATGTTATAAAAAATCACAACATTGTGATTTACATAGTAAGAAGTGAAATAAAAAATCGGGACGAACATAATTGACGTCTACTTAAAAAGTAAAATATGTCCCAAGAAAAGAAAATTGCAAAAATATTTTGAAAAAATACAAAAAGATATAAAATGAAATTAGGGCCCGTAAGGGTAGCGTCGAATTTCCCGATAACTTATTTCAAAAGCTCACGTGGTCTAAGCAACGGGCTGGGAAAATACGAGTTTACATTACACAAATGACTGTTCTTCTTGAGGTTGCTCGATCGGAGACCAAAGGTAACGAGTTTGAATCTCCTCAATACCATCCGGTTGAGTGTGTGAGTAAAAAAATGATTGTTCTTCTTTACTCTTTTAAGTAAGCTTAGTCATTTCCAATCGTTTTACCTAATTTCAGTATTATAACTACAACATCAGCTCCATAGCACAAACACATCTATCTAATATCTATCTAACATATATCTATCCAATCATTCTACCTAAAAAGTAACTATTAATAGGTTTCGTTATCATATCCATTCATTTATCTTTTATTATATGAGAACCCAATTTCTACGTAAAAACTAGGAACCAATCCAAGTCATCCATCCAAATATTTTTCAAGGTCAAGATTGATATAAAAAAATGGGATTAAAAATGCAATTATTTTATAATTATAATAAGTTGAAGGTATAACAGTAATTCAAAGTATATCTAAAAATAGCATATACCTTATTTCATGGGATTTCCTATTTTCTTGCAATCTAAATGTGTTTTTCTTTTCTTTCCAACCAACAATTCCATTGCAGAGAATTATTTTACAACTCTACTTATTTCTTCCATCGGTTTTTGTAGAAAAATAAAATTTTGACGATTCCATTGTCTCTCCCACCACATGTATCTCTTTTATCTATTAGCAAACCGTGTTTGTAACCTCAGCAATAGTATTCATACATCCTAGCAAATATTCTTATTTCATGGCATTTTCTATTTCCGTGCATTTTAAATTTATTTTTCCTTTCTTCCCAATCAACAATTCCTTCGCAAAGAATAATTTTTGACAAATTTATTATTTCTTCCGTCGATTCTTGTAGAAAAATATTTTTTTGACAATTTCTATTATCCCTTCTCCAACTAGATTATTTTCTATTAGCAGGCCATATTCGTAAAATTAACAATATTATGTGCACATACTGATAGATTGTATTGAAGCCATTAAAGGGGCGAACAATAGAGATCAATGGATCAAGGGTTTTTGGTTTTTATTTTTCTTGTATATCAATAATGAATTACAACACTCTACTTATTGAGATAGATTGCTTTTGTACAAGGAAAGAAATAAATCTATTCTAGGCGGATCAATTAGATCCGGATTTTGATTTATTTCCTTCTAACACTCTCCCTCAAGTTTAGTAATGAAATCTCCGATACTTAACTTGCCAAGAACTTCGACAAAGACTGTGGAATTAACTGCCTTAGTTAATATGTCTGCAAGTTGATGTTCTGACCGAACAAATGATAATTCCACAATACCTCCTTCGATCTTCTCTGTGATGAAATGCCGATCCACTTCAACATGCTTTGTTCTATCATGCTGAACAGGATTCTCGGATATGCTAATTGCGGCCTTATTATCACAGAATAGCTGGCACTTTTGTTTTGGATGAAAGCCTATTTCGGTCAACAGCTTTCGTAGCCACAGCACTTCAGTCAATCCACTTTTGATCCCATGAAATTCAACCTCAGTACTCGACAAGGCAACCACCTTCTGTTTCTTGCTCCTCCATGTGACTAGATTTCCTCCCACAAAGGTAAAGTATCCTCCAGTGGATATTCTATCCATCAGGCTACCTGCCCAATCTGCATCAGTATAGCCACGAACCTCCAGATGTCCATACTTCTTGAGTAAGACTCCATATCCTACTGTACCTTTCAAGTATCAAATGATTCTTAGTACAGCATCCATGTGTTCTTTCTGTGGTTGGTGCATAAACTGACTCACAACACCAACGGCATATACAATGCCAGGTCGAGTATGAGATAAGTAGATTAATCTCCCTACTAGACGCTGATATTTTCCTCGTTCCACGGCTTCAGCACCATCCACAATCTTCAATCCATGATTTAAGATGATTGGAGTACTAGCATGTTTGCAGTCAAGTAAACCAGTCTCAGCCAAAAGATCCAGCGTATATTTCTTTTATCGCAGAAATATACCTCTTTCCAATCTCAATACCTCAACACCTAGAAAATACTTCAGGTGTCCCAGATTCTTCATCTCAAACTCTTTAAATAGATTGATCTTCAGTTTGTCAATCTCTTCATTGTCATCCCCTGTAATGATCATGTCATCCACATAGATAATCAGGCAGGTAACTCGGTTGTCTTTTCGTTTGAGGAAAAATGTGTGGTCTGAATTACTCTATCTGTATCCATATCGAACCATAGCCTCTGTAAATCTACCAAACCAAGCCCTTGGTGACTGTTTCAGGTCCTACAATCTTTAGCCGACATCCTTCACCTCTTCCAAATTCTGTTGAAAAACCAGGAGGTGCCTCCATGTAAACTTCCTTTTTCAGTTCTCCATGTAGGAATCCGTTTGTCACATCAAACTGATGAAGTGACCAATCATGATTAGCTGCAATTAATAACAAAACTCTTACGGTGTTCATTTTGGCCACTGGAGAAAAGGTCTCCGAGTAATCCACCCCATAGATCTGAGTATATCCTTTTGCCACTAATCGTGCCTTGTATCTCTCAATTGCCCCATCAGGTCTCCATTTGATGGTAAAGATCCATCTACATCCAACTGGTTTCTTGTTGTCTGGAATTCTGCACTTATCCCATGTATTATTTCTGGCTAATGCATCCATCTCTTTCTTCATAGCTTCTTTTCACTTACTGTGTTTCATAGTTTCTTCAACAGATCGAGGTGTCTCTTCTTCCCCTAGAAGTGCCATCTTGAAAGCTTGTGTTGTTTCAGTGAGGTTTCCCTTAGCACAATTCCTAATAGAATATTTAGTTTTCCTTCCAGTATGCTCCGGAGAATATCTCTTTGGAGGGATTCCCCTTGTACTCCTTGGTGGCAATACATATCTGTCTGTCTCTGCTTGTGTTTCTGTATCCTCGACATAGTGAAGATTTTCAACCTCCATATCCACGATCCTGTCATCATTAGTCTCAATAATAGGACAATTTTCAACAGTTTCAGAAGGTACCTCAGATAGCAGGAGAGGAGATGTATCGGTACTAGCATCAAGCTCTATGGACTGCATAGTATCAGGAGTTATCTCAGCGGTGTTGTTAACCTCCTCTGTTGGACCCGGATTAGGAACAGAACTTGACATTGGCAATGACAACCAACTTAGGGAGTCACTATCATTCTCCTGTTTCTCAGTCTCCCCCGGATGATTAAGGTGGTGATAAAAATACTCAGTCTCGAGAAATTACAATTCATAGTGGTGAACATGTGTCGAGTGTTGGGATCGTAGCAACGATACCCTTTTTGGTGTAGTCCGTAGCCGACAAAAACACACTTAACGGCACATGGGGAGAGTTTATGACGGGATTGTTTAGGGATATAAACATAGACAGTGCAACCAAACACTCGAGGTTGAAGAGTTAGAGCTACGGGGATTTTGGCCTGGGTAGAAAGAAATTGCACAGGGGTTTGGAGCTGCAGGGCTTTAGTAGGAAGAAGATTAAGCAGATACACAGAAGTGGCTAAAACCTCAGGCCAAAAATTGGTAGGCACACGAGATTCGATTAACATAGCACGAGCCATTTCGAGAAGAATTTTGTTTTTGCGTTCAGCCACACCATTCTGTTCAGGGGTATGAGGGCAGGTGGTTTGATGAATCATGCCTGTGGTAGCACAGAAATGTTTCATCCGGGAAATAACATACTCTCCCCCCCCATTATCCGACCTTAGGACCTTGATAGATTTTTGGTACTGAGTTTGAACTAAGGCATGAAAATGAGTAAATTTATCAAAAACTTCTGATTTATTTTTTAAAAAATAAATCCATGTCATTCTAGAGCAATCATCAACAAACAAGAGAAAGTACTGAAAACCTGGACCCCCAAGAATAGGTGAAGGACCCCAAACATCAGAATGAACTAACGAAAAAATAGTATCAACACGGGTATTATTCAACTTATACGAATGTCGATGGCTTTTAGCCAACAAACAAGTTTCACAGTGCAAATTCTTAGACAAAACTAGTTTAGGGAAAAGCAATTTTAAATAGCCCGTGGAGGGATGTCCTAACTGACAATGCCAAAGCCAAGCAGTCCGATTTCCAGGTCCATGAGTCAGCATCACAGCACCTTTTTGATTTATCTCATCCACGTAATACAGTCCATTTCGCTCAGTGCCACGCCCAATAATCGCCCCCGTCCTGATATCCTGTAAAATGCAAAAATTTGATTGCATTAGAAGGGTACAATTGAGTTCTTTCGTGACATGGCTAATAGACAGTAGCTTATGTGATAAAGATGGAACAAATAGACAATTTGACAGTTGCAAGGTGGGAGATAAATTAATAGTGTCGGCTCCCTCCACCGGAGCTAATTCACCATTAGCAGTTTGAACATGAGTTCGCCGAGAGGGAGCAATTTGTATAATATCAGTCTTGTCAAATGTCATGGTGTCGGTTGCACCACAGTCAAAAATCCACTGATTATCTTTATAGACATCTCCGGAGGCTGCACAAACCTTGGAAATATTTTCGAGGACCTGAAATTTATTCTTTAATTCAACAGGGGTTAAATAGCAATTATTCTTCTGGGTCTGCTGATATGCCAACGGAGGGGTTAAATTGCAAAAAAACTTTTCATCACTTAATTCCCATTTCGGGTCCAGCTTTCTTAATTCACATTTCGGTTCCAGCTTTTTTATTGTTGTATTACCTTCTTCAATCACTGAAACCCTAGCCGCCGCTGCTGATCCTATCTCTACTCCGCCGCCACCGGCGTTACCTGCTCCAGCGATGGCAGCCCGGTCGGCGGTGGCTACTACGGCAGTTCCCCCTCTGTTTTTGACTGGGAGCTTCATCTTCTTGGTCTCGTCCCACCAATCTCGGTATCCGACTAGTTGAAAACATGATTCCCTAGTGTGCTTCTTCATCCCACAGTGGGAGCACACAAATTTGCTCCTATCTTCCTCCGTTCACCGGGAATTTCCCTTTTGCGAAGATTTGTTCTTGTCCCGAGCCGTGAGTCCGACCCTGATACCCGATGAAGAATCATTATTATCGAGAATTACCGGCCGGAGTATGCGGTCCCTGGTGATCTCGCGTCGCACCATTGAGTAGGCATGGTCAACTGAGGGTAAGGGGTCCTGTTTCAGTATCTCTTTCTTCACTGGCTCATATATCTCACTCAGTGAGGTGAGAAACTGAAATAATCTCTGGGTTTATATAATTTGATTATACGTCTCGATGTCTTTTGAGCAAGTCATAGGGTTTGGTTCCCTTCTATCTATTGTCATCCAGAGATCTTGGAATTTTGCCCATGTTTCTTCTATAGAGTTCTCACCTTGTTTGAGAGTATTGGCCTTTTCAGTGTAGATCAAAAACTTAGAGAGAATCTGAAACACTCCCGTAGGTGACGGCTAAGCCATCCCAAACCGCCTTCGCTGTGGGGTATTTCGATACATTGTTAATTAAATGTGTATCTACGTTTTGGATTAACCATGTAAACACTGCTTGATCTTCTTGTTCCCACTTTGAATGTGAAGTACCGGAGATAGGAGGTGGATCGTTTGTGATATAGGCTATTTTTCCCCTCCCTCCAATTGCTTTGCGCATGAGAATAGACCATAAGGGATAATTATCTCCATTTAATTTGAAGCCTATTGATAATGATTCTGTGGTTGAAGTTTGCAGGCCGAGGCTGTGTTTGAGCAGATTGGCTATTTGGATGGTTAAATCATCAGAGATGGGAGTATTATTTGAGGTTTCATTCGGTACTGACATGTTTGTTTTTCTGCAGATCAGAGGCCGAGAGAGGTAACAGGATGATGATGAAAACTTTCTGAGTCTATTGGATCTGTTGCTTTGATACCATGATAGATTGTATTGAAGCCATTAAAGGGGCAAACAATAGAGATCAATGGATCAATGGTTTTTAGTTTTTATTTTTCTTGTATATCAATAATGAATTACAACACTCTACTTATTGACATAGATTGCTTTTGTACAAAGAAAGAAATAAATCTATTCTAGGTGGATCAATTAGATCCGGATTTTGATTTATTTCCTTCTAACACATACTAGAAAATGTTCATAGTATAGTTTACAAATGATTTTCGTAAAATAATCTCATTATAATAATATTATAAGATATATTTAATTAATGTCTTAACTTTTTTTTGACAAACGATTAATGTATTTGTAATACAAAATTTTATATTTAATTTGGTAAAACACAAAATAGTGTACAATTTAAATGATTTTCGGATCAAAATATATTTATATGGATTCAATCTCTAGTTTTCCTCTGATTCTTCTCTTCAAAACTTGATCTTCAAACGGTCTTTGAAATCTACAGAGTAAATTTGCCTCTTTGATTTGCTCTGACTTGCTGTTTGCACTTGACCTTCAAAGTTTTCCGGAAAGATTTGTATCCTTGATCTTCTTTGACTTGGTCTTTGGACTTCATAACGTTAATTCAGAGGGTTGTTGCCTTATTTCCAGATCAAACATCTACTTAGGGATGAATTTGATAAAGAACGGATTTGACTGTCTTGCGTATGGATCAAATGTCGTCTTCACGATGAATTTGGTGAAGAACGCCTTGAATATTTGAGAAATTTCACTTATGAAATTTCTTCTCAAATTATTGAACTCTTCAAATGACTTATGGTGTGTTTTTCAATTGATATGGAGACACCTATTTATAGTTGTAGGTAGGAGTATCTAGGGCTGACGTGGCGCTATCTCATTGGCTCTTGAATATTGATATATATCTCTGCAAAGATATTTACTTGTTGCCAAAGACTCTTGATATTTGTCATGTGATAATATCTTTATTATTTAAATATTTTATCTAATTTTGGATTTCATAAGATTCTAAAGCTAAATAAATGTATAAAAATTAATAAAAATATTATATATAATATTGAAATTTCATTATCTACAAATGCCCCCTCGAGACTTGTTCATTGACAATTTATCGTTTGAAATGAATGAGTCTCGAAAATTCATTAGATAGTTTAAACTCGTATTAAGGAGTCTTTTTCAATTTGGATTTGTTAGATAGTTTATACTCGTATCAAGGAGCTTCCATATTTTAGATGGTTTTGGCTCTTATCACGGAGCTTTTGAATATAGTTTAGGCTCTTATCAAGGAGCAATGCCCTTATTTCTTTTCATAGATTGTAACATGTATTAGAAAACTTAAATAAGCCATTAATGAGACTTGTAGCCGTTTCTTCATCATCATCATCATCATCATCTTCTTCTTCTTCTTCTTCTTCTTCTTCTTGGAGATTCCTCAAAAGGTTTGTCCTCATCATTTATTTATGGCTCTTCTTCAACGTTGTGATGCTTTTGCATCGACAGTTCTTGAACTTCATTTGTGGTCATGCTTAACTCCATGTCATAAGCTCTAGTGGCCGATTCCTCAAAGGTCTTTGGTTGAATCCCTTTCAAAATATATTGAAGACCCCAATACATGCCTTGGATACACATTTCAATTGCTGAAGTTTCTGATGATTGATCTTTGTAATTCAGGCTCAAGTTCCTCCAGCGGTTGATGTAGTCAATGACGAGCCCTTCTTTTTGTTGGTTTGTATTTGTAAGCTCAACCAAGTTGGCTGTCCTTCGATTGCTGTAGAAGCAATTAAGAAATTCTTTCTCCAGTTACCCCCAACTATCGATTGAATTTGACTCTAAATCAGTATACCAATCAAATGCGTTGTCTTTTAAAGAGCAAATGAATTGTTTTACCAAGTGATCTTCGTATGTCCCAGCATCATTGCAGGTCTTAAAGTGAGCCACGTGTTGTCTTCGATTGCCTTTTGCCATCAATTGTTGAAATTTTGGCGGTTGGTAGCCATCTGGCATCTTCAAGTTGTCAATTATTGGGGTATATGGCTTATTGTAAGTCCATAATGATTTACGACTCTCTCCAGACTTGTCTTTGATTGTTTCTAATATGAAATCTTTGAATTGATTGACTTATATTAAGCCATCAGACAATACTTTAATTTCTTTGGTTGTAGATTTTTCACTTTTGTTGGCATGTTGCTTGTAGATATCTCAGCTTCATTATCTTCATTCGCTTGCTTGCCACAAGTATCAACAATCATTTTTTTTTAGCTTTAAGATTTGAGTATCTCGTTCTTGTATCCGTTTAGCAAGTCCTTCAGCAAGCTTCATCAAATTTGCGATCTGCTCTTCCAGGAATGCAGACATCTTGATGCTTGATAAAATTTGAAGAAGAGAAGAGATGAGAGGTAGAGATGGTCCCACCGAGCGTGCGGAAATTTGTAATAGAAAATTTTGTATTTAATTTGATAAAACACAAAATAGTGTATAATTTAAATGATTTTCGGATCAAAATATATTTATATGGATCCAATCTCTATTTTTCCTCTTATTCTTCTCTTCAAAACTTGATCTTCAAACGGTCTTTGAATCTCCAGAGTAAATTTGCCTCTTTGATTTTCTCTGACTTGTTGTTTGAACTTGAGCTTCAAAGTTTTTGAGGAAGATTTGTATCCTCGATCTTCTTTGACTTGGTCTTTGAACTTGATAACGTTAATCCGGAGGCTTGTTGCCTTGTTTCCAGATCAAACGTCAACTTAGGGATAAATTTGATGAAGAATGACTTTGACTGTCTTGCATATGGATCAAACGCCATCTTCGGGATGAATTTGGTGAAGAACGCCTTGAATATTTGTGAGAATTTCACTTATGGAAACTCTTCAAATGACTTATGGTGTGTTTTTTAATTGATATGGAGGCCCCTATTTATAGTTGTAGGTAGGAGTATCTAGGGCTAATATGGTGCGATCTCATTGGCTCTTGAATATTGATATATATCTCTACAAAGATATTTACTTGTTGCTAAAGACTCTTGATGTTTGTCATAGAATAATATCTTTATTATTTAAATATTTTATCTAATTTTGGATTTCATAATATTCCAAAACTAAATAAATATATAAAAATTAATAAAAAATATTATATATAATATTAACATTTCATTATCTACAATATTAAATAAAGCTTGATTCATTGCTATTAGTATTTACGTTAAAACAATATCCCAGAATTGTAGTATGTATATATATGCTCTATGATATTGCTAATATGCTATCAGTTAATTGTTATTATTCTTTACACCACACGCTAATATGGTATTCAAAACATGTAATTTTTGAAATACCAAAATTTAATAAAAAAGAACATATTTGCTAATTTTTACTGGACTATTTGTAACATTAATAAATAAAGTTGCTAATAATACTACGAAAATGTTTTGTACACTTCAGAGGAAGTAAGTTGCACTAGCATCATGTCCACGAATTTCTTCTTGCGTCTGATCGCATCGCTATCTGAATTATTTACTGAATCATTCATTGACATTCTCCTTTTTGTCAGAACTTCAAGATTAGCTTTAGTTGCAGCTACAAGTTGGTTAAAATAAAATAAAAAGTTAATTGCAAAACAATGATATATTTAAAACTAGATGAATTAAACACCACAACAATATTTGTACTAATTCAATAATAAGAATGCCTTAATTTCGTGCTAACACAAAATAAAATAATTGCTATAATGACATATATTATTTGCTAAGATGTTTACAACACACGAAACAAACTAATGTTTAAATCATAGGTTGATAAATACTAATTAACATGGATATCATTTTTTTTGCTAACATTGTCTACATTATTATATGCTAATATATAAAAATCTATCTTTTCTTACATTTTCTAAATATTTTGGCATTAATTATGCTCACATGAACTACATTATTTGCTAAATGATAACAAAGAGTCGGATATTATATATTTGTTTGTATTCTATTAAAATTCACAACAATAAGAATGCATTAATTTAATGTTAACACAACATAAAATAATTGCTACAATGTTATAAGTTATTTGCTAACATGCTTACAGAACATAAATCAAACCAATGTGTAAAACTCGGGTTGGGAAAACGCTAACATGGTTATAAATGTATGCTATCATAGACACTACGCTATTTGCTAACATGACTACAACACATAAATCAATCCACAACATGTAAATCATCTAATGTTTTAATCACAGTTTGACATCAGCAATGAACAATTCAATAATTAAATTACATACGATGATGATTGTTGCCAGTATCATAATAATCATATGTGAATATTCCAACTAATATTTAATAATACAAAAAAAATCACATCTTAAAACACAAATATACAAAGAATCCTCATATACACAATATATATATATATAGCAAGATTGTGAGAGCTCAAATGGAGTCCACGAATCATAAATTAAATTACAAGAATTTAAAAATGATTGTTGTAGGTGGCATAGCACGCCATATGCATATGATGAATGATTTAGACGGCAGAGCCAACTGAATGCAGTTTGATGACGATGATGATGATAAATTCAAATGAAATAATAGTTACATATATTTTATACGAAAGTTTTGAGATTAGTACCTTAATATACAAATCTTCAAATCATAAGATTTGAAGTGATGATGATGATGATGATGATGATGATGATGATGATGATGATGATGATGATACAAGCTTGATCTACAAGCTCATATGGTTTTGAAGGTTTTGAACCAAGGTAGGAGGATGTCTATGTGGGCTTTTTGCAATCTTTCTATGAAGATCTACCTCACAATACGCTCAACACTCAAGGTAAGGAAAGGCCGAAGCCTTTGAAGAACTAAGAAACTTCAGTGTGAAGTGTGTGCTTCTACAAGTGTTTGAAGGGGTTGAAGTATTTGGAGAGGTGTTTAGAGATCTAAGAGGTGTGTAGAGGTGTTTGGAAGGTTAAAAGGTGTGAGAAGTGTTCTAAGAGGTGTCTTCCAATGTGTTTTTCAAGGTGTTCTCTAAGGTGTGTTAGGGGGGGTGTGTGTATGTGTCATTTGATGAAGTAATGCCCCCTTTTAAAGATGTCTTGAGGGTCTTTTTTGCAATTTGTAAACTTTGAGGGTCTTCTTTGTAATTCTTAAAAGCTTGAGAGTGTTGTCAAGTCTTGCTTTCTTTCTGTCTGATCTTTGTGTCTTGGAGTGGGCTTCCTTTATTACCAGGTACCTGTTTTTTTTTTTTTACTATTGCAAATATATACAATAACTACATATTACAGATTAATAGAAAACTACTCCTAATATATATATATATATATATATATATATATATATGGGTAGATTGCCTTAAAATACATCAACTTTGACGTGTTTTTGATTTTTCACACGTTTTAAAAAACATAGTTTTAATAACATGAACTTAACACTTATTTAATTTTTCACATAATTTTCAACTTTCAGTCAATGGAAATGACTTGATTGTCGGAGATTTCCATGTATACATCTATGTGGGCACCAAATTATCTTAAAATACACGAATATTTGATCAATTTTGATCAGATTAGAGTGTCCAAATTTGAAAATTATGTGAAAAAACAAACAAATGTTAAGTTCATGTTATTAAAACTACATTTTTTAAAATGTATGAAAAACCAAAAACACCCCAAAGTTTGTGTATTGTAAGGCAATTAACCCTATATATATATATATAAACATAAATTTGAAACGCTAGTTTTAGAATACTGATTAGGGTTAAATCAAAAACAAAATTGTACGTCACACGAAATCAAAGACTGATCATAACACTATCTATAATCAATAATCAAAATATTTAAAAACTATTAATAGAATGTCTTTATCTCTTCGTGAATAACTTTTAGGAACCCTCTGTAGATCTTCTATGTTTCTGTTTCTTGATTTGTATCTTCAAGTAGTCGCTTTATATGTTGGAACATATGCTCGATCAATATTCGATTTTAAGATGAGATTTCTATTGTGAATGATGTTTGTTTGTGTAGCGACCCGAAAGTTTTTAGAAAAATTTGCTACATTTTATTTTCAAAATTTTATTCTTTATAATGCATGCTATATTATTTTTGGTTGCGTTCCTATAAGTCGTGCCTATATCATTTTAACTATATTATTATGATTATAATCATCATCATTAATGTTATTATATGATTTTGTCATTATTATTATTATTATTATTATTATTATTATTATTATTTCCAAAAGCTTACAATTTTATATTTCATTTGTGTAGCTCAAGTAACATATTTCATTTCATTAAAGTGAGCCTACAATCTAAGCCCAAATAAATATTTTTTTTATAGCCCAAGATTTTGCCAATTACTTCATCTTCTTCCTCGTACAAAATCATTGCAGTTTCTTCCTCGTACAGAATCTTTGCAAAACATTCTCGATTATGAAACGGTTGTCTTTTGGGTTCAAAGTCTTTTCACTAATCCTCCATTATCTCACCAATTCAATTGTTGCATTTAAAATCGAAGCTTTTCGACTACAATTTGTACCTATAAAAGAGGACTCTGATTTCAGTTCACAAACACAACAAAAATCATTTCTAAAGCATTTCAAAGAAAAGTAGCTTTCTTCTCAAGGTATATACGTGCATTTTCACATTTGTTTCGTATCTCATTGGGTGGAGAGGGATGAGGGGATTGTTGAAGAAAGGGGTGTGCGACGGGTCGACGGTGGCGGCACTGAGTCGCTGTGAAGTCAGGTGGTTGAGGGAGTAGAGGCGAGAGGGGGTGGGAATTTAATTAGCTTTATTTGTTGTGTTGTCGTGAATAGAGAGATAGAACTAGGGAGAGGAGAGAGAAAATCTGGGTTTCCATTTTAATTTTTCTTCGTTGCAGGCTCTATGGGAGTGAGAGTAGAAGAGAAAGTACTTCTTTGTTTATTGTTGTGGTGGCTACGGCAGTACTGGGGTGAGAGAAAATGGAAGTTAGTTGTTTTATTTTAGCATGCTAGTTGGGCTTGGGAAGATGGGTTGGGCCAAGGGGATATTAAATAGGTTGGGCTTAGATTCATTCATTTTTATTTTTGTTTTAAATATTATATTATCATTTAATTATTTTTTAATCAGTATTATTATTATTATTAATTATCAATTTATATTATTAGGCGGCGCGTGGAACTAACTAGTGTCGTATTTTTTTTCAACGTCAAAGTTTCAAGTCAAGGTTAAGGTGGGGAATCCGATGTGACGCACATTTTTGTGTTTATCCTTATTATATTGTTATGCAGGTTCACAGTTATTAACCTACGGGTTACAATTATTATTGGCCGACGAGCTGCATATGTCCCAAATTTAGCCTCGGCTACCTACAGTTTAAATTGTTATAATTGTATAATTTGGATAAATGCGGTCACCATTGAGTCAATATTACTCACCCCAAAACTATTATTCATTTCAGGTTGATGTCGGGCGATGGATGCGCGTGACGAGATGATGGTCATCAAGAAAATATTTTATCTTTTAATATTTCCACTTAAAAACTCTGGATAAACATTTTAATGCTATTTAATAAAGTGATATTTTATTTTCTTTTATTATTTATTTTTATTATTTATTTTATGAAAAATTGGGGCGTGACAGTTTGGTATTAGAGCGGGTCTACGTTTCTGTAGACTTGCAAAAAGAAGGGTCTTATAAAATGCCATCATCGTGTCCGCCACATCGCACCGAGCAGAGGTAAAAGTTCAATTTATTGCAATATTTATGAAAAGCATGAAATGTATTATTTATCATTTTTAGTCCTCGAAATTGACTATAAGATTTTATGTTTAGATGTCTTGGAAATTAGTACCCAAGGTTAAGACAGCAAGACGTACGCCAACCAATAAGAAAACCTCAGTGTAAAAGGGAAAACAGCTTATGTCTAGGAAAGAGATGTTGTGGAATAATTTCATGAGAATTCGTTGGATTTATAAGTTCGGGGTAGAAGAATATTTGTTGAAACTCGAAAGAATGTGGAAGGAACTAAAGAGAGAAGGAGGTAAGCTAAATCAGATGGAGGCTGCCAAGAAAATTATAAAAATTATTCCTGAGCAATTGAAGGATTGGGTCGGATTAGTCCTTGAAGACCTCATCGGTTACGTGTCGGAGGAAGAAGACCTTTTCGATGCGTTTATGTCTGATACCGTGGGAATATGGCGTGATTTAGTTTACGGAGAAGATTGGAGAAATTTTGTAAATGATCATGAGGCTTCCAGCAAAGAGAATTCTGATGAAGCAGCCAGCTCCAAAAAGAGAACACGAAATGATTGAATTTGTTTATATTAGCACGAAAAAAAAAATCTTCTCTCTTGATGTTTTGTTGAATAAGTTTTCTCTTTTGATAAATAAAATTGTTGCTTAAATTTTGTTTTCAAAATTTCTCTTTAAAATTTGCTAATGAGTTTGTTAATAGGAGTATGGCAAGAACTCGCAGCTCACGATCGAATAGCGAGTCTTCTTTTTCAGTAAGCACTCCGGAGTTTGTTAGAAATGAAGGACCAAGCTTTGCTCAGGAGCTGGCTCATGCTTTGAAGGAAGTGCTACCTCACCAACGAAGTGGAGGAAGTTCATTGTCTCCCAGTTTCGTCAGATGGGGCCGCCCAGATTAAAAGGGAATGAAGGGCCACTCGCCACGGAGGAATGGATTTTCGAGTTGGAGCATATTTTTGAACATTTAGAATGCACGGACGCGGAAAAAGTGTCATGCGCCATTTTTCAGTTAGCTGAGGATGCAGGTCATTGGTGGCAAGCACAAGTCCAACTCATGACGCCAGAACGCCGTCGAAACTTAACATGGAATGCTTTCAAAGGACTGGTAATGGGGAAGTTTTTCCCAAGGGCTTACCGTAGTAGAAGGAGACGGAATTGATGAATCTCGAGCAAGGAACGATGACTATTCTCGATTATGAAAGGAAGTTTAACAAGCTATCGCGCTACGCTCCACATCTGGTGGAATCCGAGGAAAAGAAAGTTTGGCGATTCGAATATGGTTTGAGATCCGAGATTGGAGGAATTTTAGCAGCCCAAGGAGCAACATCAACATTTTCTAAGATGGTGGAATGAGCACAAGCGGTTGCCACGCGTCTGAAGTTGGAGAGCCCTGCTCCCAAACAAGCAAACATCTCCGGAAAGAGACGTTATGATGATCAAGTTGAGGAAAAAGAAACTTCACCTGAAAAGAAACCAAAGATTACTGGAGAGGAGAATCCCGAAACAACGCTAGCGATCAAATCATTTTACACGCAATGTGGAAAATGTCATAAACCGCCGTGCTTCTACGGGAAGAATGTTTGTTACTGCGTCATCAATTCACAAACACAACAAAAATCATTTCTAAAGCGTTTCAAAGAAAAGTAGCTTTCTTCTCGAGGTATATACATGCATTTTCACATTTGTTTCGCATCTCATTGGGTAGAGAGGGATGAGGGGATTGTTGAAGAGAGGGGTGTGCAACGAGTCGACGGTGGCGGCACTGAGTCACTGTGAAGTCAGGTGGTTGAGGGAGTAGAGGCGAGAGGGGGTGGGAATTTAATTAGCTTTATTTGTTGTGTTGTCGTGAATAGAGAGATAGAAGAGAAAGTACTTCTTTGTCTATGGGAATAAGAGTAGAAGAGAAAGTACTTCTTTGTTTATTGTTGTGGTGGCTACGGCAGTACTGGGGTGAGAGAAAATGGAAGTTAGTTGTTTTATTTTAGCATGCTAGTTGGGCTTGGGAAGATGGGTTGGGCTAAGGGGATATTAAATAGGTTGGACTTAGATTCATTCATTTTTATTTTTGTTTTAAATATTATATTATCATTTAATTATTTTTTAATCAGTATTATTATTATTATTATTATTATTATTATTATTATTATTATTATTATTATTATTATTAATTATCAATTTATACTATTAGGCGGCGCATGGAACTAACTAGTGTCGTATTTTTTTTCAACGTCAAAGTTTCAAGTCAAGGTTAAGGTGGGAAATCCGATGTGACACACATTTTTGTGTTTATCCTTATTATACTGTTATGCAGGTTCACAGAGGGTTACAATTATTATTGGCCGACGGGCTGCATATGTCCCGAATTTAGCCTGGGGCTACCTACAGTTTAAATTATTATAATTGTATAATTTGGATAAATGCGGTCACCACTGAGTCAATAGTACTCACTCCAAAACTATTATTCATTTCAGGTTGATGTCGGGTGATGGATGCGCGTGACGAGATAATGGTCGTCAAAAAAATATTTTATCTTTTAATATTTCTACTTAAAAACTCTGGATAAACATTTTAATGTTATTTAATAAAGTGATGTTTTATTTTATTTTATTATTTATTGTTATTATTCATTTTATGAAAAATTGGGGCGTGACAGTCTGTCAACTTTTCCTCTGATGTATGAAGAAATTTGATGCTTTTGGGTTTTCCTTCTGTAGAGACATCGTAGTTGAAACGATATCTTCAATAAAATTTATTTGTACTGTATAATTAAATCTATATTATGCAGAAGTTCCATATCGATTGGGATTTCATGAGATTATGATATCATATATCTTCTAATTTTACCCTAATATAAATAATTGAATTTAAAAGTGCAGATTAATTGCAATTAAATCCCTAAATGTCCAATTGAATCATGACCATTCAAATTAAGAAAATGGATGGTTATTATTGGTTCCTAATTCCTACATGGAGAGGGGTTCTCCTTTTAAGGCCACATTTTAACTCTTTCTCTCCCACGTGCGCCATTTCTATCTGTCCGGATAGAACACTAGCTTTCTATCTATAATATCTATTTAATTCCACACTTCATTTACCTTCTTTCACCTTATCATCTGTCTGGAAAAAAACTTTCATTGAAGGTGCTTTTAGGAAACACATTATTTGAATATATTTATTTTATTTTATTGATCAATTTTAAGGGATTTCATCAAAATTAAAAGAAGAGAAGTAAAATAGTCAAGAAGTTTGATATAGTTATCCGATGATCCAAAAAGGAACGACTGTAATAAAAAATTATCGGTCATTCTATTCACAATCCCCATTTTTCTATTTATAACCACCAAAATTAATTAAAATAGATATATAATTTTTTTAGATATTCTTGTGCCCCGCAATTTTAAAACCCTAAGAAACTATTCTATCCGTTCCAAAAATGTAGTCATTCTTCACTTTTTACACATATTAAGAAAATGTATTTAATGTACTTGGAAAAGTAAAATTATATAAATTTTCTTATCTATACCCTTATTTATTGATTCAAAAGAAAATGAATGTTAATTTTATATAACATTAAATAAGGGTATGAAAAGAAAAATGAAAATTAAATTTACATATATATAAAGAAAGTGGGCTATAATTTTCGAACGAATAAAAAAAGAATAAGAGACTACAATTATGAGACGGGGAGTTAAAAATAGAGCATCTGTCGGCCCTTGCAATGTATAATAGTAATTGTAGATTATGGATGAGACTTGTCAGTGACTATGAACTCGTACTTATATGTGTTAGGTTTCAGTGAACCAACTGATAGACAAGTAATGTATAGTGACTATATGTTTATAACCAACTGGCAAACAAGAAACACATGGGGACATTTGTAGAGATGCCCATTTCAAACCGGATCGGCAGTTTGTAACCGCCGGTTAGCCGGTTTCCGACGGTTTACAAACCACCGGGACGGTTATGGTCATTGGAGAAATGCCGGTCCGGTTCCGATTTGGGGACGTCGAGATTCACAAACCGCCAATTAGAAACCCTCTAATCGGTGGTTTACATTTTTTTTATTTTTTTTCAACGGTCGAGATCACGAGGTCGTGATCTCAATCTACCGCTGGAAATTAAAGGAAGCAGATTGATGACGTGGAACCGGCGGTTTGGGTGCACAAACCGCCGATTTGTGTCCAAAACCTCTGGTTTGTGCACCAAACCACCGGTTGGGTGGTCTTTTTTCAAAAAAAAATTCAAATTCAAATTTCAAATTTCCCTCCACTCTCCAATTTTCACCTATAATTTCGTTAATTTATGCAAATTATAATGTGATAATGTTTAATATGTGATAATAGTTAGTTCAAATTTTAAAAAAAAAAAAACAAAAAACCGGCGGTTAACCGGACAAACCGCTAGTTATAGTTTGAAAACTGTAAGCGGCAACCGGGGGGTGGCGGTTCGGTTATGGTTTGCACCGGACGGAACCGCCTAACCGGTGGTTTAACCGGCGTAAACCGTAACTGTGGACATCTCTAAACATTTGTATAAAATCTCATCTCATTTTGCTTGACATAAAATTTGTGCTGAACTTGAATCCAACAGTTAGACTGCTTGATTTTCTTTTTTCCTTTTTTCCCTCTTTGCCGGAAAATGGATAAGAGATAAATTAATCACAAATAATAGTCCTTCTAAAAATAAATAAATAAAAATAAATGTGCAAAGGGTTCAGGTGTTGTAGCTTTGTAATTAATGTACAAGTAATGCAGCATAGTGTACAGATCAGTCAGCTGCCTTTTGAAGGAAAATCATTTTCAATTGCCATATCTGGACAATTAAGTGCGGTGACATATATCATAGTTCATAATTATCTTTTTTTTTTATGATGATAATTATCTTATTATTAGAAAGAGTAATTCGAGTCCTAGTTTCTCCACCACAAAATCAATGTACAAATTTGCAAACCAGAATGCACAACTGATGGAAGCAGCCCCCTCCTCTCCTCTCCTCTCTTCCCCACCTTAATTTTCCTCTACACAGTCCCACCCACACCATTTGCATGAGCTTACAGTATAACCCAACTGAAATCTCGCCTCAATTTGAGAAATTCAAACCCTTATAGACACACATTTACGCTTTTGACTTTCATTCAATTTCAGTACACAAATTGAGCTAATCATGGAGTTGGTCTGCTCAAATTGTGCCCACAGTTCATCGTATTCGTCGTTGCTGTCGCCGGCGGTTGGTTATTCAAAGAGCCAGCTGAATTCGATGAAGTTAAATCGGAAGTCTTCGTCCAAGAATAGAAGTAGAAGACCGGCGGCCGTTCGAGCTCAGAACACCGATTCATTGATACCACTCAATAAGCTCCTCGGTACAAGCAGTAACAGCGCGTTGGAGCAGCTCGATATTGAACGTGGTGTTTGTATTCCCTTCAGGAAGTACACGCCGGAATCGGTGCGTTGTTTTTTGTTTTTAATAAATTAAATTAAAGTAAATATGATAGTACAGATTTCCCTTCCGCTTTTGTGGATTTATTTATGTCTATTTGGGAAGAATGTGCATTGAGGAATGTTGGTGATCAAGCATGAGTAATTTACAGTTATGTATGGATTGTTGTTGTATGATATGGCTTTTATCAGTTTTACAAAATTTTATTTTGGTAATGTTTCTGGCAATTAGTAGCTGATTCGTGCTGTAGTTTGATATGTTGTTTGGTTTTGAATATTGAAGGTGATCTGTGGAGTTTTAGCACTAGTTTACTGCAAAATTCATTAAGAAATCCTTTTGAATATATTGTTCTTTCTTTTGCTAGAAATGTTAATTTTATTAGAAGTGGTATTGTTTATTTGAAGGCTACTAATTTTTAAGGTTGTTTACTTTAGATGATAGGTTAGATATATTAGATTAACAATGTATGTGATTAATTATTTGAAGGATTCAAGTTATAAAATGGTTCAATCCATCAAAGTATGTGGTGGATTAGGCTATATTATTTTTATCAATCTGATCTATCTAATCTGTCCCCCATAGTAAACACCTCCTAAGTTGATTGTGTTTTGGAAGAGCAAAACTAGACTGTAGGCAATTCAAGTATTAAATTTTCTTGTTATACTAATTGGACTGCAACAAACATGACACATTTTGCTTCACAATTTTTTTTGGCTTTTCCTTCATCAAGTATGTAGTTTTACATCAATGTTGTTTTATAATTCTTTCTAATTCTTTTCTCATAAATGAATTTTGGTTACTTATATAGGTGAGGAATAAAGTACTAGAATCAAGAGGTGCAATATTATCATTGATTGGCCGAGGAATTGAAATTGTGTGGAATTTGGGGTTCTATTGGTCGACCTTGATGTATGATTGTCTTGTCGGGCGTGATGAAGAAGTTGTTCCTTTCCGCGCTCGCCAACTGAGGAATCTTCTGTGTGACTTGGGCCCTTCTTTCATCAAAGCTGGACAGGTGTTTCTTTTCCTCTAGGCTCAATAAGCAGGCTGGAGGATGAACAGATTCTTTTCTTTTTCTGCAGAATATGATTATGATTATACCTTATAATTAAAACAAGGGTTAATTTGTTTAAATATCACGAACTATACATGAATTCTGGTTTTCAACACGAACTTTAAAATATTACCTTTACAACATCAGCTTACATTTTTTTTGTAATTACAAGCACGAAAATTATGCAAAATACTTAATTGATTGAACAATTCTTAAGTAGAGATCAAATGAGATGAATTTGTTGGTATACACATGCACATCACACTTGTACACATGGGTGCCACATCAATTTTAATTTGGCCGGAATTCAAAATGATGTTATAATTGCACAAAAAATGGAAATTTATGTTGTAGGAATAACATTTTAAAGTTCGTGTTGAAAACCAAAATTCGTATAATGTTTGTGATATTTAAACCAATTAACCGTTAAAACAATTAGGCTAAGTTTTTCCATGACTTATGAATTAAATAATGCATATGATGTGGATCCAAATGGCTCATTTATTTATTTTTTATGTTTCTATGACCTTGCCACTTTTCTAGATGGATTAATTCTCTGATTTGAAATCCCACTAACTTGCATTGATATAATTTAGAAGCAATTTTGACCTTTTGACTTGATATTCTTAACCAATATTTGTTTCTTTTTTTATTTAAAACAATATGAACAGGTGCTTGCTAATAGGCCTGATATTATTAGAGAAGATTACATGAATGAACTTTGCATCCTTCAAGATGATGTTCCTCCTTTTCCTAATCAGGTACCTGGATGTCCTTTTCATGATGCATATCTTTCATATTATTTTTAATTGAGCAACCCATCATTAGAGTGTTGGTAGGTAGCTTTTGGCATCATAGAAGAGGAACTAGGTCAACCTCTCGAGGCGGTTTTCAGCAAAATTTCATCACAGACAATTGCAGCGGCAAGCTTGGGACAAGTTTATCGTGCGACTCTCCGGTCATCTGGAGAGGATGTTGCTATTAAGGTTTCAAGTTAAATCTAATCGATTTTTCATTTCTCTGCTTTTAGTGGTTCTTACATGTAGTTGGCTCTGTCTTTTGTTGGTCTAATGGAGTAATACAAATTTTGGTTAATGATATAATTGAGGAAACTTTTGCTGGTACCTAACTGTGATTTTGATACGTAAAAAAGTTACTTATTGAGAATAAGGAGAACAAATAGTCAGGGCTATCAGCCTATCACAGAAGTTTCTTCTTGGTTTTTCCCCCTTTTCTTGTATAGATATGTAATGAGTTTTTGTCAAGTTGCTTAAGGCATGTCTTGTTTTACTGAAATAAAGTATTAAAGCATGGTGGATAATGTGTTCATGTTTTAATCATTTTGCATGAGTAATCATGTTCTGGAATTTAACTGGGGCATCCCTTTTCTTTGCTTGTCAGTTGAAAAACATTGTTCTGGTTGTTATTTATTCTGTATTGGTATTCCTACTTTCTCATGTTCAAGCTCATGACTAGCTTAGTAACTTAGATCAATTTGTTCTTGGTTCTTGCAGGTGCAAAGGCCTGAGATAGAGCCCATCATTTATAGAGATCTTTTTCTTTTTCGTACTCTAGCTTCATTCTTGAACGGCATCAGCCTGCAAAAACTGGGTTGTAATGCAGAGCTTATAGTTGATGAATTTGGTGAGAAGCTGTTGGAGGAGCTTGATTATACCTTGGTATAATTATCTACCCAACCCCCCCCCCCCCCCGGGCACAAACACACACAGACATTTGCATCCATTCATGCATATCCAAATCTCTGTTTACATCTATGTGTTACGTATGTGCATCCACACTCATTGTGACATATCTGCTCGCTAGTTTAATGTAATATATCAAACTGTTTTGTGATAGAATTATAGTAGCATCTGCTATTCATTGAGAAAGGATCAAATGCTTCTTGTTGGCATATATTTATGAATACTTGTTATTCCTAGCATCCATTTTCCTTCTAAGTCACTTCTTCTAGCTTCTTATATGGGAAGGTAGATCTTAGTTGTAATGCATTCACATGAAATTGAACAATTTTATGGATAATCAGTTACCGTAACAATTTTGAACTTTTTCTCAGGAAGCCCGTAACATTGAGGATTTCCTTGAGAACTTCAAGGATGACCCTACAGTTAAAATCCCTCGTGTTTATAAGCAACTTTGTGGTCCACGTGTTTTGGTCATGGAGTGGATTGATGGAATTAGATGCACGGACCCTCAGGTATGAAGTCAAATCAACACAATACAAGTAAGCTCTTGGAATGTCTATTTAACAATGAAACTTCTTTGAGGCAGGCTATCAAGGATGAAGGAATTGACGTAAATGGGTTTCTGACTGTTGGTGTAAGTGCTGCATTGCGACAGTTGTTGGAGTTTGGTCTATTTCATGGGGATCCACACCCTGGAAATATCTTTGCCATGCGTGATGGACGTATTGCTTATGTTGATTTTGGAAATGTGGCTGTTCTAAGTCAGGTAATTATGGTTTAGCAATATTGAATAATTAATATAAAATAATTCAGTTATCAATCTCATGTGGCATCCTAAGCTTTAGCAAATTGACTGCAGGTGCGATCCTTGTATTAATTTGTCTTGATAATAATATTTTATGAATCTTTTTTTTTTTTTTTTACTTACTTGGAAATGACACGGGTGCAATATAATTTGAAAGCGCTGTCAAAAAAACTAGTTAAAGACCTTCCATACAATCTTACATATGTGTTGTGTTTATATTTGGTAGGAAAAAATGTTAATAAGACAGTAAGACACTGAGTATACCAGCCCTTCTGTCCAATGAGAATAGTCCTTTCATGGTGGTTTTTTTTCCCTTCATGAGCACCACCCCTAATTGGGCGATTGAACTTCAATCAGCCTATTTTGCTGTATTTCACTTGCATTCTTGTACTGTTGAAATTCAGATATTAACAGGCTTCTTTTTCTGTTCTTCTGCAGCAAAATAAACAGATTCTTATAGATGCTGTTGTCCATGCTGTAAATGAAGATTATGGTGAGATGGCCAATGATTTTACCAGGCTCGGTTTCTTAGCAAGTGGAACTGATGTCTCGCCTATAGTTCCAGCTTTAGAAGCAATATGGCAAAATTCTCAAGGGAAAGGGCTTTCTGACTTTAATTTCAGAAGTGTTACAGGTATTTAGTCATTTCTGTTTTGTGGTTGAAATTATTACACGGTTGTTTCTCAATTTTTTCTGTGCATGCATTTTTGTAGTCGTGAATCAAGGTGTGTGCACTGAAATCATCTCTTCAAGTTCTTGTAGTTGCTAATAGCTCAGCCATGCTTTGGAAATGTTGTGTTGGTCTTTTAGCAGTTAGTGTTGCATCTCGTGTATGAAGGAACTTGTCATATTTATGAGGATAGAGCCATTGGACAAAAATGAGCAAAATTTCACATTTGCCCTCATATTCGTTTCCATTGGATTTACACGTCGTTATTCCCATTATTTTTTATCTGTTCCTTTAGCAGTTATTGCAATCCTATATCCTATGTTCTGTTTCTCTTTTAACCAATTTGCAGTTTTGACTTTCTAGTCTCACTTAATCTGTTGGTTTCTTTCAGTCAAGTTCAATCAACTGGTTTACAATTATCCTATCCGCATTCCAGAGAGATTCTCTCTTGTTATTCGCTCTTTGTTGACTCAAGAAGGAATTTGCTTCACGCTGAAGCCCAATTTCAAATTTCTAGAGGTGATATATTTTTCCTTTGGTTTTAATTTCTTTAGTGGTACCATGCGTGTGAATGGAGAATGGGTTCTCATTTCTCTTTTTTCTCGAGATCTTATATTTCTAATCTAATCTTCCGAAATTTCGGAACCACAAAGGCATGTGCATGTCTAACTTACTACTGGTCATTATAACTTTTGTGTCGTACAACTATAATGTCCTAGAGTATTGCTGATGGATAAATATGAAATTCCGTGATTTTAATTAGTGGAATAGAGGAGAAAACTGTAATAACTTGAGGTCTCACCTTCCCATCCTTTCCGCCACTAAGATACCTAAATACTTGAAATTTCCCCTCCAATCATTCATAATAGTATTTATTGTGTCGCATGACCTATGCTGACCTGAAAAGCAAACAAAATGGTTACCTATCAGCTATTTTCGCGGGTTTTTGACTTCAGCTACTGAGCTACTTTAATATTTTCGTCCTTTTCTATTGAACCTGGTAAAAACAGTCCTCAGTCTTAGTTGACCGTTGACCAAAAACTCTCCAAATTCTTATGTTCATATGCTTTTTTACCGGAACTGAAGTAAGCCTCAATTCATAACCTGTTGATCTTTGCACCAGGTCGCCTATCCTTATGTAGCAAAACGCCTCCTCACCGATCCTAATCCAGCTTTACGTGAACGTCTTATTCAGGTATCTCTCAACTTTCTTCTGTATGTGTTAAGAAATGAGTTCTGTTGGGTTTTGTAATTGCAATTTTTGAACTTGGATTGAGTTCTCATCGCCTTTTCCTTTGAAATATTGGTACTGTATATTAAACTAAAGATGAAAAGTAGATAAACTAACATCATTTACTTTTTTATACGGGTGTGTATTTTATTTCACTAAATAAATATGGATTTCATCAGATTGTGAGACATTGTCCAAGATGTAACTGCATGGTATTGTGGCTATGGCCGATGTTCAGGTTCTCTACTGATGGAAGTTGATTGTATAAGCTATTGCCTTAAGTGATGAATCATGCTAAAACTACAAGTGATGAATCATGCTAAAACTACCTCCACCTGCTAATCATCGGGGATGTATAGAGATGCACCATTTTGGAGTATATTGCTAATTTCTCCAACATAATTAGGACAACTTTGATTTTTGTAAATGTTTCAGTATAAAGAAAATGGATACATATATCTTTATAGGTTTCTAAAAGAGTGCTCAATAAATGCAAAATTACATTCAAACAAATTTCACATAACAATTTTAAAGCATTACTGCATTAGTATGTGTGAATTAGGTAGTTGCTGTACACTAAGGTGGTTATTACTTTGATGATCATTCATGAAGTTTTCTGTATAGTAATACACAACCTGCTATCTTGTACCTTGCCTTCTCTAGATCAAATGTATCTATAACTAGATCAAACTGGAAAATAATGTTCGCATTGTTCTGTTGATGACTTCTCTGTTTGATTTGTTAGGTTTTATTTAAAGATGGGGTTTTCCAGTGGAAAAGACTTGAGAACCTAATTGTTCTAGCGAAGGAAAATGTGGCAAGGATGAGCAGCAACCCTGCATTTCAGGGAAATAACACGTTAGTAATTTTCTCCAGTAGTAGAATACTTCGTTTTTCTTTTTTCTGCAATATCCACATGTCCCTTTCTGGATCCCAGAAACAATTAATGAAGAACACCTTCATGCACATTAAGTTCATCTTCTATGCATCTTTTTTTTACTGTGTTCCGGTGTATATGTATATCATTCAACGATTTGCTATAACAGGCAAAGGTCTAGACAGCAGCAAGTCGAAAGGAAATTGGACCTCACGGACACAATCAAGGATGGAGCTCGTCTCTTCCTAATTGATGAAGGAATCCGTAGGCAGCTTCTTCTTGCTCTTACTGAAGACTCCAAACTCCACGTTCAAGAGGTTTGTAAAATTTACATGCGTCGCTCATCTTTGCATGGTCCTATAAAACTAACAGCATTGTGCTTTTTCAGCTTGTAGACGTGTATAGACTGCTCGAGGACCAAATTGATGTACCTTCAGTAGCCCTGCAAGTCGCACGAGGTAAGAGGCTTCATTGTGTATGGAAACTCCAGCGACTTTCTTTCAACTTAACACGTTTATACATCTTTTGATATGGAATTGTGGGTGTTGCAGATCTTCCTTTTGTTGCTCGGGATGTAATGCTGTCATGGAGTGCCTCCGTGTTGTCTGAGAGATAAGCTCGGCTTTGGTGAACCGGGCGTGGGCTTCTGCTGGCTTGCTGGAACCTCATTATACTCCATGTTTTCCCATTAGTTGGAGGGCCCTTTCTATCTAGTATATCAATTTATATTGTATATCAATTTAACATTTGTATATATCTAAAAGTTTTCTATACATAGAAATGCCATATGTTTCAAAACAACTAATTTTTGTGGTTTATTTTAGTTCATTATTTTAAAATCAATTTGTGAATTTAATTAAAATTGAGTGACTAATGTGCTACATAACATATTTTATTTTTATATTTTAGATGTTTTATGTAAAGGTGAAATTCGGTCATAATAAGTGAACCGTACGTTATTATTTAGACCCAATCAAGTAAAATGGGGCCAGCTTTGTATTGCATTCAATAAACAAATCTAGAGATGCTGCATAGAAAACATCAGAATTCCTTTCAGTTGCAAATGGTATCGCAATGTTTCGTCGCACTCGAACCAGGAATTCTTCTACTTTCTATTTTTAAATGTATGATTCGTGGTTCTATTTTCAAAAAGAATTAATGGCTAAATAAATTATAGCTTTCATCATTTTCCAAATTAAATGTCACGTTTAAATTTAGTCAATTACAATATTATATTTTACATTGTATGGGATTAAACATCACTAATTATTTCAGTGAGTTAGGTATGACATGTCTAGTCTATAAACTATCTTGAAAGTCACATCATTATACATGTGTAACCAAAAACATCGATTTTGTTATTTTTTTTCAATATCAATTTTATGTTAGAAATAAAAAATTATATAAAAAATAATTTCTCAATAAAAAATGATGAGAAAATAACAAAATGAAGACAGTTGTTACATGTGTGCTCTTTGATGTGGCTGCCAACGTAATTTATAGACCAAATACTACGGGTGTGCATAACCGAACCAAAACCAAAAATCCAGCCGAACCGAGTTATTTGATTTGGTTGGTTTGGTGATTTTATCTTTGATGTTGGCTCAGTTTTGAATATTAAAATCAAATATAGTTTGGTTCGATTTCGGTTTTAATAAAAAATTATTTGGTTAAAACTGAACTAACCAAAGTATATAAATTATATTTTTTAACTTATATTTTATAATTATAATTTATATTTCTTATATTACACATAAATTAAAAATATTCAAAAATACAATTATAGGCTTATTAATGAACTAAGGCAAAATGCAAGAGTACTTCAACTTCAAAGTAATAGATTTGTGAGATTTTTTTTTTGTGTGTATTGTGTATTGAACTATTAACCGTTAAGTGTAATTGTGGCTTGTGATAAGTTGACCATGTATGCGATTGAATCAAGAGATATTTTTTTATTATTTATTTAATGTATCGTTTGTTATTTATTGAGTTTCAGTATTATTTTTCTTTAAACATAATTGTTTAGGAAAAAAAATTCGGTTAAACCAAAAACCGAACGAAGCGAACCAAAGAATTATGGTTAGGTTATATCAATTATTTTGGTTGGTTTGATTTTCATTTTTTTCAAGAATTTCGGTTTATGATTTTATTGGTTCGGGTCGGTTGTGCACCGAACCAACCATTTGCACACCTTTATCAAAAATGTCACACTTAACTTGCTGGAAAATTTAGGATGTTTAATCTCATATAAATTAAAATGTCGTGTTGTAATTATCCAGATTTAAATATGGTGTCAAATTTGCAAAATGGTAGAAACATGATTTATTTAGTAATTAACCCTTTTAAAAATAGAATTAGAATTATTCTTATGTTTTTATATGTATGTTTTGTAGTTCTATTTTTACTATTTATTATAATTTTCACTTTCAAAAATACATTTATTGCAAAAGTCAACTTAGTATGTGTTATTAGTGTTTATATATATATATATATATATATATATATATATATATATATATATGGGAGGGGTTAGGTGAAAATTAATCCTAGTGTGGAAACTATGACCACATCTCACATCACACAATCCTAAAAAATTAAAGACCCAAATTTGATTAAAAAGACGGTGACAATTCTGTAATATTCAAAAAAAAATTCGCGTCGGGCTTAACATAATTCAATCATTCTTATAAAAATTGTGGAGTATTTGATAACAAGATGGTCATGCTAACGAAGTGTTATCATGATGCTAATTAAAATTTTATAATATTGTTAGAGAAAAATATATTCTGAAAATTAATTATAAACCTAATTTGATTTAATAAACCTTAATTAAATGGAAGAAACCTAATTGGATGAAATAAACCTAATTAAATATTGATTTGATATGATAAACAATTCATAACAATAATATATTTGTACTAAGTTAGCATCACGGTTTTGCTTCATCAGCACTGTGAATACACTATGTTAGCATATGACAATATTTTGTCAACATACGTTATAAATCATAATTGGATGAAATAAACTTAATAATCAATTATGAACTAAATAATAAAAATAAAATTAAAAAAAAAGTAATCATAATTAGATGGAATAAAGCATAATTGAGATGAAATAAACTCTAATTGAGATGAAATTAACCATAATTGATATTGATATTGAATAAATCCTAATAAGTCTATATCACGCTAACATTATTATAATTATTTATTAGCACATTGAATACATTATGTTAGCATATGACAATTGTTTTGTTAGCATACGCTAGCATATATTATCATAACATTGATGAAGCATTATTATAAGGCAACGAAAGCATTTACAACCTGGGTATGCGTAAAAATTTATCTTTTATATTTTTCATCCATATTTTCATCTAAACATAACTTTCCGATATCTTAAATGAAAGAGCTTTAATTTGATCTATTTTTTGCGCGCATTGGATTAAAAAAGAACAAGTTATGATCATTTAAGGTTTTAAAAATATATATTTTTTAAAATTGATGACATCATCAATTTTAATGGAGTTGAACGAAAATAACCCACCTTCCTCTATATTTTTATTTTATTATTTACAAAACTGTCAACGTCTGACGTTAGGAAAAAAGTTTTATATGATTAATTCCATATATATATATATATATATATATAGGAATTGGTTCAAATAAAAACTTATCTTGGTGTGAAAACTGCGGACTGTGCTTCTTTAGTGTATTTTTAGTGCTTTTCTTTATGTATTTTGGTGCTAATTTTTTTTTATTTTTTTTAATGCTTTTCTTATTGTGTTTTGGTGCTACATATTTTTAGCACCAAAATACAGTAAGAAAAGCACTAAAAGTACACTAAACAAGCACAGTCCGCACGTTTTCACACCAACATAAGTTTTTATTATAACCAACCCCTATATACAGGGGTTGGTTATAATGGGTACTAGGTATTCGCGTGAGAACCTAGGAACCATGCTTATTTAATATGATTTTGTAGCTTATCTTGTTGTATTTTAGTGCTAACTACACTAGCACTAAAATACAACAAGATAAGCTATAATTTTTTTTTAAAAAAAATTAGCACTAAAATACAATAAAATAAGCTATAACATTGTACTAAATAAGCATGGTACCTAGTTCTCACGCGAATACCTAGTACCCATTTGAATCTATTCATATATATATATATACATATATATATATATATGGGGTACACTATAATAAAAACTAGGCTCTATGTGTAAACTAGGAACTAATCCTAACCCTTGATTTTATATGAATTGATGGTGTAGATTTTAAATTGAAAAAAGGAATATTTATAATATTTTATATAAAATAGGAAATAAAAGGGTATTATTGGAATTGGATGAAAATTCTGATATGGAAACATCGTCTTATATTTAGAACAAGATACGGATATATCATATGAATTATTCTAGGATATGAATCTTCAAACCCTACATTTATTGCTCAATCTCCCATTTCACAAAATAAATCGTCTCTCCTCTCAAAAATCCTTCCCAAAAGCGGCCAGAAAAAAGTTGTGGGAGAGATTTTTCTATCCGCAGTCGTCCGCCATTACCCAGTCGTCGAGTAGTGTGCAACATCCGACGCCATCGATGACCCCCCAAACATAGAGCGGTGTTCAACACCCACCGTCGCCATTCATCTCTAGAAGCTTCCGCCTCTATCGTTTATCCCAAATGTGCCATTTATCGTTCATCTCTAGAAGCAACCTAAGCTATCTAAGCTACAACAAATCAGTAATGGTGAAAGCTAAAGAAGGTAAACATTTATATTTTTATTGTGTTTTTAGTGAGATATTGAGTAAAATATGTATAGTTAGATTGTGCTTTATTTGAAGAATATAGTATGTTGGGATGTAGATTTTGCTCGAATCATGAGTGTCCTTGATTTTTTTTACATTAATCCTTGTGTCGAATAGCTAAGGGTATATGAAATTTCATCTCTTGCTATGGGGTTTGAAATTTGGCGGCAATCGATTTAGGCATAATATGTCAGTCGTAGTAATTTTTTGAGTTGTTATATGGATTTTGTAGCAACATTTGCCAACAATAGTAACAATGATTTTGTATTATCTAAGCATATATTTAATGTTAGACATTTATTTTAACTTTGATGCTTATTGTGTGTTGTTTCGCAGCTTAATATATGCACTTTTATTGTAATATGAAGTATTATATCATGTTTGAACTTGTAGTTTGGTGCTTAGCATTAAGGATTTTATTACTTAATATTCGTTATTTCATTGATTAAATTGGTATTAAAATGGAGTTAACATGAAGTGCTATGGTATTACAGTAATTATCATGCCCTATTTGATACATTAGTGCTTATGATTTGTGAATTCCTAGTTTAGTATGTTTTATTTCATTGTTTTATTTAAGTTGCTTGAGGTCATAATATTGTTAAATTTGATTTATGATTTATTCTTCTCCATTGCAGATGCGAATAAAACTGTTGATCAAATATCAAATGGTAAAGGGAAAAGAGGTAAAGGCAAAAGACAATCAAAGTCATATATTCCATGTTAGACATTTATTTTAACTTTGATGCTTATTATGTGTTGTTTTCGCTGCTTAATATTGTTGGGGTTTTTTCAAATTAAACCACCGCAGGATCTATTTGGTTGTTTATTAATCCATGTTCATGCAAATCATAATTTTATGTAACATGCATGTTTATCACAGTCTAATCAAATAGCATGTAAAACAGATTCGATTCTAATAAAGCGGAAGACATAGAAAACGAATCTACTTACAAATCAACAGACGGTCTGAGGACAAGATTACAGATCTAATCTTGTTGTTGAATGAACAATGATAATGGCACCACTTATGTCACACACGGCCACTGCACAATTCCACTCCAAGATCTTCTGTTGTATTCCTGGACTGTATCTAGATTCAGAGTGGGCTGAAATCTACTAGATAGAATTGTGAAATCTGTGGATAACTTTGAGAGACAAAGAGGGAATGATTTTTTATGATTAATATCCTTCAATTTCGTGCCCCCCCTTCCCTTATATATAGGGAGGGGCGAAATTTCATGCTCCAGCCCTACTGGGCTGGGCCTCTATCTCAAGTTCTATATCCAGTCCACTTTCAGTCATATTGGGCTACAACAGGGATCTAGAAGAATATTAAATTGGCCCACTAATTTATTTAATATCTAATATCCAATAAACTTAGGATATAATTAAATAAATTAAGTTTTACTTTTATTCCACTAAAGAAGTAAAACTGACCTACCAATTTAATACATATTTGCGAATATGCTTTCTCCTTTAGTCCAGCCATTCCCCGTGTTTAAGATATAATGTTCATTAATTAATTATGTCAGTCTCTGACAACTATAATTAATTAACATCTAAAACCTTGAGTAGTACCACACAAGCTTTATCATGTAAGGAATAAATTCCACCTGCAGGGTTTCAACATGAACTTGTGTTTCCTCAAGAGAACATCATCAACCTGGCGTACCAGGACACGGTGCTCATGCATACTGCTCGAGACATCATGTACACATTGTTATTACCCAAGATATCGAATTCGATCTACGAAAAGATCTTACACATTGATAAATCAAAGTAATAAACAACGCACACATATGCTCGCCAATATCACATGAGTTCAGAACCCGAACTCTGTGGATCTTTATTCTCTCAGTAACTGGGTCAGAGACAGAGAATAGTATCCTATCGTGATCCTCCTCAATACACTAATAAGTGTACTAGAATAATCAGTTAGTCAAGATAGACTAACTTGTCAGATTATTCTACGGTGTACCGATGGTGTGTTCAGGACCATCTAAGCCGTGAGATCTTTAATACAATACAAGGTTCTAATGATATGATCTTACCGTGTGACTCCCCACACCATATCATCTACAATGTAAGTATATGGAACATTGCATAGAACAATTATAAAACATAATCTAAATGCAAACAGTGACTGCAATAACTTTCATTTCATATCATCATATCATCAGAAAAGTATACAAAGACAAGTCTTCTAGTATACAAAACCAACAAATATGTGTGATTTTATTGTAATATGAAGTATTATATAATGTTTGAACTTGTAGTTTGGTGCTTAGCATTAAGGATTTTATTACTTAATATTCGTTATTTATTTGATTAAATTGGTACTAAAATGGTGTTGGTGTTAATATGAAGTACTATAGTATTACAGTAATTATCATGCCCTATTTGATATATTGGTGCTTATCATTTGTGAATTCATAGCTCAGTATGTTTTATTTCATTATTTTATCTGAGTTTCTTGAGGTCATAATATTTGCTAAATTTGATTTATGATTTATTCTTCTCCATTGCAGCTGTGAATAATACTGTTGATCAAATATCAAATGCTAAAGTGAAAAGAGATAAAGGCAAACGACAATCAAAGTTATATATTTCATGTTAGACATTTATTTTAACTTTGATGCTTATTATGTGTTGTTTCTCAGCTTAATATGTGCGATTTTATTATAATATGAAGTATTATATCATGTTTAAACTTGTAGTTTGGTGCTTAGCAGTAAGGATTTTATTACTTAATATTCGTTATTTCATTGATTAACTTGGTATTAACATGGCGTTATCATGAAGTACTATAGTATTACAGTAATTATCATGTCCGATTTGATACATTGGTGCTTATCATTTGTGAATTTCTAGCTTAGTATGTTTTATTGCATTGTTTTATCTAAGTTGCTTGAGATCATAATATTTGTTAAATTTGATTTATGATTTATTCTTATCCATTGCAGCTGTGAATAAGACTGTTGATCAAATATCAAATGCTAAAGTGAAAAGAGGTAAAGGCAAAAGATAATCAAACTCAACGAGTGTTGGTAACGATGCCTTTCCAAAGCTTAATGGTAGAGCAATCCCAGTTGAATTGACATTGGCAATTAAAAGCATGAACAATGAGCAAAAATCTGTTGTAGTTGAAATGGGGTTTGCACAACTGTTGCATCTCAACATTGATAAAGTTCCAGCACATTTAGCTTACTGGGTGCTTGATAAGTTTGATGCTAGCAGCTCGGAGATTGTCATTGATGCTGGAAGAATCATCCCAGTTGATGTAGATGATGTTCAGTCATTGTTAGGTTTTCCCAATGGAGGAGAAAAAAATTAAAACTAGACGGAGATTTGACATATGCAACATGGAAGAAACTTGGTATGATCAATTCACTGAAAGGGGAAGAGGGAGAATAATGACTAAACATGTTAGAGTTGCAATGGTGAGTGATAAGGATGGTGGTGATAAATTCAAGATGAATTTTTTGGTTCTCCTTACTTCGTGCATGATCGATAATTCAGTCAACGGATACGTCTCACCTCTATTATTGAATTACATGGATAAACTTGATAGGATTCATGAGATGGATTGGTGTGACTATGTTGTTAGGTCTCTCATAACTCATAAAGTGATATGGGAGAAGAACATGAGCAATGATTTTGGGGGGCCTATAGTTTTCTTGACGGTAATATATTCAACATAGCTTAAATAATTCTGTTTCATAGCTAATTAAGACTGGTTTATGTGCTTAAATAGTTTTCTTAATGCATGTGCCATCGAGGGACATCTTTGTTGTACCTAGACGAACATCGAACCCACACGCCAAAGCATATTGTTTATAAAATTGGATAGCACCATCTAGAGAATAAAAATTTTGACCCACATATGGCTTGAGAGATTGATCGCACTGTGGAGTGTAATATTTTGTTATTCCAGACGATACGTCAATATCACAAACACTTGAGTTGCTGCTACCTGCGTGTTAATAATCACAAAACAAAAGAGTGTGTTATTATTACTTATTTGTAAAGAATTCCATGTTTGTATACTACACTTGCATCGCTAATTATCATGTGAAACTCCATTACAAATCACTCTAATACAAAGTTTGAAACAGTAATACTACTGTGTAACAACAATTGAATCGAACGGAGTCACGATATTCTATATATGCACATTATCATTATCTACTTCACAATAACCTGACTTCATAATCATTAATCACACTAAATATAAATGAATAAACATTCAATAGCAACCATTACATGCTAAATAAGCAATCAGATCTGGCACATTAAGCTACAACGTGATAATTACAACCTACAAAAAATCAATAATATAATTTCCATATAAGAACGAAACAACAACATTATTCCAACAACAATGATCAAAAAACATTAATCTAAGAATCTAATAATGAAAACGACGATGACAACAACATTCATTGAAACCCGAACAATGATTAAAAAATAAAAGAATGCATACCTGAATTATCCATGTTGGACGAACTCATCTTCGTGATGAATAATTAATGTAAATAATAAGAATCACAATTTGCAGTGAATCTATGATTCTACCAGAAGAATGTTTTGTTTACGCAGATACTAATACGATAAACTATGAGCAGTAGGAGAAATAATTAATCAACACTAATTGTAGCAATATATGTTGATGAATTAAAAAAAATCGTTTCAAAACCGATTTGATTTTTATAAAAAAGGAGAAAATCACGATTTAAGAAGATACATAAAGGGATTAAAGATATCACGTATCTTTGAGTAAATATAAAAAAATTAATGTACACCTATTTTGCCTTTTAGTGTATAATGAAACAAATAGACCTCACTTAATACATTAAATATGAAAGTCAATCTACACCACTCATCTTAATTTATCTAATGGCTAGGATTAGTTCCTAGTTTTCACATAAATACTTAGTGCTCATTTGATATGCATCCACATATATATATATATATATATATATAGGGGTGAGATCTGGTGGGAACCCTCCCCCATGTGGGAACAAGGAACCCATCCCATCCACCCATTCATAAATTTGGATTACTAAGATTAAAACAGATTATCGATGACAAATTTGTAAATATGTTGAACTTTTTTAAAAGGCGGTGACATATTGGTAAATAAATTAAACTTCAAAAGTGGGGGGTTAATTTCTTTCCGTCAAAATATAGATTATAATGTCATCATATTTGTACAAATATTGTAGAAACTTTAATCAATCATAACTTGCTCATTTTTAATCGGATTTACGCAAATCATATATCAAATTAAAGCTCTTTTCATACTCTTTCATTTAAGATCCATATTGCATATGTTTATTTGAAAAAAATAGATAAAAAATTCAAAAATTAATTTTCAGGCATATTTTTCATATAAAACAGCCACAAAATTATATTAGCATGGCGTATATAATATTTTAGCACGATCTATATAGTATTTTAGCATGAAACTACTCCCATAATAGCATGATTTATATATGATATTTGAGCATAATCCGTAACTTATATCATCATTTTGTTCATGACTTGCTCGTTTTAATCAAATTTATGCAAATTATATATCAAATTAAAAATATTTTCATTAGATTTGGGTGAATTCATTTGGAAGCATGTTATTAAAATTCCCATTTTAGCATGTTAATACATTTTAGCGGGTGATATTATGAATATTTTTTTAACAGTTTTATATAAACACCTACACCTATACAGATACTACAAAATAAAAAACACGAGTTGATGATAAAGAAGAAAAAAGAATGAGAAAATGAAGCAACGAAGGAGATGACTGACAACTAAGAAAGAAAATGAGAGAATATTTTCCGAAACGAGATAAAGTTTATGAGAATAAAATGTGTGTTACAATTCTAAGTACAGACAGTAACATACAAAAGTGAAAGGAATGAAGCTGAGGAAAACCTACACTACAGGCTCTCATGTGAAGATGGTTCAATTAATGTTGAAGCATTTATTATGTCGAAGTGATTTGTACTGTTAATGAAATTTATACAAGTACTATTAGTTTCAAGACATATTTCTTATGAATATTAATTTATGTTGATAAATATTAGTTCAAGTTGAAGAATATTAGTTTAAGGTGATGAATATTAGTTTCAGACATTTATTATTAACTATTAATACTTGAAAATGTCATTGTTAGCGTGAATTTTTCTTTATACGAGCATGATATTGTTGTTTTATTAGCATCATACAATATTTCATTTTAGCATCATACACTATTTCATTTTAGCATCATACTTCCATCATTTTAGCATGATCTTCTATACCGGCCCTAATAGGAACACAATAAACCCTTTAACCTCATTCTCACTTCATTTTAACATGATGTTATAAACAATAAATCATAATACGATGTAATAAACTCTAATGGAAATGTCATACACCCTAATGGGAATGTGAGTCATGTGACAAAAAAAATTAGCACGCTACTTCCCTCATTTTAGGCCTGATACTTACCTCATTTTAGCATGATCTACTAAACAAAAATGGAGGATCTAGAAAATCGTAATGCGAATGCAATAAACCCTACTTAGGAATAATGAACCATAATGGGAATGTTATAAACCCTAATTGAGAACAATGAACCCTAATGAGAATGTCATAAACCCTAATTGGGAATAATGAACCCTAATGGTAACGAGACATCAAATTTAGCCTTATTCTTCCCTCATTTTAGCAAGATACAGGTCATGCAATCAACCCTAATTGAGAACAATGAACCCTAATGCGAATGTAATAAACCCTAATTGAGAAGAATAAACCCTAATTGAGAACAATGAACCCTAATGAGATTGTGACATCAAGTTTAGCATGCTACATCCCTCATTTTAGTCTGATCATTTTCTAATTTTAGCACGATTTGATAAACAATAATTGGAAATGCAATAAACCGTAATGAGAACATATTTAGCCTCATACTTCTTTGATTTTAGCATCATATTCTAAACAGTAATTGAGATTGATAAACCTTAATATTAATGTAATAACCACAAAGGGAATGTCATAAACCTTTTGAAAAAAATCATATATTCTTGAAATAAAATAAAATAAGCCCTAAAAATGAATATTTTATATTGTTCTTCATATTTCTTTGGATAAACAAAGTCATGTGAGATCTTGAATGAAATAGTATGAAAAAATTATAATTTGATATATTATATGAAAAAAACATTGTGTTTATGAATTTTTAGCATTAACTTGCTCTCATATTAGCATTGTGTATAAGATATTTTAGCATGACATTACATATCAGTATTACGTTTATATGTGGATGATGTTATTATTGTTTAATTGAAGACGTTCCGTTTATTGTGAAATTTATCCAACATGTAACTCACATCAGCAGCATTTATCACATATCAGAAATAAATTTGAATGATATTATCAATATCAGTATAAGTCATGTCATTTTAGCATTGACTATGGACCATTCCAACATGATGTATATGTCATTTTAGCACGAACTATAATAATAACATAATCATTGACGAAAAAATGAAAATAAATACCTAAATAAGAATTGGACAAGATAATTAAAAAAAGATGAATACGTGAATCAACAACATTATATGAAAAAGATGAAATAAGGTAAAAATTTAATTGGGATAATTTAGAAAAAAATAGCATTTAATTCAAAAAGAATAATAGCGTTTGCAAACAAATCAAGAAATCTAAAAATTAAAAATGAGCATGTGAATGTCAAAAAAATAAAATTATCAAGAATTCAAAATCGTGTTTGACCCGACAACATCAATTTCGAGTTTTTGCATAAAAAAATCTTCTTAACCACATATATATATATATTTATATTTATAGGTATAATATTTTATTATTTTAATAAATTATTAAATAATCATAATTTTTCAATTTGTATTTAGTAAATGGTTTACAAAAACAAACAGAGGGGAGGAAATAGGTGAAAAATAGCGAGTGAAATAGTGGCGAGAGAGAGAAGTGCACAAAGAAAAAAAATCATGAATGTTGGAGAAGAATCATAATACACTCTTTAACTTAAAGTTGTAAATAATTACAAATATGTCACCTTGCATTTCACCAAACTTTGACTGAATTGTAATTTGTAACCATTAAAATCTAAATAATGGAGGAATAGATGAGTTCTTAGTTCCCACGTGGGAAAGACTTCTCATTTGAACTCTCCTATATATATATATATATATAGAGGATGGATCAAATGAGAACCATGACCCCATGTGGGAACTAGGAACTCATCTCATCCATCCATTGTTTTGATTTAGATGGCTAAGATTTGGTCAACTTTTGGTCAAAGACGGAGTGGCAAACTTGTAATATTTGAGCATAATTTTCGGAAATCATATAGACAACACTTTAAAATCGTTGTCTATTCTTATAAATTTCGTATGCTAAAATGAGAGTACTATCATGCTATTATGAATATATATACATGCTAATATGAATATATATATATATATGCATGCTAGTATGAACATATATACATGCTAGTATGAACATATAATGTCTTACTATTAACGACACTACTACTATTGCTAGTATGAGTAAAATTTATGTGTTTTATGAATATTTTTTCATGCTGTTATGAATATTTTTTCATGCTATTATGTGTATACTTCTATGTTATCGTGAATATTTTGTCATGCTATTATGAGTTTAACTTCACGCTATTATGGACGAAAAATATATTCTCGAATAAACATATGAACAATGAATCTTAAATGAAAGAGCACGAAAAGAGCTTTAATTTGATATATAATTTGCGTTAATCTAATGAAAAATGAGCAAGTTATGGATGTTTAAAGTTTAAATAAGAATAAAATATTGTGTGGTTGAGATTAGTTCCTAGTTCTCACATGGGGATTGGTTCTCATGTGAACCATACCCTATATATATATATATATATATATATATATATATATATATAGGGTTGGGTTCTAGAAGGAACCATACCCCATGTGAGAACCGAGAACCAATTTCAACCATAGATCTCGCCTATTTGGACGGTCAAAATCTGTTCAAAAATTAAAAAAACGCGGTGGCATAATTGTAATAACTCCGAAATTCGCTGCCCCTGAAACTCGGCGAGGGTAAAATCGGAAAATTCAATGTATATGTGATTCACGCGTATATTTTTCAATTTAGGGTTTTAGCACTGTTATTTTCTATTTTAGCACTGTCATGACTTATTTTAGCACTGTCATGGTCTTTTTTAGCATTGTAATGACTTATTTTAGCATGATGAGAATATGCTTTAAAATGATTTGGAAAATCAACTCTCTTGGCCTTCATATAATACCACAGCTCATCATCATTTTTTGCACACTTATTTTCACCAACTATCTCGATGCATTTCAAAACAGAGCATAAGTAAAACGCTTCTTCAAAACTTAGTTGAAACCACTGCTTCTCGTTCTCTGCGGTAATAACGGGATGACCAAAACATGCTCGGTTTAGTAGTTCAGTTTGCTCTGGTTGCGCTTCAAGAAGCACTGTACAGCCTGAAAGCAGTCCTTGAGAATTATATTCAGTCAAACAAGATTGAAGCTGCGAAACTACCATAGACATTAGATCTGCCAGGGCTTTTGCTTCGGCTCCTTTTCCTTTCCATCTTGGGGCCATAATCTGCTTCAAAGGAAATAAGATCCCTTTTAATTACAATAAATGTAGGAAAACCAAGACAGCCGTTTTATTTTTGGTTTCTCCACCGAGGATATAAACTTGAGACAACCATGATCGTTTCATACATTTATATACAAATACAGATAAAAAGAGTGTCGTGTAAAAAGAAACAAAAAATAGTCTGCCTGTTTATAAAAATCTCAAAATTTTATTATAGTTTTCACACACTCTTTACTATTTAAACCTGGGGACGGCATGTGTCCACTGCATTTTGCAGTTACTACCTTTTTCGTTGGGAGCTTCAGCTAAAATCTTGGATGGAATTCAAGAATCAAATCTCTCTCTCTCACAATGAAAGATCATAGATGATCAAAATAATATAAGGCACTTTAGCACTAATGGTTCATACTTTAGCACTTATGTTTCCTTATTTAGCATTGCACGTTTTGTTGTATTAATGTATATGTCACATTTCTCCGGACATATATTTATTCAAAAGTTGAAATGATGGATCTAAACTATTTGTGGGAAAAAAATACCAACAATAATAAAAAAAATAAAAAGAAGTTTGAATGGTTTTGGATCTAAACTCTATGAAATATATGGCATTAAATCTTTTAGCACTTACAAATCATTTTTTAGCACTTGACATTAAATTTTTAGCACTAGTATTTGAATCCTATATTTCAAATTCTACTTTAGCACTGAAAGTTTGAATTTTAGCACTGATGGTTTGTTCTTTAGCACTTACGTTTCCTTGTTTAGCACTCATGTTACACACCTGCTAGAAATATTAAAACGAAAAGAAAAGAAAATAGATACAAATGATTATTATTATTATTAAACTAAAATATTATTATTATTATTATTATTATTATTATTATTGTGGGATATTAACACTTCATATTATATAATTGCCTGTGTAAATTATTTTATCACGGAAGGCTAACTAAGAAAATTGTTTATTTCTTTCTCTAGCATATGTAGATATAAAGTTCTGAAATTCCAATCTTCACGTATTTACTAATTAATTTGTAATTGCTGAAAGCTAATACGTAAAGAATAGAAAATGTTGCTGCTTCTATTGCTTGACAGCAAGTCGCGTTTCCTGGTGCGTCTCATAGTAGAGCTTGGAACTTTTGAACAAGTGGACATGCCAATTTTTCTACCACTATTTGCATAAGAGGGCCTAAAATCAAATCCGCAATGATTGTGGAAATGTTGTCCATAATTACAGTGCTTCTGGATTACAAATAATCTGAAATGCAAAGAAAGGAAACGAGTAGAAAATGAATGCATTGAACCAAATGAAGTTTGATGATTCACAATAATGCTAAACTAGGTTAAAACAATGCTAAAATAGTTCACAGTAGTGCTAAAATACTGATAGTGAAAAATTCAAAATAACAGCTTAATTAGCTTCGTCAACCTAAGTGCTAAAATAGTTCACAGTAGTGCTAAAATAGGTTACAACAGTGCTAAAATAGACCACAGTAGTGCTAAAATTCTTGTTTAACATTTTTATACCATTTTCTCGCATTAGATTTGTTAGGATTCTCATTTTTGTTTTTGAAGTTTTCCTTATTATTATTAATTGAAGGATGGTCAAATATAAAATTCTTGTAGCTAGTTTGTTTGGTCATGTGAAAAGAAATTGTCTTTGAATTTCATTTTGTCAAACTTGCAACGTGAAGTGCTTTTATAGTCTCCCCTTTTTAGTTAGGTTGAAATCAACATTTCTGCAGCCGCATATACTTGTATTTTTTTCTCAATGAAGTAGTATAAGGAAAGAAATTATTACTTAATTTTTATCATATTCCTACATATTAAGGTTTAGTAATTTTTATGCTGCTATCAATGAATATTATTAAAAAAGTTTCAACTGCTGCTAAAATAGTTTATAGTAATGCTAAAATAGGTTACAACATTGCTAAAATAGATTACAGTAGTGCTAAAGTACATGGCAGTGCTAAAACAGTTCACAATAGTGCTAAAATAGGTTACAACAGTGCTAAAATAGATTACAGTAGTGCTAAAATACATATTAACTGAGCATGAATCACACAATCACGGCCGAAAAATAACACCGACAGGGCCTCATTTTGTACCAGCGTCGGCACTATGTATCCAACTTCCTCCGCCCTGCAACTTGAAAATAATAAATTTGAGCAATTCATCACAAAAAATTAAGTCAACATAAATTTCCGTAATAAGACTAAAACTTAATTGAAGAATTAGGTTTGTGATCATATATATATATATATATATATACTAGTACGTACTAGCTACTAAAATAAGCAAAATTCGAGCAATGAATGATTCAGGGGTGGGCGTTACGTACCGGTGGCAGATCCTCCGCCGCAACAGTGGCGGCAGCAAGAGACGGCGGGCCACGACGAGGAGATGACGGCGGCCATGAAAAAGTGGCAGAAGGTTTCTGGTTGAGTATAGCCACTACAAAATACACAAGCTTCGAAGAAGATGAAAACCGCGTCGGATCCGCCATGTTTTTCTTTATGGATTAAGAGAGAGAGAGAGAGTGAGAGATGCTGAGGAAGAAGATGAATTGCAGATCGAGAAGATATTCATTCCAAATATGACAAAATTCCTAAATTACTAAAATACCCTGGGTTCATTAAAAAGTTTAAAATATTACAATAATGCCACCGTTTTTTTTTATTTTGGAATAGATCTTGGCCGTCCAAATCAAATCAATCTGTGACTGAGATTGGTTCTTGGTTCTCAGATGTGAGATTGGTTCTTGGTTCTCAGATGGGGTATGGTTCTCATATGATCCCATCTCTCTATATATATATATATGTATATATATGTATATGTCGTCGATGTAAAGCGGAAACATTAGCCACGCTATATGTTCGATGAATTGGCTCACTGAAAATGATGTTCCACCCTAGGCCGAATTTTAACAGTGCTGTTTCCGTCGCCGCCTACTTTCATCCCTTCATCAAGATTCAGGCGCGTAATCTTGTCAACGTCAAGCTCAAATGGGTGAAGGACTCCATTCTTGATCCCGTAGTTTCCGGTAGCGTTCACCTTAAAGCTACTTGTACCCTTGCTTCGCTCATAGCGTCCGACCCCAATCTCGCTCTTCCCATCCACCGCCTCTCCCGCCACCGCCGGCTACTCGGCCTCCCATCCGACCTTAAACTCTCCACCTTCATCCGGCGTTACCCCAATATTTTTCAAGAGTTTCATCGCCCTGATTCTAGTGGTACCCCTGTTCCGTGGTACAGATTATCGCCAGAAGCGTCAAATGTGTGCTCTCAAGAGATGCGCATGGTGTGTGAGGATGGTTATATCGATATCCTGAACAGGCTTCAAAAATTACTCATGCTCACGAGAGAGAGATTACTCCCTCTGCAAACCATTGATCAACTGAGGTGGGATTTAGGATTGCCACACGATTACGAGGATAAGTTTGTGGGGAAGCATCCGGAGTTGTTTTCGTTTGTGAAACTTCCTGATGATCGTATGGGGTTGAAACTCTTAGTTTGGGACGATCGTTTGGCGGTGTCTCATTTGGAGTCGAATAATTTAGAAAAGAATGAGTCTTTGACGTTTCCTATTGGATTCACTAGGGGTTTTGGGTTGAAGAAGAAGTGTATGGAATGGTTGAATGAGTGGCAGAAGCTGCCTTACACTAGTCCATATGTTGATGCATTGCATTTGGATCCGAGGACAGATGTGTCTGAGAAGAGACATGTTGGAGTGTTTCATGAGCTTCTTCATCTTACAATACTCCGAAAGATTGAGAGGAAGAATGTCAGTAACCTGCGCGTGCCATTGGCCATGCCTCAGAAGTTCACCAAGGTGTTTGAAAGGCATCCGGGGATTTTTTACATATCAAAGAAGGGGGCAACACAGACTGTTGTTCTCAGAGAGGCCTTTGATCGTGGGCAGCTGATTGAGAAGCACCCGCTGGCTGATATTTGGGAAAAGTATGCGAACATGATGAAGAGTGGATTTTTGGATAGGAGTCGTGGTCTGTATAAGAATGAGAGGAACGAAGTGAATATTCCTTCTGGTGGCAGAAGAAGTAGGTTTGTGTTTGAGTCTGAAACGGAGATGGATTGTTATGTGCTTTCAGAATATGAATCAGATGAAACTAGTTAGAAGTTGTAGTACCCTGCAAGAAAGTGCTCTACCAGTGTTGACAGACTGATTACTTGGAATGCTTGTTTGAGAATGGAAGGCGTCTGCCTATCATAGAAAACTAATTACGTTGATAAACAAAGAAAAAACATGTATGTGGTGTGATTGCAATAATTTACTGTATTTCAAGTTAATTCTAAGTATCACTATGGTTTTGTCACAAGGATTCCCCAAAGCAAAATGATACTGTTGTCTGTACCTCTATGTAGAATTTTCCTTTTTTATGTTTGATAGCAATTTGAGCTTGACTCTTATCAAACGTACTTCTAGATACCAGAATAATTTTATCCATTGCTCTTAGGTCCAGTTGCCAAAAGTATATTCTTCCTGGTTTCGAAGTGATAATCCAAAGTTGCAAAAACTTATGATACAATTAATCTTAACCTGTTTTTTTTTTCCTTGTGTGGAAACCTTGTATTTTTTTTTCTTCAAATATCGAATATAATGAGTTACATATGGCTTTCCTTATTTTGCTAAAGATGCTTCGATGCAAAGTCCCCTTACTAAGTTCTTTGTCTGTTCATCTTATATTGTTTATTATGATGATGATTTGTTCGGTTTTTTCAAATTTTGATATTGTCTGATCTGTATTGTAGTGTAACGAATCTATTAGCAGCAATTTATTCACCAGAGGGGATGATACCAAAGACTTTTGGTACCTTTGGCTCTAAAGAGAAACTTGACCTTAATGAAATTGATCCGACAGATGATTTTGAAGAAGGGATGAGTTCTCTAGAAAACCCTTATATGCTATCAACTCTGGCTCCAAGGTTATGGCCCTTCATGAGACACATTATAATTTCTGTCTGCTTATCATCAATCCTCACCTTTTGTATACCTTTGTATAGTTTATTTTAATTTTGTGTTTCCACCTTTCAGAGATTCTTGTCATCCTGTGTTACCATTTGTTTGATGGCATAGTTCATTTACTGCTTTCATTTGTAAAATAGTAAATTAAAATGAAATTAAATGGCCCACTTGCAGGAACGCTTGCTTGAATCTGGTTACAGGAGGAGAATCGGAGATGAGTCTAGCTCATTCTGGCCTTCTTTCATAGTTGGTGACACCCTAAGGATTGTTTTCCAGAACTTGCTCCTTGAATCAAATGAGGAGATTCTGCAGTTCTCAGAGAGGGTCTGAAATCTCTTAACTAAAGTAAGCAGTTTTCTGTGAATTTCTGTCTTTTGCTGCATTGTTGATCAATGATCATATCTAGATTTCTTTTCAGCTAGTTGTTTAGTGGCAACATTGGCAAGTATCAAGAAATGGCTTTTAAGCTGTCATTGAGTCATGTCGAGAGCTAAAGCGATTCTATTTTTGGTAGTAATGAGGATCATAATGGTTGACTAAATGAAAATGAGATGTCTTTTACTGCATTGTTGCTGTATCTGTTTACATATCCTCTACTTCTGTTTTTTCTAATCACTCTCTGCCTCTTGGGATGACTGACTGCCTAAGATCCTTGATGAAACTCCTGGCCTAGTGAACATATTCCATTATAGAATATTTACTCAAGTGAAGCCATGTTATAAAGTTAAAGATTCTTTTTAAGTCAATTCCATTTTTGATAATATGTCTAGGATATATTTTATAAATTGAGCATTCAGTCATCCTTGTCGACTGGCACTATTCACCTACTGTATTCACTTGTGATTCTGTTTTTTAAATTAAAATAGGAGCATATGTCCTTTTTCTGACTTACATCTGCTACCTTCTAGTTCACTTTCTTGTCTTCCTCCCTCCCTACTATTTGTGGCCTTAAAATGGTCATTCAATTGAGCAGACTTAGAAGAAGCTGCCAAATTATATTTCTTTTCATGGATTGAGCTTGCTACTGCTCCATTGGCTCTCCGATGGGCATGACAAAAATGTTCTGGCCTGTAGCCCTGCCTCGTAAAAGTTAATTCAAAGCTGCGGCTAAAATGGGAGCAGCATTGTTGGAAAGTGAAAATCAGAAAAAAAAGGCCTTAGAATCCACATAAAGCATGCCTGGAGAGCAAAATGGAGATGTTTCTGCTAATTCAACTAAAATAGTTGTTGGTGCAGATTTAAATATTTCAGTAACTTATACACGAGTGGTTACATGGCAGATCAGGGCTTGATGGCTTCTAAGTTAAATGGTTTGTCCTTGCAGTATGTGTTTGAGCCGGTTTGGAAGGGATTGACTTCTTTTTCAGGAGTTCAGAGGCAGGTAAATTTTGAATGAGAGAAAACTTCGAAATGTTTCTATGCGTTTCTATATTATTCCACTCTAAGAACTTTTATTGCATGAAGTAAGATGGATAGATAATATGTTGATGGTTTCTTCTGTTTGTTGATCTGGTCAGGTGGTTTCTTACATCTTGGTATAAAGAATTAAAAGACATTTCCAAGTTCGATGAAGTTAGGTTGTGTTTGTTAGATCTATTAACTTGTAGTAACCCTGCATATCCTATTAAAGATTCTCTTTTACCTTATGCTGAACTCTCAAGAACATATAGTTAGATGCGGAATGAGCCAAGTCAATTATATACTGTTACAGAGGCATCTGGATTGCTCAATGATATCTTGCCATCTATTGATGTGGATATTGAGAGTTTGACTGCTGATGATGCCTTGAGTTTTGCATAGAAGCGTGCATTTATGGGTAATGGTATTTCTGAACTGGAATCTGATGGAAATAATCTATTCGAGGAATTGGAGTCTCTAAAGCAAAAACTAATAACAACTTGATATCTGAAATGTGTTCAGGTACATTTGGTTGCAATATAGAACTACACAGTCACAAACTAGTTATGCAACTTAGATCTACTTTATCATTTTATGTGTGCACACATGGTTCCCAAAGTATTTGTTAATTATTTTCCTCTCCCTTGAGAGGATTTGAAAGATTTTCTGACATTTAGATTGCCATTTTCTTGTGTTTCAGAGTGATTTGCATATTACTGTCTCAGCTTTACTAGCAGATGCAGTTGTTTGGATGTCAGAGCTTCCAGCAAAACTCAATCCAATCATTCTGCCTATAATGTCTTCCATCAAAAGTGAACAGGTATTGTGTGCTTCTTATCCAAACACACCTCAATTCACTCTAAGTATTGATGTTTTTATGTTTTGCCTGAAGGAGGAAATACTGCAAATTAACGCTGCTGAATCATCAGCAGAACTTATTTATCACTGCATGGGACGCAAACCCTGCCCAAATGACAAGCTAATCAAGAATTTATGTACTTTAGCATGCATGGATCCTTGTGAAACGCCCAAGGCAGGAGATCTAAGTTCTGTTGAGTTAATTGAAGACTGAGATCTTCTGGCCTTTGGAAGGAGTAGTGGTGGACATAGACCAAAAGTTAATATGCTCTCTGCTGGGGAAGACCGATTGAAGGTTGAAGGTTGAAGGTTTCATTAGCAGATGGGGGTCTGAACTTTCATTGAAATATTAATGCATGAAATTTGGTGGTTCTTTATCTGACAAACTTCCTAAGATCTGGCATTGCCTTGTTGAGGTCCTCAAGCCTTGTAATCTGACTGATAAACTGCCTTGACGCGTGGTGATGAGAAGCTGACTGATAAATCTATTAGTTCTGTTAATGATCCTCAGATTTTGATAAACAATATTCAAGTAAGCATGATTTATTTTTTATTTCAATGACATATGTTGCACTTTTATTTTCATTAGAATAAATTTAATGAAAACTCCTTTCTCCTTGTGTTTTACTTGGAGAAATAGTTGCATCTGAATGCAAAATAAACTTATCAAAAGCAGGAGGCTTTGTAACGTTTTATGAGTCACCCCACAAAAATCAAAGATAATTATGATGGTAAATGTCTCATTTATTGGGACTACTCCAAAGATCAAGCACCCCTTACTTCTTGTATATTATTGATGTTGTCTGATTGGAAAATAAACTTAGTCATGTGTATTCATGCTTGCATTTTAAGAGTCGACAACCATTTTTTGTGCATAATAATGATAAAGTCTGCTTAATTAGACAACTTCGAATACTGATTTCAGTTAGTTATTTCATGTCCTTTCTTTCTACTTTTTTCTTTGGTTCTGGCAGGTGGTTCGTTTTATTGCTCCTTCACTAGAGATATCACTCAGGCAGAAACTGCTTACTCTCTTACCTGTATTTTCAGATGTGTTAGACATTCTCATATTGCTGTAAGATTAGATGCATCATGATGTATCACAGCAATGGCTAAGTCAATGACGTTGGATGTCATGGGGCCTCTTATTGAGAATGGTGTTCCCGTGTTAGGTGATATGTCCTCTGTGCGTGCCAGACGAGGAAATGGCATGCTTTTAGTTTGCTAGTACAGGGATTGAGTTTGGAACTGGTCCTGTAAGCTCATCTGTTGATTGTCCCTCTTTTGAGGTGCATGAGTAACTGTGATCTTTCTGTTAGAGTGTGACACATAGTTTTGCCGCTGTGTCTCCACCTGTTGGCCTGACTGACCTTTTGTCTAGATATAAGGAGGATGCACAATTGTTGCAGCAACTTGTTGACAATTGTCATATTGATTATTACAAACTTCCGTTTGAGGTAAAAGTGACTCTTCGAAGGTAACTGATCTTTTCTGTCGATACATTTGATTTATGGGGTAAATTAAATTGAAGAGGGGATTAGTTTCATGCATCTGGAAAATAAAGGAGTGTCTATGGTTTCCTTATATTGTTGCCAATGCAATAGGAAGAAGAGTCTTCTTTTTCCATAGCAATGGTTACTCTTAGCCAGGCTGTGCTCTTGATTTGTGTACTGCAGAAATAAATCATGGAAAGGGATTGTACCAACATTATGTTGGGTCTTTCTGATTAGAAAGGAATAGGAGAGTATTTGAAAACTCGAAGGAATCCCTTCACGATGTTTGGGGGAGGATTAGATTCTGTGCCGCATGGCTTGTAGAGACTTCCTTGTATTTGATATAAATGATAATCTTATTCCATTCCATTTTCATGTTCTTTTTTCCTTATCTGTTAGTTTTCACTAGAGCCTTCCAATCATATGTCTCATTCTGATTTACATCTTTCCTTGTCACCCAGACTTTGTTTTATGTTGTTTTCTTATCTGTTGCCTTTTTTTTTTGTTTATGTTCAGGTATGAAGAAGAAGGTGTATATTGAGATATATATTATGTGAATGTTCATGATTCAATATCCATATCCAGTGGCGGATGGATTTACAAAGAAAGAAAATCAGCTCAGTACACTTCCTTTTCTTTCTAAACAAACAGAGAGAGAGAGAGAGGTTTCTATTTCTAGCCACAAATTCTAGGGACAGTCCAAGATCTAATAGTTGAATTCCTTTGATCAACCGGCAAAGACATATACCTTTTCCAATCATCAATCACCATCTTAATATCATGGAGCTTGTTATACAAGCCGATGCAGCAATTAGCATGCATGGTGATAACCAGATCCAGATCCTTGCTGGGCTCACAAAACCCGCCAAAATAAGCGGTGTCCAAGAAGCGCATCTCCAACCCGATTAGTGAAAGAAAGGGGTTGAGTTTGATGAAGTTGAGCACGTCTTGGTCGTGTTTACCCGGGAAATAAAATTGACCCGTATACCAGAACTTGTAGAACTGGATAGTCCGATTATTGGACCTGACGTAATTGAACCCTCCATTAGGCGAGTTGCTCATATCCTTGTACTCGGCCCAGTAATGATCGCACGCAATCTGGAAGTCTCCATCCGGGTAGAATCTTTCAAACGGATTCCTCAACCACATCACATCTGCATCCTGATTTTCATAATTTATAACTTCATGATCTCTATTCACTTTTAACTTTCTACTTACTTTATAACCTTTTCTGATTCTCTTTTTAAAATACATGGAGAGTGGATTATTGGAAGGATAAGTCTAAATGCAGTCATCATTTTACTTTTTATAACTCTGCATTATTATTATTATTATTAGATTGTCATCATTTGACAATCTAATACTCTGCAGCATTGTGTGAAGGAAAAAAAAAGGTAGGGAAAATACCGTGAAGATGAAGTCATATCCCAATTCGAGAACATTGCGCAGAAAATCAATCCTTCGCCACATCATCTTCAGATAATCCTCGCTCATGAAATATGCTTCGCCAGAGAAGTCGACGCCGTCGGTGGTCACGGCGTAGCAGTGAAGGCCCTCCGCCAAGCAGCGGTTATACGCCGTCTGGTCAAACGCGCCCACCAACACGTGTTTCAACAGCTCCGCCGTTCCGTTTCCGATTCTGAAGCTCTCCAAAAATAGATCGAAAATGGAATTCGGTTCCGTCCACGCTGCATTTAGAGTTGTGATTATCACCGTTCTGTTCTCCTTCATCGCTGCCTTTCTCAACGTCTTCTCCAGTTCACGATTCTCCTCTTTTCCCTAATTTCATAAATTAAACAAAATAGATATATCGAATTGTTATATTTTTTTTAAAATAAGAAATTGCTGAAATTATGTTCCAGCTGCTATACTGCCACATTTTGTGTGTGTGAAGAGAAAATCGAAAAATGTGCAACTGGGAAAATCTGAACTTTAGATAAGTCTCGTTTTATTAAACTGAATCGGTACGTACGAGAATTAATGTTTAAGAAACCTCTAGCTCTTAAAATTTGATTAATTTCTCAGAACAAGTTTCTAAAATATGAGTGCGTTTTAATTAGTTTCTATATTACTATTTTATTTATTTATTTTTTAATTACTCAGATAAGTTTCTAAAAAATTTCTCAAGTTTCTAAAATTTGATGGTATTGAAATAAGTTATTTTTTTAATGTTAAAAATCATTTATTTATTTTATAGTGGGAAGATATTAAAAAAACGCACGCAACCATTAATTTAGACTTTTAATAACTCATAGCATGCTTAATTTAAGCTAAGACGACTGAGTTTCTCATACCATGCCCATAAGAATTAAGAACCTAATGATTTAATAGGGGTATTATTGGGTTAATGCTCATTACTTCCGATTTCTGGAAGAGTTTCCCATACATATCTGAATTAAGAACCTAATGAGGCATTTAGTATTATATATAGCTATTGACATATTAAAATAGCATAATAATTCATACTATAATAGGTAAGCAAAAAGTCAGATTTAGTAGCTAAAAAAAATTAATTAGGTATTTGTCTTTATCAGCAAACGAAATTTGTGAAAAATTGGACTAATACGCATTCGGAATTTGAAGAATTTCGACGAAGATCGCCCAAGCCCAATGCATGGGTGGGGGCTGTCATGGAAAATGAGCAAACAATAATTGCAAATTAAAAAACCCATCAAGGTCGTAGTAAACAAAATGCCGTAGGAAAGAAAATGTAGTCTATTACCTAAGCATTCTAGAATATTCATTTTCCTATAAATATCTTTACATCATGTGGTCTATATGTATATATATCTCAAATAGTAATTGTTACTATATATTAACCAAACAAACAACTTGCGCCATATGCTAACCCTGAAGTCAGATATTAATTAATGACATCTTCTACCTCGAAACATTCTTCAATTTCATTGGATGTGTGTATATATATTAACATATAGTTTTTTTTTTAAAAAAAATATATCTAGAGAGAGAGATTATTAATTAATCTATTCATCACAAATAATGAAATAAAAGGTTGAACATATATTTTTCATAATTATATACACGTTACTTATTTACAACAAAGATGATATAGCACAGGCAAAATTAACTCTCAATTAGAGTTGAGACAGTATCATACAAAAAGCACATGAAAAAAAGAAAATATATCGTTTCACTTTCTCGGTTATAAAATAAGAACTCTAATGTACTTGGAAGTCTTAAACATGAAGTTCATTATATATACAGAAATTAACATCCATATCTGACATGCAATTAAAAAAAACTGGTCGAGATCAACTGATCCTATATATAATATTCATAGCATATATATGTATGTGTATATATAGCTTACCGGAGAAAGTAGGTTTTGTGACGAGTGCTGATGAAATGAAGACGAATACGCATCACGATTCTCACAAGATGGAAGTGAAGATATTTTGGGGCGAGAAAATGAATTAGAGCTCCGAAAGAACTCGATAGGATAACTAGATTGATTGAGTAGAAGGCAGGTTATGATCACCACCGCGAATAGCAAAGTTATTTTAAGAGCCACGCCGGAGAATTTCAGGTGGTGGGTGGGATGGTGGTGGTTGCCACCGCCCTCCAGGTTGTCACCGTCGCCTTTAGTGGTGGCGTCGCCATATTCCCCACCTCCACCTCTGGCTGGATGCATATTTGATATTTCTTTTCTTCGCCTCGTCGCGGTCTATTTAGAGTACTTATATTTATATATGCGCTTATGAAGTACATAAATTATAAAAAGATGCAAGTCAAACTTCAATTTTGTCCTCTAATTTCTTGTTTAATTTTCTTTTATAAATCCTTACTTATTAGTACAAATTTGTGTTTATAATCTGATTAGGAAATTAAAGAATAGCTGAATTATGCTACTATATATACATATGCCTTAGCCTACATGAGTTTTTATTTTTTTATTTTTTTTAGAAATAGCCTACATGGTTAATATAATAATGCAACGTACTATTTATCCATCCAAGTTCTTTATTCTAGAAAATTATATTTATTTTTATTATAGTATTGAACTTAGATTATAATTTATATGTAAGTACTTGAATTTTCAATTATGGCAACTAAATTCGTTTAGTCTCCTCAGCATCTAATATAATTATTCTATTTATTGAACTTCATATTTGCGTGGCAATAACCTACTCAACCGATTAAGTTTCAATAAATATGGAAATACGTTACGAAAGAAAATTAATGAAATTATTTGAACGATATTCATACTTTTTTTTTCCCAAGAAAAAGAGCCAAAAAGAAGACTTATATTTAGTTGTAATTTGTGGCTGTAATTGTAATATATATATTCTAGCTGGTGCCATATGTTTGACTAAAAGTTTAAAGAAAATTATTTGTCTTGGTCGTCTATTCAAAATTATAATGTTTTTAGGAAATATATTTTTGATAGTTAGGAAGTTGCAATCAAAGGGAAAAATTAGTGTCGGCTATATATCAATCACGTTCAAGTCGCTACAATTTACGTTAGAGAAGTCCGATGCCACGAACTTACAACAAACGACCTTTTCAATTCCCATATTTTATTTTCCTTTAAAAAAAAGATCAGTTTAGCTGCTCTAAAGTCTTACCTGCTTTTAATTAATTAATATGTATGTATGTACATTTTTCTGCATACATTGTGTATGTACATGTCTCTCGTGACGAGGTATGAGTTCATCTAGTGCATTAAAAACATGTGATGTATCTTATATATATATATATATATATATATATGTATATTTAATGAATATTACATTTGGCATACAAAGATAAGTATTTTAATGGTTTTTGGGTCAATTCTCACTACAAATTAACTAACCTATCACTACGTCACAAAGTGATTAATATTTTTTTTTTTTGAAATCCAAATTGATTAATATTTTATTTATTATATAATGTGTGTACAAAGAGAGATTACGAGGGGTTGAGAATTCGACAAAAGAGATTTAGATTTTTTTTTTTTATTTTAATTTTTGTGAATATATATGAAAAACATCGTAAATTGCTAAATTAGGTTCGCACGAGGATTAAGGATGACAATGGGTAGGGTACTATGGTACCGTCCCCATACTCGTATTTTGAAAAAAATATCCGTACCTATTCCCATACCCACTGGGTATCAACTTTTATGCCCGTCTACGTACCCTTTGGGTACTTAACTACCCATACCTATACCCGTTACCCGTATTTAACTATTTTTTATGCGATTCACGAGAAATATTTTATATTATTTAATAAATTTTAAAAGATTTTTATAAGTTACAATTAAAAAAATCATAGTTAAATACACACACACACACACATATATATTATGTGTATACTTTAAATATATGAAAAATATATTGAATACGATATGTAATTCATATAGATGATGGAGTAAACACTACAAGAATTTTACTTATTAACGACGGAACTACCGACGGAATTTTTTCGGGTCGTCTTTACTGACGGACTACCGATGGACTTTCCGTCGGTAGATTATAACGACAGATTTACGATGGACAGGACGTCGTTAATCGTAACGACGGAAATGATCCGTCGTTATAAAATCTGAAAATATTATGTTTTAAATTTTTTTTATAACGACGGATATATCCGTCGTTAAATTAATCGGCATTTATTTTATTTAAAATATTTTAAATTAACGACGGACAGGGTCCGTCGTTACGTTTTTTCTTAATTATTTTAAAAAAATGTAATAATTAACAACGGACGGTGTCCGTCGTTAAATTAATCGGCATTTATTTTATTTAAAATATTTTAAATTAACGACGGACAGGGTCCGTCGTTACGTTTTCCCTTAATTATTTTTAAAAAATGTAATAATTAACGACGGACGGTGTCCGTCGTTAAATTAATCGGCATTTATTTTATTTAAAATAATTTTAATTAACGACGGAAGTTGTCCGTCGTTAAATTAATCGGGATTTATTTTATTTAAAATATTTTAAATTAACGACGGACATAGTCCGTCATAAATAATTCCCGCATTTAATTTAAAACAAAATTTAAAATAACGACGGACATATCGTTAAGTTTTTTCCGCATTTTTTTTAAAAAAATTAAATAATAACGACGGACCCAGTCCGTCGTAATCCGTCGGTAAATAGCGATTAAACAGACTGAATAGCGCTTCAATTTCATTCACGCCATTCTACCCTAATTTCCCAAATTCCCCCAACCCCCGGCGATCGACAGCGGAGGAGGCGGCGGTGGTGGCTGGCCCGGCGAACAGCGGCGGAGGAGGCGGCGGCGGCGCAAGGTAATCTCTCCCTCTCGTTTCTCTCTCCCTCTGCATTTCTATCTCTTAATGTGAATCTCTCTCCCTCTCGTCTCTCTCTCCCTCTGCATCTCTCTCCCTCCCTCTCGTCTGTCTTTTTCTCCCTCTGCCGACTCTCTCTCTCCGTCTCGTCTATCTCTCTCTCTCGTCTCCCTCTCCCTCTACATCTCTCTCTCTCACTCTCGTCTCTCTCTCTCTATCTTCTGCTTACTGTTTTGATTTCATTTTTTGATTTTTTTTTTATGATAAATGTGAATTGATATTATGATCAATGGTAGTTGTATCAATGGGAGTTGAATGGATAAGGAAGAAGATAAAAACTTTGGAGTTTTGTTGTGTTGGGCGTGTGATTGTCGTGAGTTCTGATGATAATTTTTTACATGTTCTTCAATGTCTTATGAAAGTGATGAATTAAGAGGGGTTGTAGCTGGAGAAAAGACATAAAAAAAATGTATTGAAAATTGGTTGTGCCATATTGCTATTGTAATTAGAGCATATGAGGACATAAATTGAATCTAAAAAACAAAACTATGAGTCGCAAATGTGAAAAATCTAACCATAAAAGTCCCAAATTGATAATTAGAATAAACTATAAACATAACACACAAAGTACAGAACTACATAAATAGGAGATTACAACTATGTTAAAATTCAAAGTGAGTATTTGTAAATCTTAATTAAATTTTGATTAATTATTAATTCTATATGAGAAAGTTAATAATAAAAAAATAAGAATAAAAAACATACTAGTACCGGTACTAATAACATATAAATGATGTATGAAATGTAAAATTTGTTTAATCATTTTTAAAATATTTAATTAAATATTAAAAATTACTAAAATATTCTTTAAGAAATTAAAAAAAAATGAGGAGACCCGGCCATCCACCTGGCCTCCTACAATATTGAACGTACGCCAACACAATCCATTCACCAAAGCCTAGAAGGGTAGAATTGATAACAAAATCTATTCGTTACAAAGGAAAAATTAAAATAAAACTCTACCTAAGAAAATAATTCTTTTTGCAATTAAAATTAAATCACACCAATTACATGCAACTTTAATTTTCTATAATATTTTTCATAATTGATCACAAATTAAAACACGTATATATAGGATATTCAATCCATGAAATATATTTTAGTGTAATTAATTTATATTATATATCATGATGTGAAATTTTTGATTAAATTGATTAGTTGTAAACAAATAATTAATAATTTATTAATATTTTTGTGTAGGTTCACTACAAGAATTCTTCGGTTTAAAGTGATATATACGAGGTTAGTTAGTAGTTTTACAATTAAATAAGCTAAGTATGCAATTTTGTTAAAGTTATTTTGTCAATTTATGCTAAGTATGTTATTTAGGCTAAGTATGTTATTTATGCAATTATCATGATAAGTATGATATTTATGAATTTATATGTCAATTAATTATGTTAATTTTTTTTTGGACAATTTAGGCTAATTAAGCTTGTTATATATGCAATTATCATGATAAGTATGATATTTATGCATTTATATGTCAAATAATTTTGTTAATTTTTTTGGGCAATTTAGGCTAATTAAGGTTGTTATTTATGCAATTATCATGCTAAGTATGACGTTTATGCATTTATATGTCAATTAATTATGTTAATTTTTTTTTGGACAATTTAGGCTAATTAAGCTTGTTATATATGCATTAATTATCATGCTAAGTAGGATATTTATGCAATCATATGTCAAATAATTTTTTTAATTTTTTTGGACAATTTAGGCTAATTAAGCTTGTTATATATGCATTAATTATCATGCTAAGTACGATGTTTATGCATTTATATGACAATTAATTATGTTAAATGGGATGAGGGCCCCTGGATCCCTCTTTATTGAATTGTTGGTTTTTGTTTGGGATGAGGGCCCCTGGATTCCTCTTTATTGAATTGTTGGTTTCTGTTTGGGATGAGGGCCCCCGGATCCCTCTTTATGGAATTGTTGGTTTCTGTTGGTATTGTTGTTTTGAAGCGATTAGAAGAACATAGATCAATTAGCGTAGAGTCGAGAATTTGGGACTTGGGGAAGACAAAAGATACCTCCAAATCTAGACAAGAGTTGAATATGTATTGTTCAAGACCAGAGCTAAAACGGAACGAGTCCACAGGCAAGTATCCAAAGGTTTGTTATACGTTGGACAAGATAGAGAAGAACATCTTATTTGAATGGGTTCGAGAGTTGAAATTTCCAGATGGGTACGTGTCCAACATGAGCAGATGCGTGGATATGAGAAAATTGAAAATGTTTGGCATGAAAAGCCATGACTGCCACGTGTTCATGCAACGTCTTATCCCGATTGCATTTGCTGAACTTCTCCCTTCCAATGTTTGGAAGGCAATCACGGAATTGAGTTTATTCTTCAAGGATTTGACAGCCAGAAGTATCACTGTTGATGATGTGTGTCGGTTGCATAAAAGTATTCCAATCATATTGTGTAAACTTGAACGCATTTTTCCACCAAGTTTCTTTGACTCAATGGAGCATCTACCTGTCCACTTGGATGATGAACCAGACTTGCTAGGCCTGTACAATATCGATGGATGTATCCATTTGAATGGTACTTGAGGAAGTTGAAAAACAACGTCCGAAACAAAGCAAGAGTTGAGGGCTCAATCTGTAATGCTTATTTGGTGGAAGAAGCTTCGACCTTCTGTTCGTATTATTTTGAAGATTTTGTAAAAACGAGACATAGAAACATGCCTCGTAATTATGAAGGTATTGGAGACGCACAAGATGACAGTGCAACAAATCTGTCGATTTTCAAGCAGCACGGTCGACCATCTGGAAGAATGTCAAAAAGATATTTGACGGAGAACGAGTATGCTGCAGCACAGATTTACGTGTTGCTTAATTGTCCAGAAGTTGAACCGTACACAACGTAAGCATGTGAACTGTTTAAAATGTGTTAGTGTTATTTTACCAAATTCTAATCCATGCTTAATTTTTTGATGTGTGTTCGTTGACCAATTGAAAGTATCGTGCTCGAATATCTCAATAGAAGATATTGAAAAATGAATGGATAAATAATTTGCGAGCTGGTTCGCCAAATATGTAAGTATATGATATCCGAAAACCTTAATGTAAGTAAACATGAGCAACTGTAACATTGTATGAAGTTTTCTATTGTAACAGGCACAAGAACCAACTAATAATGTCAACAAGATCATGCGTGATCTTTCAAGTGGGCCTTCACGTTCCGTTAATGTCTACCCTGTGTACTTTATTAACGAGTACAAATTTCACACAATTGCCCATGGCTCACAGCGAGCTACAATAAATAGTGGAGTCTGTATTAAAGGGACACACACTGAATATTACGGGCGATTGATGGAGGTGATTGAGTTGGAATACGCTAGTCTACCTATTAAGAAGACAGTGTTGTTTAAATGTGAGTGGTTTGATACATCAACACAAGGAACAAATGTGCATCCTGACTACAAAATGGTTTCTATAAATCATAAGCGTAAGTATTCAGGATCTGATCCTTTTGTGCTTGCTAAACAAGCAATCCAAGTGTGTTACTGTGAATACCCAACTTTAAATCGCTCTCAAAGTGATTGGTGGGCGGTCTGCAAAATAAAGGCTCGCTCTAATGTTGAAGTACCATCAGAGGATGATAATACAATCATAACCTTAGCCTTTCAAGAGGATGAAGTTGATGGTTTGCATACCCTCACAATAGATGAAGATCCTATACCAAATCATCCAGATGGTGGGGTAATAGACATTCAAGAAGAAGAAGATGATGATGATGAAGATATAGAACCAGAGATCGATTTATCAGATGACAGTATAAGTGATGATGATGACATAGATGATTAGTGTGGTTGGTCTTATTTGATATATATAGATGTTTTCTTATTCAAGTACTTAGTACCGTTGCAATTTGCTAACTTCATAAACTAAACTTAATATGGATTTGCAGATGCAGGGAGGCGGTACTACCTCAACTGGAGGTTCATCATCATCATCTGTGGGCCTGAGCGGTCCAGTTGGCGATATCTCACTACATGGATCGTCATTGCCCGATGTTGATGCGCATGGTCGGCGTCGTTGTTGGCTTCAGAATGGGTATGTTGAATTAGATGGTTTTGAATATTTTTTTACAGATTATTATTTTAATAACTGTAATATTCTAATATATTTATTGTTTTTTACATTTGGAAGCCAATTGATGCCCAGTTATCCCGTCTCAGCCACCATCACACAGAGCTTCAAGAGGTTTTTGCATCCGGGTGCCTACACCTGGAAGATGGTGCCCCTTGAGAGGAGGCAGACATATAGGGAGGAGTTCCGGGTATCTTATTATTATATACATATATTTTAAAATGTTATATAAGTTTAATATTTTCACATGTTCTCAATATCTTGCAGAAGGAGTGGTTTTGGGATCCCACTTTGGAGGATGCCATTTGGGCAGCATGGGAGCTCAGGGCTCCTCAGAGATACAGGGACATGGTCCATACCTTCAAGAAGGATAGGACCAAGGGCTGCCCTCCATTCATGCCTCCTGAGATGTGGGAGGGCTTCAAGGCATACCGGGACAGTGATGCCTTCAAGAAGAAGTCAGCGATTGCATCGAAGAATCGTCTGACTGAGCCCGATGGTCCTGGCACAGGCATTGTGAAGCATCGAGAAGGCTCTCGGAGTGCAGTTGCGCATGCTGCAGCTTTGGTATGCAATAAAATTAATATATATATATTTTTTTAATATGTTTGTGCTAACATCTCTATCCAATTAATAGGCTAAGGAGAAGGGCGTGCAGCCCAATAACGTGGCGTGGGAGACATTCAGGAGGCTGCACGACAATGCCGATGGATCCCACACAGATGGGAAGTCTGCCCGTATAGTTGTAAGTTAATTTATCAGTATTTATAAATTTATTAATAACATAGAAATTAAATATTTAATCATTCTTTTTCGATTTTGTGAATAGGCTGATGTATTGGCTCAGGTTGAGGAGTTGAGCCAGCCGACTCCTAGCACAGATGAGGCGCCACCACCCGTGGACATGAGCGCCGTATACGTGGACGCTGCCCTACGACACTCGAAGAAGAATCGAGTGTTTGGGCTCGGCAGTCGATCTAGGAGTTATTCAGCTCCTAGCGTCTCATCTGCAGCTCCTCCATAGCCCGACACTCAGGCTGCCATCAGGGCTCTCCAGGAGAAGATGGATGCCCAGCAGGCGGCTCTCCAGGAGAAGATGGACGCACATGCAGCGCTTCTCCAAGCCCAACAGGAGAAGATCGATCAGCAGCAGGAGATGCTGCGCCAGCAGGCCGAGATGTTCGAGCTGATGCGGGCACAGTTTAGGGGCCCTCCTCCATCTTCATCTTGACACTATTATTATTTCTATTTTTTACACTCTTTATTATATTATATTATATTTTATGTATTGTATTGGAGATTTAATATATATTTATTATAGTTTTTTCATAATTTATTTACAAACAATAATCTAAATTACAAAAAAAAACAAAATAAATAAAAAACAGAAATTAATAAAAAAAATAATTTTTATTTTTTATTTATTTTTATTTATTAACGACGGACTCTGTCCATCGTTAAATTAATCCGTTTTTAAATTATAATTTATTTTTTTTATTAACGACGGACAGAGTCCGTCGTTATATTAATCGGTTTTTTAATTTTAATTTATTTTTAATTATTAACGACGGACTGAGTCCGTCGTTATATTAATCGATTTTTTAATTTTAATTTATTTTTAATTATTAACGACGGACCGAGTCCGTCGTTACGTCCGTCGTAAAAGGTAACGACTGTAGACAACACCAGAGTTAACGACGGACCATATCCGTCGTTATCGCCGTCGTTACAGCTAACGACGAACCATATCCGTCGTTAATATTTATTGCCGACAAACGGAATAACGACGGTGAGTTTCCGTCGGTAATCCGTCGTTATCTCGAATTAACGACGGAAAAACTTGGATTACCGACAGAAATTTCCGTCGCTAGCTCGATGAATTCTTGTAGTGAAAATAACTATTTATTTTTAAAAAGAGATAAAAAAGATTAAATTATGTTTATAAATTCTAACTTTTTTATTATAGATTATTTCTCTATAATATGTTTGTGCATATATAATAAATAAATTTTTTTTAATGTACATATATTAATGAACATCTCATAGTGACATAAAATTAATAATATCTTTTCTAATGAATTTAATGACATTTTTTTTATAATCATTCAAATTTGTATTTTTTTTATCGTATATGTTTTAAAAATAAATATTATTTTATGTAAGTTGTAATCTTTACAATAATTTATTTATCAAGTTTACAATATGTGTGTTGATAAACTGAGATTTTACACTTATTTTCATATACTTTGGTGTTGAGTTTGGATTAATTTGGATGTGTTTTATCTCAGTTGATTTGTGTTTTCGTGTATTTTGGAAGTTTGGTATTACTCGTTGGTATTTTGCAGAAATTGTCCTTAAAAGGTGGTGTTTGGGAACAAAGCTCGAAGTCCCGGAATTACATGGAGAATAGACGAGAAAACGGGACGAAATAAAGCTGGAGAAAAGGAGCCAAACTCGCGAGCTGACGTGGCAGTCGCGAGTCAACATAGTGAGCATCAACTGTCGAATCGTGACAGAGGCTGGGATGGTCAGAGGAAAAATCGCGAGTCGCGACTCCGACCGTGAATCACCGAAGGCCATTCACTGTTTGATCGCGACAGAGACAGGGGTCGTCTTTGGAAAATTCGCGACCCGGTCATGAATATCAGTAGCGGTCGCGAATTGATGGACAGCTGGACGCCACGTGAAGTCGCGATCGACGTGCTCGGGAGCGAGGTCGCGAATGCAGCGGGCCTGTCCGATTTTTGACCTATTTTTGGGCTTTTCTTTACTTGGTATATAAGGGTTTCCTTGGACGAAAATACACAAAATTCCACCTACCCAAAAGTTACGACCAGAGGTTTGCTGCAGAGAAAAGAAGACACGAAGAACAAGACCAAAGGATTCAAGAGTGTTCAAGACCAAAGCCAATATAGAATCTTCGGGTTTTATTTACTTTATTCTTAGAATACAATGTTTATTTTGTGGATTGTTTTAGTTGTTTATTTTGCCATGGATAGCTAAAACCCTAGTATTCTAGGGCTGGATTATGATTTATTTATGAAGTTCTTTTGATTCATATTATTTGGTGTCTATGATTTAATTATGTTTTGATTATTCCTGTTTTCTCTGAATTATTTACTTGATCACTAAATGATACAATTTGATGTGTTAATCCATAATTCGAGAGATGAGTTTTAACACAAGATCTGGAATAATTAACTGGTTAGTCAATATCACTCGAGAGAGTTGCGATTAATTTAGAGAACAATAAATCTTTAGAACCATTAGGAGTTGCATGATAGGTATTGAACGGAGACGTTAATATCTGTTGTGTGATCTACAATCTAGGCGCTTCGAGAGAAGGTTTAGAATACATGAGTGATTGTTCTAGCATGATTTAAATCCCAACATAGGCATTAAATGGATTGATTAAGAGAATGGATTAAATAATGATTATCCAATCCTAGAATGCGTCTTTTTCTTCAGTGTTTAATTTATTTGTGTTGATTTCTGCTGTGGTGATTTAGTTTATTTATTATCTTTAGTTTTTAATTAGTTAAACCCAACCATGTTTGATAGTCTAGATAATTGCGAGGGGTTAAATTGAACAACTAGCAGATTAATCATTAAATCCCTGTGGATACGACCTTGTTTATCGCTATCCTATAAGCCTCGCTGTACACTTGCAGTTTAGGTGAAAATAAATACCGAACATGTGTGTGTGTAAGAATAAATAACATGAGTTACAAATTAATATTTCAATTAGTCCAAATTTTATTCGTGTTCAATTTTCATTTTAGCTCTAACAAGGGTCACATTTTAAAAATAAAATATATAAACATACAAATTTCTTTATCACAAACTATTTATTGAATATTTATTTAGAAAATATTATTTGTATTAAATAATTCAAAATTATGATTAAATAATTTATAATTTTAAAAATATTGATTAAAACTAAATCATAATTCGATTAAAATATAATACAAAGATCCTTCATGAAAATGCAACATTTCATAAAAAAATTACAACCATAATAATGCCATGAAATTTTCAACAAATAATATCATATCACAGTACAATTTAATACATACAATGTAATAATAATAATAATAATAATAATAATAATAATAATAATAATAATAATAATAATAATTGTACTGTGATATGATATAATAATAATAATTGTACTGTGATATGATATTATTATTATTATTATTATTATTATTATTATTATTATTATTATTATTATTATTATTATTATTATTATTATTATTATTATTATTATATGTGTGTATGGGGCGGGTTGGGTACTAAGGTACGCATACCCGCACCCGTACCCGTGAAAATTTATGGGTAATTATTCGTGCCCGTGTCCGTACCCATTAAGTGGATAATTACCCTACCCATCGTGGATAATTTTTACGGGTACCCATAGAGTCCATTACCCATTACCATCCCTAACGAGGATTTTGATATTACTAAAATTATAATTTGCTAAATGTTAACATACAATTTCCAATATCACAAGAAAAGTCATATGTTCAATAAGAAAATATAAACCAAATTTCATGTAAATAACATTACAATAAAAGTGTCTTTCGAATTCAAAAAGAAATCAATTCTAAATGACAATCTAATTAAGTTGTCCCATAACCCATGTCCTCCACTTCAATCAATTTGTCATCTCCCATCTAGATGTATATTTCACCATCAGTTGGTTTTTAGTAGCTCAAGCAACTCTGCATTGAAACACTTATATGAGTGATAGCAGCAAACTAAGTTTTATGTATTAGATATTGAAGCTAAATTGATTTCAGAACAAACCAAAGTAAAAAATCAGCATTTCTGTATGCGCCAAGCGCAATATTTGGTACACTCGTTTTTTTGGTGTCCAGGTTTGTGACAAAAGAAACAGTCATCTGAATTTTCAATTTTGTCTTTCTTTTGTGCTAGACCATTATCTTCAGCATCTTTCTCAACCTCTTTATTCTTTGGCCCTTATCTTTGAAAGTACTAGTCAATTGAGCAACTTCAGTTATTTCTTGCTTCAACTTTTCTTCATCTTGCACACAATATGAAATGATGTCATTAAGAGTCCACTTCTTTTTTTGATAGTTATAACTGACTTTAAACTAACTGAAGGAGGAAGCCATATTAACACTAAAAGCTCGAGTAAGTCCTCAGACTCCTCAAGCTTTAGTGCATTTAATTTTAAATCAATATAAGACATCGGATGCACTCCCTTATGTTTCCTTTGCTCTTATACTTTAGTGAGATCAAGTTAGCTAAAAGCGTACTTGTCTCGGCCTTATCTTTTTTTTAGAAAATGTTTCTCAATTTCTGCAATGTATCATCTGGTAGTAGTATTTTCTCAAAAATAGTGCCTTGAAAGACTTTTGGAATGTCGCGCTTAATGATCATGAGATTAATACAATTTGAGCGATCCCACTTCTCAAAGTTCCGCTTTCATCTACAGAACTTGCATCCGCCAGAGAAGTGAGTTTGTTAACTCTTAGTGAATAGTCCAACTTCATATAACTCACAATGATAAGAATATTTTCTTTCCAATCCTTAGTGTGACCCGTTAAACATAAGAATGTTGTTGGTGTTAATAGACATAAAAGTAGCAAACATCATAGTTAAACAAAGAACAAGAAAATTAAAATTAACTTTTATGCTCACATTAAACTGAATAATCAATATAATATTCAAATAATTTAGTAACGTCTCAAGGCACCTAACTCAACATTAATATCAAGTTTATGGACAATGATATTTATTTGTAATTGGATACATCTATATGGTTATCAAATACTGACAATAAATCAAATCAAACATTAGTCTTCACGTGGGCCTACATATTGTTCACATGAACAACTTTATAATTGTCACATATTTATCACTACAAGTGTTTGTATATTTTTTCCAAGTATCAACCTTCTCGTCGGCTAATACCCGCATAAAGATATACTCACACGAACATCTAATATTTTCTATAAATAAATCTACATAGAGAGATAATTGTGGTGACTTCATGTTTTAATAAATTCACGACAAGTTAACAAGGAACAAGAGATGCACCAAACTCATTTAAAATCTTGATTAATATAACAATCCAAAATCGTTTTAAATTGGTCGTTACCCTCTTTCCTAAAAAAGGTTGTTCAAATAAGTTTTTGATAACATGTTAGCGTGGAAATAAATTGTAATCTATACTGTATATAAAAACAGAAAAAAAAAACTAATTTTACCGCCAAATTTTTGGTAATTTTGTAAATAATATTCTAATTTGTGGGCATTCTATTAACTAATAATATGCATACATGTATAGATATAATAATATCATTTCTAAATACTAACTTATTTGTACATTTAATTTGCATGCTCGACCGGACATTTTCTAATTTCAAAATTAAAATTAACTGCTACAATTAAGGTCAGTGGGTGTAAACTATTGCAGTTATTAAACTTAGTAGGTGTAAAGTAATATAAAAATGATTAACTCTAAAAAAAATTATTTATTTTAATACTATTAATAAATAATTTAAAAACACTATAAATAAGAAACCGAACAAATAAAGCTTGATAAATTTTAGATTTTGAAAAATAAATAATAGAAAAAATATCAACAACATTTAAACACGTACAACTTACAACTACAAACTAAGCATATTAATATCAAATACAACAACAAAAAATACATTAACTCAATCATTTTTCTTTTACGTTTACAAACGAATCACTTCAATATACATTCTCTACTTTCTCTTTTCTCAACAATGGCACCGGTTTTTGGAATCATCAATATGTTAAAACCTGGAATGCATTTAGCCTTGCATTTAGCCTTGAGTGCGTATTCCATGACCGAGATGTACGCCGGTGTGTGTTCATAAGATTATAATCTTTTATACACAAAAGACCTTTTGAAGTATTCCATGAAGATTTTCCAAAGACTTTATCAAGACATTTAAAAAGATATTGCAAACATGGAGCACTCTTTAAATACACCCGACTTTTTGAAGTATTCCATGAAGAGGATTCGAACATGTGACCTCCTAGAGGGAGGGCCAAGCACTTATCCATTTAGACAAGTTTAATTGATGTTATATTAACAGTTTAAATAATATATATACTTATACGATTTTTTCATAATTTATTTTTCTTTATCTCTATAAATTAAAAGTGTTATATTATTATTAATATATATATATATATATATATATATCTATTTGTGCACGCGCGCGCGCGCGCGCACACACACACACACATATATATAATATTGATATTATATTGTATTATATATTTGTATATAAGAACTATAATTTAAGGTGATACTTATTAAGTATCCATGCATATAAAAATTATATCTCTAATATAAATTTAATATGGAAAAAGATTATAGAAGTTTTTAATTAAATTATTTTAAAAATTATATATATATATATATATATATATCATGGTGAAAATGTGGTTAAATAGTCTTACTTTGTGTTTCATACTAAATATCATAATGAATTAAATTATTTTTACTTACATAATAAATAACTTTAGTTTATAATTAAAAATTAAAATCCATTATATACTATATTATGTATATATTTTCATAGTATATTTTAGTTTGTTAATGTATAATTGATTAATCTTGTAGTAGTAACTATAATAAATATTATGTTAAACTTAATGCATTTTTTAAATATATAATAATATACTAATTTGTTTATTTATAAGAATACTAATAAAGCTAATTTGTATAAATTTGTATTTAATAAGGAAATAATATAAATTTAAAAATGTGATATTAATAAATGTGTATAATTGCGATATTATTTTTTCAAAAATTAAAATAAATGAATAAAAATATAAAAATAATTTTAATAGGGAGAATATTTGTATTAGAATAGATTGAAATCATGTTTAATTATTTTAAAAATAATTAAATAAAATTTAAAAAATAAATAAAAAATTAAAAAAAAATAAAAATTAAAAAAAATAGCTACGGGGGTTCCCGTCGCTAAGTTGTAGCGACGGAAACCCCCGTCGCTAGATTTATAAAAATAATGATATATTAAAATTTTAAATCTAGCTATGGGATTCCCCGTCGCTAGAATTAGCTACGGGGAACCCCGTCGCTAGTCCCATCGCAAGATTTCCCGTAATTATTTCCGTCGCTAGTGGCGAGCCGTGTCGACTCCGTCGCTAATTCCTGTCGCTAGAATGGACTTTTTTTGTAGTGGAGAATGTTGGAGATTTTGCAGCTTTCAGTAAATGATATTTTAATGTGGTTATTTTTTTTTATTATAATTAGTAATACCATTCTTAATATAAAAATATCTTGCAGATGTCATATGAACTATAATATCACACTATAGACCACAAAGTATGGACTTAAATGGGAGGCTGACAAAGTGATGAATTTGATTTTGGAAGATTTAGAGTATGTTACCTTTCATTTTTTTTAAATGCAATTTTTTTATTTCAAATGACAGATTTATTCTAAGAATCAAAAAATATTTTTACTTGAATGATAGATTTGTTAGGTAAAATTTCCTTCAGATTTTTAAAGAAAAATGGCTTCAGATTTTTTTTACTTGAATGATATATTTATTAGGTAAAAGTTCCTTCATATTTATTTTGAAAAATTCCTTTAGATATATTTTTATTTGAATGATAGATTTATTAGGTAAAAATTCCTTCAGAATTATTACGAAAAATTCTTGTATCTGATCTTAAACTACTACAATAGATTTTTTTCAACTTTAAATAGACTTTAAATGAAAAGGTAAAAATTTCATTTGGAGAGGTTATTTAAGAGTGATTGTGCATTGTCTGTGGTTTTTCATGACATCAAGGATGGTAGATAATGATTTGAAATTTAAATGAATAATTAAAATGCAAATTAGTTTTATTAAGTCACATGTCAATTGTTCAATGACTGATTCAAAATTTCTATTAGTGCCAGGTGTATTTTTCTAAAATTATATCTATACAAAAAATAATTATTTGTGTGAATATATTTTAGAGGAAATGTTATTAGTTGCACACTTTGGGAAAGTTATGCAAACCAGGTTATTGAATTTCTGAATTCTGGCCAAGAAGCACCCGTGAACATAATAATACAATTTTGTCGACCAAACATTTATAGAGAAGTATGATAATTTAATATTTTTGTATACTACCATTTCATGATTGAGTGTATTGAATTCATTATTTTATACAATTTTTTTATGTAGCAAAACTAATTACTATTATGATTTATCACAAAAGGTGGAGTAAGTATACCAAGTTACAAATATATTGACCAATACACACAATGAAGAGATAGCAAATTTCACTTTTAGGTAAAATCGTTCAATTTATTATGAAGGAGTTTAATTACACATAATTATTGTATTCTAATTTTCTAAATACTTTTTTTAAAGTATCTGACCACTGGGAATGTGAGATCAACTACAATTTCTACTCTCACAGCATCATCCTCAAGAACTTTAAGTGATCAAATAAATTATGGATATTTTCAGTTGAAGACCATAGCTCAAATTGTTGAAGATGGGCTGTATTCTCAATATTTCTAAAACTAATGAAAATATACTATATAAGAAATAACATGCACTTATTCATATTTGTTGTAGACGGGCTAATTCTAGATTTATGCCACTATAATATGTGTTGAGACAACTGGAGATTGGTCTTATTTAGCATGCAAGAGTTGTATGAAGAAGTTGAAACAAAAAGTTGATAAATTTTTCTGCAAAAAATGCATATCATTTGACATACGGAAAAACTAAGGTAATACATATTCAAAATATTTATTATTAATATATTTTTAATATTTATTATTTTAATCCTTTAAATATATTGAAAATAAAAAGGTACAAGCTGACTTTGAGAGTTGAAGAAACGGGAACAACCACCTTTCTCCTATGGGATAAATAGAGCATGTCACTGATTGGAAAAACTGCTTCAGAATTGAATTCAATGAAGGTTAATTTTTACAAATGTTTCACGGGTGAAAATTCTTAAAAGCAAACTATACTGTTTTTATAGGATTCTAGCATTGAAGGAATTCTAGTAGAAATTGAATTATTAGCGAACAAAAAAGCTTTATTCAATGTAAATGTCCTACCTAGGTTAACAAAAAATTACACATGATCTTTTACTGTGGTAATAATTTGTTGTGAGAGAGAAACGATTCAAAATATTTGTGGAGTCAGTTTTTCCAATGAGGTACAAATAGATTTTATCCCACTGTATATTAACCTTTAAATATGTGGAAATCTTGAATTCAAAAGGTTAACTTTTCTAATTGAATGCTTTAAATTTTATAGGAGGAAGAAACTATTTTAGCAAAGGGAGAAGATAATATTCAAGAGATGGTAATTCTAATTTTATTTAGGTCTAATTTTTAGAATATGTATCTAATTTTAATTTTTATTACAGGTTGGTTCATCATCTTCAAAATCAGTTGTTGAATCAAAAAATTGTGATGTTATCCAAAAGACAATTCAACAAATGATAGAAGATACGTATATAGCTCAACTTAATTTGTTTTTATTATGTTACCTTTTTTCTTGAAAATAAGTAATTTTTTATTCTATTACTTTTTAACTTAGCAAAATTATGATAAAAAAAAGGAGAATTCATGGTTTTTGCCACAATTAACTGCACTGAATCAATCAGTGGAATGTCGATCATACCTTGCATGCAAAGTATGTCTCAAGGAACTGCACCCACATGATGAATTTAAATTTTTTTGAGAAAAATGTCAATCATTTGACATATGTGGAAAAACAAGATTTTTGCACATACACGCACGTGTGTGTGTGTGTCTATAGCCTAAACATTTTATTATTTTAAAGTATTAAAATATTCTAAATATTATGTTAATTAGTGATTATTATTATGTTAGGCGGCGCGCGTGGATAAAATTAATACAATTCATTTTCAAGTCAAGTAAAGGTGGGAAATTCAACGTGGATTGTTATGCAATATTCATTTATCCTTATTATACATTTTATGCAGTTTATATTTGGAAATTATATATTCGGCCTACGGGCTGCAGGAAAAGTTACTTAACCTACGGTTTGCATGTTCGTCATATGGGCTGTAGAAAAATGATACTTCATGCTATGTATTCATTGTTCATATTGTTTATAATCTGGATAAATGCAATAACCCCCATTGAGTTAATAGCAGTCGCTCCAAAGCTATTTACTTTTCAAGTTAAGAAAACTCGGACAGTGAGATGAAGACGGGATGATAGTCAAAATTAAATAAATATTATTTTATTTTAAATGTTACTTCTGTTGTATTAAACTCTTTTATTTGTTAAATGAAATATCTATTTATGTAATTGGAGATGTCACATTGACTATTAAATAAAATGACTCTTAATTATAAATTAAAATAATGGAAGGTGGTTGTTTAGACAGCCATATCATGAATCATGTAATCATTAATTCAAAATAAAAATAAAAATAAAAATGAATCATATAATCATAAAATTTTATTAATATTATATAATTCACCAAATATTCGAGCAGATGCATAAACTGACATCACAACATATATATATATATATATATATATATATATATATATGTTATATGTCAAGATTTGAATGAGGAAATCTTTGCCGTGTCCGTAATCTCCTTTTTTTTTTTTAATTCAAAATGTGAAATTAACAATGCTAAAAAATAATATATTCTGAATCATACAAAATCATACAGAGAGTCAGCATACGCACTTGAGATCCTCTAGTCCCAACCTGTGTGTGCCAACCGTGTGCCACATCTTAAAATTATTACTTTTTCTTTTATTTTTTTCTTCAATTTTAATTTCTTTTGATTTAGTATAATTTTACATTATTATTTAGGGTTTATTCCATCCAACTAGGGTTTATAATTATTTTTTAATATTTAATTTTAATTTTTTAGTTAATATAATTGATTTTTGAGGTTGATTATTCCAAACTTAGGGTATATAATTTTTTAAAATTTTAATTTTTTTACAATAAATATTAATTATTATTAGTTATGATAAAATAAATTTTATTTTTATAAAAAACATTATTAACAATATATAATTTTAATGGTGGCACACGATTGGCATACACAAGTAGAACTAGAGGATCTCTACTCCAGCATACGGGGGCAACAAATTCATCATGCATCATGCGGGAACTAACACCATAACCAAGGATCCAAAATCAACATAATCAATTGTAATCAATATTACAATAAAGCAAAACTGAAATCATATTTCCACTTTATTGATGACTACACCCGTTTTACTTGGATTTGCTCTCCAATCCAAATCAGACACTATGAATATTGTCATCAGGTTCTTTAATATGATTCAACTACAGTTTGTTGTATCCATTCAGAGGTTTCAATCAGATTGGGGTGGTGAATACAGACCTCTTCTCAAGTTTTTTTTCACTGATAAAGGGTTCACTTTCAGCATCCATGTCCTTATATTCATACTCAAAATGGAAGAGCTGAAAGAAAGCATCAGCATATTATGGATACAACCCTTACTCTTCTTGCTTAGGCCTCTATGCCTTCTACCTATTGGTGGAATGCTGCTGCAGCTGCTACTTTCCTTATCAATCGCCTACCATCTCCCACTACCTCCCATATATCTCCATATCAGCTTCTTTTTCACAAACCACCTGATTATCATTATCTTCATAGTTTTGGCTGTACCTGCTATCCTTTCCTCAGGCCTTATAATAGTCACAAACTTCAATATAAATTCACAAAATGTGTCTTTCTTGGTTATAGCCCATCAAACAAAGGTTACAAATGCCTCAGTCCATCTAGCAGAATTTACATTGCAGATACTGTCAAATTCAATGATCTTGAATTTCCTTTTCTCAGTCTCTTCTCTTCTGATCATGTCTCATCTTCAGACTCTCTCTCCACTTCTTATTTGTTTCCTCCTCCCTCTAATCCTTCTCCTCATCTCTCCTCTTCCACACCTTCTTCCTCTCCTCCTCCTTCTCCTCCCTCTCAATCTACTCCTCCATTTCCTCCTGGTTTTACTCCTCCTAATTCAAATTCTCCCTCTCCTTCTTTATCTCTTCTTTCTCTAATTCTTCTCCTTCTCTACCTAAAAACACTCATACTATGATCACCAGAGCAAAAAATGGTATTATCCAGCCCAAAATCTTTCATTCCATTCCCATTCCAACAGTTTCTGCCAGTGTTCAAATTGCCTTATCTGATCCTGACTGGTACAAGGCTATGCAATCTGAATTTCATGCTTTAACAACAAACAACACTTGGTCTTTGGTGTCTCCTTCCTCTGATATTCATCTCATCTCTTGCAAGTGGGTATTCAGGGTTAAAACTCGATCAGATGGCTTTATTGACAAACTGAAAGCTATGCTCGTTGCTCGAGGCTTTGAACAAATTGTTGGGGTTGACTATCTTGAGACATTCAGTCATGTCATAAAGTTCTCCACTATTCGACTCATCTTTACTTTGGCAGCAACTAGGTATTGGATCATTCAACAAATTGATGTCAATAATACCTTTCTCAATGGGGATCTTGTTGAAACCATATATATGTCTCAACCTCAAGGTTTTGAAGATGCTCAGTTTCTTACTCATATCTGTAAACTTCAAAAATCCCTCTATGGCCTAAAACAAGCTCCTAGAGCTTGGTATGATAAACTCAAATCTCTTCTTCTTTCTCTAGGATTCACTAGGTCCTCTTCTGATTTTTCTCTCTTTCACAAAACTTGTAATCATAAAGTTCTTCTCATTCTTATCTATGTTGATGACATCCTTGTGACTGGTGATGATCCTATTGATGTGCAGACTCTTATCACTACACTTCATAATGCCTTTGCTCTCAAAACTTTGGGTCCAGTCAGCTACTTTCTTGGCATAGAAGTCTTCTCTACTCCTTCTGGTTTTCTACTCAACCAATCTCAATATATTCAAGAACTCTTAACCAAAACCAACCTTTTAGACTACAAACCTGTTTCCACTCCCATGCAGCCACACAAGAAACTCTCCAAATTTGATGGTACTCCCTTTGATAATTCTTCCCTTTACAGAAGCACTATTGGCTCTCTTCAATATCTCACCTTGAGTCGTCCTGACATAGCCTTTGCAGTAAATAAACTTAGCCAATTTCTTCAAACTCCCTCTAATATTCACTGGCAAGCCAGCAAACACCTTCTTCGATATCTCAATGGCACTCGGCAGTTGTCTCTTGCTTTTACTCACACAAACTCACAGTTATTTGAAAGTTTTTCTGATGCAGATTGGGCAGGATGTGTTGATGATCGATTATCCACAAGCGGTCATTGCATATTTCTTGGTTCAAATATTCTCATGTGGAGTTCCAATAAACAGGAAGTTGTAGCTCGAAGTAGTGCTGAGGCTGAATATCATGCCATTGCAAATGCAACCACTGATCTGGTTTGGCTCCATAGCTTATGCCAAGAAATTGGTATATCTTTCAGCTTCCCATCTAAACTATGGACTGACAACAGCAGCGCAATCACCCCTTGCTTCAAACCCAGTATTCCACGCACGAACAAAGCATATAGAGGTGGATGTCCTTTATATAAGGGAAAAGATTGCTGATAAAACAATTGAAGTTGGCCACGTTCCTTCGAGTGATCAACTTGTTGACATCTTTACCAAACCCCTGTCTGAATTTAGGTTTCTTGATCTACGCCAAAAGCTTCATCTTCTTTACCCATCTTAGCCTCTTCCGGGGTGTATTAGCTTGTATATATCATGCAGTTAGGTATAGTTAGCAAATAGTTAGTAGACGGTTAAGAAGCTATAACCGCATTTAAGTTAGTTAAGCTCAAGATTCCTTTCATCTTGTATAAATACATCTTATGTACATTCAGTTTAATTTATGGAAAACAGTTGAAAATCTCAAACAATATTTAGTTTCAATAATGAGTAATTCACTTTCTGTATGCCCAAGCCGATCAAAATTCATGATTTCCTAAACCCACTAATTCTCTGAATTCACAATTATGAATTAATTATAAACACAAGGTTTTGTATTATACCAATCCAGCAACCATAAATTGTGCCAAAACACAAAACCTCAGATTTTAATTTAATCAACTATACCGTATCGTCCGTAATTCATAGCCGAGTATCAAGATTTATCAAATTTATTCATAAATCTCATAGAATCGTCCAGACTCTGTTATTACTTGTTAGATTATTAATCACATAGTGGCACATGCTTTAATGCAGATTCATAATCTAAATTTATTAACTTTATGATGATAAACTAAAACATACTTTAATACGAAGTGCAATTGAATCTATAGACGTTCTTGAAGCAGAGAAGTCTGCAAAAGGAATGCAAATTAATTCTATTTTGTGTCTACCATCAGTATGGGGGGTCCATATCTCTAGCTTATAATAATAAATTATTTTTTATTTGCAATTCAATATTCAATAAATTAAAAATCTATTGATAAAAATTCCATGACAATATGAGTACATTTAGGGTTAATTGGTTTAAATATCACGAACTATTCATGATTTTTGGTTTTTAACATGAACTTTAAAATGTTGCATCCACAACACGAACTTTCATTTTTTTGTAATTACAACATCAGTTCAAAATTGAGTACAATTACAAGTACAAAAATTATATGAAATGTTTGATCTATTTTAAAATGTTATACATACAACATAAACTTACATTTTTTTTTCCAATTATAACATCATTTTTTTGCAATTATAACATCATGAAATACTTACATATATATTTCATGATGCATTTTATATTTTATTTACATATGTTTGTTATATTATTTAGTATTGTCGTTCTATAAATAAATCTGACAGATTCATGTTGTCATATCCAAAAAATTGGTTATATTACATGTCGAATATTTATTTAAACTCTCTTTTCATATAATTTTTTATGCTTTCATTTTTCGTAATTATTCACTCAATTTTAGAAGTTTTGTAATTATTTATTTTTGTTTATAAATAATTTATACTCGTACCTCACACAGATAAAATACTAATTAATTTACATCAAATTTTAAATGTTAATAAAATAAAACATACATGAGAAATAAAATTGTATCAATGTATTACGGAAAAAAATAAGAAAAAAAATTAAGTATTATAATTAATTTTGTACTTGTAATTGCACTCAATTTTGAACTGATGTTGTAATTACAAAAAAATGTAAGTTCTTGTTATGGAGGCAACATTTTAAAGTTCGTGTTAAAAAAACAGAAATAATGAATAGTTCATGATATTTAAACCAATTAATCCGTACATTTAATCCATATTTATAGCGTTAGTAGATCACATTAGTTGAATTATTTTAATTTAAGATAGCTATGCATATCTAAATAAAATATTCTAACAGTATTATTAAAAAAATTAATTTATTTTACATGAAATTAAAATAAACAAATGCATCTAGAATTGAAGACCAAGTAGTAGACTTAAAAATGTCTTTAGAGAATATTTAAAACCCATCACAAATAAATTTGAGCTAATATGTAGGCGAAAATTTGGCAGTGATTCAAAAGCTCCCTACCCTAGAGAATATTTCAAACAAGTCATAAATGAAGTATAAGAATTTGAAATTGGTAAAACACAATTGAAAAAAATTATTATTATTATCATTGCTGCATGCTGCTTAAATTAAAGAGTCGCTAGACTATGCCATTAATAATGGTATTCATTAGACTCTCTCTCTCTCTCTCTCTCTCTCTCTCTCTCTCAAGGGTATTGATTTGTACTGCGTACTATATCCCAATTCTACAGGTCCTATTATTATTTTGGGTATTTTAATTTTGGGTGTTTTAATTATATAGTCTCATTATCTGTAAATATTATTAATTTTTATAATAATGTACAAATATATCATTGTAAATCTTGGATGATTTAAAACTGATGATCACTTAAATTTTTAAAAGTCATAAATATTAAATAAGGCTACTATTGGAAATTTACATTTAATATCTTGATTTCATAAATATTTTTAATCTACGTACGAGTAGAAAAAAGAGACAATATAATTGGGATATAGAGAGTACTTTCTTCTTTCATATTTCACCTTGAAAGAAGAAATAGTTAACGTACTAACGTGCTAGCTCAGATGAGATTTCATATTGCACTCTCTATGTTACGCTCCGTGTTGCACTTTCAAATTACAAGTGATTTTTATATTTTTCTCTTTAATTTTATTATATTGTGGTTTAGTTTAATTTTATAATTATTTATTAGGGTTCACCCACCCAATTAGAGTTTATAATTAAATTTTAGTATTTGATTTTCAATTTTCAATTAATAATTCATTGTTATGGTTGATTATTTCAAAATTAAATCTTTAAATTTTTTAATTCATTTTTTATTGATAAATGTTGACTATGAATATTTATCTTATAATTAATTTTTATTTTATAATAAATATTATAAAAATCATAAATTTAATAGTGAAATATGAAGTGAAACACGAAAAAGTATAACATGAAATTTGAACTCTAACTCGTTATATTATGGTACACGGAATTCCCCCTCTTTTAAGTCATTAAAAATTTAGATCTATAGAAAAAGTCGTTAAAATTTAAGATTTATCAGCGCAAAATTAACTTGACTTCGTCGACTACTGAATAAACTAAAGGGGCACATTCCTGTTAGACCGTCTAACGGATCCTCTTGCGTTATACGGATACTATTTGACCCAATAAAGTGGTCCCCCCTCCTTTTTTCTTTTTTTTTTTTTGATTTTTTTTAATGGTCTCCCTTCCCCTTTTTTTTTTTATATTCAATTATTATTATTATTATTATTTTTATTTTTTGCACTTGCGGCTCTCTCTTTGTTTCCTCTTTTTTTTTTAAGCACAAACGTGCTTTCTTTTTTTTTTCGTTTTCTTTTTTCTTTAGCACAAAGTGCTTTTCCTTTTCTTTTTTTTTTCTTTTTTTTCCTTCTTCTTCTTTAGCACGTTTGTGCTCTTCCTTTTTTTTCCTTTCTTTCTTTAGCACAAACGTTATATTTTCATTAAAATAAAATTTAGAAGAAAAGTTATATTTTCATTAAAATGTAAATTACCGATAATTAAGCATTAATTATCGAATTAACAACAGAGAAGTATGATTAATTATGAAGTAAGTATACTATTAATAAAAAAGAAGCATCACTAATATATTGAGTAGTTACTACTCACTATCATTTTCAATTTTTGAATTTGTAACATTTTCTTTTATGTAGCTAATGATTCAATTTTTGAATTGCAATATGTTTGAATTGATACTTTTCTTTCTAATTAGTGATACTTTCTTCTGCAATTACTTTTCTTCTAATTAGTGATACTTTATTATGCGATTAGTGATGCTTTTCTTTCTAATTAGTGATACTTTCTTCTGCGATTAGTGATACTTTTCTTCTAATTAGTGATACTTTCTTCTATGATTAGTGATACTTTTCTTTCTAATTAGTGATAATTTCTTCTGTAATTAGTGATACTTTTCTTTTAATTAGTGATACTTTTCTTCAATTAGTGATACTTTTGTTCTAATTAGTGATACATTATTTTGTAATTAGTGATACTTTTCTTCAATTAGTGATAATTTCTTTTGTAATTAGTGATACTTTTCTTCAATTAGTGATACTTTCTTCTGCAATTAGTGATACTTTTCTTTCTAATTAGTAATACTTTCTTATGCGATTAATGATACTTTTCTTCTAATTAGTGATACTTTCTTCTATGATTAGTGATACTTCTATACCTTAAATTGAAATTAGTGAACCATAAAATTGAATGGAATTTAATTTATTTTTTAAATAAAATTTCACCACATAAATATATTTTTTTGAAAATAAATGTATACCCTAAAATAGAATTAGAGAGTACTAAAATTGAATTGAATTATTTTTTAAAAAAAGGAAGAAAGAAAGTGAAAGTAATGATACTTTCTTCTGCAATTAGTGATACTTTTTTTTCATAGTGATGAGACTTCACTTCACCCCATAAAATAATGATACTCATATGTGAGTTAATAATGATACTTTGATTAATTAATGATACTTCTTTTTTTGGCTCAATAAATATTCAACCGAGAGGAAAAAAATATATTTTTTAAAAATAAATGTATACCTTGAGAAGACTATATTATAATTATTAAAAAAAAGAAAAAAAAGAAACAAAACAAAAACGAGACCAAAAAGAAAAAGGAAAGAAGAAGTAAGAAAAAAAGAAGAAAGTGAAAAGAGATGAAAGAAATCAAGAAGAAGGAAAAAATAAGAAAAGAGAAAAAGGAGTGGTGGGCAAGCCTAACAGGCAACAAAAAAAAATTCTGGGCGGATTTTGGCGGGTTTTGGAGCGGGTTAGATATTATTTGACCCGTCTAACGTAAGAGACCCGTTAGACGGCGTCATACAAGTTTTTGTCTAAACTAAATAAGTAGGTGGGTAGAGATCAAGTTGGAATTGGAGGCTCGTTCAAAGCACTAACCCCAGTATATTATCACCTAACTTAATTAGGCTAGTTTTCAAATTAAATAAATAAAAGAAAATGGAAAGCTTTGTGAGCAATTATTTGCAAAATAATTTTCACACTAATTGAGATAGATCTAGATCGAAAAGATGAAAACTTCAAAGCATTAGAATGTGATATTACTCACCTGATCGACTCGTAAGATAACTACACAAAGTTAGATTTTTTTTTTACTCACACACTTGACATGTGGTATTGGAGAGATTTAAATCCGTGATCTTTGACCTTTAAACAATCTCACTCCATCACTAAATTATCCCCACCAGAACTACACAAAATTAGTTTGTGTAGAGAGTGTGAGGGTTGAACGACGACACAGATGGGATTGGCGCCATTTAAATTTATGTATTCATTTTCAGAAGCATCAATTTTTTTCATGCATTGATAGGTATTTTAAGTCAGTTATTTAATGCATGTTAATTGTTTACTTTAGCATTCGTGTACTTATGAAATATTTCATTAAAAATATTTTATTGCTACACATATATATTCATTTTTATTTTTAAATTTGTTCCCACTATTGCATTTAATTTATTATTTTTAATATAGATTTATATTAGGCGTCACATCGTTTCACTAAAAGGAAATAAGAAAAAAAAAAGATGAAACAGCTTGTTTAATTGACTAATAAAAACGATGAAATTCACTGCCAAAAAAGTTGACAATTGGCCCCTTAGGCGCTACTCCGTCCACCACTAAACTTTGATATTATTTGGATTAATCCTCCAATGTGACGTGGAATTTAAAGAACGACGTAGGTGGAGTAGGGTCCACATGACTTCATTATTGCATTTTAGCACATGCATTTGTAGAAATTACATGGAGAAAAATTGGAAGAACCTTTCTAGAAAATACTTGAAATTATGTGGAAACTTTTGCTCGATCAACCATTAGAATATTCTTTGCAGCAACGGCTAGTATTAATCGTAAAGCTGTGCTGCAATTACATGTTGAGATGAAAAGTTCTCCAACAGCATGTCAAAATTAAAAGAGGCATATTTGATGTGTAAAATTATTTGAGTACATGTGAGAAAATATGTATTAGTGTATTTGCAAACAGTGTTAAGTTTTCACTTTTTGTACACAAAAGGAATAATATGATCAGTGATTTTAGTAAACCAAGGACTAAGTGGAACAAATAATTAAGAAGTGAGAGTGCAAATTAAGTTTTGAGGAGTAGTGGAAACCACTATCCGGACCTTAACTCTTTCATGTTTATTAAAAGAATAAGAAATGTGAAATGATGTTTCTGTCTGCATTACAAAAAATATTCTTCATGCCACAAATTAAAATAGTTCAAAATTAATTCATTATAAATTTATTTATTTAAATAACCTTACTAAAAATTGAAAAATTAAATAAAAATTAGAAAAAAATGAAAAAACAAAAAAAAACAAGAAGACAGACTTATAGATGAACTACAGATTAGATGACAACCATGCATGCAGCAGCAAATTACAACCATGCATACAGCTGCATGCGGCAACAGACCATGCTATGCTTGCATGGTCATCCACGCATATGATCATAGGTTCTATAGCTTGTTGTGTACGTGGCATGAGTGTGCCTGAGTTGCATGACCACATTATCCTCGCAATTGATCTTTTTTTTTCTTTTCGTAGATATTGTTCGACTGTAACTAACTAAGATGTATGTAGAAGAACAAATGCAAGTCTAATCACATTATGCAGAAGGTACTGAGCATATTGCATTGTATTCAAGTCAAAATAATCTAAGCAAGGGCTATCAGAAAGAAGGATATAAGAAGAAATTTAACAAAGAGGGCAAGATGAAACTGAAGTGTGATCATTGTGGCAAAACATGACATCTTAAGAAAGATTGCTTTGAAGTCATAGAAGTACCTGACTGGGACAAGAAGTTCAAGGAGGAGAAAGGTAAAGAAAGAGTTCACTATGTTGATGACAGAAAAGATCCTAATCAGGTATCACAGTCTGGTGTTCTTAATGGTAGTTCTCTGCCTGATTTTGAAAAAGTGATTCAGACAAAAATAGCAAAACATTTTGCTATATACATGAGTAATAAAGGCAAGCATGGGAGTCATGCATGGGAGGAGGATCACAGACTGCTGCTAACTTAGCAGAGGTTGATGAATGTGATTCCATGGCTCATACTGGACATTATACTTTTGGATTATCGACAGATATCAAAAGCGATGAGTGGATAATTGACTCAGGAGCCAACAATCACATGTGTTGTCAAGTTGGATTACTCACCAATATCAGAAATTAAAGAATCCTCTCAGGATATACATGCCGGATGGGAATAACCTATGGGCTCTTATGTCTGGTGATGCTCAAATCACTTCTTCAATCAAGTTGCTAGATATCTTATATGCTCCAGAGTTTACACACAATCTCATTTCAGTTGGGCAGATGATTAGAAGTCTTAATAGCAGAGTAGTCTTTCTTGAGACTCGTTGTCTTGTTCAAGAGAAGGAAATTAATACTATCATATGGATAGGAAAGATGAAAGGGACTTATGTTTTTAAGCATGACTATCAATTCACAGACACTGTTAATGCAACTATAACTCCAACTTTGGAAGAGTTACACAATCTGCTTGGTCATTCTTCCATTTCTGCTATGAAGCATTTGAATTGTTCACAAAAGAGATATAGACTTGAGGATTACACTGCCTTGGAAAGTTGTGATATTTGTCACAAAGCTAAATGGCAAAGGAATTCATTTCCTATTCTAGCTAGGAATAAAACAATGTTTTCCCTTATTCATGTAGATGTATGAGGGCCTTATGTAGAATCAGGGATTACACAAACTCCATATTTCTTGACTATTGTGGATGATTTTTCCAGAGATTCTACTGAACTGTGTGTGGTGTTCATCCCGACATATCAAATAGTACAACACAACTATTTGTGGCGTCTTCGATTTATATCTGAGATTCTTTTTTCCAATCTCAGTATGGTTATAGGTTTCATATACCTATAGTACGTCTGTGTTATGAAATTTGGGTTAAGGATTCCGCCCTCTAGCAACATGATACAGTCTTGGGGTTCTAGATCGCATCAAGTGTAATGATACGATCCTAGATGGGGTGCCAACAGTCGAGTTTGAGAATCCACAAAGTTCAGGCGTGAGAGACAGAATCGCGACTCAAGTCGCGAACCAGACGACCTGAGTCGCGACTGAGGGGGGTTCGTCTTTGTTGCAAAAGTGAGTGAAGTTACGATATTGACGTGGACGTGAATGGAGTGACACATCAGCGCCACGTGGGTAGCGAGCCCAATCACGAGTTGACATGTCGCGCGTGAACTCGCGAACAATTACTGTTTTCAGATTTTTAATGTTTTGGGCTTTATTTTATTTCTTATTTAGTTTAGAACTTAATTAGGGTTCTACTTTATTTTGTCCCACCTATATAAGGGATTCAGTACATTATTTTGTAGAGAGCTTTTTGGTAATATAATTTGATATTTCTCTGCGTGAGATTTCTACTAAACCACGTGTCGTATTCATCCCGACTTATCAAACAGTACAATAAAACTGTTGTGGTGTCTTTGATTTATATCTGAGGTTCTTATTTCCAATCCCAGTAGGGTTATAGGTTTCATATACCTATAGTTTGTCTGTGTTGTGAAATTCGGGTCAAGAATTCTGCTCTCTAGCAACCTGATACAGTCTTGGGGTTCCGGATCGCATCAAGTGGTATCCAAACTTTGGCTTTGTATCAGGTTTCTATCTATTCTTTAATTTTTTGTATTTAATTTCGTGAGTTACAAAAAAAAGAGAGAAAGAGAAGCCGCCCAAAAATATATATTTTAGCGGGAAAAAAAATTACTGTTTCGTTAATTTCAGTTGTGTTATTTGTGTTCCCGGGGTCTTATATTGCTTCCGTGGAAAAATAGAATTTTTTTTGGAAAATTTTGAAATTTTTGAATTTTTCGGCGAAATTTTTTGGGTATTTTGTGGTATTCATATTAGTTGCTAGGGAAGTGCTATATTGTAATGATTGGCATGTTTGATTGTCGTTGAAAAAAAAAAGAGATGAAAAAAATGTTTAATTCTGCTGGTTATGGAGATAGATGTTGCCACAAAGCTGATCGGAGAGAGTATTGAGAGTCCGATATTCCTTCTTTCCAAGGGAAGAATAACCTGAATTTATATTTCGATTGGGATAGAAAGATGGAGTTGATGTTTGATTGTCATAGCTATCCCGAGCGGAGAAAGGTCAAGATAGAAGCGATTGGTTGTGATAATGTTATTACTTGGTGGAATGACTTCATATCCACTAGGCGACGCCACAGAAAACCCCCGATAGAGACATGAGAACACATGAAGATAATGTTGAGGGGTCGGTATGTCCCTTATCACTATTATTGGGAGTGGGAAAAGAAGCTATTGAATCTGAGGCAAGGAATGAACAGTGTACATGAATACTACAAGGCAACGATGGAACCCATGAAGCAAGCTAACGTGGATGAATATCCAGAGAAAATGATGGATAGATTTCTGACATGTTTGTGCATGGAAATCTAACAAAGAATGGCAGTGCATCACTACGAGGAGTTGGAAGACATGGTGCAATACGCCAAGTGAATGGAGAGATGATTCATGAGGGCAAGAAAAATGAAAAAGGAACGACGAGTAACTCCATCAATTTCAGAGATACATGTTCTAGATCTTGTTTAAGTATCTGAGTTTACATGCTGAGATGTTGAAGAGATCAAAGATACTGAGACGAGAGTTGAGTTGGAGTTACACGATTTAGAAGGTTCTAGCCCAAAGAAACCACTTATAAGTGATGTATCCATTATCGAATTGATAGTTATTTCTATGTGCCTAGACATTGAGGATAATGAGGTAGTGGAAGTATCTAATTCAAAGATGGATGTTATAGAAACAACTAGTTTGGATATGCAAGTTCTGGAGGAGCCTAAATTTGAGTGTCTGAGTTTGGCAATCAAGACTGTAGACAAGGATGCCGACATGGGTGAAAAGATGATAGAGATACAGTTGTACTAAAAAGGTGAATGGCAATAGTAGGGAAGCAGCTGTGGATCAAACGGAGTTCGTACAAATGAATTTGGTAGATGTGTCGAGTTCTACCATTACTTGTCAACCGTTTTCTTGTGATGTTTTCATTTTACAGGTTGATAAAGATGTACCACCAGATATAGAAGTGGCCCCAGACTTATTTGTGGTTTCCATGACCATGCATTCTTTGGAGTTGAAATGGCAACTGTTTGACACCGGTTGGATGTTCATGTGTTTGGAGAGTTGCCATGTGCAAGTTGTACCAAAGGTGTTTGATGTTCGGTTTGTGTTCGTCTTTGATCCAGGTGCAGATCCAGATTCGAAGACAAATCCTTTTCAAGAGAAGGGAAGTGATACAATCCTAGATGGTATGTCAACAGTCGAGTCCGAGAATCCATAAAGTTTGGTCATGAGAGACAGAATCGTGACTCAGGTCGTGAATTAGATGGCCCGAGTCGTGACTGGGGATTCATCTTTGTTGCAGAAGCGAGCGGAGTCACGAGTGCTAACGTGGACGAGAACAGAATGACACATCAGCACCATGTGGGTAGTGAGCCCAGTCGCGAGTTGACGTATCGCGCGCGAACTCGCAAACAATTACTGTTTTCGGATTATTTAATTTATTTTTGAATTTTTAATGTTTTGGGCTTTGTTTTATTTCCTATGTAGTTTAGAACTTAATTAGGATTCTGCTTTATTTTGTCCCACCTATATAAGAGATTCAACACATTATTTTGTAGAGAAATTTTTAATAATATAATTTGATATTTCTCCGCATGATATTTCTACTGAACCGTGTGTCGTGTTCATCCTGAATTATCAAATAGTACAACTATTTATGGCGTCTTTCATTTATATCTAAGGTTCTTATTTCCAATCCCAGTAGGGCTATAGGTTTTATATACCTATAGTTCGTCTGTGTTGTGAATTCGGGTCAAGGATTCCGCCCTCTAGCAACCTGATACAATCTTGGGGGTTCCAAATCGCATCAGATAGGAAAGATGAAAGGGACTCTGTATGTTTTTAAGCATGACTATCAATTCACAGTCATTGTTAATACAACTATAACTCCAACTCTGGAAGAGTTACACAATCTGATTGGTCATCCTTTCATTTCTGCTATGAAGCATTTGAATTGTTCACAAAAAGATATAGATTTAAGGATTACACTGCCTTGGAAAGTTGTGATATTTGTCACAATGCTAAATGGCAAAGGAATCCATTTCCTGTTCTAGCTAGGAGTGAAGCAATGTTTTACCTTATTCATGTAGATGTATGAGGGCCCTATGCAGAATCTGAGATTACATAAACTCCATATTTCTTGACTATTATGGATGATTTTTCCAGAGCTACATGGACTTTCTTGTTTAGCAGCAAGAGTCGGGTTTGGATTATTCTCAGAAGTTTTATTTTGATGATTAAGCCACAGTTTCATCAGGATATTAAGGCCATGAGATTTGATAATGATAGTGAGTTTGTAGGGAGACAAACTCAGAAATTGTTATCTGATTTTGGTATTTTGTATTAGAGGACTTAAGTCTATTCACCTCAATAGAATGGGGCAGTGGAAAGGAAGCATAGAATTTGCTGCAAGTGGCTAGGTCACTCATGTTTCAAAGTAATCTACTTTCACATTTATTGCCTTACTCTATCCTGTTTGCTACATATCTGATCAACATGTTACTTTTTGCAGTTTTACAGTGGAAAACTCCTTATGAGATGCTTCATGGTTAACCTACATCACTTACCTCACTACAACCATTTGGTTGCCTTGTCTATAAAGTAAATACTCTCTCTTCTAAAACTAAATTTGCACCTAGAAGTTTTCAATGCATTTTTCTAAGGCTAGCTTTCCATAACAAAGGTTATCTACTTTTTGTATCTACTATCACATAGAACTTGTGTTGCCATGGATGTAGAATTATTTCCTAAAATTTTTCCATTACAATCCACTACTACAAATGTTCGGTTACCTTTTCATTCCATTGATGATATGTCCAAAGTTTGTGCAGCAGAGCCACCCATGTCTGATGACAGTTCACTTTTTTCATCATCTCAGAGTTCTTTTTTCCCATCTTCAGAACCTCCTTCTATATCTCAAACTTCAAACATTATCCCAGTCTCTAGTTCAGATTCAGTCTCTCCTTGTATTGACATATCTCCCACAGAGAAGACTATGTCTCCAGAAGTTTTGGCTCATACTCAGGCTTTGCAGAGAAGGAGTTCTAGACATTTCTAAGCCTCATACTTATCTTAATGATTATGTCTGCACCATCCAAGTTCCTGGTGGTGCTAATTTTTCCATGAGACGGTATACACCTCCCACATTTCCATACATTACCATTGCTTCCATCTCTTCTTCTTACACTATTTTTCTTCTAGATATTCAATCTGAATAGAGCCTTCTACTTATGAAGATGCTTGTAAACTTCAAGAATGGATTGATGCCATGGACAAAGAACTACAGGCTTTGGAAGAGAATCATACTTAGGAAATTATACCCTCACCTGCTGGCAAGAAATTCATAGGATGTAAATGGGTTTACAAGGTGAAACTAAAATCTAATAGTTCTATTTAAAGGTTTAAAGCTCGATTAGTGTCTAAGGAATATAATCAAGAGTTTGGAGTGGATTATCATGAAGTTTTTGCTCCTATAGCAAAGCTTGTGACTGTTAGACTATTTGTTGCTATTTCTACTCAATACAATTAGATCTTGCATCAAGTAGACATTAATAATTCTTTTCTACATGGCAATCTAACTAAGGAGATCTATATTAAACTTCCATAGGGATATACCAAGGGACAACCTGGAGATGTTTGCAGACTTGTCAAGAGTCTTTATGGTTTAAAACAAGCTTCCAAAGAGTGGAATCTTGAATTATGTAAGTTGTTATTTTCTCTTGGTTTTTCCCAATCTGAGTTAGATCATTGTTTGTTCACTAAAGGGATTGGGGATCAGTTTGTTGCCTTATTAGTTTATGTGGATGATATACTACTCCTTGATCCTTCTTTAGATGTTATTGCTATAGTTAATATTACCTTACATGAGGCATTTACTATCAAAGATCTTGGGGAGGCCAAGTATTTTTTGGAAATGGAAATTGCTCATTCCAACACTGGTACATTTCTCTATTAACAAAAATAGAGGTTTAGTATTTTATTAAATCTACTCGGTGTTAGAATTGTATACTGAAAATCTTGTCTTTGTATACACTCTACAATGTTTTGACGATAAAGATTGAATATTAATTACAGTCACTGTTTGTGCATTTATTTATTGTTATATATCTATATGCATGTTTCCATATACTTGCATTGTAAATAATATGGTGTGGGTGAACACATAGTAAAGATCATATCATTGGCTTCCTTGCAAAGTATTAAAAGGTTTGCGGTTTAGATGGTTCTGAACCAACCATTGTACACTATAGAATAATCTGATAGTTAGTTTATCTTGACTAACTGATTATTCTGATACACTGACAAGTGTATTGAGGAGGATCATGATAGGATACTATTCTCTATTATGATCCTAAAAGGAGAGAATAAAGATCCACAGAGTTCGAGTTCTTAACACATATATAGTGACGGACATATGTATGTTATGTCTACTGCTTTGATTTATCAATGAGTGAGATTCTTGATAGGATCAATAACCTTGATATTTTGGGTAGTAACATTTACATGTATGATGGGTCGTGCATTATACATGGTCACCATGTCCTGGTGAGTCAAGTTGATGATATCCCCTTGAGTAAACACAAGTATATGTGAAACCCTATAGGTGGAATTTATTCCGTACATGATAAAGCTTATGTGATACTGCTCTAGGAATGGAGATATTAATTAATTATAGCTGTCAGAGCTTACATAATTAATTAATGGACATTATATCTTAAACATAGGGAATGGCTGAACTAAAGAAGAAAGCATATAAGCAAATATGTATTAAATTGGTAGGTCAGTGTTATTTTTTTAGTGGAATAAAAATAACACTTCATTTATTTAATTATATCCTAGTATTGGATATTAGAAATTGAATAAATTAGTGGACCAATTTAATATTCTTCTAGATCTCTACTGTAGCCCAATTAATACCTAAGTGGACTGAGGGAATGGAACAAGTAGAGAGGCCCAACCCATTAGGGTTGGGAGTGTGATTTTCGTCCACCTCCTTATTAATTAAGGGGGGCGGACAAAAATTAGGTGTAACAAATCAGCCCTTCTCTTGCTCACTTGATTCCTTAGGTTATCTACACAGTTTTGTAGTGTGTAGCCCATTCTATATCTAAACAAGGTACGAGAATACAGTAGAAGATCAAGGAGTGTTATTCCTGTCTTGGAGGAGTTCGAACACTGTGTGGGAAAGGACAAGTTCGACCGAATCTCCTACAATAACAAGATTAGACCTTTAATCTTGTGTGCAACCCTACTATTCATGTAAGTCAGTTAATCAAATTTAATTTTTTCCGCTGCATTAAATTCAATGTTCTTGCATGATTCATTCAACATGTTAGCATGATTAAACTCACACATAAAATATAATATACATATCAATGAATTAATGAATATCCAATTAGATCATGTGAGGCATAATTCAAAAAAAAAATCCAATACCCGGCTGATTGGATGCAAGCCTGCATCTACACCACTTTTTCCCGGTATCTATCTTACCAAAGATGGTGATTTTTTGCTTCAGGCAGAGTCTTACAGACATCTAATTGGAAAATTATTGTACTTGAACCTTGCAAGGCATGGCATCTCTTATGTTGTCCAACAACTTAGTCAATTCATCAACTCTCTTTCTATTGCTCATTGGCAGACTGCCTTACATATGGTGTGATACTTGAAATGGTGTCTTTCTTTAGGTCTATACTGTAGTATCAATGATCATTTTGATCTGCATGCTTTTTGTGATGCGGATTGTGGATCTTGCCTTGATACTAGAAAGTCTTTAGCTGGTTACTATGTATTTTTAGGCAAGAATTTAGTTTTCTGGAAGTGTAAGAAACAATACACAATCTCTCTCTCCACCGCTGAGGCTGAATACAAGAGTTTAAGCTTTACAGTTTGAGAGCTTCTTTCGCTTTCCTTTGTCTTGGATACTTTTGCCATCTCTTATGCTACCTCCATTGAGGTTTTATGTGATAACAAAGCTACCATCCAGATCACTTAGAATCATGTCTTCCATGAGTGTACCAAATAATTGGATTTAGATTGCTATTTTTCTCATTTTTATTACAAACGGGGCTTCTTTCTTCCTCTTCATGTTTCTACTTTTTCTCAATTTACAGATATGTTCACCAACTTTTTGCATGGCCCTCACTTCCGTGATCTTTTGTCCAAGCTTTGCCTTGGTGATCTCCACCACGTCTAACTTGTATGGAGATCACTACAAAAAAATCACTGAATACCGACGGACTTCCTCACGGAAAAAATTCGGGTCGTAATTACCGACGAACTTGCGACAGAACTGTCCGTCGGTAAACGTAACGACGGAATACTGACGGATAAGACGTCATAAACCATACGACGTCCCTCTTCCGTCGTTAATATTAGAATTTTCGAATAATTTAAATTCTGAGAAATTTAACGACGGAAACTTCCGTCATTAATATTATGAATTTAGAATTATTTAAATTCTGGGAAATTTAACGACGGACACGTCCGTCGTTAATATTATGAATTTATAATTATTTAAATTCTGGGAAATTTAACGACGGACACGTCCGTCGTTAATATTATGAATTTATAATTATTTAAATTCTGGAAAATTTAACGACGGACACGTCCGTCATTAATATTATGAATTTATAATTATTTAAATTCGGGAAATTTAACGACGGACACGTCCGTCGTTAATATTATGAATTTAGAATTATTTAAATTCGGGAAAAGTTAACGACGGACACGTCCGTCGTTAATATTATAAATTTATAATTATTTAAATTCGAGAAATTTAACGACGGACACGTCCGTCGTTAAGGCCGTCGTAAAGTTTCAAATAATTCGGCCCCCCGCCCTTTTCCCCCAAATCGAACTCTCTTTCTCTCTTTCTGTTTCTCTCTCTCTCTCTCTCTCGTCCCGCCGTCGCCGCCCCCTGCCCGGCCTCCTCCGCAGCCGTCGCCGCCCCCCTGCCCGGCCTCCTCCGCCTCCGCTGCCGCCCCCTCTCTCTCTTTCTCTTTCTCTTTCTCTCTCTGTCCCAGACGTCGCCGCCCAGCCGCACTCCTTCCGGCGTCGCCGCCCTTCCGCCGTCGCCGCCTAGCCGCCGGCCTCCGCCGTCGCCGTCGCCGTCCAGAAGGTAAGATTTACAATTTTTTTTTAATTTCAATATATATATTATATATAATTTCAGTATATATATTGTATATATATATTGTTGTAAATAATATTGTTGTTTGTGCCAAGTAGGTTAATTATATGTTATTTGTTAGTTTAGGTTAGATTAGGTTTTTTTGATAATTAATTTGGATTAATTATGTGTTTATTTAGGTTAGGTTAGATTAGGTTAGGTTAATTATATGTTAATTATATTGTTAGTTTAGTGTATATTAGGTGTTTATATTTTAATTTGGATTAATTATTTGTTTGTTTAGGTTAGGTTAGGTTAATTATATGTTAGTTGTTAGTTTAGGTTAGATTAGGTTTATATTTTAAATTGTAAAAATTATGTGGTAGATTAGTTTAAGTTAGTGTTTCATTTTGTGTGTGTTAATGTATATGTGTGTGTGTGTATGTGTGTGGTTGATTAAATTTTTTTTCTTGTAATTATGTTGTAGTTAGAAGAGCTATTTTGAGGTTCAAACATCAAATTGAGGAATTTATCAAGTAGATTCATATATATTACAAAGGTAAGTAATGTTTTTATGATTTTAATATGCATTATTAAATCTTGTAATATGCATGTTAAATATATTAATGTTGTCAATTTATGTCAATTTATTTTGTCAATTTAAAAAATAGAAGAACATATATCAATTTATTTTGTCAATTTATTTTGTCGATTTATGCTAAGTATGTTATTTAGGCTAAGTATGTTATTTACGCAATTAGCATGCTAAGTATGTTTTTTTTTTTTTGCAATTATATGTCATTTAATTATGTTAAATTTATTTATCAAATTTAGGCTAATTAAGTTTCTTATTTAGGCAATTAGCATGCTAAGTATGTTATTTATGCATTTAGATGTCAATTAATTATGTTAAATTTATTTGGGCAATTTAGGCTAAGTATGTTATGTATGAATTTATTATGCTGAGTATGTCAATTATGTTAAATGGGATGAGGGCCCCTGGATCCCTCTTTATTGAATTGTTGGTTTTTGTTTGGGATGAGGGCCCCTGGATCCCTCTTTACTGAATTGTTGGTTTTTCTTGGTATTGCTGTTTTGAATCGATTAGAAGAACATAGATCAATTAGCGTAGAGTCGAGAACTTGGGACTAGGAAATTCACATAGGTGCTGCCGAAATTTTTTAAAAATTCAGCGCTATTTTTTAAATGAATTATTTTATTTTTAATTGAACGATAATCAGTGCGTATTTTACGATAAAAAAATTCTAGAAATTGGCCTTCTACAATGAGTCTAGATCGTGAATGGATGTACCGACGATACCTTCAGAATGGTGCTTTAAATCCGGACTTCCTTAATGGACTAAATGCTTTGATCGAGTTTTCCTGCCATCAACCATCCTTCATGAGTGTAGACAAGATTAAGTGTCCATGTCGTAAGTGTAAGAACATTCCATTCCAAACGCCGTCTACCGTTAGACTACACGTGGCAAAGAAAGGATTTGTGCACAATTATCGTATATGGATTTATCAAGGCGAACAACAGGTGCATCCGGACACCGATCAAAATTTAGGTGGTCAGGATAGAGTGAATACATACCAGAACATGGTAATGGATGCTGCTGGTCCGCATATGAACATCAATGTCGATGATCATACCGAGGAGGCCCCAAATCCAGAAGCGCAGTGATTTTATGACATGTTGAGGGCCGCAGACAAAGAATTGTGGCCGGGTTGTCAGAACCATTCTCAATTGTCACTCGTTGCTCGTCTGCTGAACATGAAATCTGAGAATAACATGTCAGAGAGATGCTTTGATCAGCTAACTCAATTAATGAAAGAGATAGTTCCTGAGAACAATTTGGTAACTGATAATTTCTACACCACAAAAAAGTTACTACGGGGTATGGGGCTACCTGTTGAGAAGATCGATTGTTGTTTCAACAACTGTATGATCTATTGGGCTGCTGATAGTGAATTGACTGAATGCAAATTCTGTGGTCATCCCCGTTTCAAGGAAACGAGTCGCCGTTCGCAAAAAAGACAGAAGACCACAGTTGCACACAAGAAGATGTATTATTTTCCACTCACTCCGAGGTTACAGAGGATGTATGCATCTGATGCAACAGCAAAGGATATGCGGTGGCATGCATCATCTGTTGATGACGGAGTAATGCGACATCCAGCAGACTCTCCTGCATGGAAACATCTGAACACAAGTTTTCCTCAATTTGCTTCTGAAGCACGTAACGTTAGGTTGAGTCTATCTACTGATGGGTTCCAACCATTTGGGCAATCAGGACAACAGTATTCTTCGTGGCCCGTCATCATTACACCGTATAATTTACCCCCATGGATGTGTATGAAAGAGCAGTACATGTTCCTAACTGTATTAGTGCCAGGGCCACGTAATCCGAAAGAGAAGTTGGATGTATTTTTACAACCTTTGATATCTGAATTGATTCAATTGTGGGAGGTTGGTGTGCCTACATATAATGTTTCATTGAAACAGAATTTTCAGATGCGAGCAGCATTGATATGGACAATTAGTGATTTTCCCGCTCACTCCATGTTATCTGGTTGGAGCACTGCTGGGAGATTGGCATGTCCACACTGTATGGAGTCCACTGACGCCTTCACCTTATCATGCAGTGGTAAACAATCATGGTTTGATAACTATCGTAAATTCTTACCTGCAAACCACCCTTTCCGAAAAAATAAAAAAGCATTCTTAAAAAACAAAGTGGTGAATGGAGGACCTCCAGAGACGAGATCGAGACACGAAATTCTGGCTCGCATTGAAGCATTGGGTCTTCAAAAAGTCACAGAGAATAATGATAATGTGACAATTTCCAAAGGTTGCGGGTGGAAAAAGAAAAGTATCTTTTGGGATCTTCCATACTGGAGCTCACTATTGATTCGTCATAATCTGGATGTCATGCACATTGAAAAGAATGTGTTTGATAATCTATTCAATACTGTGTTGAATGTGCAGGGGAAGACAAAAGATACCTCCAAATCTAGACAAGAGTTGAATATGTATTGTTCAAGACCAGAGCTAAAACGGAACGAGTCCACAGGCAAGTATCCAAAGGCTTGTTATACGTTGGACAAGAAAGAGAAGAATATCTTATTTGAATGGGTTCGAGAGTTGAAATTTCCAGATGGGTACGTGTCCAACATGAGCAGATGCGTGGATATGAGAAAATTGAAAATGTTTGGCATGAAAAGCCATGACTGCCACGTGTTCATGCAACGTCTTATCCCGATTGCATTTGCTGAACTTCTCCCTTCCAATGTTTGGAAGGCAATCACAGAATTGAGTTTATTCTTCAAGGATTTGACAGCCAGAAGTATCACTGTTGATGATGTGTGTCGGTTGCATGAAAGTATTCCAATCATATTGTGTAAACTTGAACGCATTTTTCCACCAAGTTTCTTTGACTCAATGGAGCATCTACCTGTCCACTTGGCTGATGAAGCCAGACTTGCTGGGCCTGTACAGTATCGATGGATGTATCCATTTGAACGGTACTTGAGGAAGTTGAAAAACAACGTCCGAAACAAAGTAAGAGTTGAGGGCTCAATCTGTAATGCTTATTTGGTGGAAGAAGCTTCGACCTTCTGTTCGTATTATTTTGAAGATTTTGTAAAAACGAGACATAGAAACATGCCTCGTAATTATGAAGGTATTGGAGACGCACAAGATGACAGTGCAACAAATCTGTCGATTTTCAAGCAGCACGGTCGACCATCTGGAAGAATGTCAAAAAGATATTTGACGGAGAACGAGTATGCTGCAGCACAGATTTACGTGTTGCTTAATTGTCCAGAAGTTGAACCGTACACAACGTAAGCATGTGAACTGTTTAAAATGTGTTAGTGTTATTTTACCAAATTCTAATCCATGCTTAATTTTTTGATGTGTGTTCGTTGACCAATTGAAAGTATCGTGCTCGAATATCTCAATGGAAGATATTGAAAAATAAATAGATAAAGAATTTGCGAGCTGGTTCGCCAAATATGTAAGTATATGATATCCGAAAACCTTAATGTAAGTATACATGAGCAACTGTAACATTGTATGAAGTTTTCTATTATAACAGGCACAAGAACCAACTAATAGTGTCAACAAGATCATGCGTGATCTTTCAAGTGGGCCTTCACGTTCCGTTAATGTATACCCTGTGTACTTTATTAACGGGTACAAATTTCACACAATTGCCCACGGCTCACAGCGAGCTACAATAAATAGTGGAGTCTGCATTAAAGGGACACACACTGAATATTACGGGCGATTGATGGAGGTGATTGAGTTGGAATACGCTGGTCTACCTATTAAGAAGACAGTGTTGTTTAAATGTGAGTGGTTTGATACATCAACACAAGGAACAAAAGTGCATCCTGACTACAAAATGGTTTCTATAAATCATAAGCGTAAGTATTCAGGATCTGATCCATTTGTGCTTGCTAAACAAGCAATCCAAGTGTGTTACTGTGAATACCCAACTTTAAATCGCTCTCGAAGTGATTGGTGGGTGGTCTGCAAAATAAAGGCTCGATCTAATGTTGAAGTACCATCAGAGGATGATAATACAATCATAACCTCAGCCTTTCAAGAGGATGAAGTTGATGGTTTGCATACCCTCACAATAGATGACGATGCTATACCAAATCATCCAGATGGTGGGGTAATAGACATTCAAGAAGAAGAAGAAGATGATGAAGAAGATATAGAACCAGAGATCGATTTATCAGATGACAGTATAAGTGATGATGATGACATAGATGATTAGTGTGGTTGGTCTTATTTGATATATATAGATGTTTTCTTATTCAAGTACTTAGTACCGTTGCAATTTGCTAACTTCATAAACTAAACTTAATATGGCATTGCAGATGCAGGGAGGCGGTACTACCTCAGCTGGAGGTTCATCATCATCATCTGTGGGCCTGAGCGGTCCAGTTGGCGAGATCTCACTATCCAGATCGTCACTGCCTGATGTTGATGCGCAGGGTCGTCGTCGTTGTTGGCTTCAGGATGGGTATGTTGAATTAGATAGTTTTGAATATTTTTTTACAGATTATTATTTTAATAACTGTAATATTCTAATATATTTATTGTTTTTTACATTTGGAAGCCAATTGATGCCCAGTTATCCCGTCTCAGCCACCATCACACAGAGCTTCAAGAGGTTTTTGCACCCGGGTGCTTACACCTGGAAGATGATGCCCCTTGAGAGGAGGCAGACATATAGGGAGGAGTTCCGGGTATCTTATTATTATATACATATATTTTAAAATGTTATATAAGTTTAGTATTTTTACATGTTCTCAATATCTTGCAGAAGGAGTGGTTTTGGGATCCCACTTTGGAGGATGCCATTTGGGCAGCATGGGAGCTCAGGGCTCCTCAGAGATACAGGGACATGGTCCATACCTTCAAGAAGGATAGGACCAAGGGCTGCCCTCCATTCATGCCTCCTGAGATGTGGGAGGGCTTCAAGGCGTACTGGGACAATGATGCCTTCAAGAAGAAGTCAGCGATCGCATCGAAGAATCGTCTGACTGGGCCCGATGGTCCTGGCACAGGCATTGTGAAGCATCAAGGAGGCTCTCGGAGTGCAGTTGCGCATGCTGCAGCTTTGGTATACAATAAAATTAATATTTATTTATTTATTTTTTAATATGTTTGTGCTAACATCTCTATCCAATTAATAGGCTAAGGAGAAGGGCGTGCAGCCCAATGACATGGCGTGAGAGACATTCAGGAGGCTGCACGACAATGCCGATGGATCCCACACAGATGGAAAGTCTGCCCGTATAGCTGTAAGTTAATTTATCAATATTTATAAATTTATTAATAACATAGAAATTAAATATTTAATCATTCTTTTTCGATTTTGTGAATAGGCTGATGTATTGGCTCGGGTTGAGGAGTTGAGCCAGCCGACTCCTGGCACAGATGAGGCGCCACCACCCGTGGACATAAGCGCCGTATACGTGGACGCTGCCCTACGACACTCGATGAAGAATCGAGTGTTTGGGCTCGGCAGTCGATCTAGGAGTTATTCAGCTCCTAGCGTCTCATCTGCAGCTCCTCCACAGCCCGACACTCAGGCTGCCATCAGAGCTCTCCAGGAGAAGATGGATGCCCAGCAGGCGGCTCTCCAGGAGAAGATGGACGCACGGGCAGCGCTTCTCCAAGCCCAGCAGGAGAAGATCGATCAGCAGCAGGAGATGCTGCGCCAGCAGGCCGAGATGTTCGAGCTGATGCGGGCGCAGTTTAGGGGCCCTCCTTCATCTTCATCTTGACACTATTATTATTTGTATTTTATACACTCTTTATTATAGTACATTACATTTTATGTATTGTATTGCTTATTTAATATATATTTATTATAGTTTTTCCATAATTTATTTACAAACAATAATCTAAATTACAAAAAAAAAATATAGAAATTAATAAAAAAAAATATTTTTATTTTTAATTTATTAACGACGGACTCTGTCCATCGTTAAATTAATTCGTTTTCAATTTTAATTTATTTTTATTTATTAACGACGGACAGAGTCCGTCGTTATATTAATCGGTTTTTAAATTTTAATTTATTTTTAATTATTAACGACGGACTTCGTCCGTCGTTATATTAATCGGTTTTTTAATTTTAATTTATTTTCAATTATTAACGACGGACCTAGTCCGTCGTTACGTCCGTCGTAAAACGTAACGACTGTAGACGACACCAGCGTTAACGACGGACCATATCCGTCGTTATGGCCTTCGTTACAGCTAACGACGGACCATATCCGTCGTTAATATTTATTGCCGACAAACGGAATAACGACGATGAGTTTCCGTCGGTAATCCGTCGTTATGTCGAATTAACGACGGAAAATCTTGGATTACCGACAAAAATTTCCGTCGCTATCTCGAGGAATTCTTGTAGTGGAGGGGGAGGTGATGAACTACAAATTAAATGACAACCATGCATGTAACATCAGATTACAGCAATGCATACCTGGATATCTCGATGTAAGCCTACATCTACACCACTTCTCCTCAGTATCTCTCTTACCAAGGATCTTCTCGGTATCTCTCTTACCAAGGATAGTGATTTTTTACCTCAGGCAAAGTCTTACAGATAACTAATTGGCAAATTGTTGTATTTGAACCTTACAAGGCCTAACATCTCTTATGTTGTCCAACAACTTAGTTAATTCATCAACTCTCCTTCTATTGCTCATTGGCAAGCTGTCTTACATATGGTGTGATACTTGAAAGGGTGTCCTTCTTTGGGTTTACACTATAGTATCAGTGATCATTTTGATCTGCATGCCTTTTGTGATGCGGATTGAGGATCTTGCCTTGATACTAGAAAGTCTTTAGCTAGTTATTGTGTATTTTTAAGCAAGAATTTAGTTTTCTGGAAGTGTAAGAAACAATCCACAATCTTTCTTTCCACCGCAGAGGCTGAATACAGGAGTTTAAGCTTTACCGTTCAAGAGCTTCTTTGGCTTTCCTTTGTCTTGGATACTTTTGCTATCTCTTATGGTATCCTCATTGAGGTTTTCTGTGATAATAAAGCTGCTATCCAGATCATTCAAAATCAAGTCTTCCATGAGCGTACCAAACACTTGGATTTAGATTGTCATTTTTCTCGCTTTCATTACAAACGGGGCTTCATTCTTCCTCTTCATATTTCTACTTCTTCTCAACTTTCAGATATGTTCACCAAATCATTACATGGCCCTCGCTTCCGTGATCTTCTGTTTCCAAGCTTCGCCTTGGTGATCTCCACCGCACCTAGCTTGTGAGGGGGGGAGAGGTGATGAACTACAAATTAGATGACAACCATGCATGCAGCAACAGATTACAACAATGCATACAACTGCATGCAGTAGCAGACCATGCTATGCTTGCATGGTCATCCACACATATGATCATAGGTTCTATAGCTTGTTGTGTACTTGTCATGAGTGTGCATGAGTTGCAGGACCACATTATCCTCATCGTTGATCTTTTTTTCCTTTTCTTAGATATCGTTCGATTGTAACTAACTAAGATACTCCAAGATTAGCTTGTAGAGCTAAGTGTATAAAACAAATTTGTGTACTTCCTTTTTTATCTATGAGAAGATATTTTATTTTACACTATATTCAGATCTTGATCATTATCTTTCTTATCTAGATTCAAAACTTATGTCTTCTTCTCCGTACGTCAAGAAAATTGGTCGCGATTTCTTTCTCCACCACCACCATTATTGTCGTCATTACCGCTTCAAGAAAAAGAGAAAACTTCAATGGTTTTTGGTTATGAGAAGGCAGATGGTTCTTCTTCTCCAATGAGAAGACCGATCGTGGCTTCACTCTCCACCATCGCTGTAGCTACCACTACTGCTTCAAGTCAAGGAAAATAGAGAGCTTCAATTTTTTTAAGATTTCCAGAGACGAGAAGAAGTTGTAGTGTCAAGTAAGGAGTCATCTTAGTCGAAGCTAGGTGCAAGTAGTCGTTGACAGCGGGTGGACATTCAACGGAGCAGCCGAAGAAGAAGGTGAATAGATCCTTCCATCTTCTCTTCTCTCTTCTTGTTTTTTTTTTTAAATAATGATTAAATCGTATTTTTTAAAGTGAAGAGTTAAAAAAACATATTATGTAGTAATATATAATCATGGAATAAAATAAAAAATAAAAATATCTTAGGGGGCTGCAATGTTGTTGTCTATTGAAATGAGGTTCATGCTTTATATTTATTTACGCAACACAGAGAATAGTGAGGGGAGGTGTAATTCCCAACCTTTTTCACAACTACTCCCTCTGTCCCGATTATATAATCCCCATTACTATTTTGAGGTGTCCCAATTATATAGTCTCATTATTAAAAGTAGCATTAATTTTCATAGTAATGTACAAATACACCTTTATTAATTCTTGAAAATTAAAATACTAACTACTTAAATTTTAAAAGTCATAAATATTAAATAAGAGTATCATTGGAAGTTTAGCTTTAATCTCTTGTTTTTCATAAATATTTTTAATCTATGTGCGACTAGAAAATGGACTATATAAATGGGACGGGGGGAATATATTTTTTGTAATAAGGATGTTAGTGTGGTTATGTTGTTTCGCTAACATATTGGATTTTCCCTCTTTATTTATTTTGTTGAAACGATGTTATTTAATTTATGGCATTATTCGACATTTGACAAAGATAATTTAAATCAAAATAATTTTTTTGAAAATAAATGCATTGGTGGGAAATAAATTTTTAACTAAAAATTAAAGTTTGCGAACAAAATAGTTTTAACAAAATATTTTATATGAATGAAATAAATTAATTGAAGTAAACAATTAAGAAATATTAAATAAGTTTGAGCTAAAATATCATCAAGTTTCAATGATCCATAACATCCTTCAGTCATTAAAGTTCAAACCCTAATTTATGTTCAAATGAATAAAATGTAAATTGAGCCTAAAAACCAAAAATTGAGTTAATGATAGTAGATATAAACGTACATTTAACAAAATCTAAACTAACCTGAAAATAATTTGAATGGAGCAAACAATAAATAAAATTTTCATAAAATTTTCAAATTCCAGAGAAGGGTCGTAGTTGAAGAAAAAAAAAAGGACAGGAAAAAATGAAAAAAAAAAAGAAATAATATATAAGAGAAAGATATAATATTAAAACTGGAAAGGAGTTGACAGCTTCTATTTTATTTATTGTTGAGAATAGTAAGAAGAGTTTAAAATTAAAATTTATTTTAGTTTTTCTTCTACAATTAGAGTGCGCAGCCTTCTCCTCCCCAATTTTATATTTTTGCAATTCTTTAGCAGTCGGCAAAGTAGTAGCGTTCAGCAGCTCTTTTCCACTGGAAAATTAGGGAAAATTCTGGCGACCTCGATCCATACTGAACGGAGAAAATTGACAAGTTCTTCCGCTCGTGTGTAGTAAAAATGGCTGGTGTAAAAAGAGGGTGTGGTGCAAATAGAAACACTCATTGTAATATATGATAGAATTTGCTCAATTATTCAAATCTCATTACATAACAAATAGTGATAGAGAACACAAATAATACTAGACTTCCAGAGAGAGAGAGAGAGAGTTTAATTTCTAGCGACAAATTCTGGGAACAGTCCAAGATCTAATAGTAGAATTAATCATTTGATGAGCGGGCAAAGACATATACCTTTTCCAATCATGGATCACCATCTTAATAGCACGAATCTTTTTATTCAACCCGACGCAGCAATTAGCATGCATGGTGATAACCCGATCCAGATCTTGACTAGGCTCACAAAACCCACCAAAATAAGCCGGGTTCAAGAACCAGAGCTTCAATCCGATTCTCGGAATAAACGGGCTTTTTTTGATCTTGATGAGCACATCCTGCTCGTTTTTACCTGGGAAATAGTCTTGGCCCGTGTACCAGTATTTGTAGAACTGGATAGTCCGATTGTTGGACTTCACGTATTTGAACCCTCCATTAGGCGAGTTGCTCAAATTGGTGTACCCGGTCCACTTACGATCGCTCGCAATCTGGAACTCTCCATCCGGGTAGAATCTTTCTAATGGATTCCTCAGCCACATTACATCTACATCCTAGCCATTCTCAAAATCAACACACATATACTAATAAATATTCCGCGTTCAAATTAAATAGGAAGGATAATAGAATCTCGTGCATTTTAAAAATGGCAAAAACTTGCATGCACTAGGTGTATAAAAACTTATATCAGACGGTCAACACATTTGACCGGGTCAAACGCCGGTCAACACGCGTTGACCCGGTCAATCCGCAAAAAAGAAAAATGGTAAAGTAGGTGATACTTTTAAGGATACGAATAATACTTTTTTAATTTTGAGTGATACTTTTTAATATTGCGGTTAATACTGATTTTGAGGGTTTTTATTTATTTATTTATTTTGGCTTATACTTTTTAAAGATACAGATGATACTTTTAGACTTTTAAATGATACTTTTTAATGTTACAGTTAATACTGATTTTGAGTTGACCGGGTCATCGCGCGTTTTCCGGCGTTAACCCGGCCAATACATCTGATGGTGCACCTAATGCACATAAGTGTTTCTCTTTAAAAATTCATAATTTCCTACTAAGGTAACTAGGAGAAATTAAAAATATATATTTTTAAATGCACAATACAAAGGGTTAAAAATTTCCTGTTACACTAATTCATGTTTCAGTGCATGTTTCACTATCAAATTTTAGTTTTAATAATATTTATTAATTATAAAATGAAAATTAATTATAACATAAATAATCAGAGTAAACATTTATCAACAAAAAAAATGAATTAAAAAAATTTAAAACATAATTTTACAAAAATCAACCATGATAATGAGTTATTAATTGAAAATCAAAAATTAAATATTAAAAAATAATTATAAATCATGACTAGGTGGGGTGAATCTTAAAACCAATCGTAAAATTAAACTGAATCATAAAAAAACATTGAAGAAAAGATAACACAAAAAAAAACTCATATTTTGAAAATGTAACATATAGAATGTAACATGAAATTCCATGTGCACTACAACAATCTCACTGTTGGAATAGAAAATGAAATAGGTCCCGTTTGCTTTAAGAATTAACCAAAAAAACTGTATAAAGTGCATAATAATTACTAATTTATGAACTTTTAAAACTTTTCAATTTATATATATATATATATATATATATATATATATATTATCAATCCAAAATTACTTTTTCTCTGGGGAGATAAATTATGTGTAGGGAAACTCTTATATGAGACTGTCTAACCGATCTCTTACGTTAAATGGATCTTATTTGATCCAGGAAGGTGGTCTTTTTTTTTTCCTTTTGATTTTTTAGTGGTTTCCTCCGCTTTTTCCTTTTCTTTTTGACAAAGACTTGTGTTAGACCGTCTAACGGGTCATAAATCGTTAGACGGATATTAAGATCCGATCCGGATTCGGGTCACAATGAAGTGTCACCAGATATGAAGCTAAGTATCACCAATCATAAATGGAAGTGTCACATACTATGAACTGAAGTGTCACCGGATATGAAGCAGCATAAGTCTTAATAAATTTTAATATTTTTTTAATAATATCTTTAACTATTATGTGAAGTCCTATCAATTGTAACATGAAGTATCACTAACATAACAAGCATGTATAACGAACTATCACGTTGAATTATTAAAGCAAATAAAATGAAGTGTCACCGAATATGAAGCTAGGTATCACCAATCATGAACTGAAGTGCCACATATTATGAACTGAAAGTGTCACCAGATATGAAATATTTTTTAGTAATATCTTAACTATTGTGTGAAGCCCAGTGTCACGAGAGATGAAGCTAAGTATCACCAATCATAAACTGAAGTGTCACATACTATGAACTGAAGTGTCACCAGATATGAAGTTAGGAAAACGGGTCGGGTTATGACCCGTCTAACGAAAACGACCCGTTAGACCATCTCACAAGAGACCACCCCTTTCTTTTTAGTTTTTTTTCTAATTTTTAATTTCTTCCTTTTTTACGTATATGTATTTAATTTTTTTGAATTAATTAATTTTTTTTATATAGCATCTCGCGTAGTGCACTCGTCCTACGCTAATGCATAGGTTCGTGCACTGCACTCGATAATTAATTAATTAATTAATTAATTATATATATATACTAAAATTGAATTAGTGAACCCTAAAATTAAAGTGAATTAATTCAACCTTTTGAATTTTTTTTTATCTGGCGACTCGCGCAGTACACTCGCCTGATCCTAACGTGTGATAATTAATTTTCTGAAATAAATCTATGCTCTATAATGGAATTAGTGAATCTTAAAATTAAAGTGAATTAATTTAATTTTTTGAATTATTTTTTTTTATTCGGCGTCTCACACAATGCACTCATCCGACGCTAACTATGAGCTCGTGCATTACACCCGATAATTAATTGAGATGAAATATATGATTTTTGAAAAAATAATTAAAAAGAACGAAAAACAAAGATAAAAAAGGTAAAAGGAAAAAATATGGATGGAAAAAGGGAGGGAGGCAGGGGGTTGGCTGCTGGCTTGGGGCAGCTCTGCTGGGCTTGGGCATGATTGGGAGCGAGCCTAGGGCGGGTTTTGTGCTATTTTTGATTGATTTTGATCCGATTTGACCCGTCTAACGAATTGTGATCCGTTAGACGGTCTTATGCAAGTTTTTGTTTGTTGTGATATTATTTTACTATCACATAGATAATTTTTATTTTATTTTTTTACATTTTGAAAGTGAAAAAAGGACTATCAAAAATTTGAAAGTTTGATGTTAAAATAGAAAAAATGTTAAAAAATTAAGGAAAAAGCAAACAGATTTATCTGTTATGTATGTACATAGTAATAGATCTAAATATGTCAAATAATTGCTTGCACTAACATGATGAATTCATAAAATTCAATCTTCAAACATAAAATTTTGGATTGAAAATATTGTTCATGTTGCAATTAAGAAATATGAAAGTTGATTTTCAACCTTCATGTAAACAATATTAGTTTAAAATAGTATTCATATCGAAAGCTCATGAATGATATTGGAAAAAAAAAATTGTTGTAATTGACCCCAAAAGAATGTTGACAATAATTAACCAAAATTAATTAATTAGATGATTTTGCAAAGAAAAAAAAAAGGAAGGGAAAAGAAATACCGTGAAGATGAAGTCATATCCCAATTGGAGAACAGTGCGAAGAAAATCAATCCTTCGCCACATCATCGTTAGATAATGCTTGGTCATGTAAGGTGCATTGCCGGAAAAGTCAAGGCCGTTGGTGGTGATGGCATAGCAGTGGAGGCGTTTCGCCAAGCAACGATTATACGCCGTCTGGTCAACTGCGCCGAACACCACGTGTTTCAACAGATCTGCCGTTCCATTACCGACTCTGAAGCTCTCCAAAAACAGATCGAACATGGAATTCGGTTCCGTCCACGCTGCATTTAGAGTCGTGATTATCACCGTTTTGTTGTCTTTCATCAACGCCTTTCTCAACGTCTCTTCCAGTTCACGATTCTCCTCTTTTCCCTAATTTCATAAATCAAACAAAATTGAATCGTTACAAGAATGTTTAAGAAATCCATGCTCTTAAAATTTTATTCATTCCTCAAAACAAGTTTCAGAAAGTGAAATAGATTCAAAATTCCTCCCAAACTGCTAGTGTTTTGAAAATCAACCTTAATTTATAAATTGTATAAAAATTAAGCATAATATTTTCCTTTTTATGATATTATTAGTTGGATTTACAACATTGTAGGAGTTGTCGGCTACTCTTTATTTCCTCATCTAAACTCCTTACATTCTTTTCCGAATTCAAGTAGATAAAACACTGAAGTAATATTTTGGCGTGTTTGAACCTTATCTATATAGTTTGAATGTGAAATGTACTGTGATTTATGATAGTTTTGATTAATGTTAAAACTTGGTATTAATGATGTTAATACTTGCATGAATGTAATTCATTTTTGCTCGAATGTGCAAGCGTGTGCCGTTGGAAAATTTTCATTAGGTAGACTTACTCACCTATATAAAATAAAATGTGTACAATTATTTTATGGTAATTTCAATTAAAGTTATCTACTAAAGTTTAATCATGGACTATTAAATGTATCAGATAATAATGGAATTAATGTGTAGATATCACAAGGAGATATTTAATTTGCTCGGAGACCAAATTGAAAATCACAAATATACACAGTTATATATTTAGGATTATGGTCCCCAAGGGACGATACTTTATTCCTACCGTTTGTATTCTTTCTACAATAAGCAAAGCACCCGTGATATCGTTCGTTTAAAAGATCCATAACCAATTCAACACTAGATTTAAGGATAAAGACCTAAAGATTTATTATTCAGATACGTTTCCGCATTCAATTTAATAATTTTGTGCCTGATGATTTTGACATAGAGATTCCATGACCGGTGATTCAAATTTGTGTTAATAAACTTTCATGTTAATGTGATTAAATCCTACAAGTGGTATCAGAGCCACTCTATTGTCAAAACTTTGAGAAGTGAAGTTAAGAATTTGGTATTCTTAATATTCAGTTGAATTTCAAGACCTTCAAGAATTATTGTTATGTATTTAAAATCAAAATTATTATTCGAATTTGGATTCATAATTTATGATTGATTTCCCATTAATCAAAATTGAGAAATTTGAGATATAAATTGGAGGTTTTGGGATTTTGACTTTCCAAGCGAAATTCCGACCGATTATGATGTTGAATCAGTCGATTGTTTGAGGAGAATCATTGATATCGCTGAAACGAGTGTTTTAGTATATGGATCGATGAGAATCAGTGCTCAAAGACGGAGATTTTCGGACATGCAAAGTAAATTTTGTTGTTGTTTGGCTCAGGCGACACCGCCGGGTTTCCGGTCAGATTTTGATCATTCAAGTCAGAACCTTGAAAAATTGAAGGCCGGGATTTGTTCTTCTCGAAGAGACAAACGTTTTGATATATGGTAAGACCCCCCGAGTCATCCTGTAGCAATATTGATGGTAAAGTTTAGAAATGACACAGTTCGCGCAACAGCGGGAAGGCCAACTTGAGGATGCAATTCTTGCCACACAAGAGGTTTGATTTCAACGTGCGAGCTACCATTGGAATTCCCTTTGAGTGTAGAACATATTAGGCTTGGGATTTGAAGCATTTGGTGGTCGATTCAGTTGCAAATCAAATGAGAAATGTGACTGGCCTGTGCAGCGATCAACAAAGTTACAGTTGAGATTCCGAGACTTTTCGGTGATGAATTTACCATAGGCAACACTTCAAATTCATGGGGTCGAAGTGAGATTTCTATCGATGTTCTCAATTTTATGATTTGTCCATGTTTTGGGGGTCAATTGTGGTAATTTTCAAACTTAAAACTTCTTGTGAAAATTAAAATAATTAATTTAGGAAATTTGGAATTTTGTCCTAAAATTAAATTTTAAGAAATTGCAATCAAGTCATTGAGATTATGTGGAATTTTTAAATGTTCTCTAAAATTTATATGATTTTGCAATTGAGTCCATATGTGAATAAATCAATATGAATTTTGTGTGGTGCTTTCATGTGGTCAATTAATTTGATATTATTTGATGTTATTGGCCTCTAATTATGTTAATAATATGGAATTTTGTGGCACCACTTGATATGATTTGATTTTAATTGTAGTTTTATGCAACTAAAGTATAGTTTTTGTGACTAATGTAAAATTTATTTGGTGTTTTGGCACTGATTTGAAGATTTAGGCACATATTCCCCAAATAAGGTTTATATATTATGAATCAATTAATTATTTCGAATTTATTTGGTACATATCATGTTCCTATTTGATTTGTTTAACATTCAAAGTGAATTAATTGAAGCATGAAGTCGCCATAGTGACCTCTCTGTATATATTTATTTATGGAAACTGTTTAATGTTTGTGTGAGTGTATATTCATAAAGGTATTTAATTGACCCTCATGAAGGTTAATACTTGGCCGAAATACACAAACACATGTGATAATTGCGTGACAATTATAAGGTTGTTCATTATGTTGGCCCACATGAAGGCTATTGTTCGACGAGATTTATTGTCAATGTTTGATCATTGTAAAGAGGTTATCACTTACAAGTTAATATTATTGTCCACAGACTTGATATTAATGTTGTGTTGGGTACTTGGAGATGTTACCAACTTATTTGAATTTAATGATTGATTGTTAAGGTTAATATGAGTATAAAAGTTAATTTAATTTTGTTCTATGTTCAGTTATTATGTTTGCAACTTCAGTTTATACTATTACCAACAATATTTTCATGATTAATGGATCAAACTTTGAGGATTGGAAAACAAACATTGGATGATTATGACTTGTATGGATCTGGACTACGCATTAAAGATCGAACAACCATATTCTCTTGCAGATGCTAGTTTTTCTGATAAATGAAAGAACTTTGAGAAATGGAATACTTAAATCGGATTAGTTTAATGACCATTAAAGTGTGTTACTTTGGTAATCTTTCGAGACAACTTATGAAAAATCACTAAGGCCATTAAGTACCTTGCTGAAATTGAAAGCGTTTTGTTAATAATGATAAGGCTGAGACAAATACATTTTTTAGTGAGCTTGATCTCAAATAAAATATATGCAAGAGAAATATAAGGGAGTACATCATTTAGATGTCTCTCACTACTTCAAATTAAGGGAACTAAAGCTCTAGATGCTGATGACTTATTCTTACATTTAGTGTTAATTACTCTTCATGCACAATTTAGCTAATTTAAGGCCAGCTATTATTATAACTGCAAAAAGGAGAAACTGGACTCTTAATCAGGTCATTTCATATCATGTGCAAAAAGATGTAAGGTTAAAGTAGGAAATGTGGTTTGTGTTTTGAAGGATAAACTTAAAAACTTCAAGAATTAAGATTATTAAGGCAATGCCCAAAAGCCGCTAAAGGTTCAAGAAATATAGAAGATTCCATAAAGTGCTATTATTGGAAATCTAATGTTAGCTTAGGTCTTTACAATACCTAATTCGATTTTTATTGTTGGTATGTTAGATAGATACTTAAGTAATTATGGTATGGATCACCTAAGGATGACAATAAAGATATTAAGATATATACAAAGAACTAAAGATTTAATGTTGATATACAGAAAATTAGATCATCAAGAGATCATAAAGAATTTTGATTCTGAAATTATTGGATGCTAATAAAGTAAATGATCCATTTTTGGATATGTATTTCTTGTGGTCAGTGGAAACTATTTTATGGAGAAATGCTAAGCAGACACTTTTATATCACTTCAACCATGATAGCTAAATACATAGAATGTTGGGAGCATCTAATTATGGAATATAACTACGAAATATTATCACTATGCTGCATATTATTGATTTATTAAAGACCACTAAAGGTTATTGTGACAATAAATAAATAGTGTATATTCGAATAACAATAGGAACTCTATTAAGTCAATAACAATGACAAATTTCCTAATTGTGAATGAATATTATAGAGTGGACATATTATTATAGAACATATAAAGACAGACTCATTTATAGCAATCCGCTACCCAAAAAATTATCACCCAAGGTCTTTGTGAGCATACTGCTCATACGTGTGTTATGATGTTTAAGGATTTTTTTTGGTTCAGTGGGAGTCTGTGTATAGTTTTAAATGTTCTATATTTCAGTTATGGATTCCATTTTTGTGTTTTGAAAAATTTTGTACGAATTTTGGTATTTAGTTCGTACACTCTGCTTCGTTTTGGTTAATGTTGATCTCAGTAAAGTTTAAAGTTAGACCCATTGGAAATAGATATGTAAGATCACATTGCATATAATTTCCATGCCACCCAGCATGATTGATCTGTCATTGATTGTATTGGTATATGTAATTATTGAAGGGTTGAATCATGCATATAATGTGATGAAAATCTCTTTAATCCTATATTATTGTAGTTAATGGAAATATTCTTTTTAGGATATCTTAAAGTAACAGCAAGGTTTGAGTTCAATAAGGTAATACACGTTTATATGATTATATATGTAGTTCAAGTGGGAGATTGTTTGAAAATTCCCATTAGTAGACTTACATATATAAAATAAAATGTGTATAGTGGTTTTATGGTAAGTTCAATTAAAATGATATACAAGAGTTTAATTATGGACTATTAAAGTTATCAGATAATCATGGAATTAATGTGTAGATGCCATAAGGAGACATTCCATTTGTTGAGGGACTAAATTGAAAATGACATATATATATACAGTTATATATTTAGGGTTATGACCCCTAAATGACGGTAATTCATTCATGCAGTCTGTATTCTTTCTATAGTAAACAAAAACAAATGTGATACCATTCGTTTGGAAGATCCATAACCAATTCAACAGTAGTTTCAAGGATAAAGACCTAAAGATTTATTATTCAGGTACACTTCCACATTCAGTTTAATTGGTTTGTATCTCGGTGATTTCGACATAGAGATTTCATAATTAGAGATTTAATTTGTGTTAATAAACTTTCGTGTTTATGTAATTAAATCCAACATGTGTGTTGATAAACTAGGTTTTTGCACCAATTTAGAGTCTATTTTGGACTCGTTTTGATTATATATTGTGTGCATTAGTTCATGTTTTATTTTTTATTTCACTTGTTTGGACGATATGGGTGTTTGGTTCTATTCTTTTAGGAAATTAGATCGAAAAACACTAGAAGTTGATGAAAAAATCAAGTTTCAAGACTTAGTGGCTCGAGTAGAGGCTTAAACAGGATGAGAAAATGTCGAAACACGCATCTCGGGAGTACAGACAGTGAGCACAGACCATGCTTGACATTGCATGGCCCGTGCTGAAAAGTAGAATCAATACATAAGGTTGGCAGTAGGAATGCACGGTCCATGCTAAGTTAGCACGGTCCGTGCTATTTTGTATTGCACGAACCGTGCTAGTCTCGCACACCATGTTATTTTTTAGTCTTTTCTGCGGATTTCCTTTTAGGCCCTATTTGTTTCCATCTCGAGCTTAGACCACTCCCTAACTATTTAAGGGTTTCTATGCACGAAATTTGGAGAACTTTCACTATATAGAGAGAGCATAGAACTCTTGGAAAAGATGGAAAAGAGTAACAAAACTTTTACAGATCCTAGGGTTGTTGAATGTTTTATGGATTTTATTATTTAAAGTGATTTATTGTTCCGTTCTATTTCTTATTTGTGCATCATTGGTTATTGTTGTCTTATGTGATTGAACTGATCAACTTTCACATTTGCGTAGTTAATTTATTATTCACTCGAGAGATGTTAGTAGATTAACGGATTAGGATTGCACAACACAAGTCTGCTTATATTGAGAGATTGATAGGTTTCGTGGGGAGTATAAATCTAAGGTTCTAATTGAAGTTAGATAATAATTCGAGATCGAAAGATAAGAATTAAAGTTTAATCTACTTTCATAACCTACTCGAGAGAGAGACTGTGATTATTTTAGTGATTCTCCTACAAGATTTAAAATTAAATTGGTTTAATAAATTATCTAAAAATTATGAAATCCATTTACAGCAACATACTAAGATCAGTCTCCTTATCTGTTTATCCAGTTTTCTATGCTTGATTTATTTATTTAATTTGCAGTGTCCGTTTAGTTAATTAAAAACAACTCTTAATTCAGTTCTTTAGATAAAATAGGACAATATAATTGGGTATTTAGTCGAGTTACTTAGCCAATCTATGTGGATACAACCTTGCTCAACATAATTTTACTACATTTACCTCGTACACTTACAAGTAGTATTTTTATTAAAATAAAACACTGAACATGCGTCCATCATTCACAGGAGTGGAACCATAAATTTTTCACTATTTTTTCTAAGTGGATATTTTTTTCATGCAATCAAAGAAATATAATTAATAATATAAAAAAGGTAGATGTCTCGGGTTCGAGACCCCGAGACCTACCATTCCCTCTTCTTCCAACTACAAATAATTAAAAAAAAAAAAAACTTACAATCAAAATATTCATGAGAAAATATTAATATTTTATGATATTAATTAAAAATATATAATTTTGATCAAACGTATAAATATCAATAAATTTATAATATGATATTTTTGTTTCTTAACTTCACCCTTTTTTACTTGCAATATATTATGCCATTTTAGTTTCAATATATATATATATATATATATATATATATATATAATGCCATTTTCTTCATATTTTTCTATTTTCTTTTTTATTTCTTCAGACATTCCTCCCATCTTTTTATAAATTCCCTTCTTGTTGTAATCATTGAGTGTTTGATTTTTTAATTTTTAAGACATAATAAGAATGTATTTGTACATTATTATGAAAATTAATATTATTCATAATAATGAAACTATATAATTGTGATATCCCAAAATATTAATAGGGACTGTATAATTAGGACGGAGGGAATATGTCTTACGTGCCAAAATTATTATTAAAAAAATGAAAAAAAAAAAACTAGTCATGATATAATCGTATAGGGAATGTAACATGGAATCACACACCATTTGCTACTCCACTTCTGGCGTCTCAATTATCTTCGAGTCACCTCATTCAATTCATGGATTTACTTTTCTCCATTTGCAAGATTGAAAAGGAAGAGCTACGTAATTTTTTTATTTTTTATTTTTCGATTGGGGAGCCAAGTCTCCCACCAACCTCCCCCAGTTTCCCCCTGATCATGTGACGTGACACCACGTACACATCACGCGCATGGTCAGTACTGTACTGACCATGCAAGCATGAAGTTCCAAAAAATGAATTTTTTTATTATTATTTATCTCCAAAATAATTAATTATAAATATTTTTGTTCGCGTAACTAAAAAATTATGCGAAGGGGCTATTTTATAATTTGGCTCTATATGAAAAAAGAAACTATATATCCTTTCACTTTTGAGCTGTCGGCTGTAAAATAAGAACTCTTATGTATTTGGGAACTGTGGAGAGCATTAAACATAATGTTCATGATATATAATATCACTGACCCAATATATATACACCAAAATTAACATCTATATTTAAGTAACATGCAACTAATTAATCAAGGCAAAAAAAAAAAATACTGATCTAGAAGCTTATTTGGTACGTACACGTAATTAGTAATAGTAGATCTTACCGAAAGAGGCAGGTTTTGAAATGAAGACGAAGCATTGGATTGTGTATCATGATTCTCACAAGGTGGACAGATATTCGAGTCTTTAAGCCAAGAAAATGAATTAGACTTCCGATAGAACTCGAAAGGATAGCTAGATTGATTGAGAAGAAGGCAGGTTATGGCCACCGCCGTGAATAGCAACGTTATCTTAAGAGCCACAGCGCCGGAGAGCCTCAAGTGGTGGTTGCCGCTGGACTTCATGAGGGTGGCGCCGCCATATCCCCCACCTCCACCTCTGAGTGGATGCATATTCTCTTCGCCTGCAGGTCTATTTAGTGTTATAAGTCTTTATAAATATTTGAAATAATTTGTAAAACAAATTGAATATTGAATTATTATATATTTTTTTGTGCTTAAATTAAATATTCTGACCTAAGTCACTAGGGTAGGTCATTACTCATTAATAATGGCATTGCTAATTTAGAGTTGTTTAATTTCATAGTAGAGCTCGAAAACGAAAGAGGAATTAAAGGAACAAAAAAATTCAACCCTTAATAAATAAGCTGCTAGCTATAGACTAAATAAGTTGGGGTATAGAAGTGCGAATTGGATGCTCATTCAAAGAAGCAAGAGCCTTGTGTATATATATGACCTAACTTAGGCTAGCTATTTTTCAAAAAATAAATAAATAAAAGAAAATGGATGGCTTTTTTAGGAGTTATTTCTTGCAAAATATATTCACCACTTGATATATAGAGCATGAAATCTCAAAGCATATGGGGATGCATGTGATATTACTCACCTGATCGATTGGGGGCAATGTTGTAGGATCGAAGTGTAATTGTGGAAGCACCGTTGAGACACCTACTCCTAAATATTTTTGTTTTAGATTCAGAAAATAGGAAGAAGACCGACGGCAATAAATATGGAGAGGAAAGAAAGAACAAGTGCATGGGGCTTTGTTTCTTTAGTTTTCATCTATATCTGTTTACTTTATCATTCATGTTTATAAAATATTTCCTTCAAATTATTTTTATTCTTGCATATTCATATTTACTTCTAGTGTAGAATTTAAAATAGAATGTTATAGATCGATTAAATCGGTAAAATAGAGATAATTGTCAGAGATATTGTTCTATGTGAAAATGATTATTTGGATATTAGCTCTTTCTTGCTTTTTTTTAATGATAAGAAAAGTGAAATAGGATAGACTTTTTATTAGTACTCCATAACAAAATAATTTGTTCGATTATTCAAATCCCATTAAAGAACAAATAGTGATAGAACACCAATAATACTGCACTTCCTTTCCTAAAACGCACAAAGAGAGCGAAAGAGATCGAAGAGCTAGAGAGAAAGAGAGTAAAATTTCTAGCCACAAATTCTAGGAAGAGTCCAAGATCTAATAGTGGAATTCCTTTGATCAACTGGCAAAGACATATACCTTTTCCAATCATCAATCACCATCTTAATAGCACGAACTTTGTTATCCAACCCGATGCAACAATTAGCGTGCATGGTGATGACCCGATCCAGATCTTGGTTGGGTTCACAAAACCCACCAAAATCAGCTGGGTTCAAGAACCGGATCTCCAACCCGATTCCCGGAATAAACGGGTTGTTTTTTATCATGATGAGCACATCTTGGTCGTGTTTACCCGGAAAATAGTCTTGGCCCGTGTACCAGTAGTTATAGAATTGGATATTCCGACTGTTGGACTTGACATAATAGAACCCTCCATTTGGCGAATTGCTCAAATCGGAGTACCCGGCCCAGTTACGATCGCACGCAATCTGGAACTCCCCATCCGGGTAGAATCTTTCTAATGGATTCCTCAACCACATCACATCTACATCCTGATCATTTTCAAAATCAACACATATATACCAATAAATATTCCACATCGAGATTAAACTAAATAAGAAGGACAATAGAATATGTGATTGTCGTGATGTGTACTTTATAATTTCATAATTTCCTACTAAGGTAACTATGAGAAAATAAATAAATTATATATATATATATATATGTGTGTGTGTGTGTGTGTGTACATTAAAATTCGCACTACAACATTGTTGGAATAGAAAATGAAACAGGTCTCGTTTGCTTAAAGAATTAACCAAAAAAATTAAGTGAATAGTTAATAATATATTCATGAACTTTTTTAAAAAAATCAGTTTTATTTTAAAAACAATCCAAAATTACTTTGGTGGTGGAGAGATTATGTATATTATAACACTATCATATAGATGATTATTTTTTTACATTTTGAAAGGGAAAAATTAAGGGACAATCACAAAATTTGAATGTTTGATGCTAAAATAGAAAAAGTGTAAACAAAAGGAAGGGGAAAACAGATTTGAATGCTATGTATGTGTTGAAAAATTGGATTTAATAAATTGAGCCGTGACTCATTTTATCTGATTTTTTGTGACCGGATTATTTAATTTTGGAGGAATTAAATAGCGTACGATTGATCTATGTTTGTAGTAGATAATTGTAGTATTTTTATTTTTTCAAATTCGATTTTCGGTGAGTGAGAAATAAATAGTTGAAGTCGGTCACACGACTGGGCATTTATGGTGTGTTGGATAATGTGTTTAAAGCACATTTAATTATCACGCATTGATTTCGATTTCTTAACTTAATTAGTTAAGAAACGTATTAAGTGTATTAACACTTAAGTGTAATAACTAAGTGCACAAGCATATGGGCCGTGAGCTCACACGCACCCGTCCGTGCCCGTGCTTGAATTTCAGAAGGTGTAATTCATATAACAGTATGTGCATAGTGTAATGATCCAAATAAATATTGTCATGTTGCAAATAAAAAAATATATATGAAAGTTGATGTTCTCTCCTTCATGTAATCAATATTGGATTGAAAATATCGTTCACGTTGCAGTTGAAAAAAAATCTTAAAGCTCATGCATAATATTGGGAAAATTTTTTAAAAAAAAATGTTGTCAATATTAATTAACCCAAAATTAATTGGAATTAATTTTGCGAAGAAAAATGGGAAGGGAAAGGAAAATACGTACGGTGAAGACGAAGTCATAACCCAATTGAAGAACAGTGCGCAGAAAATCAAACCTTCGCCACATCATCTTTAGATAATGCTCGGTCATGTAAGGCGCCTCGCCGGAGAAGTCAACGCCATCGGTGGTGATGGCGTAGCAGTGGAGGCGTTCCGCCAAGCAACGGTTATACGCCGTTTGGTCAAATGCGCCGAACACCACGTGTTTCAACAGATCTTCCGTTCCGTTTCCAATTCTGAAGCTCTCTAGGAATAGATCGAGCATGGAATTCGGTTCCGTCCATGCTGCATTTAGACTCGTGATTATCACCGTTTTGTTGTCCTTCATCAACGCCTTTCTCAATGTTTCTTCCAATTCATCATTCTCCTCTTTTCCCTATTTCATAAATTAAACATAATCGAATTGTTAATTATAATTTTTCCAGAATAATTAGAAATTTCATGCTGAAATTAAATGTGTTCAAGGCCTTCCAGCTGCTATACACGCACACACACTATTAGTTTGGACGGGAATGTATATGTTATAATTTGTGTTCGTTTTGAATTAAAAATAAAATTTAATTTGTTATTTATGGTGTTCGTGCAAATACACGCCAGTCGTGCAAAGCAAGCATGAACTTCAATCCAGGGACAGATTAGTTTTAATTTTTTTAAAGAATTTAAATAAATTAATGGGGAGCATTTTCATGCTAGTGGTTAAAAACTATATATATTTTTAAGTTGTGGCTAAAAAAATAATTTCAAAGTCCTAAATGTCTATTTTATAATTTGGCATTATTATCAATTACATGAAAAAGAAATTCTAGCCTTTCACTTTTAATTAAGCTCTCGGTTGTAAAATAAGAATTCTTATGTATTTGGGAACAATAGAGAGCTACTAGCATTACTTAAGCATATGAAGCTCATGATATGCATAAAGGATCTTGTGTGAGAGTGAGACCATCTATATATTATACATATGCTACACCGACACAATGTATCTGATCCTTTATTGCACTGTACACACAAAATTAACAATATCCATTTCTAATTACATGCAACTAATTACGAAAAAAGAAAAAACTGATCTATAAGCATATCATGTCTGTAATTAATCATAGCATATATGATATATATATATATATAGCTTACCAAAAGAGATGTGTTTTGTGACATGAACTGATAAAATGAAGACGAAGCATTCAATTGCGCATCATGATTCTCACAAGATGAAGATATATTTGAAGCTCTGGGCCAAACAAGTGAATTAGACTTCAGATAGAACTCCAAAGGATAGCTAGATTGATAGAAAAGAAGGCAGGTTATGGCCACCACCGCGAATACCAACGTTATCTTAAGAGCCACCGCGCCGGAGAGCTTCAGGTGGTGGTTGCCGCTGGACTCCAGGTTGTCACCGTCCCGTTTAGGGGTGGCGCCGCCATCCTCACTTCTACTTCTGGCTGGATGCATTTCTTTTCGCTGGTCTAGTGGTATGTACTGTTATTGTGCGCTTACAGAGTATATATAATTAAACGATATGATGTAACTAGTCAAACATCAATTTTGTCCAACAATATATGGTATGTCTAACGGATTATAATCCGTTAGACAGGTCAAACCGCAATATACTCGTCCGACGCTAATGCGCGACGCAGCATAAAAGATATAAATTCATTCAAAAATTTAAATAAATTCAATTTAATTTTAAGGTCATTAATTCCATGTTAGGGTATATATTTATTTCAAAAAAATATAATTATCGAAAACAGTGCATAAGACTAAGATAGTGCACTATGTGAGACGACAAAAAAAAAAAAAAAAACTTAAATGAATCCAATTTAGTTTTAGGATTAATTAATTTTATTTTAGGGTATTTTTCGTCACGCATTAGTGAATTACCGTTTAATAAATAGCATAAAAAGTTCCTCTATTATTGTAAATTTTAATTTGGCAAAAAAATCCCTTTTTCGTCAAATATCACATTGAGTTATCTACACCCGCCGATATCGATACTAGCTACATTTTGAATTTTTTATACAATTTTTACTACACAAAAGGATATTTTTTTTACTTTTCGCCATACATAAATAAATATTTTGACTATTTGTATTTTATATGTTTTTTGTCAGGCTTCAAATTTTGAGGCTATAAGATTTTTACCCTATTGCTATATTAATTTTCATAATACACACACACATACACACACACATATATATATATATATCTCGTGGCCTAATGCACTAATTAAATTAAAGTACGTAATAACCTTGCAAAATGCATCAAGCAACAAAAATAATTAAATCGTTAAGGGCCCCATGAAAAATATAAATTAATAATTATTAAATTCTATACAATATAAGAAGTCATTAGAAGAGAGAAGAATGTAATATATTCTACCTTCATTTCCGAATATTAGTTGGGGTCAAATGTTTGCAGGTATATCATATTTATGAACCTTATTATTTAACCACAGTATTTAAACTTAAGAAAAAAAAAATGCACTTTTTGAAACTGTTGTACCCTGTAGAAAATTATGATGCCATTAACATAATTTTTAAAGATTACAGTTTTATGACGAAATTGTTTTCATTAAAAAATATTTTTTACGATTGTTGGAAAATTGGATTAATAAAGTGAGTCGTGACTCATTTTATCCGATTTTTGGTGACTGGGTTATTTAATTTTGAAGGAATTAAATAGCATACGATAGATCTATATTTGTAGTAGATAATTGTAGTATTTTTATTTTCTTAAATTTGATTTTCGGTAAGTGAGAAATAAATGGTTGAAGTCGGTCACAAGATTGAGCATTTATGGTGTGTGGGATAATGTGTTTAAAGCATATTTAATGATCTCACGTTAATTTCTTAACTTAGTTAAGATATGTATTTAATTGTATTAACACTTAAGTTTAATAACTAAGTGCACAAGGATATGGGTCATGAGCCCACACGCGCTCCCGCCCGTGCCCGTCCTCGAACTTGGATCTTGGCAATTAGACTTTGGGCGTACGTGGACTTCCGGGACTTAGCCGTTCCAGTTTTATGGTTCAGAAACGGTCGGTTTGTAGAGCGGGTTAGCAGGTCAGATGCATGATCCGCGGGTGCACCTGGAGCTGGTATAGTTAAGAGACTTGATGTGTGTAACTCCTGGAGGCTCTTAATTACAGAGCTGTAACTCCTGGAGGTTACACCACACCCTAGTTGTCTGCACAAACTTAGTATCATATTGTTTGCATAGAATTCTCTTCGAGTCTATAGCCCCCAGTTCTCGATGTTGTCTAGTTCGCCGGAGCTTTGTGGTGCTACTGCCGAAAGGACGAAGCCGTTTCATCTTTGAGAGACAATCCGCCTAACCGTGAGCACTAGGTGGGACGTATTTGTCTTACGGAGAGAGGTCCCCTCGACTCGACTTGCCGGAACCTGCTTCAAGTTCCAGTTTGTTCTAAATTGTTTAATTTAGTTTATTGTACTTGTTTATACTCTTCTACTCCTTGTGTGTTCTTTGTAATTCAGAGTATAACGAATTCCAGAATGTGTAATTTTTTCTAACAATGATATCATGTCGTTTTAAATAGAGATTTTTTAAAAGTTCGTCATAAATAAATTAAACTTCATTTTAAGTGACAACAATGTCATCACAAAAATGTCATAAGATATTGTGTGTGCTAACTATAGAAGACGTGTCATTACTCAAGACTATTATGAGTGACGATATTTATTATCTCTAATAATATTATCTCTAAACACCATTTTTATTAGAGCTTGTAATGATGAACTATTAAAAAGATATTTTCTTCACTTAAAATATAAACAAATGCCACTACAGGAAGCTACGTAATAATGCCTTTAGAGAATATTTCAAATCCATCTCAATTATGAAATTTGGGCAGATTTTGAAGAAGCTGCGTAGCTACTTTAAAGGATAATTCAAACACACCATAAATAAATACTGTTAAGTCTTTATAAGGATTTGAAATTCGTAAAATAAAATTGATCGAACGAAGTGATTTTGAACTATTTTCTTGGCTTAAAAAAAAAATCTGGCCTACTTAAGTCACTAGCTAGGCTATGCCATTACTCATAAATAATGGTATTAATTTAGACTTCCTTCATGGTTGAACTCGAAAGAAGAAAAATGAAAGGCAAAAATAAATAAATAAATAAATTAATTAATCAACCCTTAGAAAGTAATTGAAAAGCTAGCTATATAGCCTATAGGTTATTGTACTCGGAATAATTGACCTTGTACATGTACGACCTAACTTAGGCTATTTTTCAAAATAAATAAAATAAAATAAAATGGAAAGCTTTGTTAGGAATTATTTGTTGCAAAAAAAATTCACACTATTCCAAGACTAATCGTGTAACGGAAAAATTCTATCATATCCTATCGGCTACTACCCACGTGAAATAAGATGCTGTCATTTGGCATGAAGATTTTATGGAAGTTTGATAAATATAGTGATTGTATAGTTGTTAAATTCCTATTCCATGTGGGTATTATCCAATGGGGGGGGGAGGGAGTGTAACATCTCAAATCCAAATATAAAGGTCCAATTCATTTTTTTGTAGAGCTTAAATGATAAGTTATATCCATTTTTAATAAAAAGTTCAAATGATGGGATTTCTAATTCGACTATGATTTTAATTATTTACGGTCTAGTTATTATCTAATTGAGATAAACAAATGCATGAGATGATAGTGCTCGCCGATACGAATCCACATAATTTAGTTTTACTAAAATAGGAATTCATTTAGCCAAGATATGTTTTTTTCTCTAATTTAAATTCTAATTAGGATTATTTAGAGAAGTGGTATAAATATACCTTATTTCCATGTTAGGTCATTTGTTGGGGAACAAATTAGGTCGGCTCCCATTCCTCCTCTCTTCTCTCACATCTCACCTCTCCCCTCCTCCGCCAGAGCTACCACCGCTGTGCGGCCTCCTTTTTGGCATGCAATTACATTTTTAGATTTTCCTCTTTTCCCTCTTTTCATTTTTTCGATTATTTTTTAAACATTTTGAGATTTACGCATCCAATTTTTGGATCTAAGAGTGGGTTAAACCCTAACCTTTTAGAACCGCATTTCTTTCTTTATTTTACGATTTCTATTTTGATTCTTATGGTTATAAATATGGATTTACGGAGTATTTTGATTATATATTTTAAATATCATTTTAATCTTGATTTTTAGTGTTCTTAGTGTTCTTGAACACTTTAGTTGATTGAGTTGATGAAGAAATGAATGAAAATTGATTTTGATGTGTGTGTATAGTGGGTGTGAATGCGTCTGCGTGTGTTGGGTGTGTGTGCATGGTTTTTCCTTTCTGTTTTCTTTTAATTTTTTATGTTATTTATAATATAGATCAATGTAATTAAAAAGCTTAGAAATTGTAACGCTCCAGGCCCACGAGGGTGTGGCCCAGTAACGAAACGACCAGTGACACATTGTCGTTTTGTATGCAAAATTACACCTGTAGGCAAAACCCTACAAATGCTTTAATTTTCCCTCACATATTGCAACAAGATGTCCAATTTGACTTTGATGAAGACTACAAAAGGGTATTTGATATGCTAAAAAATCAACTGATCACAACACTAATTATATAACCTCGGATTGGAGAATATCTTTTGAGATAATGTATGTCGCTAGCGACTATGATGTGGACACAGTGTTGGGTTAGAAAAGAGAAAAGGAAAGTCATATAATTTACCATGCCTCCAAAACTTTGAATGGGGCACATCGTAATTACACCAATACTAAAAAGGAACTACTGGCAGTAATGTTTGCATTTGAGAAATTTTGGTCTTATCTCCTAAGGGCCAAGAGCATTGTTTACATTGATCATGGTGCCCTCCGGCACTTAATGGCTAAAAAAAAAATAAAGTTAAGATTGATTAGATGTATTTTGTTGTTGCAGGAGGTTGATGTTGAGATTTGAGATAAGAGTAGGGCACATAATTTAGTGTTTGGCCATCTGAGTCGGGTGTTGACCAAGAAAATGTTGTAACCCTAATGTCTCAAGAGTCGGAGGGGAATGATACTAAGGCTGGGAAAGCTGGTGAGGCTTGCAAGACTCCATTTTTAGGGTTCAAGCAAGGGAAATTTGAATTGAGGATCGAGAGTCAGGGCAGTTCGATCCTAATTAAGGCTAAATCGGGTTGGGTTGCTGAGGAGTAATCGGAGTGGGCCACGTTTTGGTTATAGGCTAGTTGTTGACAGTTAGGCCACATTGGTCTAATGGGCTAGTTAGATTTTAATTCAATTAAAGACTGAATCCATTTGTATGTTAAGGTTTTAATATTCCAATTAAGTGGTCCCCAATTGTATGACTTAAATATGCTGTAACAATCTTTTTGGATCATTATGAAAAAGTTATCAAAGTTTTCTCCCCCTTTTCTCTCTAATCTCTCTCTCTCTCTCTCTCTCTCTCTCTCTCTCTTCTTCGTCCCTTTCCCAATCCCCTATTTCCCTCAATTCTATTACAATCACCAATTGTTATATTTAAATATATATTCATCCATCAAAATCTATACAAAATTGGCAAGAAAAAGAGCAAAAACAACCGCAATACTTTGGAATCCATAACATTTGGTATCAAAGCCACAGGTCCTCGACCATGGCGGATGGAACTCGTTTGAAAGAGCCGCAAGACGGACAAACCAAGCTTAATCAAATCTGGCAAACAGAGACAATGAAATGAGATGTTGTTGAACAAAAGTTGCAAGAAAAAATGGAAAATATACAATAAGACATGGTTGCTAGGATGGAGGGTATACAATTAGGTATGATCGCAACAGTTGATCAACTCGCTAAATCTCTTACTGCCTTACAAACCCAGCTATCCCAGTCCTCTCCTAAGACTATCCACATCAGTGACCTCATCCAACCCAACCTTCAAATAAAATATGAATTTCTCTCTCCTCCACATCCACAACCTCCAACTTTATATAATTTATACTCTCATCAGTGACCTTCATCCAACCCAACCTTCAAATAAAATATTAATTTTTCCTTTTCTTCCAACCTGCATAAAATATTTGTCATTTTTTTTAATAAGAACATGTTATTAAAATAATATTTTTCTCTTGCATATAAAAAATATTAATTAATTTATTAAAATTTTGTAGTTCTTAGATCCTAAATGTAAAAGATAGTTTTAGGTTGTGTGTAAAACATATCAATATTAGACTCTATTATGAGAACATGTGAAATTTTAAATTACGAGCACATAAAATGTAAATTACATAAATATTGGTGTATTTAAAAAAAAATTATATAAATTATTTATATGACATATATAATTATAATTATAATTATGTGGCACCCAATCAGAGGGTGCCACGTGTACAACAATTGGGTCAGGCCTTGGAGGTGGCCAACCGACTCAAGTCATCAATTTCCATGACTTTTCCTTTTTTTTTCCCTCAAAGTTTTATCTTTTTGTGGTGACCTCTTACAAGAGGTCACCAATGGGAGTAGTCTAAGAAAGGAATAGGTGACAATGAATCCATTTTGGGAGCTCCACCTTAACTGCATATGGGGGAGGGTTCATGTTGGTCCCGAGCGAGCCGATATTAGTTTAGAGGGGGTGAATAAACTGATAAAACTCTTTGCTTCAAATGCGGAATAATAGGGGGCCCTTTTGACTCGCTTAAGAAAGACTTATCTATGCACAACCTTATGGATCAGTTAAGGCAGTTTGGGTGCAGCTTGTGTGAGTTGGTGTACAGTTCAAAGATATGCAATAACCAAATCAGTACAACACACAAGAGATTTATAGAGGTTCGAAGTCTCAAACTTCTACGTCCTCTCTTCCTTCCGCAGAAAAAGGACAACTTCACTATATAACTTGAGTTTCTTTACAAATTACACAATGAAGGACAGTTGGCTGAACCTGGTAACTGCTCGCTACCTCAGTGGGTCGACGGCTCACACTTGAAGTCCCTAACTGCTCGCTAGGAAGATAGGTGCTATTGTCGTCTTTACAAGGTTTTAGATCTCTTTCGATCTTCAAGATGTTAGTCTTGAATAGGGGGTATCAACTGATGTGCTCCTTGAATTGAGCTGGGTAGTTGATCGTTGTATAGCTGGAACTGAGAAGGCTGCCCTAGCTGGATCGTCAACAACTGGCTGAATATCTTGATTTTGTAAATTCTTCTTCTCAGTTGGATTCTCGCAGTTTCTATCAAGTGCTGAACTTGAGCTTGAGTGGGAGGGAGAAAGAAAAGCTCTTGCTTGTATATGCGAAAGTTGTGAAGGCGATTAGTTCTGTGTCAAGAGTTTGCGAAGAGTGTTTTAAGCTCTGATTCACTCGTCTTTTATAGAGGAGTAATTTTATGACCATTGAGTTCCATTGTTCATTGATCGGTGGCTCTATTGGCTCATCAATGGAAGATGGTCTTTAATGATCGCTTGGAGCTTTTGGTTGAAGTAGTCGTTACTCTGCCAATCGATCTTCATTAGATATTTAATTCCATGATCTTTGTAGGATCCTACATTTATTCCAAGATTCGCCGGTTTAAGCAATAAACTCCAGGGTTCTCTGGCTTCAGCTTTCTTGGCAGTTTTGAGTTCCAGTTGGCAGTTCTGGATTTGTCAGCTCAGTTTGATTATCGCTCTAGCTAGCAGTTCCAAGCTTGTCAGCTGAGTTTGGCTATTGCTCAAGTTGGCAGTTCTGGGCTTGTCAGCTGAGTTTGGCTATTGCTCCAGTTGGCAGTTCTGAGCTTGTCAGCTGAGTTTGGCTATTGCTCCAGTTAGCAGTTCTGGGCTTGTCAGTTGAGTTTGGCTATTGCTCCAGTTGGCAGTTCTAAGCTTGTCAGCTGAGTTTGGCTATTGCTCCAGTTGGTAGTTCCGGGCTTGTCAGCTGAGTTTGGCTATTACTCCAGTTGGCAGTTCTGGGCTTGTCAGCTGAGTTTGGCTATTGCTCCAGTTGGCAGTTCTGGACTTGTCAGCTGAGTTGTCTCGTTTGCTTCAGTTTGATCATCAGTTGGATACTTCCAGTCTCTAGCTTAAACTGATGTTTTATCAGTTTCTTCAGTCTTTAGTCAATTCTTTTCTCCCTCAGCTCAACTGACTTAGATGTCAGTTTGTTTCGACTGGTTCAACTCTTCAATTGAGTTGAATTTTGACTGGATGACGTGTCTTTCAGCTTGTAGACCATACTTCAGATTGGTTAACTTTGACTTTACTTGAGTTCCTTTCTGATGCTCTGGATTGGTCAGCTCCGATCTACAACTTGAATTTTAGTCAGTTTTTCATAACTAATTTTGACATCTCATCAAAACCTAATCTAGGGGTTCCTTGATAGTTTTTCCTAACAGCTCACAATCTAAAACCCTTTTCCCTAACAGAAGCAGGATGATAATGGAATCATATTCAAATCAGGCTTATTCACCCATTCCCAGGGTGGATTTCCCTAAATTTGACGGTTCAAACCCTAGGGGATGGGTCTTGCACTGTATGGGTTATTTTAAAATAGTTCACAACATATCCGATGAGCAGAAGATCACATTGGCAGCCATGAATTTTGAGGGCAGAGCTGCCTTTTGGTTTCAGAATTTCAGCTCCAAATATGAAGAAGTCTCTTGGGAATAATTCGTGGAGGTGGTTTCTACAAGACTTGGAGACATTTAGGGATCTCAAATTGTGGTTAAATTTAACAAACTCAAACATAGTGGAGACTACCTAGATTATGTGGATAAGTTTGAGGAGTTGAAGGAATATATGGTGATGTGTAATCAGGGAGCTTATACAGAATCCTATTTCATTGCTAGCTTTCTAAGTAGATTAAGTGAAGAGCTGAGGGCAGCTGTATCAATGTTCAATCCCACCACCTTATAGCAAGCTATAGATCTGGGACAGAATCAACTAATCACATTGGATGCTCTTACTAAGAAGTTGAAGGGAAGCACCAAACCTACCAGTAACTGGGCTAATTCAAGGGTTAGGTTACAGGCCCCTCAAGGTTTCCCTACTCTCTCTAAGGAGCTATCAAATCCTAAAAAACCAGTTAAGTTACTGACAGCAGCCCAGATGGCTGATAGGAGAGCCCTAGGCCTCTGCTATAACTGTGATGAGAAGTATACTGCAGGGCATAGGTGCACTCACAAGGTACACTACATGATTATGTCAGAAGAAGAAGAGGTTGCTTATCTACAATCTCTTATTAATATGGAGGAAGACCCAGGCCCAAATACTCATTTAGAAGAGGCACAAATGTTTTTGCACTCTCTTAAGAGCAATGATTCCATTACTACCTTAAGGTTTACTGGGCACTGCAAGGGCCAGAACTTGCAGATCTTAGTGGATACAGGCAGCACATTAAGCTTCATCAAGGAATCCACTGTACAGTTACTAGGCTGTGATATTGTGACTGTTAATCCATTGCTCATCAAGGTGGCCAATAGTCAGAGATTAATTAGTAGAACTGTAGCAGATGGGTTTTAGTGGCAGATGCAGGGGGTTAAGCTTAACTACCCACTTAGGCTACTCCAACATGAGGGTTGTGATGTGATATTAGGAGGTGACTGGTTGAAGACCTGCTCTCCAGTGGAGCTGGATTATGACTTGATGACAGTCACTATTAAGTAGCTTGGGAAGAAGCTCAAACTACAGGCTAATAGATCCCAGTCAAAATGTCAGTTTATGTCACACCACTCACTATTTAAATTGCTATATTCTAATTCAAAGAAGGACATAGAAGAACTCTTTATGCTCACAGTTCATCACAATACTCCTAAGGAAACTGACATGCTAGAAGGTCTCCTCACAGAGTTTGAAGACATTTTTAAGGAGCCTGAGGGGTTACCCCTTGCAAGAGGGATTGAACACCAAATCATACTAAAGCCAGGAACCATACTAAAGCATCAATATCCCTACAGGTCTTTCCATCAGCACAAGGATGAGATTGAAATGATAGTTAGGAAATTACAGGCTTCAGGAGTTATACAACATAGCAGAAGCCCTTTTGTCTCTCATGTATTATTGGTTAAAAAGAAAGATGGAACATGGAGGCTTTGTGTAGACTACAGGTACTTGAATAACTACACTGTGAAGCATGACTACCCTATACCACTAATTGATGAACTCCTGGATGAGCTGCATGGGTCTAAGTTCTTTTCAAAAATAGACCTCAGGTCTGGCTATTTTCAAATCCTTATGGAACCTGAGCACAGACGCTTTATAGCTTTCAGGACTCATGAGGGTTACTATGAATTCCTAGTGATGCCCTTTGGGTTTTGTAATGCCCCAGCTATCTTTCAATCTTTGATGAATCAGGTTTTCAAGGATTATCTAAGGAATCACACCCTGGTATTCTTTGATGACATTTTGATCTACTGTAAAAGTTGGCAGGACCATATAACACACCTGAGGGAGGTATTCACTCTACTGAGGAAACACACCTTATTTGCTAAGAAATCTAAGTGTTCATTCGGACAGACCAGCATTGAATATTTGGTTCACATAATCAGTGGAGATGGGGTCTCTATAGACCCACAAAAGATTGAATGCATGTTGAGGTGGCCACAGCCTAAGAACATCAAGCAGCTAAAGGGTTTCCTAGGCTTGACTAGTTACTTTAGGAAATTAATTAAAGGGTATGGTGCTATTAGCAAGCCCTTGACATCTTTATTGAAGAAAAATGGGTTTAAGTGGGGTGATGAAGCACAACAGGCTTTCCAGAACCTGAAGGAAGCCATGGTGCAAGCACCTGTCCTAGCCCTACCAGATTTCTTTAAACCCTTTGTTCTGGAAACAGATGTTAGTGGAGTGGGCATTGGGGTTGTACTGATGCAAATGGGAAGGCCACTAGCTTTTCTAAGCAAGACTCTATGCTTAAAAAACCAAGCCCCTATCTATTTATGAGAGGGAATTCCTAGCTATACTCATGGCCATACAAAAGTGGAAACACTACTTACAGGGACACAGGTTCATCATCAGGACTGATCAACAAGCCCTCAAACATCTACTAGATCAGAAAACCATGAATCATATTCAACAAGGATGGATTACCAAACTCTTGGGGCTAGATTATGAGATCCACTATAAAAGGGGTACAGAGAATAGGGCAGCTGATGCCCTGTCCAGGGTCCAAGGTCTAGAGGAGGAGTGTCAGGCTCTGAGTACAGTTACCCTCTTATGGATGCATGAGATCTTGCAGAGTTATGATGGGGACCCCTACATTGTAAAACTAAAAGAATCTCTCCAAACTGAAGCTACAGGAAATTCTCATTTCACCTTGACACAGGGTATACTCAGGTATAAGGGCAGGCTAGTGATAGGGAATGCTCCTGATCTTAAGGCTAAAATTTTAGCCACTATGCACAATTCTCCTTATGGTAGCCACTCTAGAGTACAAAGTACCTACATGAGACTCAAATCTGTATTTTTCTGGCCTGGAATGAAGTTTGAAGTGGTGGAGTTGATAAGGGCTTGTTATGTCTATGCACTTAACAAGACCAATTTTGGAGCTACACAAGGCCTTCTGCAACCTCTACCCATTCCTGACCAACCTTGGAGTCATATCACAATGGATTTTATTGAGGATCTTTCTAAATCTAGTGGGAAGGATGTCATTTTGGTGGTCATTGACAGACTGACTAAGTTTGGTCATTTCTTGGCACTATCACACCCTTTCTCAGCTCAGAGTGTGGCTAAACTATTCCTAGACCACATCTACTAATTGCATGGTTTACCTGTCAGCATTGTTACTGACAGAGATAAGGTTTTTACAAGCAGTTTTTGGAGAGAATTATTCAAGGCACTAGGGGTTTCACTGAATTTCTCTTCAGCTTATCATCCAAAAACAGATGGCCAAACCGAGAGATTGAACCAATGCCTGGAGAAATCAACCTAAATAGTGCATCAAATGGCTTTCTTTGGCGGAGCACTAGTACAATACCAACTACCACACTGCATTAAAGGTGTAACACCCCAGATTTTTGAATAAGGTTTAGAGAATTGTTAATGGTAATTAATTAGTTAAGGAAGAAATTTAAATAAGGTTAATTAAGTTCAGATGTCAGTCACGACTCTAGGGGTCAGTTTTTGTGAAATCGTCTTTTCAGAAAATGTGATCTTAATTTTATTTTGGCCATTTGTGGTCTCATTAGAAAGGTTTTAACTAGAGAAGTGTGCCGGTGTTCCCAAAATTTTATTTTGAAGTCATTTGAGTTCCCAATGATGAAAAATGTATTTAAAGGATAAATGAATAGTAACTTTTACGTGCGTTCGTATTTTGAGAAATATACGAAATCCTCCTCGTTGATCCAAGTCTTATTCTGTTAAGCCCCTCTTATGGAATTACTCAAGGATTCCATTAGCATTCACGAATTTTCATTCTGAGGTCAATCGAACGCTGGGAGCAAAATCTGTCAGTCTGAGTGAATAGTAAAAAGTAATTCCAAAAAGGAAATCTTTGCTCGTCTTTCTTCTAATGACCTCATCTTCATCACGAGTCAAGTTGGTTCACTAGTATTCGAGCCAACGATTCTTGCGGTATTTTTAGATTTCGTGTCTGAGGTCATTTGGACCTCGACATCGAATAAAGCAGCTTTTAACTGAACCTGGGGTAACTTTTGTAATGTTTCCGCACTGGAGTGGCTTCTCAAGGAAGCCAAGCTCCCCTCTATAAATACAAGGCCCCCTCCTTCACTTCATTTGTTCATTTCCATCATTTGATCTCACTTGCAAAAGAGTGGGAAAGCTTTGAGAGCCGAGAGAGTTCTGTCGAAGTAAAAAGCGTTCTTCGTGAGTGTTCTGCAAGACGACAATCGGAGTGGTATGGAAGGAATGCAATGAGGGAAGGTGATAGGGGCACTATTGGGTTGTAGCAGGCGGCTCTGCCGCTGTTGTAACTCGACGAGACACCGAGCTAGTCACCTTCCTTCGACGCACCTAACCCCGTCCATTCTTGTTCGTCGGTCTCAATTTCCATTTCTTTTCCATTTTTTAATTCCGCATTTACTTTCCATTCTTCATGTTCTTCATTATTACTCGTTTACTTTCCACCTAAAGTTATATTTCGATTCTCATTAAAGTTCCAAGTTAATAGCATTTCCATTATATTGCTCGTTATTATTCCCGTTATTATTCCCGTCATTAATTCTCATAATTAGTCTCGTTTATTCCGTTAAAAGTTCTATTCAAGTTATATTTAAGATTTCATCGTTATTCTAAATGTCTAAAGAAGATTTTCATGTTTATGTCATTATAATGTTGATTTCTTTTTAAGTTTAAAGCATGTTCGTTTCTATATTTTATTCAAAGTTCTAAGTCTTATTTCAAGTTTAAAGCGTCGAGGAAAGAGAGAGACGAACGAGTAACGCCTCGACCAACACTTCAATCAAGAGTTTTGGAAGTTCATGAAGGAGCACGGACCGTGCAAAGGTTGCACGGCCTGTGCAAAGCCGTCCAGAAATCACGGTATGAGTCTGGGAAGCTAGCACAGACCGTGCTAGGCTAGCATGGACCGTGCTAGGGCTTGTAAGGATCGTGCTATGCTTGCACGGCCCGTGTCGGAAAGTCTGGGTATCTGGTTCTCGCCCTATTAATTAGCACGGCCCGTGCTATGCTTGCATCGTCCATGCCATGCTTCTGCCACCCTGTTTTGTCTTAAATCATGTCTAAAGTCGTGCTATCTATGTTTAAGTCCTAGTTAAGGGTAGATGAGTTAGATATTGTTTTTCGTATTGGTTGTTATAATCTTCAAAAAAGGCCGCTAAGTTGATGATTCGACTTTTGTAGGAGGTAGTGAGCCTCGTGGGAATTCAGAGAAGGACCATCAACTAATTGATTCATCTTCTGCTCAGTAGTCGAGGTGGATAAATCTATACTCATCTAAAGTTTGAGCTAATAAGCTCTAGAAGCATATAGGGCAAATGAGATATCTAATAAAATATTTTGCTCTGTCTGATTGATCTCTGTACAAGGAAAGAAGGAAAAAAGAAAGATGTTATATTTTAATTGAATCTCGGGCATGTTTAGAAATGCTAGAAATATTTAAGTATTATTTATGCTTAGCATGAGATATTTGGAATTGTCTTTAGTTGCAATTCGTATTTATGTACGTTCATTTTCTTGTATTTGAATGTTGATTCTTTGTTAAAGCTCGTATAGTTAAGGATTAAATATTTCCTTGTTAGGGTAGTGTTAAATCCCTTATAGGCCTAGATCATGCTATATTAAAGGATTAGCCTCTAGACGTTGCTCTAGGATTGGTTTTGCTAGCAAGGTTAAGGAAGGAAGGATCTTAGCATTTCGCTTAAGCAGAAATTGAGCTCAGAGGATCTATCAACTTTTAAGTGAGTCACTGCTGGGTTAATTCCCTCGCAAACTCATTTGGATATTTAAGGTAACCTCTTCTTCTATCCTATGGCATGCCTAAGGGTGTTGTTCACATCAGGTTTGAGCCAAGATATGCCCAAAAGAAAAGAAAAGGTTTTACGGATATGGAGAGGGCTTTTGCGTTTTGCTCTCCATATACCGTCAGTTAATTATTGGATATCTTGAAGTTATTAAAGTGTTTTGTTAAAACCCACTGAGTACATTAGTGCTCATGCCCCCTCTTTTTCAAATATTTTCAGGTTGAGATGCTGAGGATGTTGGTGGTTGTGGATGTGGGTTGGCTGCCAAGATTGTTTTGCTATAGTCTAAGTTTCTTTTGAAATCCCATGATGTTTCTGCTACTCTGATACACTCTTATAATTCCTAAGTTCTATTATGTTTATCGAGATTCTATGAATATTCCCTAGACATGACTTCTATATATATAAATGATGCATATTTAGTTTTATTCCTGCTTCTCGAGTATATTTCCTTTCGCCTATGAAGAGGCTTGTTCATGTTGGTATTTGTTTATCCGCTTTGACCTATGAACGGGTCTATGCTTGTTGGTATCTGATTAGTTAGCCGTTTCATTCCGCTAAAGCATGTTTCCTTCTTAATCAAGTAAACCCGAGTATCGTCACCTATCTTTCAAAAGTACATCTTAATTCTTAAAACTTCTTCGTTAATCTTTTGCCTTTATTCATTAATTCCTTAATAACACTCTGTCTCCATTCATTAATCCCTATTTCGGGACCGGGCTGTTACAGAAGGCAACACCCTTCCAAGCTCTGTATGGTTATGCTCCACCATACCTTTCAACAGGACCCTACCTGGACACCTCTAACCCTGAAGTTATAGAGGCGATCCATGACAGACATCTCATGCTACAGCAGTTCAAAGAAAACCTAAGGGTGGCTCAGGAACGAATGAGGGCTTATGCTAACAAATCAAGAGAAGAGAAGACCTACGAGGTGGGAGATCAGGTTTATCTCAAACTCCAGCCATACTGCCAGAATTCTATCCAATTGAGGAAAAGCCTAAAGATTTCCTCCAAGTTCTTCAGCCCCTATACGATAATAGAGCGTATCAGGCCAGTCGTCTACCGACTAGACCTACCTGAAGGGTCACGAGTACACCCTGTGTTTCACATGTCCCTTCTTAAGAAAAAAATCGGGGACACAATTGTACCATTACCTGAGTTACCTGCAACCAATAAAGAAGGCACCTTTTGGTTAATCCCAAGTGCGGTGCTTGGCACCCGAACTCTGCTGAGAGGTAAAACCACCGTCGATCAAATTCTAGTCCTTTGGAATGATGAAAGGCTAAGCATTGTATCGTGGGAGGATCAGCAATTCTTCAAGCGGAAATTTCCCAATTTCAATCCTTATGGACAAGGATCAAAATCGGCAGGGGGTAATGTTGTAAACCTAATGTCTCAAGAGTCGGAGGGAAAGGATACTAAGGCTGGGAAAGCTAGTGAGGCTTGCAAGACTCCATTTTTAAGGTTCGAGTAAGGGAAATCTGAATTGGGGATCGAGGGTCAGGGCAGTTCGATCCTAATTAAGTCTAAATCGGGTTGAGTTGCTGAGGAGTAATCAGAGCGGGCCACGTTTTGGTTATGGGCTAGTTGTTGACAATTGGGCCACATTCATCTAATGGGCTGGTTAGATTTTAATTCAATTAAGGACTGAGTCTAATTGTATGTTAGGATTTTAATATTCCAATTAAGTGGTCCCCAATTGTATGACTTAAATATGTTGTAACAATCTTTTTGGATCATTATGAAAAAGTTATCCAAGTATCCTCCCCCTTTTCTCTCTAATCTCTCTCTTTTCTTCGTCCCTTTCCCAATCCCATATTTCCCTAAATTCTATTACAATCACCAATTGTTACATTTAAATACAGATTCATCCATCAAAATATATACAAAATTGGCAAGAAAAGGAGTAAAAACAACCGCAACACTTTGGAATCCATAACAGAAAAATAATGAAGTGCCCATTACAGATAGTTTTTTAGATAAACATTTGTACTTCACAAGGGGCATATCAGAGCCCGGGTATGCAGATGTGGTGAATTACTTGATCTCGGGAGAGATTCTACATTGGTACACGAGATATCAGAAGAATAGATTGAGGCATGACAGTAAGTTCTATGCATGGGATGGTCCCATATTATGGAGAAAATGTGATAACCAAGTTATAAAGAGATGTGTCCCTGATGAAGAAATAGGAGATATCCTCAAGCATTTTCACAGTTATGCTTGCGGAAAGCATTTCAAACCAAATCGTACTGCAAGAAAAATTCTTGATTGTGGTTTTATTTTGTCCCACGATTTTCAAAGATTCCCATAACATCTGCAGACAATGTGATCAATGTCAAATGGTTGGGAACATTACAAGAAAAAATGAAATACCCATGACACCCATTATGACGATAGAGATTTTTTACGTATGAAGTATGTATTTTTTTATGGGACCTCTCGCAAATTGTAAGGGAAATCATTATATCATTCTGGAAGTAGACTACGTATCTAAATGGGTAGAAACCAAAGTCATTCCTACAAATGGCCAAAGAAATAAAAGTCATCATCGGAAAGGTGGTGAATCTAAGTCGCAATGATTGGAGTCAACATCTGGATGATGTTTTGTGGGCATACCGGACTGCTTTCAAAACCTCAATAGACATGTCCCCATATAAGTTGGTGTTTGGAAATACTGCTATATTCCAATGGAATCGGAGCACAAAACACGGTGGGAATTGCAAAGGTTGAACATGGATAAAAATATAGCAGGGTACCATAGAAAATTTCAGATTCAAGAAATGTAACCGACGGTTCCGGAACCTTATGCCACCTCTAGTTTCTACAATTTCATTTCCATTTTAAAGCTGCTTCGGCATCCAGAATAATCTCACGCCTTATGCCCGCAGGAAATAAGTTTATTTTTAAATACTGTTGAATGTTTAACGTTGGTGTTGAGCATCTTCTATTTCAATTCTAGTAAGTTATTTAATATCTTCATGTCTTTAATTCATGTATTTTCAATTCTATCTAACATGAGTAGCTAGATCTTTAATATCAGGGTTTGAACGATTAGATAAGGTTTAAAGCACACTAAAGCATTCATGAGGCCTTATGGGCATAATACTGCATGAATGAGTTTCTGCTGACTTCTGAACTTGTTCCAAGAGAGTGTGTATTTAATATTGCTATTATGGCCGATCACTCTTAAGTTATAATGGGCACATCAGAGTTAAATGGATTAATGAATCGTGATTGTGTGTTAATCCAATGGTAACGGGGAATTTAGTGGGTTGTTGTGAGCATACAAGGAATCATTAAACATAACAAACTTAGGCTCATCTCGGGCACAAGGTTGTCTATTTATTTACATCTCTTAGGGGAACCGAGAGGTGGGTGATAGGTTAGGGGTTTAATCGAAGATGAATCACATTTAAATCTATTCTAAGAGGATGAATGAGGAGACATAGTGAGGAATCCAGTTTCCATAACTAGGTGACTTAATCATGTAGGAAAATCATTGTGCCTATGATTGAGTGAGTGTGATTTAAACTGAATTCTAGTTCAAATTTTGAAAACTTTTGTTATTTGATATTTCTTTCTCATTTAATTTTCTAGTTTTAAATGCGAGTTAAGTGACAACATAATCCAAACCCCTCTTTGTGATTGGTAACTGAAAGTAAGATTGCGTCAGCTTTTTGTGTGATTGATCCTTACTCATAGCTAGCTACGCTCTCTGTGGGCACAAGAAAACAAATTTATTTTGATCACAAAATGACCACGTGTCACTTATGTTGTATATATTCTTCTAACCTAGTGGCTAAACTCTTATTATTTTATTTTATATTTTAGTTTATGTGTTCAAGTCCTCTTGACTATAAAATTATGTTATATTTTATCTTTTTTTATTTAGTCTATTTTTCTTAATTTATATTAAATTCGAAATTAAGTGTATGATATAGTTAATCAATTTTTCCATATTATTATAAGATTCTTTAAATCATATATTAAGTATTATAATTTTTCTTTATGTATTTAAAGCATTTATTTACACGATTGAGGACTCTGATATATTTGAAGTTAAGATCTCGTTCAACCTCCAAACGATGTTAGGTTACACTCTTATTTTAGGGAATCGTTCCCTAGACCCTTATTTACGTTAAAGTATTTTTTTAGAACATTATTTTATTATTAAGACATAGTTCTTATGTATAGGTCCTAACTCAAGACACGATTAGGATGAGCAGCAGATGATTAAGGTTATACCTATATTTAAGCATAAGGTTCTAATTCGACAATTAGCTTAGGATGAGAAACCGCGAATAAAGCTACAACTATTTAGCTATAAGGTGGATTTACTTACCAAAACTCTTTCGTAAATATATTTAAACTTTCATCCATTTATGAAAATGTTTTATGCTTATGTTGCTCAATGTGGATTTGATATGACTCATATGAGAATTCTTAATATGACACTTCGGTACAATTACTTATGAATATATGTACATACGAATATGATATGATTTGTGATCACATTAGGGTTGGTCTCTGACAAGTCCAAATTCTCTCATGTTTTTATGTCTTTTTCTCGTTCTTTAGTCCTTTATTTTTTATGTGTTTTGAGTCGGAAAGAGCCAGAATGGGCACAAGGGGCAGCAGGAGGCAGGAGAATCACTTCGAGTAGCCTTAGTTTTTCTTTGAATGTAGGACCCAGCAAGAGGCCTCCGAGGGCACAGCAGCAAGAGCCAGCAGCCACCACCATCATAGCCAAACTTGACCGATTGGAGACCACCACGTTCGCCTATTTCAAGCACGTCAGATTTAACTATCTGACCCTCTCTGATGCCTAAACTGGTACTCTTTCCCTTGATTAGGTTTTTGTTTTTTGTTTAATGTCAAGCATGTGTAAGTATTTGAACTTGTAAGTATGGAGTCTAGGGTCTTGTAACAATAAGGCAACATATTTTACTGTATTTTCATTTCAACATTCCCATGCTACTACTTATATGATGAATGAACTAAGTACCTTGTGAGGAATTGAACCTGAATTCACAATGCATGTGCTTATTCTTTCTTGTGTGATTTCTGCATTTTTGAATTTAGGTAAATTAGAACTTGCTTTTGCTCTATTCCGAGGTCACAAGGAATTCTGGGTATTCTACTGAAATGCTTAGGCAATTTTCTCTCTGAGCCCACAAAGCCAAATAAAACCACCTTGATGTTATCCATTGCAACCCTTTTTGAGCCAAAAATGAATAAAGCTCTGGTCATATTCTTGCTTGAAAACCACAAAAAGACCATGGGCACTAGGGGAGGATAAATCTGGTGTGTTACAAACCATAAAATGCAAAGAAAATGAAAGAAAAAGAAAAAGAAAAAGAAAAAAGAAGGGGTCGAAATAAAAAGAAAAAAAACCCTAAGAAAATATAAGTACAAAATGCCCACAAATAAAAAATCTGGGACATGTGCTTAATAAAATGGGAACGGTGGCAAAGGCCAGTAAGAGTCAACAAAAGTCTCCAAAAGGAAAAATTTGACTAAATTCTGAGTCAGATCCAAAAATTTTCTACCTTGAACCCGAAGCCCCATTACAACCTTAAAGACCTTAGCATATGTATGCCCATTATTTCAACAGTGGTGGAGGAACAAGAGCGATTGCAAGCCTATAGTGACCCTCTGTTCAATTATGTCTTTCCTTGAGTGTAAACACTTAGCCAAAACACTTGAGTGAGGAAAGCATGAGATAACCAATAACTTAGTCATTTTGATTTTCAGTGGGCATTATGTATGTTTTTATTATGTTATTGATTGTGATCAGGTACCTAGGTCTATGTGCCCCCAAGGGATTTGCTTTTATATGCTTGATTTGTCGTGTCTTTGTCTTGAGTCTGTCTTTTCCTCCTTTTGTTTTCTATTTTTTCTTTTGGGCATGTTGTACCCGCATACTTGAGGGCAAGTATGACTAAAGTGGGTGGGTGTGACAAGTCCAAATTCTCTCGTATTTTTGTGTCTTTTTCTCGTTCGTTTATCCTTTATTTTTTGTGTTTTTTGAGTCGGAAAGAGCCAGAATGGGCACAAAGGGCAGCAAGAGACATGAGAATCACTTCTGGAGGGCATTTTGATGCTAATGATATCAAGATGGGCAATAACTTCTCAGTGAAAAGCTCTCTCTCGAGCCTGGAGAAAATCGCCCACCATTCCAGCAAAGGCTGAAGGAGAAGTTTGTGATCGTGCCCACAACAACCCCAGATTGATAGAGAAGAAGGAAAGGAGACTGGACACAAGGGAAACAAATGCCAGCTACAGCAGGAACAATGCACTCTAGCCGCCGAAGGAAAGAGGAGCCGCGGAAGGCAAGTTGACGCTTCCAGAAGATTATCAGCTCTACAAGGAAAGTTGGATGTCGGCGCTACTAGGGCACAGCGAGTACAAAATCTGCGATTCAGGATCTTCTAAATAAGGAAATAATCTGCCATATATGGAAAGCTTTGGGCATGGAGGGTGCGAATTCGGCTGAAGATCCCCAGCCTATCGGGGAGTTTATCTTGCATCTTTGTACTCCTATATAAGTAGATTTGATGGCAGAAAACAAACAGCAATTCACGTACCAAAACATTTATATTTTATTTTTAAGTTTTATTTTACTTTTCTACAATAGGTCTCGGGCCTTATGCCCGCAGACACTTAGGATTTTACTGTTTTATGTTATTCAATCCAGCATTGGAGTTGGATTCTTTTACAATTTAATATAAGTAAGTTTTCCGTTTATATTATGTTTTCTTTTATTTCTTTTATTGTTTATTATTATTGTTCTAAATCTAACATGAGCGGCTAGACTCGATATTCCGGATTGAACAAAGATAAGAACTTAATGAACACGTAAGAACTGTGAGGCTTATGGGCATAAACTGTGTGAATTTGGTTCCGTCGTGTAATTATTTTCTTTATTGCATTATACAGTGGGCTAAGCTAGTTAATCGTGGCTGATCACTCGTTAATTAGAATTGTGTTCACTACCTCTATAAATGGTTAATGAATTGTAGTTGTGTGTTGGTCATAAAGGGATTGGATACATCACGGGTACTGAGGGCATCTGAGAGAAGTGTCTAGGTAAATCTGGGTCTGTCTAGGGCATAATGTTGCTTTGTTGTTTACAATCATATGAGAGATCAGGGTTGGGCAACAAGTTAGGGTTTTGAGGACGAGAGATCACCTCTAGGCTAAACTGAAAGGATAGATTGGGTAAGTGTGAGAGATCTGTTGCCTATAACCAGGTAATTAGATTCATATAAGTAATCAGGGTGCCCATGATCGGTCAAGTGTTTGTTAAGTTCAAAATCTAAGTTTTAATCCGGAATACGTTACTACTAATATTTTCCTTTCTTGTGTTGTTTTGTTTTGTTATTTTAGTTTACAGTCTTTAAATACAAGTACGGAGACCACAACAATCCTCAACCTATTTGGAAAAGTGACATTGGAAGATAGAATTCACAGCTCCTCGTGGATTCGACCCTTACTCATATTAGCTTGCTACGCCTTGCTGTGGGCATAAGGATAACTCTCTCTTGAGAATTATTCTGACCGCGAAACAACCGCACGTTAAAATTAGCACCGTTGCCGGGGAGCTGGTTCTTGAAATTCTATTTTTCCAACTTGTTAGCCTGGTCGGTGGATGCCCAATACCTCTATAGGAGATTGCTCGTACGATCCAAAACCTGAGAAGACTCTGAAGAGGAGGAGAACAGAAGCACGGAGGGCATAATAAGTAGAGAGACTTGCTTGTGAAAGAAATCTGGAGCAAGAAAGAGTGCAACTTGAAAGGAACGAACCAAGGATAGCCCTGATGGCTGAAGAAGAAGGCAGAATGCTGAGGCAGTTAGTCTTTCCGACTAACATGAATTTACATCCCATGGACATAACACTCCCAGCAATCACTGGAAGCTGGAAGTTGAAGGCAAGTTTCATCCAGATCTTGCCCAAATACCATGGGATGACTGGAGAAGACCCTCAGAGGCATATTCAAGATTTTGAGATGGTGTACCAAACTTAACCTATGGATGGGAGAAATGAACAATATGTGCGACTTGTCTCATTCCCGTTCACTCTTCATGACGGGGCATGAGACTGGTTATACACCCTGCCAACTAGCATTATAACCACATGGGCAAAACTGCAGCAGAAATTTCTAGAGAAATATTTTCCTACATCCCGAGTCCAGGAAATAAGAAGAAGGATCGGAAGCATGAAGATGGGCTTTCAATCACAAGAGCTTCTATGACTACTGGTGTCGATTCCAGAGCATGTTGATGAAATGCTCACAGCACCAGATAACAGATCACAATCTGATCCAATATTTTGTGTCTGGGTTGAGACCACAGGACAAAATCATTGTCAATGCTTCATGTGGAGGATCTATCCTGAATAAATTACCAACCGAAGCCTTCAGAATTCTAGCAGAAATGGCTGATGAAAATAGAGATGAAAGTGCCGAGGGCACAAGGACAGTTTCAGATGCTGGAAAATCAACGCATCTTGAGGTCAAATTGGAAAGAATTTTGGACCAGATGGAGAAAGTGATAAACCATATTGGGGCACCAAAGAAAAGAGTGTGTGGAGTGTGTAAAAGCGTGGCCTATTTCACTGATGAATGCCCAACACTGCAGGAGGAAGATGTTGCTGAAGTTAACTCTCTCGGTGGGCATAACAACAACAGGCGATATGATTCCCACTCTCAAACATACAATTCTGGATAGAGGGATCATGAGAATTTCAGATGGAAAAGAAATGATGTCCACCAACCAGATCTGCCACCACCACCGCCGAGGGCACGAGAAAAACCCAGCCTGGCTGAACTAGTCCATGCCCTGGCCAAAGAGAATGTGAAGTCACAGCAGGAGAATGAAAGGTTCAAACAAGAAACAAAGGCTGGTCTACAACATGTGAGCAAACAAATTTCCCAACTAGCTCAAGACCTTTCCCAACTGAAGGAAAGAAATGGACAATTACCATCTCAAGTGGTAAATCTTTGAGAACAAGTAAACATTGTGACCACAAAGAATGAAGATGAAGTGATGAAATCTAAACTAAAAGGAGACATTGAAGGTATAATGAAAGAAGAAGAGCAGACATAAGAAGAGATTGTTAAGCCCACAAGGCAAGAAACAAAGAAGAAGCCTCTCTTTTCTGAACGTCTTGCCCATGATAAAAAAGAAGAGGAGATGAAGGAACTTCTCGAGGTTTTTCAGAAAGTGAAAATCAATATTCCACTACTGGATGCAATAATACAGGTTCCTCGTTATGCCCGTTTCCTGAAGGAGTTGTGCACCAAGAAGGTGCGATTTGAAGATGATGCAAGACTTTTCGTGGGAGAAAATGTTTCTGCAGTACTACAAAAGATGCCTAAGAAGTGTGAAGATCCTGGTATGTTTGTCATACCATGCATAATTGTGAGCAAGAAGATTGAAAAGGCGATGCTTGATCTCGGTGCATCCATAAACATCATGCCCATGATGATTTATAAAAAACTGAATCTAGGACCACTTAAGGAAACAAGAGTGATCATCTAGTTGGCATACCGATCAAATGTCTATCCCGAAGGTCTAATAGAAGATATTTTGCTGAAGGTAGGGGAATTAATTTTCCCAGCAGATTTCTATGTCTTGGAGATGAGCAAAACAACACCATCCACATCCGTTCTACTGTTAGGGGGGGCGTTCATGAAAACTGCTCACACCAAAATCAATGTTGATGAGGGCACGCTGACATGTGAGTTTGATGGCCAGATAGTTGTGTTCAACATCTATGAAGCCATGAAATACCCATGAGATCCGGAGTTAGTCCACTTTGTGAACCATTGTTATGCCCAATCTCAAGCCATTATGGGTCGTATGAACAACCAAGAACCCCTGAAATGGGCATTGCAAATTGGGTTGACTGATTACAATGCCTTCGATGAAGACAAAGACACCAGAGATGACATCATGATGCTATATTCTCTAGAGGAATTACCGCATTGAGTGGTGGACTTCAATTTGCCCACCATGACTCAGACAGACAGGATGCTTCCATCGGTACAGAGGGCACCAAAGTTAGAACTGAAGAATCTCTCTGACCACTTAAAGTATGTCTATTTTGGGAAAAATGAGACACTGCCGGTTATCATAAGCAAAGGACTGAATCTTGTTGAAGAATATCGGCTGCTGAGATTGTTATGCATATACAAAGAAGCAATGGGATGGACTTTGGCTGACATCAATGGCATAAGCCCTGCAGTATGCATGCACAAAATCCTTTTGGAGGATGATGCCAAACCTGTGTGGGATGCCCAATGTAAACTGAACCCCACCATGAAGGAAGTGGTGCTGAAAGAGATACTCAAATTGTTGGATATGAGAATCATCTATCCTATTTTAGATAGCAAATGGGTAAGCCCAATTCATGTCGTGCCCAAAAAGTTAGGAAATCAGGTCGTGAAAAATGAAAGAAATGAGCTTATTCCCACAAGGTTACAAACTGGGTGGAGAGTCTACATAGACTACCGGAAGCTCAACATGGTCACAAGGAATGATCACTTCCCATTGCCCTTTATAGACCAAATGCTGGAGAGATTGGCTGGAAACAAGTTCTTTTGTTTCCTTGATGGATATTCAGGTTACATGCAGATTGTAGTAGATCAAGAAAACTAGGAGGAAACTACCTTCAGGTGCCCATTCGGCACATTTGCTTATCGAAGAATGCCTTTTGGGCTCTGCAATGTTCCTGGAACTTTTTAACGATGCATGATGAGTATTTTCTCGGATCTTTTGGAAAATTGCATTGAAATATTCATGGATGACTTCACAGTCTACGGGAATTCATTTAATGCATTCCACGACAACCTTGAAAAGGTGCTGAAAAGATGCATGGATAAGTGCTTGGTGCTAAACTATGAAAAATGTCTTTTCATGGCTCGTGAAGGGATTGTTCTTAGGCACATTACGTCAGAGAGAGGTATTAAGGTGGATAAAGATAAGGTGGATATCATCGAAAAGCTACCCTACCTCACTACGGTGAAGCAAGTTCGAGATTTTCTTGGGCACGCCGGGTTCTACCGGCGATTCATCAAAGACTTTGCAAATATTGCTCAACTAATCACGCATCTTTTGCAAAATGATGTGTCTTTTGTCTTCGACGATGCATGCAAGGAAGCTTTACAACACTCTAAAGAAGAAGTTGATCACCGCACCCATCATCCAACCTCCATACTAGGGCATGCCATTCAAAATAATGTGTGATGCCAGTGGATACGCTGTGGGCGCAGTGCTTGGACAAAAGCGAGGCAAAGAATGCCATGTGATTTACAACACTTCTAAGACATTGAATCATGCCCAAGCCAACTACACCACGACTGAAAAAGAATTATTGGCAGTAGTCTTTGCCTTTGAAAATTTTCAATCCTATTTGCTCAGAGCTAAGAGTGTGGTCTACACCGATCACTCCGCATTGAAGCACCTACTTACAAAGAATGAATCAAAGCCAAAGCTCATTCGGTGGATACTACTGCTGCAAGAATTTGATTAGGAGAACAAGGACAAGAGTGAAGCTCAAAACCAAGTGGCCAATCATTTGAGTAGAGTACTCCATGAGGAAGAAGATGTGGTGCCCATCGAGGAGTCCTTTCTAGATGAGTACCTGTTCAGCCTCAAGGGCACTACACCTTGGTACGCTGACTTGGTCAATTTTATGATCTCCGGAGAATTACCAACTAGACTCTCGACCTATCAGAGGAACAAAATCAGAAGTGAGAGTCGATATTATGTATGGGATGAGCCCATACTATGGAGAAGGTGCGCAGACCAAATTATCAGACGTGCCCACAGAAGAAACCAAGAGTATTCTTGATCAATGCCACTCCGAAGCATGTGGAGGGCACTTCGGTGCAAAAAGAACTGCAAAGAAGATTCTTGATTGCGGGTTCTTTTGGCCCTCAATTCACAAAGATGCTTATGAAATATACTGACGATGCCCACGCTGCCAGATGACTGGAAATATTACCAAACACAATAAAATGTGCATGGTGTATATCATGCCGATAGAAGCCTTTGACGTTTGGGGAATTGATTTTATGGGACTGTTTGATTTTTCCCAAGTTGGTCTATGAGTTTTTCCATGATCTGTCTGTGAAGAGTATAGGAAAGGGAGGCACTTCTGCCAAGATTTTCAAGTTTAAAATTTTTGGTAAAAATTTCAATTTGTCTGCTAATGAGTTGAATATGGGTTTGGGTATTATGTTTTTCTTAGATTTGAATGATGATGATTATAAGTCTGTTGTTGTTGTGGTTTCCATGGATAAGAATGTGGATGAGAAGTGGGCTGAGTTAGGTGACGGTTCCAAATTCAAGTATGGAACTAGCAAGGAGTACATGCTGAAAAGCAATGCCCTTCGCTTTTATCACTGAGTGCTCACCTACAACTTCTTTGGCCGGAAAGATAGCTCCAACTCCATCACAAATTAGGAGTTGTTTGTCCTCTGGTGCATGGTGCACAAGAAGAGGATAAACTTCGGAGCTGTGGCCATCGACCATTTCAAGGACACTATTGCCCATTCTAAAAACTGAACCTCCTATGCCCAACTGACTACCCATCTTGCTGAAAAAATGTGCTTGTTTGATCCTTCATCTACTAATCTATATTGCAAGCATGTTGAGTTATTTGATTTGAATTACTTGAAACGTATGTTGGATGTTTTTGACGATAGGGAGGGGGAACCCGTGTTTGGCATACCGAAGATAGAAACTTCGAGTAGCCTTAGTTTTCCTTTGAATGCAGGACCCAGCAAGAGGCCTCCGAGGGCACAGCAGCAAGAGCTAGCAGCCACCACCATCATAGTCAGACTTGACCGATTGGAGACACCATGTTCGCATATTTCAAGCACGTCGGATTTAACTATCCGACCCCCTCTGATGCCTAAACTGGTACTCTTTCCTTTAGATTAGGTTTTTATTTTGTGTTTAGTGTCAAGCATGTGTAAGTATTTGAACTTGTAAGTTTGGAGTCTAGGGTCTTGTGACCATAAGGCAACATATTTTACTGTATTTTCATTTCAACATGCTCATGCTACTACTTATATGATGAATGAACTAAGTACCTTGTGAGGAATTGAGCCTGAATTCACAATGCATGTGCTTATTATTTCTTGTGTGATTTCAGCATTTTTGAATTTAGGTAAACTAGAACTTGCTTTTGCTCTATTCCGAGGTCACAAGGAATTATGCGTATGCTACTGAAATGCTTAGGCAATTTTCTCTCTGAGCCCACAAAGCCAAATAAAACCACCTTGATATTATCCATTGTAGCCCTTTTTGAGCCAAAAATGAATAAAGCTCTGGTCATATTCTTTCTTAAAACCCACAAAAAGACCATGGGCACTAGGGGAGGATAAATCTGATGTGTTACAAGGCATAAAATTCCAAGAAAAAGAAAAAAAAAAGAAAAAGAAAAAAAAATGAAAAAAAGGGGTCGAAATAAAAAGAAAAATGAAAAATGAAAAAGAAACCCCAAGAAAATAAAAGTACAAAATGCCCACAAATAAAAAATCTGGGACATGTGCTTAATAAAATGGGCACAGTGGCAAAGGCCAGTAAGAATCAACAAAAGTCTCCCAAAGGGAAAATGACTAAATTATGAGCCAGATCCAAAAATTTCCTACCTTGAACCCGTAGCCCCATTACAACCTTAAAGACTTTAGCATAGATATGCCCATTATTCCAACAGTGGTGGAGGAACAAGAGTAATTGCAATCCAATAGTGACCCTCGGTTCAATTATGTTTTTCCTTGAGCGTAAACACTTAGCCAAAACACTTGAGTGAGGAAAGCATGAGAGAACCAATAACTTAGTCATTTTGATTTGCAGTGGGCATTATGTATGTTTTTATTATGTTGTTGATTGTGATCAGGTACCTAGGTCTAGGTGCCCGCAAGGGATTTTCTTTTACATGCTTGATTTGTCATGTCTTTGTCTTGAGTCTGTCTTTTCCTCCTTTTGTTTTCTGTTTTTTCTTTTGGGCACGTTGTACCTGCATACTTGAGGAAAAGTATGACTAAAGTGGGTGGGTGTGACAAGTCTAAATTCTCTCGTGTTTTTGTGTCTTTTTCTCGTTCTTTTGTCCTTTGTTTTTTTATGTTTTTTTAGTCGGAAAGAGCCAGAATGGGCACAAGGGGCAGCAGGAGACAGGAGAATCACTTTTGGAGGGCATTCTGATGCCAATGATATTAAGATGGGCAACAACTTCTCAGCGGAAAGCTCTCTCTCGAGCCTGGCGGAAATCGCCCACCATTCCAGCAAAGGCTGAAGAAGAAGTTTGTGATCGTGCCCACAACAACCCCAGAGTGATTGAGAGAAGAAGGAAAGGAGACTAGGCACAAGGAAAACAAATGCCAACTACAGCAGGAGCAATGCACCCTAGCCGCCGAAAGAAAGAGGAGCCGCGCAAGGCAAGTTGGCGCTTTCAGAAGGTTATCGGCTCTACAAGAAAAGTTGTATGTCGGCGCTACTAGGGCATAGAGAGTACAGAATTTGCAATTCAGGATCTTCTAAATAAGGGAAGAATCTGCCAGATATGGAAAGCTTTGGGCATGGCGGCTGCGAATTGGGCTAAAGATCCCCGGCCTATCGGAGAGTTTACCTTGTGTCTTTGTACTCCTATATAAGTAGATTTGATAGCAGAAAACAAACAGCAATTCACGCACCAAAACACTTATATTTTATTTTTAAGTTTTATTTTACTTTTCTACAATAGGTATCGGGCCTTATGCCCGCAGACACTTAGGATTTTACTGTTTTATATTATTCAATCCAGCGTTGGAGTTGGATTCTTTTACAATTTAATATAAGTAAGTTTTTCGTTTATATTATGTTTTCTTTTTTTTTATTGTTTATTATTATTGTTCTAAGTCTAGCATGAGCGGCTAGACTCGTTATTCCGGATTAAACAAAGATAAGAACTTAATGAACACGTAAGAATCGTCAGGCTTATGAGCATAAACTGTGTGAATTTGGTTCCGTCATGTAATCATTTTCTTTATTGCATTATACAGTGGGCTAAGCTAGTTAATCATGGCTGATCACTCGTTAATTAGAATTGTATTCACTACCTCTATAAATGGTTAATGAATTGTAGTTATGTGTTGGTCATAAAGGGATGAGATACATCACGGGTACTGAGGGCATCTGAGAGATCAGTGTCTAGGTAATTCTGGGTCTGTCTAAGGCATAATGTTGCTTTGTTGTTTACAATCATATGAGAGATCAGAGTTGGGCAACAAGTTAGGGTTTAGGGGATGAGAGATCACCTCTAGGCTAAGTTGACATGATAGATTGGGTAAGTGTGAGAGATCCGTTGCCTATAACCAGGTAATTAGATTCATATAAGTAATCAGCGTGCCCATGATCGGTCAAGTGTTTGTTAAGTTCAAAATCTAAGTTTTAATCCAGAATACATTACTACTAATATTTTCCTTTCTTTTTTTGTTTTGTTTTGTTATTTTAGTTTATAGTGTTTAAATACAAGTACGGAGACCACAACAATCCTCAACCCTTTTGGAAAAGTGACATTGGAAGATAGAATTCGCAACTCCTCGTGGGATCGACCCTTACTTACATTAGCTTGCTACACCTTGCCATAGGTATAAGGATAACTCTCTCTTGAGAATTATTTTGACCGTGAAATGACCGCGCGTCAGTCCCCACTATATTAATTGTATGAATTATGAAATGTCAAATATTGATTTATGAATATTATTGCAAATTATTGGATGAATGTATGACTGTATGAGTATGCCCACAATGTGTTTTCTGGCACTCAGCTCTATTATTTAAAAATATTTTCAGGTAATTGATGACGGCAGGTGACGAACATAGACTAATGGGGACATCTTGTATGGTTAACCATATTTTGGTTTTTGAAATATTGACTATGTTTAGTTGTGGTCAACAAATACAATTATTTATGCTTCTGTTGTATGTTTATGAATCATTTAAATATTTTATGGATACGTATGATCATCATGGCATTACTGGCATATTTTGAATATTGAATAATGGATTTTTGACTAGTTAAGATTGAACATGTTTTTAATTGGTTGTTCGAAAGGTATTATTTTAAAATGGTAGATTGGTTGAAAAGTCTTATCTCGTTTGATTAGTTGTTGAATGGTAAATGACTATGAGCGTGTAATTTATTAATATTCTAAATGAAGCGTTGTCCAAATTTTTATAATTCGAGAAAATTATTTATGTTAGTTTGTGAAAATTTTATTATAATTTTCTTTTCTCGTGTGTGTTTTTCCGTTAGCATCTTGAGCCTCCGAGTTCGGGGCGTTACATGAAGTCCCTACAGGATTATGAAGGTTGGATGATTAGAGACATGATTGATGAGTTGCACACATAATTATTATCTATTCTTACGAGTAGTATATAGTTTAGTTGGTATTTTGTTTTCTTTGTAAGAAAGATCTTGTTATAATCTCACACCACAACAAAAAATGATCTTTAGGTACAATATTATTATTAGTGACGATAAATGTTGTCACATATAATAGACTTAAGTAACGGTATGTTATCTCTAAATACCAAATGTCATCTCTAATGAGATTTTTGTTACGGCATTGTTGTCACTTAAAATGGCATTTAACTTATTTGGAACGAACTTTTAAGAGTGCTCTATTTGAGACGACATGATTTCGTCATAAAAATATATATATTTTTTAAGTTACCACAATTTCATCACAAAAAATGTCATTAGCGTTGACATGTGGCAATTAGAGATTGCATGTTATTACTTAAGTATATTATAAGTTACAATATGTGTCTTCTCTAATAATATCGTCTTTATAACCATTTTTGTTGTAGTGTCAATCCATGATCCCCCAACTAAAATCTAAAAAAAAAAAATTTATATATTCTTCCCGTGTGTACTAATAATTAACACACCTCATTTGTCTCTCATTGATCCTATATAAGTACGAGACTATGTGGTAAATTATGATATTATTTTTCTACGAGATGGACCGAGTGACTCATGACTTAAAAGGTCATCTATTCAAATTCCGTCAACAACACTTTCTAGACATATCCAAATGCGAACTAGACTGATAAATTACTGGAAAATAGGTAGGGGTGACGGATGTTTGTGAAGTAGCCTCACATCGACTGTCGAGGAAAGAAGAAAGAGGACCAAGGGTTGCATCTGCGTAAGGAGGGTTTCATATTACATTCTCGTGTTACATTTCATTTCATGTTCCACTATAATCAATGCATATAGTCTTTATTTATTAATTTTTATATTTATATATTTGATGATATTGTTAATGTACACATAAAATGTATTAATGATATAAATTATGAGAGATGTAACACAAAATGTAATCAAGGAATGGAACCCGAAGAACAAGGGTTTTTTTTTCTTTTGTTTAGAAATAGAGAGAGGAGGGGCTTGGGCTTTGTCTTGGGCTTGGTAAGGGAAAAAGATAAATGGGCTTACGGAAATTTAAAATTTATGTATTCACTATGGAAAGCACAAATCATTTCATGCGTTTATTGATGATATTTTTAAGTCAAATGTATTTGTTACTTGTTTATAAAATATTTCATTAAAATTACTTTATTATTGCAAATTAATTTGTATTTTAAACTTTGATTCCCACTAATACATTCATTGTTTTGGGGGAAAAAAAAATGTTTTGATTTAGATTATCTTTATTAGGCGCAAACCGATATTGGTTTACTAAAAGAAAGAACGAAAGAAAGAAATAAAATTAATTTAAATGCAAAATGTGGGATAATTTTCATATACCCTCTCTGTGTTTTTTAAAAAATTATAGTATTTGGTCAAACTATTATTTTAAAATATTAATTATATTCATAATATAATACAAAAATTGTAAAAAAAATGAATCATACACTCTTTCTTAGCAAAGTGTGTTTCATTCTCTCCACAAGGGGGCTTTTTGATAAAATAGTATGTAACAAAGAGGGTTATTTTACACTATTTATTAAACACATGGTTTTTTTCCCAGAAAAATCCAGGGGAATAATATGAAATTCACTCAAAAAAATGAATGATTGCACATTAGAGTTTCTGTTTCGCCCTCTGTATTAAACCACATGCTGCACTTTTAAATTACGAGTTTACTTGCATTTTTTTTTTCTTCAATTTTTTTGTTTTGTTTAATTTTAAGATTATTTCTATGCAGCTCATTAGGGGATGTAATTATTTTTTAGTATTTTATTTTTAACTTTTCAAATAATAATTCATTATTATAATTAATTATTTTAAAAAAATTTAATTTATTTTTTTATAAATATTAACTACAATTATTTATATTATAATTAACTTTTATTTTATAATAAATATTATTAAAATCATAAATTTAATATATGAAAAATTGGAACACCAAATTTGAACGGACACAATTGCAGCCCTCCAACTGAATCAGGAGGAATTACCTCTTATTAGTGCAGAGAAACACGAGGAAAGAGAAGAAAAACTGCTTCATTAGTGATTGTAGTTTAGCAAACACTTTGTAGAAATTACATGGAGAAAATTTGGAAGCACCTCTAGAAATACCTGAAACGGCATTTTTGATTTGTTCAGACAGAGGAAGACAATGTTACATTAATTCATTCTCTCTCTTGTCTGAGATGTTGCTGCTATTTCAATAATAATTATTTTATTTTATTTTATTCTTGCAGTGTTCAAATCCACCGGCGCCGGCTCCGGGAGCTTTGAGCACCTTGAAACCATCTCTCCCAGCTAACCTCCACCGGACCTCTAGTCCTACAACAATTCCATTTTACGGGTCAAGATTCGTTTTCATAACCGGATCCGAACACTAGCGTACAAATTTACAAATATACCACCTGAATCTTGACCCTCATTTCATATATGATACATAGGCTATCATTCATAAAATTAATTAAAATTTCTTACACTGGAAGTAGAGCGTCTGGAACTGACTCCACGCTTGCGACTAGACTGTCAGGCAAAAGTGAACATCACAATAAGTAACTGCAACTCATATACATATTTGTACGCTTGTATCTAATTTCTAATTTGGTCTCAATTTCCACTCAACTCATATTTATGGGTATATATATATTCTCCTCATTTTTGCATTTACAGTTTTGAATTTGGACACTAGTCTCTTTTGGCACGGCACCTAGGAATTAGAATAGATAGAGATATACACATACTGTTTTTTCTTAGCATGAAAATTGATCTGTTGCAGCTAATTTTGTGACAATCTTATAAAGGAAAACAAATAAATACAGAGTATAGGAGTTGAGAAAACTAAAAAGGGGGGTTTTACTCTGGACAGACAGTAGAGACTCCACCGATAGTTTCTAGCTCGTCCAGCTCATCCTGCATAAGAAATAGAAATTAAAAAAAAAAAAAAGTCAACAATGAGCCGCATCACATAGTGCTTATCCTCAAGAACCAACCCTGGTGCAAATTAAATCTTGAAAAATGGTAGCAGGTGAAATTAATGATGACCTGGATGATTTGGATTTGCTGATTGAGGAAAGAAATAGCAGCAGACATTCTGTGCTTTCCCATATGCCCAGAGCTCGTATTTGGCATTGCATTTGCGGCGGATGTGCTCTGATTCTGCGCCTCTTCAGCCGCTTGCCGCGGAGCTCGATCCATCACCACCGCCGGCGTGGTGCTTGTAAACTTGTAGTCGGTGGTGGTGGTGGTGGTGGTGGACCAAATATAAATATAAATATAAATGAATAAGTAAGAGAGAGGTAGGAAGAAGAAATGGAAATGGAAATGGATCTAAGGTAGCTCAGTTAGATGAGAGAGCGGTGAGGTGACATGGAAAGTGGTCAAAAGTGGCAGGAATACCGAATATCAATCGTGGGGATAATTATGTCTTCTTATCTTTGGATTATATTGCATATTTAATATATCTCTAAAATCTATTATTATCATAATCAATTACTCATCCACGGTCGACATCTCTACAGTCTCTTACAAAGATTCAAGGCCATCACAAACAGTTTATTTCATTTCACACTGTATCTATCTCTATTATTTTTATATATTTATTTTAATCAAGATTGAAAAAGAATATTTTATAATAATCATTTTTATATATTTATTTTAATCAAGATTTTTCCAACAAAAATAACTATTAAAATTTCTGAAACTAAATAATAATAGAACATGTAAACATTTCATAATAATATTGCAACGAATAAAAATTACATGCTAATATTGCAAAAAAAAAAAATACAGACTAATATTGCAACATAGAAAAAAAAACATAATAATATTACAGCGAAAAAAACACAATTTACATAAATTAAAGTATAAGATTAATATATATATATATATATAAATCGTAAACAAAAATTAATCTAATTAAAGTATTTTAAAAAAAAATACACGTGAACAGTGTTACAGCAGCTACAGTGTTGCTGCAAATATAGAGTAGCACTGTAGCAAACTGAAAAATACAGCACCATATAGAACATCTGTTGGAGCTTGATTTTTGGTTGATTTGCTCTAAATATAGAGTTTAGAGATGCTCTAAGAAAAAATTCCACCTTGTGTTCAAAACTGTAAAGATTGTAAAAATATTTTGAATTTATGTTTCCAACTATGTATTTAAATTTTCACAAAATGTCATGAATAATGATTAATTACACTCTATGTTCCAAATTAATGATAAATTAATAAATTTGTTCCAAGTCATATTGATTTTTATATATTTTCAATTGCTAGAAATTGATCCATTGGGATAAATTTGTCAATAGTTCAGGACATAAAGATGTAATTAGTCAAATTTCAAGACATTTTTGTGAAAACCTTCATAGTTTTGGACATGTGTTATAATTAGCCATAATTTAACACATTTTTGTTACGAGATTAATAGTCTGAACTATAAGGTGTAAGTTTCCCAAGTTTTAAATAACAATTATGTGTTTTCTTGATATACTATTGGATCGTTTGATTCAAATTTTTGAATGTGAATCACAATGATATCATTCAAGAAGTTAATGAATAGTTAATGAAAATAAGGGAATGATTAATTTATTTTAATATTCATGCATTCCTTCATAGTGTTGTACTAAACAGAACAAATGAACGAATCATTCCCATTCTCATTATCCACTTCTAATACCTCTTACCGAGCAACTCATATATATTTCCATAAATATTTACAGTGTGGACTACATGTGCCGCCTTTTATATTTCAAATTTTGATTTTTTTATACTTTAATTATAATTTCAACTATCTAATTGCCAACATTATCTCCTAAACTTTTTTTAAAACTATTTTGAACTCCTTTTTGCTCCCCTAAACTTTACAAGAGTATATTTAGAATTATTATCGCTAATATCACCACATTTAAACTTAGTATGTTTCTTTCTTTTCAACACGAGTTTTAAATCATTACACTAACAATATAAATTTACATTTTTCAATAACTACAATATTCGTGAAAATATCTAGCGGAATTCTTAGGTTCTTAGGATATAATAAGTTCAAATCTCAAACAAAATAAATAATTATATTTTCAATTTATATATATGTGTGTGTGTATCATGAATATATTTACAAAGTATTATCTTCATCTATAAATCACTATTTATTTATTTATTTATATTCATTTTTTTTGTGAGGAGACTGGGCTTGATTGTGGGCCTGGGCATTAATCTAATATTAGTCCATAACCTTATTGCGAATGAAATTTTACAATTTTATTTCCTATCGTCTTCTCCCACGGCCGAATGGCCTTACCAGCGGCATCAGCTTCTGCAAAATCATTTTTCCAAAAGCTACTGCTTTTACATTCCCCACATAAATTCTCTACCGTTCGCTTCTCCGCTTCCGCCGCAGCTACAGCAGAAAACTCTACTCTCAGAAGCAAAAGCAAAAGCAAAATCAAAAGCGGTGCGAATCAGAAGCAGAAGCAGAAAACCGAGCTGTTTGTGAAGAGGCGAACGCGCTCGGATAGAGAGCTCGACGAGGAGGGATTCTCGAAGCAGTTTGGAAATGGCAATTCTGCCCATGTCCCCGTCTTGCTCGGCGAAGTGCTCGACGCCTTCACCTCTGTTACCCTCAAATCGTTCGTCGATTGCACTCTCGGAGCCGGCGGCCACTCCGCCGCGGTTTGTGAACCTCTTTTATTTGTTTGTGTTTTGGTGTTTTATTATTATTATTATTATTATTATTATTATTATTATTATTATTATTATTATTCAATGTGTTTATGTTGGTAATTCGGTGACAATTTGGGATTAGTGTGCTGAATGGAGAGCGAATCACTGGTAATCCTAATTTGATATGCATATGGCGGAATTAGTTGTGAAGGAGCTGGTGGGAGGTAGTGATTATAGAAAATATGTTGCACTAGCCTCTTGGAGAAATAGTTGTTATAGTGTTCGCAGAAGTAAAGTTGGTTCCCTTAATTGTGTTTTTTGTTGTTCTGCGACTTTTTCACCCTTTCTCCTTAGTTCGTACATTGAAGTTGTGGAAAGTCGGATACGTTTTTGGAGTGCATGAGACGCAAGTGGAAATCAATGATATGTATCGAGTTGTAGGTAGTATGAGTATTGGCATGAAGAGAGCTATATAGGTTGCATATGTGCATTGTTCTTATATATGTACAAATGAGGAACAAAGTGATTCCGAAGTGGTGGGGAAGTGTGATACCCTTTACATCTAGGCTTCGAGAAGAATTTATGGGTCAAATTGTCCCTGCCACTCTGAAATCTTGCGTTTTGTAATCAATCAAGGATTGCTCTAAAAACATTTCAGTTTGCGGTGCATTACAAGTTTGGATTGATTTCATGCAGCAGATCACAGGATAAAATAGAACCAAACTTCATGCTAAAACATCTGAGAGAAAGTGCACAATAAATATCGTAAGTAGTGAAATTTCAGAACATTTTGTATAAATTGAAGAGGGGATGGATTATAAGTTTCTGCAACTATTTAATGATGTAACTTGTGGAGCATTTGACTGTCTTCTGGCTGACCATCGACCTTATATATGGCTAATTAAAGCTCTCTTGAAATTCAGATTATTCAGGCCCATCCAGAAATGGAGTTTTATGTTGGATTTGACGTTGATCCTGTTGCCCATCAAATAGCTCAAGATCAAATAAATAATGTCTTGGAGAAAGATTCTGGCTGTTCTAGAGCACACTTACAAGTTCACACACTCTTGAAGAATTTCAAAAGTATTAAGCGTGCTCTTCATGATATTAATGGGAATTCTTCTCTAGGAGTTCAAGGAATCTTAATGGACTTGGGAATGTCATCCATGCAGGTATACTGGAAACCATATTTATTCATGACTTTTAGAAAAATTATCTGTTGCTTGTATATTACATTGTCATGTATCTCTGTTGCCTGTTAGTGTTTGTTTCTAATTCCTAATTGGTGAATCGTTGCCCCTTGCTACAAGCTTTGCTCTACTTCATCTTTTTAAATGCTGTATGAGGATTTCCCTGCCATTGTTAGTGTGTAACCACGTGGAATGCATGTCTCTTTGTTCATCTGTGTGTTACATGCTTCACCAATCACATTCTCATTCAGCTATACTTGAGTATTAGGTTCCCCAATTGCTTCAGCATTTACAATATCATATCCTGGAGTCTAGGTTAATTATTCTCTTTATATGAAAATGTTATTTTATGTTAACTCTTAACATTCATAGTTTAAATACTTTTCTTGCCTATGGGCTGTAGGTCAACAATGCTGAAAGAGGATTTAGTGTACTATGTGATGGACCTCTGGATATGCGGATGAATCCCCAGGTAACTGCTGCTGCATCAAGGCCATTAATCACGAATGGCATATCGTATGGTCTTGCTTTTGTTTTGGTTTTTCTTTTTCTTTTTTTGTTAAGGTATTGCCAAATGGGTCTTGCTTGACTGATACCTCCACTCAGTCATTTTCCTCTGTCTGTGGATTATAAACTAAATGACCATCTTAACAATTTAAGCTGAACATGTTATCTAAAGATGTCAATTACATAACCAAACAAATAAAGCTGCATGGTCCATTGCCACTTCTTTTGTTATATCTACATTTAATTTATTTCGTTCTATTTAGCACAGAAATTCTTGAGGAAATAGAGGAATCATGATGCATTAACCAGTTCTGAAGACAAACCAAGAACTTACCATGCCCCTCTATGTTGACTATTGAAGTAGCATGTGTTCTCTATGATTTTGTTCCTTCATGGTATTTCTGAAGTAAAAGTTATGTGGCTGTTTTGTTATTAATGAATCATAATTTTATTTTTTATATTGGGTACTATGCTGATAATCCCAATTCACTTGATTCTGCAAAGGATATCCAACATGTGCTAAAACTCATCACATTCATGTATTTCTGAAAATGAATAGATGAGAAATCTCAACTGGTTATATCCTGTTATAGTTGCATGCTATAACTCTTCGGGAAATTATGTACTAAAATGGCATAACGCTGTGCGTTTGCTTGGGCTACTCTATTTTTATCTGAGTATATTATGGAGTCAATATGGTCTATCTTTCTGGTTTGAGTGGAATGTTCATATAAATTGTCCTTCAACTGATCAGAGCAGGACATGACAGGCTAGTCTGAAGGCCGAAGACATTTTAAATTCATGGCCAGAAGCTGAGTTGGGGCGAATTTTGAGGGACTATGGTGAAGAAAGCAATTGGTTTGGTCTCCAAAAGAAAATTGTCAGGGCTCGTTTGACTGGTGGGTTGCATACTACACGCGATCTAGTTAACCTCATTCGAAGCTCAACTTCTTGGACAAAAGGTGCACCCTTTCTTTCGTTTTCATTCTATTGAATAATATTTGTCCGTACTATCCTGGTAGGCCTCTTAGGCTTTTCTGTACACCAGCACTATCACCTTGGGATTTCAGGATAGGAATTTGAATCTCTATATCTAAAACTGGATCTTCCATAAAATCTCCTACATTTCATTTCACACAAATCCTCTGTAATTTAAGCAGGGGGTAGGCAAGGTTGGATTAAGACAGCCACACGTGTTTTTCAAGCTTTGAGAATAGCAGTCAACGATGAACTTAATACGTTGAAGGGTTCCATCCACTCCTGTTTCGATTCCCTCGGTTCTGGAGGAAGGCTGGCTGTAATATCATTCCATAGTTTGGAAGACAGAATCGTGAAACAGGCATTTCTGGACATCATAAACCGCTGTGATGATGGAGGTGAGCATTTGAACAGTTCTGAAACACTGGATTCCTACAAGGAAAAAGAAGCGTGGATAAAACAGATCGTGCAAGGCCCAAATGCCAACATCCTAACGAAGAGACCGATAACACCGTCTGAATCCGAGGAGAGATTGAATCTTCGAAGTCGGAGTGCTAAACTTAGAGTGATTGAGAAGATCTGAAGAGGATGTTTGAGGGGGTGATTTTTCCTAATTCTTCAGTTGTTTTTTCAAACAGTGATTGCCCTTTTTAGTTCTTCTTGAGTAGGTTCAAATGTGAATCAGAATGCAGACATACTATAATGTGTTATTGAAATATTGTGTTTTTAGTCTCCTCATAATCAACATTTTCTCGGTCGAGTTATTTTTTACTAGTAGCAATTGCGGATGGCTAAAAAAGTAACCTCGAAAGTGCTATTTGATGGAATTGACTACAAAATTTGCATTCAAGGGTTTAAACTTAGCTCTAAAGAAACTAGTTAGTGGTCGAGGGATTTACAATTCATGTTCATACGGTTATCATCAAATTGTAAGTAATAGAGTTATAAATCATTTTTAATACCACAAGTCTGTGTTGTTTGTGTGTGTGAGTAAAAAAAAAAAGTCATAGCTCATAAGGTTGTTTAATTATTGAAAATATCAAAGGGGAGGATTTCAATTGATTAGAGAATTCGAATGCATTGGTTAGAAAAGATCATCTATAAGATCCGAACACATTAGAATCTCATATATAGCCCATGTTTAGTTTTTTTATAAATATATTTTTGTCCGAGGACACTCGTGTGAGACTGTTTAACAGATCTCTTATATTAGACGAATCTCTACTTGACCCATGAGATGTTGGCCCTCCTTTTTTTTTAGTGCCCCACTTCCCCCTCTCCATCTCTCTTTTTCTTTTCTTTATTTAGTTTTTTTCACTTTTAAATTGTTTTATTTTTTTTACAAATATTTTTTTTATTTTGAATTAATTTAAAAATCCACATTATGATTTTTGTAGAAAATAATTCATTTATTTTTTTGAAGTCCAAATTATGATTTTTATAGAAAATAATCCATTTAGTTTTTTCTTAGCATGTGAAAACACTTCATACTTGATGATACTTCAATTCATATCAAATGATACTTCGATACATAATTAATGATATTTTGCTTCATACATCGTGATACATGATGCCTAGAGAATCAACATACATTCTAAAAAAAAGATAAATGAATCAACTAAATTAAGACTTCACATTATAATTTTTTTTGAATTAATTTAAAAATCCACATTATGATTTATGTAGAAAATAATTCATTTATTTTTTTGAATTAATTTAAAAGTCCACATTATAATTTATGTAGAAAATAATTCATTTTTTTCTTAGCATGTGAAAACACTTCATAGTTAATGACACTTCAATTCATATTAAGTAATACTTCGATACATAATTAGTTATACTTTACTTCATACATTCATATACGTGATGTCTGAGAATCAACAAACATTAAAAAAAAAGATAAATGAATCAACTAAATTAAAATCCCACATTATAATTTATGTAGAAAAGAATTTATTTATTTTCTTCTTAGCATGAATACTTCATAATTGATGATACATCAATTCATATTAAGTGATATTTCGACATATAATTATTGATACTTTATTACATACATAATAATACTTTATTTTATACCTAGTGATATGCGTGTGGTCACGCATGTGCTGGTCATTTTTGTGGCTTTAGATGAGTTTTTTTGGGCCGGTTAGAGTCTTATTTGACCCGTCTAATGCAAGAGATCCATTAGACGATTTCATACAAGTTTTGTCTTATTGTCCATTTTCATCAATTTTTTAAATATATTTTTATTTACTCCAAGAATGATAAATTTTTTAGGGTAAATTTCATACTACTCCTATGTGTTTTATAAAAAAATAAAAAAAAATCTTGTGTTTAATAAATAGTCTAAAACCCCCCTTTGTTATGTATAATAATCCATCAAAAAATCGCTTTTGGAGAGAGTAAAGTACACTTGGTAAGAAAGAGTGTATGATTCTTTTTTTATATATATAATTTTTGTTATAGATAAATATATTTTATATTATTTAAAAATTATGGTATTTGGTCAAACTACTATTTTTATAATTTTTGTATTATTTTTTAAATATAATCAATGTTTTAAAATAGTAGTTTGAATAATATAGAATATATTTATATTTAAAAATAATACAACACTTAGGAAATTATCAAAATAACAAAAAAGTAGTAGTATAACCAAATACTATGATTTTCAAATAATATAAAATATATTTATCTATTACAAAAATTATAAAAAATAAAATAAATCCTACTCTTTTTCTTAACAGGTATAATTCACTCTCCAAAATGAGTCTTTTTGATAGATTATACATAATAGGGGAAGTTTTTAGACTATTTATTAATCACATGAAGTTTTTTTTTTTCTAGAAAAACACATGGAAGTAATATGAAATATACCCAATTTTTTTTATAAAAAAAAAACTCCAAAATTTTATTAACTCGAAATTGGAAGGAATTGAAAATAATAGTAATTAATAATTGAATAAGCTCAACTTCGTTTTATTCAGTATATTAATTGCTTTTTTTTTTGTAATCGGAGAAAAGAGGGTCAATCCATTGTCTTTGTAGTTTATATTTGTGAGGTCCACCGTTTGAGTAAATTGATTTTATTAAAACTACTCGTGGTGAATTATACAGAACACATTTTCTATTAAAATATACCGAATAAATTATAGTTTCCTACAAATTTTTTATTAAAATATACATGATAAATTATAATTTGATACTTACGTTTTCGACTCTTTTCTAAAGGGGGTGTATTGGATTTGAATTTCGTTGGATTTCATTAGACTTTTAAATGTCTATGGATTTATAAAATCCATAGACTCCACATGGAGTCTCCCAACTCCACGCAGAGTCTGGCGGATTTTGTGTATGGATTTCGGACTGATTTTGAACGATTTGAATAGATTTCAAATCCTTTTTTTCAGCGCTCGTTAAAATACAACGATCGCTAGACCTGTGAAAAAATCGAACCGAGCGACCGCTGGAAGCCAGCGGCCGCTCAGAAAGGCAGCCGAGGAAGCCAGCGACCGCTGGCACAATTCATCCAAAAACATGCATCACAATTTATATTTTAATTTTGGTTATGGCTTATGGATTCGCATAATACAAAATCTTGTGTTTGTAAATTCATATATGTGAATTCTCGAAATTCGTGAGTTTTGGTTATCATGATATTTAATTAATTGTGAGAACAAATATCAATTTATGTGTACAAATTTCAAATTAGTGCTTCAATTTCGATTTTGTTACTTTCGTCTCTTAACTTATATATGACTATAATCTGCTTCAATTTCTTTTGTACATTTTTCAAAAAATTGTGAATCGCGCAGCCTTGCTCCCAGCGACCGTTGGAGTGTCATCATCGGCAAGGTCAGCGGCCGCTGGGGTCGGGTGACGGCGGGAGTGCCCGATTTCAACTTCTCACCGGCCGCTGGGACACAGCGCTCGCGGGGTTTTCCAAATCTATCGAAATCTCATGTCCAGAGGTCGGATTTCATCCTTTGTAATTTTCACGTCAAATCCAGCTGAAATCCAATGAAGTCAATGACTTTTTAAAGTCCATGGATTTTTGAATACCTCAGGATTTTAAAGAAAACTTTTAAAAATTTGGATTGAATACACCAGGATTTCAAAAGACTTTTAAAAGTCTGGATTGAATACACCCAGATTTTAAAAATCCTTTAAAATCCAATGAAATCCACATCCAATACACCCCATAAAAATAAATTACTTTTTCAAAATTAACAAAATAGTATCTACTTAAAAATTTTGCAAATCTGATCAATTCTCCGACACGAAAATCATAGGTAAGATTGTATTCTAAGATTTCTATTTTTCCAGCCGCGTAAAAAAATTCTCCAATCAAGAAAATCTTAAAATACATTCAGTTACGCACGATTTTCGGATCGTAAAATTTATCAAATGTTATATTTATAATTTTTAAAATAAAGAACCGAAAATATGAGTATCATATTATAATTTGCCCAAATATACTGTGTGTGTGTGTATAACATTAAATACACACACATATAAAGTAATTATAAATCTAGCAACTAACATGATAAACCAATCTACTTATGAAAAAAAGAAACATGATATGACTAATCATATCTATCAAAACCAAACAAATACTAGAAAAATCAAGTTTATTAGTTTCTTAATCTGGCTATGATCCAAATCAAAACCTAAAACATTAGGTCCTTTTAACCTATCTTACCTGAATTTTCATATCAAATCGAAATTGCTTCGGGGAAAAAAATATGTTGAAAAAAGCGAGTTAATGATGTAGTAGAAGTGAAATTCTATGCCGCCATCACATGACATACTATTAAAATATTATGAGTTAATTAAATTAAATCAATATATTCAAAATATATCTACGAACAAATGGAATTACTCGAAGCACATCTAGGAACGCGGTCGTGAGTATTTGGTTCTGAAAAAAAAAGAGCCAAAATGGGTGACGTCCAGAGGGCCAAATGGAGTTGATGATTTTGCAACACGTCACAATTCTCTCTCCCTCTCTATATAAGACTTGGATTCTTTCTCTGTGCTCAACACTCCAATGATCTACGTCTATGGCTGCAGCTAAATACCACTCTGCCCGCTCTCCATTTCATACCCATATTTTTCAAGAATTCTTTACCTCCACTACCAGGTACAATCTTTTCTTGCAGATACACTGTTTGAATAATTGCGTTCTAGTTCACTAGCTGCGATCAAAGATTGATTGATTTTTTTACTTTTTTTTTTGTACTTCAGGAAGAGCAATGGATGCTTCAAATTGAGTTTAAAGAAAGCAGATTTGTCGGTGTCAGATGCAAATAGAGCTTCAAAGAATGTAAATTTCTCGAATTCAAATGCAAAGAGAGCTAATCTTTCTGCCAGAAAGAAGGAGAGGATCAAGCTCCCTAATTACGGCGAAGGTGTTGGAGGAAACGGTGTTTATCATATCAGTGAGTTCTTCTGCCATCCATCTGGGATTGAAGCGATATTGAATACAAGGGCTCTGCAGAGTTATCACCCCCTTGATTCCAATTTGTACAGGTTTAAGCTTTTCTGAATCTTTATTAGATGCTTCTGAATTATGCGTAGTTTGATGCCTGGGATTCTCACATGTGTTTGATAAAATTACTGAATGAGAAAATTGTACTCGGCCTGAACTTTTTGCGTTTCTAACTTCTAAGAGTTGTTGGATCGGATTGACTAATTGCACCTTTGATGAGCTAACACGGTACCTAGAACGGGTCTCAAACTCTGCAATCTATTGTTTAACCGGCCTACGGAGTCGAGATTGTTAGAATTAACCCGTGCTGCTTTTCCCACCTCTTGTTTAGCTTCTTGTTTTCAGGTCATTAGTGTGCATTTTAGACCAGTGCAGGCAAAATTGCTCTATTATTTATTATTTTGTTTAGTAATGCATTTGGTGGGGCTGCAATTGCAAGGAAAAAACTGCACTTTGGGTTCCACTGCTGAGAAGGTTTAAAAGAAGTCATACATCCCAGTAGCACGCAATATCAGGTCTAGGAAATCTTTCTGCTGCAATTAACAGATCTTGCATCCTATTCATGTTTCTATTTGTAGTAAGAGACGATGGAGGTTATTATGGAATTTATTCAGGGGCCATCTCAGCCATTCAGGAAATGATGGATCAATTTATAGACGTGGAGTCATGGAGTTGAAATAAATATAAAATAACTCTCTTGTACATAAATACTCGTACTAAATCCCATACATATGACTTGGAATATCCCTGTACTAAATGAAGTGAACCTTATTTTCTCCTTCCATACTTCGCCAATATTAACTGCATGGTTGGAACTGTAGAAAGGTATGCGAGGTTTATGATATTTTTGTATGTTATAACTGTCTGTAGCTTATGTGAGCTTCATGCAGGTGTGTTCTGCCGCAGATTCAACTTCTCAGTTTTAGGGTTGCACCAGTTTTGGACTTACAAGTAACTCCAACTAGTGAAGATTGTGTAGTTGAGATGTTGTCTTGCAAGGTAAGCTAGTATCAAACTAACAAATGAGACAGAAGGGTCCAAAAATCATGTTTCTTTGTACATATATAAAGTCACATATTGAATCTAGCATGTCCCTTTTTTCCAAATTGAACAAGTTCCTTGGATGCTCTCATCTGTAACACAATGCCGAATTTTCTAACCTGCACTTTCCTTGCTGTAGTACTCAATTTACCACCTATGGCTACTCATACGCTATAGCAGCTTTTGGTTCTTCACAAGTTTGTATTTAATATCATGTCAAACTTATATATTTGCAGTTTGAGGGTTCTGAAGCAGTGGAACGCCAGAATGAAAGTTTTTCAGGTATATCTAAATTGAAGTTTGATAAGAGTTGTTTATGAGTGAGTAAAGATCCTTAGCTTTTTCTGGGTCTTAAGTGAACTTATGGCCTCAGAAAGATATTGTATATGGCTTAAAATGGTTTGCTTGAATTCTTCTTTTAGAATTTGAATGTAAAGATTGAATGCCCACCTTCTGTTAGAATCAGCGTACATTTAATAATTATGGCTATTCTTCTTTATTTCAGTTCCTGATAGGATTGAAAGTGAAGGACAATATAGTCCCCACATTACACCCTCATTTTCAACAGCTTCACTCTTTTGGCATGCTTATACTCATGTTGATAACTATTGGAGCATTGGATAAGGATTGATTCCCACTATATTCTTTTTTTTTCTTTTTTTCTTTTTTTTTTTTTGCAGCTTCTATGAGGAATCATATAAAATGGGACACTGTTGATGCCGAACATGTCTTGGATGTTGATGTGGAATTAAATATCATCCTTGAGGTTGTTACCCTGCTTAACATCTTAGTTGAGCTTAAAATTCATTTCCTTTCCTGATAACGATTATTTCAGCAAGACATGCTGCAAATTATTTTAGAAGTTCCTAGTATCTAACTAAAGTCGTTTGAACTTCTAAATTTGCTAATGATAGGAGTGTCAAAGGGATTCCAACAATAGTTTTGACTTCCTAAGTGTTCACCACTGATTCTAAGTTTTTCTAACAAATGTATAATTTTGCATGGCAACCATGTACAAGCAGATTTAACACTAACCAATCGAGTTGAAGTTATCACTTGTGATTACCTTTTAGGTTGATCCGGTCTTTAACTTGATCTTATTTCTATAAGTTACGTTCTCCGTTGGTGGATAAGTACAGTACAAAGACATTGATGCTTTTGTAATTTTGCTCACTGGCCTATAGATTGATATGCAGCCTCTTAATAAGCAAATGCTATCGTGTTTAGACTGGATACTTGCTAGTATATTATATCTTGCCGTGGTTTGGTTGCATCTGATCGTAGTACTAATGTTATTTATTGCAGATTCGCACACAGCCATTTACACTGCTGCCTATATCTGCTGTTGAGAGTCCAGGAAATTTGTAAGTACTCAAAACTAAATGATAATGAATGAAGTCTTGTAAAACATTGGAAACAGATTGTCTGAGAGAGGAAGTTCTCAACTTGTCCAAATGGGTTTCAAATCCTATTTCTAGATCAACTGTCTAAATGGGTTTCAAATAGTTGAGCGCGTTAAATTGGTGAAGTAGTTCCGGCTGCATGGCTGGTCGCTGACGATGAACTTCATGACATCCAGGGTGATGCAGACCTTGGTGGACCAGCTGGTACCCTTGCTTGCACAACAACTGTTGCAAGATTACAAGAAATGGATTTTTCAACAAACCAAGCTCCTTCAGTGAATTAATCCTGCAACGTAAGTTTCTTACCTTCACCATGTTTCTGGAAAAATGAGTGTTATTTCTTGGTTCCTCTTTAGTCTTTACCCAAGTCGTATCAAAAAAACATTTGTTTCATTGAAATTGTTCTCACAATATTATTCAAGAAAGGTAGTACTGTTGCTTCCAGCTGGTTACAACTTGAGCACTCCTTTTTTATCAGCCTTATTATCATTCAGTTAATTTATACCATTTGCAGGTGCAAACTTCTTCTCGTGTAGTAACGGCCCGAGCACACAGTGATGGATACTGACATTAATATTCAATCCGGTGAAATAACAAGCTCGGCCAGCAACTACTTCACACCCCGTCCACAGTAAGAGATCATCATAAAGTTAAGCACTAAAAAGATCCCAGGTGTAGGTGAGCTAACTTCAAAGTACATGTAGGAAGGTATACAAAATTGAAAATGGAAGCGTAGCGCTAGTGTGTAATTGTATTTCTCATACATCCAAAATATCACAATAAATCGAGCTTATTACTTGTCAAAATGAGCATTTTTTTATATACCGCATTGTATAATTGGTTTGCTCCTGCAAAACTTGTGAGCAAAAAGGCATCCGGATATCACTACAGGCAGTTCATAACCAGTACCAAAAGATCAACGCATCAATACATTCAATCAGATAGACCGGCAAATAAAGTGTAACATCAGAAATCGGCGTTGCAACCATCGGACCAGACTCAAAATCCAGTGCGTGCTGCAAATATGGATTCTTACTGTTTCATGTCTTTCCTATAACAACCTCCAGATTAACATCTGACAGCTGAGCATCATCATTGGAACTTCCGGCAAATACGAAATCAAGTCAGCCAAGAATCTGAGCAAGGAGACTAGGTAAGAATCACAAAACTACAAAATCTATCTATCAAGAATCAACCAAGATGCAGAATTCAAATGTAGGTGATAACCTACGCGAGAGCTGAGCGATTCAGCTCTCGAATACGAGGCCACCAGCATGATGATTTAGGTAAGCTTACTGACCATTCACACAGCACGACAGCATTAAGCTGATGTATGACTGGCTAATTAGCTACCATAAGCGCCGCCAACAATAACATAAATCATTTCTTTGGTGCAGATTCAGACAAAAACTTCGAAATAAAACTTGAAAAATTCAAGGAAGAATAGTCCAATTATCATCTTATGTCTACCTCAAATTGGCTAACAAAGACAAATTGATTTGACTAGTGATAACATCAAATGAATGCCGTATAGATCTAGCAGGCATGAAACAGAAACTCATTCTGATGTGATTAAACAGTATCTATTATTATTAAATCAAAATATGAGCAATTGTAATTGGTGGCTAATTGAAGCAGAAATAGGATAAATCTACAACAGGATTAGCTTTAGCGTATGAGAAGTGATCAAGCAGAAACCTTGTGATGGCTCTGTTGCACCGCCACCGCCGAACACGATGGAGTAGCGCTGCCTGCTTTTCTCGAGAGAAACGGATGGATAGGATTTTTTTTTTTTTTAGCAAAGAAATGGATGGATGCTTAAATAGCGGAGAGGTAGAAGGTTGTGAAGCTCAAATGTCAAATATATGGGCAGCGGAGGCGGCGGGAGCCGGGAGTCGTAGCTAGGGTTCCAGCTTGTTTTGCCCTTTAAAAAAAAAACTTATTCAATGTTTTCGTGCCTCTTACATTTGTACGATTAAATTATTCTTCTTGCGGTGAAATAACTAAAACTATTAGAAAATTATCTATAAAATTTAATATTTATGATTAAGAATGAAGTCTTTAAAAATTTATATATCCTAATTATGGAATAGTCAATTCTAATAATCATTTATCAACTAAAAATAAAAATTAAATACTAAAAATAATTATAAATCATAATTGAATGTAATAACATTTGTAAAATTAAATTAAATCTTTAGAAATTAAAATAAAAGAGAGAAAAACACCAAAAAGGACAAATAAAGTGAACTAGAATGTCTAGAATTCAGCTTTGATTGGCCATTGCTTTATACTTTATATAATAATGCAAAGATTCTCCAACTGTTTCTCAACGAACTTAATAAAAATATTAGGTTTCCTTTGTTTGGTGTATCTCATTATTTTCAGGGTGTGATTAGTTTTTTGTTTAATTGTAGAAAACATACAAGATTTGCTGCGAAATGTTAAAGAAATGCTTCAAGCCAAAAATAAGAAAGCTTTAGTGTTAAGATCCAAATCGTGAAAACAGAATGTTAAAACATATTTTAATGTATCTTTAACTGATAAGAAGCAAAATGAAGAGGAAAAGTAGATAAAAACACAAAATATTTGATATAATAATATCTTAATAAGAGGGTAATGTGCACCAACGGTGATGACTACTTACAGTAGCAGAGAGTTTCTCCAAATTCATAGGAAATAAGAATTAAGGTAAAGTTGAATATTAATATAAACAGAATGAATGATCCCTGTCAGGCATTGCCCTTGATAGCCTCATCAGCTTCATAACTGCCTGCAACTTTGTCATCTGATTCGTCGAAGTAGTCAGCACGAGCGTTGTCAGCCAACATCAGCGCAACCAACCAGAAGAGGCACGAGTCGAGAGATAAGAAAGCTCCACCACCAAGAAGTCCGGTCTTGGCCGTAGGGCATGAGGTTTCCAAATCGTGATGAACATTGTTTGTGCGGTGACCCAACTCAGTGAGTGTAGGCCATATCAACAGTACTGCTGCTAATAGAGTCGTGGCCCTTCAACAATAAGAGAGAAAATTAAGGCTAACCACAACACAGATAAAAATAAGACAAACCACGACACAAATCAGAAGGGGATACATCAGCAACTGACAAAACATTTGGGGTTTTTATATCATTGATCTAAAGATTCTTTAATAGCTCAGACAGAACAAAAGTTGATTTTCGAATAAAATGGAAGTAATAACTACTGCAGCAAAATATAGCAGCATTGTGCAATTCCATACTTGAACCAGGAACAAAGTTGGATTACTTATATTATATATAGCAGTAAAGACATACCAATGTATACAACCAGATGAGTCCAAATAAGGAGAAAAGAACAAAAAGGAGGTCGAAAGAGTCATGAATTCAGTATCTATGAGAATAGGATAGGCATATATACTTACGTTGCAACAATGGAGAAGGCAACAAAGCCTTTGTTTTGTAATAATGCCTTATAAGGAACAGACTTTCCTTTGTAGGGGTAAAATAGAGAATAGCCACCAGCAAAGGCGCAGACAATAAGCAACGCGAAGGATGTAAATCCCAATGCCACACTTGGATCAGATGGATATTTGCAAATGACAACGCCCTTCCCTGTAATCGCAGTACCAGATGGAGGCTGCAAATTTTAAAGCAGATAATGTAAGCGATGAGCAAAGGAAGCATCACAAAGTCAATACATAGATGCATATAGCTGATGTGCTGAATACACTACGTTTCACATGTCCTGATATTGATATGCTTTACTTATTCTTCTTTCGTGTTTTCGTTTATTTTCTCCTGGCTATAATTCTTCATGAAAAGACTACCACAAGCATCAGAATATTCATGCTCCTGACTTGTAGACATGATGGGAATATGGTCGGGGTTCATCAACCAAGTGGTAGAGCGGAAAGTATGGATTCCATACACAATCAACGATTTCGAGATTGCACTATCCATACAGATTGATGGAAAGCATGTAACTATCCAACACAACACTTTCGTCATTGAAAGTAGTATTAAAAAAAGTAAAAGATACTATGATATATTGAAGAACACAAAACATCAATCTCGCATATGCTAAGTGGCATCACAAATACAATTTCTATAAGTTTATAACATTGTTTCAAGATTCATCAAGGAAGATTTTATCCACATAAAGAAACAATTCATCTTCGATACGTGAAAACATACATCCACTATACTAAACAATATAAATCCAACAAATCATTCAAGACTAATAAATCACCAAAATAAAGGGCTCATGAATACCCCCAGTAACTTATTCTATAAACGCAAATGCCGAGTTAAACAAGAACATTAAACAACACATATACTCATGAGCCCAGATAAAAGCTTTAAGAAAAAATAAAATAAAAAATCCATTGTTAAAATAAATAAGATTTAACGAAAAATAACCTTCTTGTTTTCAGCAACAACACCCAAAATAAAGGACACTGCCCCAAGGAATGCCACTAACAGAGCCATTTGCTTCATCGTAAATGCCATTGTCTTGCCTGTAACAATTTACACGACGAAAAATCGAAAAAACAACAAATCAAAAATCTGGAATGATTTGGGTAAAAAAGAAAATCAACATCTAACGATACCGAGATCCCCCCCCCCCCCCCAATTTACACATCGAAACTATATTAACAATTTCTTTACACAAAATAGGGCAAAACAAGATTTAAATTATCCGAAAAGCCTTAAATTTTACGGGAATCAACCCACACCTTTGAACAAAAAGAAGAATCTTGGAATAAAGATACCAAGAAACAAATCAAAATCGCAAGATAAAATCGAGGGGCAAAAAAAAAGGAATAACAAAAGTGCTGTATACCTGTAGTCTAGGAAAAAGAGAATATATGTAGGAAAGGATCTCTCTCTCTCTCTCTCTCTCGCTCTATATCTCTCTATTTCAACGCCTGGTTTGGTGTCGGTGTTGGTGGAGAGTAGTGAGAGAGAAGAAGATAAAGATGAGCAAATTGCTGTAGAGATATAGGAGTTGACTACATACAGATTCTATATATTCCAAATCGGCCGGGATTCCACCAAATTATCACGGGATTAATGTGAACGCTATTTTATTTTTTTATTTTTTTATTGGACATATATTTATCTACAAAATTAAGGATATCATGTTATACATATATAATTAAACTAGCATTACACCCGTGCACGAAACGTCATATTTTATAATTTTATAAAATTAAATAATTTAATATGGGTGTGGTTAAATTTATCAAGTTTCGTGTAGATATTAATTTCAATTCATAGTAGTAATTTTTTCAGTAAATTAAAATTTGTGTAAATGGAAAAGTGTGAGTGTAATAGTATTTGACTACTAAATGGTGGAAGCGGATCCTCTCTCATGCAATTTGGCATAACATATAAAAAAATAAAAACTTGTATGAGACCGTCTAACGGATCTCTTACATTAGACTGGTCAAATAATACACAACCTGCCCCAAAACCCGCCCAGATCCGCCCCAGCAGATTTTTTATTATTTTTTTTTGTTTTCGGTGGCTGTTGTTGGTTGTTGGGCCAACAGCCCACCTAGAGATGTCAATGGGTAGGGTAAGATACGGGTATGTCTTTCTCATACCCTACCTTAACATAAAATGCCCTACCCATACACTACACTATTACCCTATTTTTTATAACGGGTAGGGTACGGGTATTACCCTACGGGTAATCGGGTACCCGCGGGTAAAACGGGTTACCCGTTTAGATTTATTTAATAATATTAATATATCACAATAAAAAACCTAAAAAACACGAAAAAAAATTAATACACGAGTTCTTTTGTCAAAACATAATCAATACAAACAAATTAAATTGTTGTGATGTCATCATAAGTCCATAACAACAAAACGAGAAAATTAATTGTAAAAGTCTCCATCAAACAACAAAAAGAACAAGTAAAAATTTTATAAATAAATATATACATATATATATATATATATATTTAATATGTTAGGGTAATCGGGTAAAACTTTAATCCCATACCCTACCCTTACCCTAAAAAAAATTAACGGATACGGGCAGTACCCTACCAGTTACCCGAATCTACGGGCAGTACCCTACCCTATAACCCGTTTACCCGCGGGTAAAATTGACATCCCTAAGCCCACCCCTCATTTTCTTCTTTCTTCTTCTTCCTCTTTTCTTTCTTTCTTCTCATTTTTGTTCATTTCTTTTTTTTTCTTTTTTTTTTTGTTTAAATAGTTATTGTATATCAAGCGCAATACACGAGTTCATACGTTAGTATCATACGAGACATCGAATAAAAAATAATAAATTAATTCAATTTAATTTTAGATTATATATTTATTTCAAAAATTATTTTTTTTGAAATAAAAAAATATAACCTAAAAATAAATTGAATTTTAAAAAAATAAATTAATTCAATTCAATTTTAGGGTATACATTTATTTTTAAAATAATAACACGTTTTCTTCTTTCTTCTACTAAAATCGTAGGAAAAATCAAATTCTCAAATTGTATTTCCTGTGCAAATTTTGTTTTTATTTTTTTTTCTTTCTTTCTTCTCCTTTTTTCGTTTCCTTCTTTTTTTCTGTCTTCTTCTTTTTTTCTTCTTTCTTCTTCTTTTTTTCGTTTCTTTTTTTCTCTTTTTTTAATAAATATAATATAGTCTTCTCAGGGTATAAATTTATTTTTTAAAATATATATTTTTTTCTGGCGGTTGATTAATTATTGAGCCAAAAAAATAAGTATCATTAATTATAAGGTAAAGTATCATTAACTATGAGTAGAGTATATCATTAACCAAAGTATTATTAACTCACATATGAGTATCATTATTTATGGGGTGAAGTGGAGTCTCATTACTATGGAAAAAAGTACCACTAATTGCAGAAGAAAGTATCACTAATTGCAGAATAAAGTATCACTAATTGCAGAAAAAAGTATTACTAATTGAAGAAAAGTATCACTAATTGTAGAAGAAAATATCACTAATTAGAAAGAAAAGTATCACTAATTGCAGAAGAAAATATCATCAATTGAAGAAAAGTATCACTAATTGCAGAAGAAAGTATCACTAATTAGAAAGAAAAGTATCACTAATTGCAGAAGAAAGTATCACTAATTAGAAAGAAAAAATCACTAATTGTAGAAGAAATATCACTAATTGCAGAAAAAAGTATCACGAATTAAAAAGAAAAGTATCACTAATTGCAGAAGAAAGTATCACTAATTGCGGAAAAAAGTATCACTAATTAGAAAGAAAAATATCAATTCAAACATATTGCAATTCAAAAATTGAATCATTAACTACATAAAAGAAAATGTTGCAATTCAAAAATTGAACATGATAGTGAGTAGTAACTACTCATTATATTAGTGATGCTTCATTGTTTATTACTAGTGATACTTACTTCATAATTAATGATACTTCTTTGTTGTTAATTTAATAATTAATGCTTAATCATCTGTAATTTTTATTTTAATGAAAATATAACCTTTATCTGATGAAGTATCATTAATTATGGATGAAGTATCATTAATAAAATCATTACAAAAAAAACACGTAACTTCTAACTCTTCGTAGTGGAGCGTATTGGAGCTGGGGAAAAAAACTGACGAAAGTGTTAAAGAGAGGGTGGGATGGGGGGTGGGCAGAAAAAAACTTACAAAAAAAGAAAAAAAAAGAAAAATTTAGATGTAAAAAAATTAAAAATTGAATATCAAATAAAAGAGGGGAAGGGGGGATCATTAAAAAAAATCAAAAAGAAAATGAAAAAGGAGGAGGGACCACTTTGTGGGTCAAATAATATCCGTCTAACGTAAGGAGATCCGTCAGACGGGGTCTGACACAAGTCCCTCCTATAAAAATGTAGGCCATTCTTTTTCCTATTTTTTATTTCAATTTTGTTTTCATTTTTCGTTTCTTCTATATATTTAATCATTTTTAATATATTTAATATTAATTTTTAGTTAATCATTTTTATTAGGTTGATTTTTTCATAATCGTGATTACTTTTTTAGATAATCATTTTATTTAGGATCGATTATATAATAATTATAATTTATAATTAATTTCAATTTCTAAATAGAATTTCTATCTTAGTTATTGAATTTTATAGTGTCTTTTAGTATTTCATCATGAACAATGAAAAAGGAAAAAGCACTATACTAAAATGACACAATTTAGGGTTCAAGTATGCACAAGTGGGGTGTTGTGCGATCGACGTCCCCGTGCACACTAGAAGACTATGCTCCCTTAATTATAGTGGCCTTGAGATTTAAATGAACCAGATTTCATTAATAATCCAAATAATATTTCATGCTACATATGATTATCCATTCCATAATTTTATGTGATGATTAATTAATAATGTTTATATTTATTAATGATTTTAATTAATCTAATACATAAAATAAATATAAAATCATTGCAAATTTTGTTTTTAATTGTTGTTTTTATTGCATATTGCTCCTTTAGTCCTTTACATAGTTCGTCTCAAATTTGTTGTGTTACATTTATTTGTATCAAAGCAAGAGTTAAGGTATCCATCATTATTGTGGCGATGACATATAGGCAGTAGAGTCAACTTTACCAATCATTATATTTGATCGTGATTTTATTTTTTAATCCTTATATTATTGATTTCTTTTTATTTATTTTTACCATCATTACCTTGCATATCTTACATTTCAATCCTAATCTAATATTGCCTTAAATGATGCAACACTTACATTTTCAAACTCCATTATTTTTAAGTTTGTTTGAAATTAACATGATTGTATTAAATATCATTTAAGATATATTTGAAATGAATAATGGAGAAGTTATAAAAGTCGTGATAGAAAAATCAATTTAAAGTCATGATCGATTTTTTTAGATTATTGAGATTTTGTTATATGAGCAAACATCATGCCTAGTTTCACATTTTTTTTATATTTGGCGCAAGTAATCTTTTAATAATTAGAATAACAAATTTTATTGTGACATTTTAATAAAATAGGTTTATGTATCTTATTCGTGTATCGCACATGTGATATACTAGTTATGCTCCGGCCAAACACATTACTAATCATTTTTCTTAGAATCACATTCGCATAAATTATATTCCCAAAAATTTTTACTTTCTTGTCAACCAAACTAGTCCATATAATTGGAAACGTAAGAGAATCAAGTTTTAATAGTATTTATTTATGCATGTATTAATTACATTATATATTTATTTTAGATTTCATAAAAATTGGTTTATGAGTTTTTTATATTATTTAATTTATAACTATACATGATAAGCCATTACAATTTAAATTTTCTATTCGATTAGAAATTTAGGGTTTAATCAAATTTACGCAAGGATGAGGGCAAGTTGTTTGCCAGCTCATTAAGCTGAAAACAGATCACTTGTAAATTGTAATGTTTTCATTTATTTTACTTTTAATAATAAAATGATTATGAGGCAAAAATTATTTTAGCCATTTTAACTTTTAAAAAAATTATTTTAGCCAGTAAGTTTTAAATATATTTTTTTAGCCACTTTGGACCAAAATGCCTTTTAGACATAAAAAAAAATAAAAAATATCAAATATGCTTTTATGTTCATCTTCATCTTTAGATCTGTTTTTCATTTCAGAAAGAGAATTAAAATATCGTCGATCTTTATCTTCAAATCTGCTTTTCATCTTCATCCTCATTGTCAATCTTCATCTTCATTGTTGATCTTTATTTCTTAGACCATAGTTCTCGTCATACTTCGTCCATGTCGAGCTAGTGCAGTGAGCACTTAAGTTCGACTTTTACAAAAAAAATGATTTTGTTCTTAAGTGCGCGCAAAATCCGGCGTGCACAAGGCATGCGCGCACGCAGACATCGGCAAACTATCGGCATGACATCGGTTGATAATTTTTATACATCGGCAGAACAACTGTTGATAATTTGGCCTCAAGTGTGCGTGATTTTCTTCTTAACTGCGCCCACAAGCACGCGCACAAGGCATGCGCGCACAAAGTAAGTGAGCGCGCAGACATCGACGGACTATCGGCATGACATCGGCTGATAATTTCTGTGCATTGGCAGAACAACTGTTGATAATTTGGCCTCATGTGCGCATGATTTCTTCTTGTGGGCACCCACAAGCATGCGTGCATAAGGCATGTGCGCACAAAGTAAGCGCGCGCACGCACAACGTAAGCACGCGCGCGCAGATATCGGCAGACTATCGGCATGACATCAATTGATAATTTATGTGCATCGGCAGAACAACTGTTGATAATTTGGCCTCAAGTGCGCGATTTTCTTCTTAACTGCGCTCACAAGCATGTGCGCAGGGCTCGCACGCAGTTAAGAACATCATTTTTCCAGATTTTTCGAAAGTTGCAGAAATACTTCATTTTTTCCAGATTTTCAAACATCAACTATATTAGTGGTACTTTTATTGTCAAAGCATGTCTATTATGCGTAAAAAATAAACTTCAAACTTCAAAAACAAACAACATCTAACAATCTAACAATATTCTTCGAATCAAAATTTTCCCCAAATCAAACTTAAAAAAAAAACACCTAACAATATTATTAATAATTAGATCTGAAACATACACATGTTGGGGAATGATTTTCTATTTCTTCACTTGAATTTTCAAAGTCGACGGCTCGTTGGTGGAGAAATCTGGAGAGAGAGAGATCTTCACACGAATTTTCGGAGGTCGATGGCTTGAATCTGGAGAAAACTTCACTTGAATTTTCAGTGTTGCAGATTCCATTAATGTTGAAGAAGATGAGATGTAGAAGAGAGAGAGAGAGAGAATTTTTTTTCCAAAATCACATTTCAAAATGTGAAATGTGAATCGGCGCGGTTGAAATGATGGGGGAAATGAAATAGGTTAAAAATAAATATAGGGGTAATATAGTAATTATTGCCAAATAAAATATGTTTAAAAGTTACTGGCTAAAATAAATCTTTTAAAAGTTTGATCGGCTAGTTCCATATATTCCCAGAATGATTATTATATATATATATATATTTATATGCAATCATAATATATATGTTTCGTTCATATAATATTTAGGATTATATGTGGTTTATGGTGATTTTATAATTCAGAAAATTGTATAGATAATATTTCATTATCAGCACAAAATTTTATAGATGACTATCGAATATTTACATGCTATGTAGGAGTATTTGAGTTTTGGCAAGAATAGGAAACTATAACGAGTAAATTAAAGATCTCATATAAATATATAAATTACATGAATTTTTTCCATTAGTTCATAAAGTATAGGGAAACAAAATTGAACAAATTGTCCTGATTGGGATGACTTAGTGGTGGAGTATTTCTATTTGGAGATCAAAAGTTACGAGTTCGAATCTCCTCAATAACTAATTAATTGTTGCTGAATAAAAAAAAACTAATTAATTGTTGCTGAAAGAGTGAAAGTTATTGTTGTTTTTTTTTTTGTTAAATATAAGTGTCTTTAAACGAATCGGTCTATTCTTTTAAACGAATATTTTGCTGTATTAGTCAAAATAATTGAATGCATCTATATTTCAAACTCAAATTTAATTAGAGTGCGTGGTATTAATTATCGTTTACATTAATAATATTTTTAACTAAATTAAATTACATAAGGAGATAACTATTAGTTTCACTATATGTTTCAAATTCTCAATTTTTTTTAATTAGAGGAACGGTGGATAGTGGATAATTGTATGAAATCATCTGCTATATTTTATGCAACACTCTATACTACACATTTGAAAATATTGATTTTTATTCCGTTTTTCTCCGATTTCAATTGATAGTGCTTTAGTTTAATTTTACACTTATTGATTAGAGTTTATTTTTCCCAATTAGGGCATATAATTATTTTTTTAGAAAATAATCAATTATTAATTAAAAAATAAAATTAAATATTGAAAAAATTATTATATACCCTAATTGGGAAAAGTAAACCATAATTAATAAGAATAAAATTAAATTAAAGGGCAATCAGTTGAAATTGAAGAGAAACACGAAATAAAAATTAAATAAAAATTTGTATGAGATCGTCTAACATATCTCTTACGTTAGACGGATCTTATACCCCACCTGACCCGAGTCCAAACCCACAATATAAAAGGAAAAAAATACAATTTTTCCATTATTCTCTATTAGTGGCACAACCGCAATTCGGAACTCTAGTTTTTTAGGTGATTTCTTTCGCTCTTTATTTCTTTCTCTAAATTTTCATTTCGAATTCATACCTCATCCCAAAATCGTTCAGTTTTTCTTTGATTTTGTATAATAGTTGCTGCGTCTTGTTTTACACGTTTCATTTTCCTGTCTGACAGTTTTGAATATCATTTGTTCGGTAGTTCTGCTGGATTATGTGTTTCTAGAAGTGTTCTTCAAAGAGGTAAGTTCGTTTTTTTTCACATATACACTTGTGTTTTTGTTTGATTTTTGCATGTATGTATGTTTATGTATGTGTTTTTTTTTTGTTGATTCTTGTACCTAGAAATATTCTTTGATGCATATGATTTTTGTTGTTGCGAGTGAGTGGCAGAGCAGAGTGTTGTTGATTTTTATTTTATTTGTTGTTTTCTTTAGTATTAGATTAGATGATAACAAATCTATATTAAACTTTGCTAACTCTGAGTTGTGCTTGATCTTGTTCTCAGATTCTAGAAGAAGCCATGTCGTTTGCTCGATTTGTGTTGTTTTGAGAAATTCTTAGATCTATTTTTGGCTTTTGAGTCTGTAGCTGATCTGTTGTCCCTGGTGCGTTTGAGGATGACGTTGTTAGTCTTGCAAGGTGGATGATCGAGATTTTGTGGAAGATTTTTAATGATACTTTTATTTATAATTAGTGTTACTTTCTTTTGTAATTAGTGATACTTTATTTTGTAATGAATGATATATTTCTCTATGATAATGAAATAAATATCTTTTTTATTTGAGAATGAGTTTTTTATTATATTCATAGACCTGATTCTCAATTTGAGATTATGTTTAAACTGATACTTTTCTTTCTAATTAGTGATACTTTCCATGTAATTAGTGATATGTTTTTCCATAATAATGAATCATATGTTTTAACTGGTAATATTGAGTTTACAATTATATTTTTCGATCTGATTCTCAATTAGAGATTATATTTATAACACTCAATGTGAAAAAGTATTGCTAAATATGAGGAATAGTATCATATAATGTTTAAAGAAGTATCACTTCTGGCAATTCACGTCCAAGTTAAATAGTTAGTGATACTTCATTTCATAGGTAATGACATTTCACCCCAAAGTAAACTATATTTCACCTCATAACTAATGTTACTTCTATGTTCTTGGTTTGATAATTGATGTTTAACCATCTATAATATCATATAATATCTCACTTTTGAGTTAATCATACTTCACTTCATAGTTAATGATACTTCATCTCATAGCTAATGATAGTTTATCTCGTAACTAATGATACTTCACCATAGAGTTAATGATACTGGGTGATTCTATTTGCACTACAAAAATTTCTTTTTGCACCACATTCACTTTTCACACTACATATTTTACTCTTTGCACTACGCAACAAGTCTTTTTTACCCTTTATTTAATAATTAAAAAACTAAAACAAAACTAAAAGGAAAATTGAATAAAAAAAGAAAAAAGAAAAGTGAGAACAGCAACTGAACTTCCAGATTTTGTTTTCACACTTCCGCCATCTTCAACGTCTTCTCCGGCGAGCCCACTGTTCGCCGGCCGCCGCCATCCTCCATTCTCTCCCCTCAAAATTGCTCTCTCTTTATTTGTGCGATGCGAACACTCTCGAGATACCTATTCCGTTATAGAAAAAATGAAAATTCAAAACCCAAAAGTTAGTTCAAAAAATTCAGTTCGAATCCCATTCAAGAGGTTCAAAAATTAGTTTACGAATGTGCAAGATATGTTCGGAAACATATTTCGAACACATTGGTTGTTTTCAGATATCTGTTTCTGAACCAAACTTGGAATTTAATTTGTTTTGAAATTGTGTAGCAGATGGGTCGTTCCTTCCTTGTCATCGCCATCGGGGTTGATGGTGTACCTAGGGGGAGCAGTGTGGTCGGATAGTTTGTGGCGGCGGTCGGCAAGCAGTCCTCATCTCACCGGAGAAGAAGATGACGGAGCTGCAACATTTTTTTTTTGACACCGGCGGAGCTGCAACGTTACTCTTTCTTTCTTTTCTTGCCTTTTGTTTTGTTTTGTTTATTTATTTATTTATTTGTTTGTTTTATTATTTTTTAGTAAGGGTATTTAAGTAAATTTATAATTAATTAATTTTGAATTAATTCATTTTGTGGTGCAAAAAGTATTTTTTGTGGTGCAAATAGTCGCTCACAATGATACTTCACTTAATAGTTAATGATACTTCGTCTGATCATATGTAATGATACTTTACCTAGCTCATAAGTAATGATACTTCTTTGTTCTTGGTTTGATAATTAAATGGTACTTCATTTGTTCGTGGTCTCACAGGAGGGTAACACTAATTATCGAACCAACAACATATAAATATTATTAGCTATGATGTGAATTATTAATAATTGAACAAAGATATATCATAGTTATGAGGTAAAATATCATAAACTATGAGGTGGAATATCATTAACTCAAATATGAAATATCATATGATATTATCATTAGCTACGTGATTAAGTATCAATGACTTTAGGATGAAGTGTCATTAACTCTGAAATGAAGTATTATTAATACATGGGTGAAATATCATATAATATTATTAGATTAACATGGCCTTACAAGTATAGACAACAAAATCATTCCATTATTAAATCTCATATCATAACAACAACATCAGTTAATACAAATGAAGCCAAATTGATTTCAAACAATCTAAACAAACTACAACAACATATGCAAAATATTTACAGCCCACAATCAGGGATAATAAGTTATAGTATAGTTACTCTCGACATGTGAGTAAAACTATAACATCTAAACATTAGATAAATACAAAAATATACATAATTACATCTCCATCTGATATTGGTCATGTCATCATAAGCAATTTGCAATATATGCTCCATCAAAATTCCTGTAAATATATATATAATAAAATGGTTAATTACTGGTCAGTTATGGGGTGAACCAAATGAAGAGTTATTTCCTATCCATAAATTCTAATATGTAAATTGTAAACATAATTTTTCTACAAAAAAAAAAAAAAAAAAAACTAAAAACAGCTTCTCATTAACACTACTTGATGAATTTTCAATACTGATTATCAGCACTTGGAATAATAATAAGCAACTGATCAATCATGAATTTACCAACATCAATATTTTACAAAATATCATATATAAACCTTGAAAATCTATGTCGTCTATAACAAAAAGGAGAAAAATAATTGGATAAAATCAATAATAAAAGTATCACTATATAAGAAGTGAATTATTACTACATATGAAGTGAAGTATCACTTATTGGGAAATTATAACTGAACAGGTTCATGTGCTTTGACAGATACAGTTTCTCCATTATTTGAATCATCAAATACAACTATATTTGAAAATTATAAAACTGAAATTTAAAGGTATCTGAACTATATTGTTGCAATCCACCAACAACAAAATACTACAAAAATAATATTGAAGTGCTGAAATCATAAAATCACAACAACAAATTGCCCAATAAATAGAAATTTAAAGTAATTCCTTTTGAGGCATATCATCAAACACAACGTATGTATATATAGAACAGGAATACACTAATACAAAATTTGTAGTCAAGACTCACAAACTCACAAATTTCAGAACCTTAATTTCAATATCGTCAAAGAAACATACCGTTTGTAGTAGACGGTCTTCACCAGAGTTCAAGAAAATTTCGTAAGGCTGAAAATCCGACAAATAAATAATTTGTTTGTCCCGATTTATTCATGAAGTCTAGAAGAAGAAGATAAAATCTCGTAGAAAAGAAGAGGATATAGCATGGAGAAGAGAAGAAAATGACATAGAGAAGAACGATATCAATGGCGTGTTGAGGAAAAGTTTGGAAGAGAGGGATTCAATCATATATATATATATATATATATATATATATATATATATATTCCTCAAATCGGGTAGGAATAGCGGGTCGGGTTAGGAACCGTCTAACGGAAATGACCCGTTAGACCGTCCTACAGAAGTGTTCCTTTAAAAATTAATATTTTCAAATATGTAGTATAGAGTGTTGAACATAATGTAGCAAAAGATTTCATCTGGTGGATAATAATTAATAATACTTGATAGTGGATTATGCTTTTCTAATGGAACCATGTATATTGTCAAGTTGTATACTTGTATAAGGGTCTGGGTTGCAAGCAAAAAATAAAAATAAATAAATAATAAATAAACAAAAAATCAAACATTGAAAATCTGTTTTAGATTTTATTCATCTTATTAAAAAATTGTCGAAAAGTTGTGTGACAAAATTATTATCTTTATCAAAATTTGGTCAACTTTTTTGCCACATGTATAAATATTTTGGACCACTATTAATATTTAAGAAGAGAATAGCTTCTGTGCAACGCCCCCCCTCCCCGCCCCGCCATTATTTCAGACGGGGCATGGGCTCACGTCCGCGTTCCACGCGGCTGTTTTTTTTTTTTTTTTATGCTATTTTTTTCAGTTTTTTTATTGATTTTTTTAAGTTTCTATTGTTTCTTTTTATTTGTTTTTAAAAAATTTATACCCTAAAATAAAATTAGTAAACTTTAAAATTAAAATAAATTGATTTAATTTATTTGAAATAAATATAAATTTATACCTTAAAATGAAATTAATAAACCCTAAAAAATATAAAATAAATCTCTAAAAAATCCTAAAAATAATAATAAACCCCTAAAAAAACTTTAAAAAACACAAAATAAATCTGTAAAAAACCATAAACCCTGAAAAAACCATGAACTACTAAGTTTTAAATATTAATTGGAATGGAAAAAATTATAATTTAAACTAAATAAACTAGTATAAGATAACTACCAGACACCTTACTTTTTAATAAGAGTTAATTGCCTTAAAATACATCAACTTTGACGTGTTTTTGGTTTTCACATGTTTTAAAAAACATAGTTTTAATAACATGAACTTAACACTTGTTTGATTTTTCACATGATTTTCAAATTTTAATCAATGGAAATGACTTGATTGTCAAATATTTCCACGTATACATCTATGTAGACACCAAATTATCTTAAAATACACAAATTTTTGATCCATTTTGCTCGAATTAGAGTGTTCGAATTTGAAAATTATGTGAAAAACCAAATAAATGTTAAGTTCATGTTATTAAAACTACGTTTTTTAAAACGTGTGAAAAATCAAAAACACCCCAAAGTTTGTGTATTTTAAGGCAATTAACCCTCTTAATAATGCAAGTGATACTTTTCGAATTTTGAGTGATAGTTTTTAGTGTTACAGTTAATGCTGATTTTTTCGGAAATTTTTCTTTGCGGGTTGACCCGTATTTTGACCCTGACTCGGCTGAAAAAATTGCTATTTATACCTAGTGCATAGAAGTGTTTGTGATTTAAGAACATATGCCTCGTTCATCTCAAACAAATCATATGCCTCTTTTTTGCTTTTCTTCATTTTATTATTTTACTATCGTAAATTTTAATTAATATTTGTATTTTCATCTCTTCGATTTTTTTTTTTTTGTAATTTTTATTAAATTTCCACCCCTATTTTACTTGTAATGCTGTACTTTTATTATTTCTCGTGGGAAATTAAAATAAAAATACAAGAAACAAAATATAGAAAATAAAGTATGAGTAAAAATATATAAAAGTCGATCCAATTTGGGCCAAATTTTAAAAAATACAAGAAACGTAATATATAAAATAAAGAATAAAGAGTGAAATAAAAGTACAAGAAGTGAAAATACAAAAATTAAAGTATATATACAACAATAAGAAAATAAAATAAAAGTAACTCAAGACATATATTGGTTAATTTAGTATTAATTAATTATTCAAAATACTATATATGTGACCAAAAATCAACTTAAGTTTAACGAAAATAATAATTTGGCGACAAATTTTCTCCTTGGACAAATGTGTGGTTAAATTGATAATTTGTAAGAAATGGATAAAATCCGGAAAAACTCGTAAAAGTTGGAGTTTTCTTCTGCATTTGGAACTTGAAAATATTAGGAATTGAAAGTAGGATGAGATTGCGAATTTTGCAAGCCTAAATTTCATTGACTATTTGATAAATCGAAATATTTAAAAATGATTCACGATTATTTTCATCCATTTAGACAAGAAGAAAATATACATGGAAAATTCTAAACACAATCCTCATTTTTTTTACAACCCTTGTCATTTTATAAATAAAAATATTAATATGATAGATTTTTTTATCCTTTATCTACCAATAAATAAGATTGCGAATTTTGCAAGCCTAAATTTCATTGACTATTTGATAAACCGAAATATTTAGAAATGATTCACGATTATTTTTATCCATTTAGACAAGAAGAAAATAAACATGGAAAATTCTAAACACAATCCTCATTTTTTTTACAACCCTCGTCATTTTATAAATAAAAATATTAATATGATAGATTTTTTTATCCTTTATCTCCCAACAAATAAAACCATTTCTTAACCCTACATTATAACCCTCGTTTCATATTAACTAAAAAGGAGAAAAAACCACACGGAATCATAGCCTCTGCACCCCTCCCATTCGCGGAGCCATATTGGAACAAGGGGCACACTTGTACTCCCAATTTTTTTTTAATTTTTTTAGTATATATATGTATGTATGTATATATAATTATCTATTTTGTTATTGGAGCTATTAATTAAGATCATAAAAATGAAAAAATAAAGTAGTGATTGAGTACTTTAATTGAGACGTGGTGAATAATATTATGTAAAAAAAAGGTGGTGAATCATCCTTTTAATAACATTAACAATAAAACAATTAATTCGTGACTCTCTATTTTACTCATCTTTAAATCTTATACATATATAAAAATATAAGAACAAGACATGTACAATTATTCAAGTCTTCAAATACAACTCATAATAATTTAAAAAAACCTCAAGATGTTAAATTAAGAAGTGCACAAACAATACTCTTGAGTGATTGATGTTATTTTTTTCTTTCATTTTTGATTTTTTGTATGTATATTATTAATTAAATTTCTTAATTCTTATTCATGTTTAGCGTTGCTTACATATTTATTTATTTATTGCCTAATTAAAATTTAAATTAAATTAGGGATTTGTATTTAAATTAAATACTTAAGTTTATGTACATATGATTTGAATTTTACAAGTATGAAATGGATTTAATTTTGTATTGAGGTTTAGACTTAGATATTTAAAATTATGAATAATAATTTGAATTATACATTTAAAACTCTGAAGAATATTTATTTATACATTTTTATATATCTTACCCCCTATTTTAATTTAAGAAGTGAGTGAACGAAATTAAGATCTTAGCCCGGGGCCTATTCATAATTAAGTAATATAACTGAAAAAGAGAGACATTGTATCAACCATAATTTTAAATTAAATGGAGTTTGACCAACCAAAAAAATGGAGGAATGATTGTTGCGGGTGTTGAAGGCCATAGTTAAGAACTTCAAAATGAAAAATAAAGACAAATTAAAAAAAAAAAAAAAACTCATAGAACTGCAGATGAAGATAGGAACTGCGGAGATAAAAAGAGGGTATGCGTGATTCTTTCATTTTTTTTAGTTATAGAGGGTGGGAGGAGCTGTGGGTTTCATGTATTGGGGCTATGATAGGATTTTATATGAAAGGACAAAAAAGTTGAATCTTATTAATATATTATATTTATATTCAATAAAATAGTGATGGTTGTAAAGAGAAAAATGAGAATTGTTTATAATTCCCCAATATACATAGGTAGTGGAAGATAAGAATTTTCTAATAAGTGAATGAAAAATAACCACCCTTAGGCCTTGTATATTAAAATAATAAAACGAACTGGGTATAAATCACATTAAACAATTTTATAAATCACATTAAACAATTTTATAAATAAATGTAAAGAACCGTACGTATCAACTACGATGAACATAGTTTTTAGTAAAAACTTTATTTTATATTGACAGTTTTTGTATTTGTTTTACAAATGCCCGGGGATTCCACGTCCAAACTGCCACGAAATTTACTTGTACGCAACCCATTTACATTTTTTTTAATTATTAATATAGTAATTAAGTATACGATACTAATATTCATAATATATACAATTATACAATTATGTTTCCATAAAATGAGAATATAGAAACGGAGCACAGATTAAATGGCATTTTTAGAGCTTATATTTTGGTTATCTTCACCGACTACAAATATTTTATTTCTCACATTTTTCTTGGTAGTGAAATTATGTATTGTCAAAAGCATTCCATGAAGTTTTTTCACATTTTTTTTAATTAGATAAATTTTGGAATCGTGTTCAACTCGAATTCAACTATTGGTATGTTTAACCGCGTGTGAACATAATTAATACTTGAAATTAATTATTGACAATTATTGAGGGTTAAACGTGTGAGCATAACTAATTTATTTGAAATTATTTTTTGGGCGGTTACAATATGTATTCGCACTCAATTACTAAATAAACAAAAAGTCGAAGAGCTTCTCTCGAGCCTATGAAAGATTGAAAGCACCCCCATAATAACTCAGAACACATCCACAAATTCAGTAATCTATACTATATATAAAAGCAGAAAAAATATAATTGAAATTGATTTCAAATTGATTTTATTGATGGCAATTTTGTAAATAAAATGTAAATTGAGGTTCATAAATATCCGATTTTTATTCAAATTTTTTTAAATTAAATTAATATTAATATTACAGATCGTGTGAGTGAGTTACGGCATCCAGTGCATCAATTTCTCCACGATCTATCGCTAATGTGAAGTATTAAAAGAAAAGAAAAGTTGAAACTTGAAATAGAACCCGTCTCTCCCTCTCTCCTCGGCCATTAAAAGAAAAGAAGTGAGAAGTGAGAACCGGCGTCCCCTTGCGCCGCCCACCGCTGCGCTGCCTCTACTGCCGCTGCCCAGATCAAGCAGCAAGTATCGACGCCGAGAGAGAGAAGGAGATAGAGAGTCGGTGACGATGGTAAAGATCACGGCGTTGATGCTACTGAAATGCACTCGAGAGGGTGCGGATCTGATTATATTGGTGACGCCTCGGATCTAAGCAGTTTTGGGTTTTTCCAACGGCCCATCGTTAAGGAGTTTATCATTTTTGTATGGGAACAATTGGACGACCCCACCTACACCAGCGGTGGCTTCATGCCATCTTAGACTACCCAAATCGCTGATCCCTCATTCTCCCCAACTAAGGTGCAGATTCTCAAACCACATAATCTCTTCTTCTCTTCTTTGTTTTATTTTAACTTGATTATACACTATTGGATTCGTTTATAAATCTTCTGTATAAACCCTAAACTGCAAGTTTGGTAAATGGATTTTGCAATTCATTCGCTTTTTCGAGAATATTGAGACTTGAATTGTTCAATTGTGAAATATGGCATATGTATTAAAAAAAATATTGTTTCAGAAAAGAAAAAAAAAAGAACTATGGCATATATATTAACATATTTAGTCGATTGTATTTCAGTAATTTCCCCCCTTTGTTTTCCCTTGAGATTTGTTCTGTTTCTCATTGGGATTCAGATGATAATGATGGACAGTTTTCTGTTTGTTTTAAATCGTTTAATATTATTTGTTGCATTAATACTATTTTACAAGAACGTCTCATTAACAGTTCTTCGGAATATGATTGTCTAATGCTGAATCATCAACATTTTTTTCTGAATATGATACATAGGAATTAGGCTATGGAATTCATAAACATATATGTTAATGCCACAGACATGAGATGGCAGATGCATTTGATGAGGCACTTTCGGTGGCGGTGAAGGCTAAAGACTAAGGGGCACAATCACGATCTTTCTTTTGAAGACTTTTTGCGATGAGTGAGTTCTCTCTTATGTTAGTTATCTTTGATTGTTCATGCATCCTTTTTACATTTGCTGAATTGGAGTGCTTCTAAGGGTGGTTCTATTTTTTTATGAACATATCCCCAGTTTGTGAGTGCTGCACATGCGAGGTTCAAAATGGAACGTTATTGATGTGCTTTTGGATTCTCTATATGAAATCAAAAATAAAATAAAATCATAGAGTGAGGCTACAGATATCATCATATAACACATTAAGAAATGGAAGAAAAAAAGGGAAAAATAAGTTCAGTTGTGTTTATTCTTTGTTTATTTTGTTTTGGTTGAGTTGTAGATCTGTTTGGTTTTAGAACTTCTAAAGTTATGTTATTGGAAAATCTTAATATGAACAAGCTAATCGCAAAAGAAAAAACAAAGTTGAAGAAAAAAAATATCCATATCAGTGTGTTTGCAGAACTTGGGTGATTGAAATGTGAGTTGCTTTGTTTCTATTTCTATTATTCTGTTTTAGTTTAAAACTACCACATGCTAAATACACTATCACAAGAAAAAAAAGGAAAGTATCAATCTATATTGAAGTTGAAGAGGACAAATCTATGTACAAGCTACCCTACCAATATCCAATTATAATTTTTTAATTCACATTTATTCTCAAATCGTGCCGATTTTCATCTAACTAAGTCTTATGCTATCCATCCCTAAAAAAATAAAATCTTATACTTTCCATGTATTTTCAGATCAGATTTCACGTGTCCTTGCGTGTTACATTGCGTCTGCCATAATATTAGTTTTTTGTAATTTTTTTTAATATAACATAATTCAGGAATGACGAGCCATTAATAAAAATTTAAATTAAACTAAATTATAATAAATTAAAATTAAAAAAATATGTTTGACACAAGATATTGTAGAGAATGACGTAATAGATCTGGTGTGTGGTATATTTTCTTAGGTTACAATAATTTTTTGACGAAATAAATAAATTCATAGTACAACCTAAGAACTAATAATAGTTACTACTTTCATATGTATGAGGTTTATTTTTCTTGGGGAACATGATATACTATGAAATATTTTAAATAATTTTTAAACTTTGATGTTTGTGTGTGTATATATATGAGTTTAACATTTTATTCATTACACATCTTAAAAAAATGCACCCACACACACAAATATATATATATATATATATATATATAATTTGGTTAGTTTTAAATGAAGTTCTTTAAATCTAAAATATATAGTAATTGAATTATTTGAAAAATAAGGATTATAATAAGAACTCATAATATGATTTATCTTTTTCATTACTTGAATTGTTCAATTGTGAAATGTGGGGAAATATCTTCCTGCCTTCCTACTAGGTATACCAATATCACAATTCGTATATTTCAAGTGGTAATGTATTCATTATGGATATTATTTTGCAGGAGATATTTAACAAAGAGCACAATAGTTAAAGCTCATTTATTGTGTGAACATTTTATTAGGGTTAACCAATAACAACCTTAATTATTCTTTTCTAAACAAGTTTAGCTATAAACTTCTCATGGTTAATTTTTTGAATATCTTCTTTACTTAAAAAAAACTGTGAGTATTGTGGGTTTTTTTCGAGCAAATTTGGCATCATCTTTATGGAGGCAGTTGGGTGAGATGATCCTCAATTTTAATTTTTGGTATTCTTTCTTTTCTTTATATGCTGACTAATCAATTAACTTATTTCATTTTCTACAAAATCTGTAGGTTATGTATGTTGTGAGAGCTACGATGTTTGGGTCTATAATGAATGTGCCAACATTTCGGCGGAGCTTTTTAAGGTTCACCAATCTAATGTATTTAGATAGAGTTCGTGTTATTACTATCTCTCCTGTTTGCAGTTTAGATCTAAAGTAAAGTTGACATCTTAATTGATGGAGTTGGATGAACGAAACTATCCTGTGTGCGTTTTGGTAAAGTTACTTATGCTGATGTCTACGAGCCTTCAAGAAAACCTTGGGTTCAAAATACCATCTGACTAGCTAATAGTCGTTATGGGATTTATTATCCAAGTCTCCATGTCCAAGTTAGATAAAGTTAGATATCAATGAGCTAGATAAATTGTATTCTACATATATCTCCTATAATTCTTGGATGTGTAGGGTTTTGAAATGGAAATTAATTATAATTCCGCACTTTGTTCTGTTATGATGCTGGCTGTGTGTTGATTATTTTGGGGTTTGGAAGCACATCCCTCAAGAGCTCCTTGCTCTGTATAACAGGGTCGGTTGAGTGATTGTTGGTTTTTGAGTGTCGTTGCTGTGCCGACTGAAGTTTCATGAATGTCAGAAAACATTATTACTCACAGACTACAATGAAGAAGGAATTTATACAGTTTGTTTTTGTATTAAGATTGGCTCAATTTATTTTGGCTTACATTTGTTCAATATATTACACGTAAGTTTATTTTATGGTCAAGGATTGTTGCAGAACGTGAAACTAACCTTTAAATATGAATTTTTGTTGCCAAATAGATTACAAGCAATAGAGGTCGTCCAATGCCATTTTCAGTTTTTGACAAGTCAAAAACTTCTATCTCATAATTTAGAATTACTTGAGATACAACGTAGCAGTCATGTTTGTTTCTTTGCCAAGCTTTTTTCTTTTTTTTTTTCTTTCAATTTTCGAGGTCGGACGGGATTAAATTGAGGAATGAGGCAGGCCGTATTAAATTGTTATAGGCCTTTTTTTTTAAATTGTAATATAAACTTATATGTCTATACATAGATATAAAAAGAATTTATGCTATTATTTTTTAGATTTATATTTTTACTACTCCACATTGATTTTTTTTTAACTGCTACATGAATGAAAATGTCTTAAGGTTTTTAACTGTTACATGAATGAATAACAATTTTTTTACACCAATTTTATAAATTTAATTAATTTTCTTTCTATTTATACTGTTATTATCAACAATTGAAGAGTCTCCTCACCATGTTATCAGAATATAGACCTTTTTTTTAAAAAATTGTAATATAAACTTATATGTCTATATATAGATATAAAAAGAATCTATGCTATTATTTTTTAGATTTATATTTTTACTACTCCACATTGATTTTTTTTAACTGCTACATGAATGAAAATGTCTTAAGGTTTTTAACTGCTACATGAATGAATAACAAATTTTTTTATACCAATTTTATAAATTTAACTAATTTTCTTTTTATTTATTCTGTTATTATCAACAATTGAAGAGTCTCCTCACCATGTTATCAGAATTAATTAATTGGCCATACCATCTATGTGAGGAAATAAACATCTATTCAATTGTTGATATATGGTAATTCTGCCAATTTTATTTACTCTATTTCAAGGGTTACAAGTCGTGGTGGATTGAAGATCTTACTTGATGATAATGATACGAATACCACTACAAATGTTGTGTATAGAGAAGTATTTCAGAAGTTGTAAACTTAAGACTTTTTTTTAATATTTACTTAGATTTTTTATAATTTAAACTTATAAAGTGTATATAATTTAATAATGAAATGATGTCAGTAAAAAATGTTAACAACTATATAAGTACTTATCATATATATATATATATATGTGTGTGTGTGTGTGTGTGTGTGTGTGTGTGTGTGTGTGTGTGTCATATAAAAATTGTGTTAAGAATTATGTGGATAAAATTAATAATTATGATAATATTTTATAAATTTTAAAATAATTTAAATACTAATCTATCTAAAATTACATAAAAATATAATACAATATTAAATTTAACAAAAAAAATTTCGTGCAATGCACCGGTGAAATTCACTGTCACCGTGCAATACACGGCTCACATACCGGTTTACTTCCACCGTGCAACGCACGGGCCGCGTACTAGTAATCTATACTATATATAAAAAGAAGGTTTTCAATTGGAATCAATTTGAAATTGATTTCAATTGATTGGTGGCAATTTTGCAATATATTTAAATTATGAGGTCATTCTATTTATCTTTATTATTGACAGAAAAATGAAGTAAATAAAATTACAATCGTGTACTGTTTAGAATGAGAACGTGTGCTCCTTTTTCAAAATTTAAAATTATTTGTTCTTTTTTAAAAATAAAAAAATTCTAATAACATTAAAGTAGGCTTTATTAATTACTTAAAATAATTCTTAAATATTTGTAATTCTGATAATATTTGTAATTCTGATAATATTCTGATAATTTTCTTAAATATTAAAAAAATTTGATTTTTAATACGTTGAAATTTTTTTCAGCTTAAATTAATTTTATTTTTAATATCAATCAGAGGAGATCGTGTGCAGCATAATAAAATCTGAAAAACAAATAAAAATTACGTATTGGAAATAACTACACGAAACCAAATAAAAATTGAGTAAAAAAATCTGAAAAACAGTCCACTACATAGAAGTTATGCCCCACTTCATACCACCCACTATTTTTAACTGTTAATACTAAATTATAACTATTGAAAAATAAATTTACAATTACAATTCAGATATCTCTGCAGAAAAAAAATAGAAAACTGATTTCATATTCGATTCTCCATTTCCCATATTTTCCACCATAGTTTGTACAAATGGCTCCAGTCTTTGGAACGGTGCAGATGTTGAAACCCGGAAAGAGTAATTTCGGGTTAGAATTACGCCTCATAAGATGCTACGAAAACACAAATTCGTACAGTATGGAATGTATATTCCATGATCGAGAGGTAAACTCATTTATTTAAAATTTCAATTTTTTAACTTTTATCAAATCATAACTTTGAACGATTTTCATTTTGCAGGGTACACGTGTTCATGTAACAATTCCTAGAGCAAATGTTGAAAAGTTCAACCATTGTCTAATCGAAGGCAATGTTTATGCTCTTATCAACTTTGTAATAGGAATAAATGTGATGAAATACAAAACAACGGCGTCGCTGTACAAGATTATAATTTTTAACCAGACCAGATTATTTGAGGTATTCCATGATGACTTTCCACACAGATTATATGAGATAAAATCATTTGTTGATGTCGCAAACATGGAACATCTAGGAGATGCGCCTATGTTTGGTAAGATTTTAAAAAAGCATACAGAAATGTTTTAACTATTCCAGAGTTCATATATATCTAATAAATTTTTTATATTAATTCTGCAGATGTAATTGGAACTATAGTTTCTCACTATAGACCACTTATAAGAGACATTAATGGAAAGCTTACAAAGTTGATGGACTTGGTTCTAGAAGATATTGAGTAAGCTTTCACTTTTCATTAGCATATTTCGATATTTATAAGTATAATTTTAATTATTCTGAAAAATTGTTACTGCTTTTAATATTTCGTTAATTATGTAGCAAGTGAAATTATTAACTAACATAAATCGTAATTTATTTTGAATGTTTATAGAGGAAATACAATTACTGCTACACTGTGGGAGAACTATGCAGATGACATGATAGAATTTTTAAATTCAGCACCAAAAGCACCAGTTGTTATAATTTTGCAGTTCTGTAGACCTAATGTCTACAGAGGTAAGATATTTTTTTTTCTGTAAATTTTTTGTATTTTAATGATTCTGATTCATTTAATGTTCCAATAGGTGAAATCCGAATTTCCTCACTGTTTAATGTTACAAAGATTGTTACAAAGCAGAGTATTTCAGAGCTGTCAGATGTAGTAGGTAAATTTTATTAATTTACTACAGTACAATTTTAAATGATGTATATATTAATTACATTATATTTGTTAATTTTTATAATTTATAATTATTAAATATTTTTTGAAGCTATCTAAGTACTGGAAAACTTAGATCGACAACAATACCAACACTGACTTCATCATCATCAAGGTCATTGAATGATGAAATTAGAGATGGAGAATTTGTGCTAAAAATAATATCTGAACTGATGACAGAGGGAGAGGTAACATAATTTTTTCCATTGTATAATTAATAGTTGGGCTGGTATTAATTTTAAAAAAAAAAACATAATTTCGGCCCACACATAATTTCGGCTCACATAATTTCGGCCCATCCTCAACAATTTATTACATATATATACACAGTTAACGGATTAGGTGCGCTCATTTGAGCTCAACTATTAAAAATTAGTTTACAACTTATAATTTTTCACGGAATATACATTCCATACTGTACGAATTTGAGTGAGGTAAATTTTATCAACTTATAATATTTTAATAATATTTTATCAACAACTTTTTACTGTCAGATTTGTGTAGTAGGTAAATTTTATCAACTTATAATTAGCTCATTTGAGCTCAACACGATTTCTGACTCCCCATTTCTGTATATTTTTTTAAAAATTTATATAACTAATTTTTTTATTGTATAATTAGGTTGGAAATTACTGGGTATTTGCAACCATATTGTGTGTAGAGACCATTGGAGATTGGTCTTACTTAGCATGCAAAAGGTGTCAAAAAAAGATGAGACCAAGTGGAAACAAATTTTTCTGTGAGAAATGTCAAAGCTTTGACATTACAGGAAAATTGAGGTTGATTGTATTTACAGATTATTATTTTACATTTTTAGAAAAATTATAATACTTAATTTTTTAAATTCTAGGTACAAACTAACGGTGAGGGTTGTGGATGATACTGGAACCACTACTTTCCTACTGTGGGACAAGGAGAGTATTGCACTAATTGGCAAATCAGCATCAGAACTGAGTGTGGTAGATAATAAATTTTAGATTCTGTAATATTAAACAATATAAATGCTAACACCATTTTTTTTATAGGGTCCAAGTTATGAGGGAATTCCAGCAGCCATTGAACAGTTAACTAACAGAAAAGCTCTATTCAATGTCTCTGTTCAGCCAGGTCACACAAGAAACTACACAGTCTCTTTTAGTGTAGCAAGGATTTCAATTGATAGAGAAATAATCCTCAAAGTCTGTGGAGAGTATGTGGTGATTGAGGTAAAACAAATTATTTAAAAACATTATATTAATTATAGATTTCATAACAAATTGTTTTTTGTAGGATGAGGCTTCAACTTCAATAAATGGATCTGAAATGATGGAATGGTACTTTAATTTATTTCATGAAATTTTTTTATTAATTTTGAATATATAATTATTGATTTTTTTTTTGGTCAGATTGGTTCTTCATCTTCAAAATATGTTGTTCAATCAGGAAGTGCTGAAGTTATAACGAAAACAATTCAGCAAATTTTAGAAGATGGGCAGGTTAAAAAAACATTAGATCATTTTATTTAAATGAAACTTTTTTTTTTATTCAGTTAACATAAAAAAATCTAATGAATTCAGAGTGGGGAGTTCACAGTATTTGCCACTGTGAACTCGATAGAAGACATTACTGGCGTTTCATACCTTGCATGCAAAGTATGTCGACAGGAATTGGATCCACAAGATACACTCAAATTCTTCTGTGAACCATGTCAATCTTTTGATATATGTGGAAAATCAAGGTTATTGATTTATTTAAAATTAGTATTTCATCTTTTTAATCTAATATATAATTAACGGCTTAATTTTTTATAAAAATAACAGATACAAATTAACTGTGGGAGTCAGTGATGGCACGGGAAGTACAACATTTTTGTTGTGGGAAAATCAGTGCATGGAATTACTAGGAGAAAATTTGGCAGAGGTACTTCTTTCAAAATAAGATGAATAATATTTTTTAAAATGTATGTATTAATTTTTCGTTTTTTATAGGATGAAATGCTTGATTTGCTACCTCCTAAAGTTGAAGCTATAACAACAAAAAAAGGTCTGTTTAAGGTCATTGTCTTGCCGAAGCAGGTCAAGAATTTTATGGGACCTTTTAGTGTTGCTAAAGTTGAATGTGAGAATAGTGCAGTGGGAGCAACTCCACAGAATCAGGTACTAATTATAATTAAGAAAAAATACATACCAATTTTCACAATTTTAACTAAAATTATATTAATTTTGTAGGAATCATCATCGAAATCAAAAAAGGGGAAGGAGGTGATTGATGAAATTGCAGATGAGGTATATAAATATACAGAAAATATTTATATTTTATTTTAATACATTTATACATATTAGATTATAAATTTTTAACCAGCTTAAGTTTGTGTCTCATTTTGTATTTTTATTATTTCAAGAAATTTTGATAAGAGACTCATTAGTCACACCCAAGAAAACGACTAATGCAGTCACTATTTTGGATGATGAAAGTGTGAAGAGAAGATTGCTTGATGAGTTTGCAGCAACAACACAGAAGCGAACTAAGAGAATTCTGAAGAAGGAGAAAATGTGACCTGAAGACAATTGGAGGGTTCCAAGGAAGAAATTGGAGTTTTTAAGATTTTATTTTTATTGCTTTGAAGACATTAACAATATAAAGGTTTTTAATGCTTTTAGTAGATGAACAGTTTAGTTTTGAATGTTTTTTATATGTTTTCAAGTATTTGACATTATTTATTTATGTTTGATTTTATATTCAGCTTATTGAGTTTTATTATTATGATTATTGAATTTATGTGTTTTTTTTATGTTTTTTATGTTGTTTCAGTATAGCCTATATATGTCTTTTTTATTGAGTTTTGATTTTCAGATTATGTTGGTATTTTAATGTGACAAATTTGTATAAAATCCATTCAATTAGCAAACAGTGTAAAATGCAATGTTTTTGCATCACAAATTTTTTTTCTGCAAATATCGAAACATGTAAATAACATGAAGCTCATCAATACAACATAATTAACTCATCACATTCTAATTAAATTTAAACATGAAATGCATTTTAAATATGTCACAGTTTAAAAAAACACTGCAATAATAAATACATATAATACGATATTCCACAAATGATGCAATACCATAATGAAGATGAATTACATATTAACTCATTAACTGCGAAAGCTAAGGATCATAGATTATTAACCCGTCAAGAACCATTTAGGAGTAAGTGGATTTCCCAGTTCACAATCACCCGTTTGAACGGGGGCGCAGGGGGTCACACAAAGTCCATGGCCCTATCGGGTTAAACACTATAAACCAAAGCAAAACCTCTCATCGAGAGATCTCGCCGACTGTTCTAAAAAAGAACAGTCACAGATCACACAGATCTGACAGTTAAGCACAAACTAACCCGTACAACATTCAAGGATTCATATATAAATATTAAATAACATATATAAAACATTCTAAACTCAAATATTCAACCAGAAATATAAATTCTGAAACAACCAGGCAAAACATGAATAAATGTAACATTAAATTAAACAAAACAACATTAACATATTTTAAATAACAGAAAGAAGTATTCAATAAATTAAAGAAGCAGGAACAACAACATTGAAGCATATATATAAAATCAGTCATAGATTGTAATAATATTAACATGACAGGTTAATAACATATAATAAACAAGATAATTTTGGCAAATTTTTTTACGAGCATAACAGTTAATTAAAGTTACTAACGTTATCATATTTTTAATAAGAACAATTGCAGTAAAGATTTTTTACTATAACATAAAAACATAAATATAAATTATCAAACATGCAATCAAAAAATACATATACCACCTTTATAATTACAGCAATACTTAATTAATATGCTGTAATAAATAAAGCAAAAGTGACAGATGCATAATAAAGCAAAATTAACAGATAAATAATAAATATATTTATAAATAATTTACCTTATTTTCAATCATAAATAATAAAAATTATCAAACATGCAAGCAAAAAAAAACATATACCACCTCTGTAATTACAGTGATAATAATTAATTAATATGTTGTATTAATTAAAGCAAGAGTAACAGATAAATAATAAATGAATATATTGTATTAAATACATATAGTAATAAACTAATAAATTATTATTATTATCATAAAATTAAAAAAAACATGTTAAAATATACAGAAAATCCAACTAACTGGACAGTTTATAAATATGTAAAAAAAATGTAAATAAAATTATATGTGAATAAACTTTTTTAAAAATAAAATTGTTAGTGGGTTGTGTTTGAAAATAAAACTGCCATCAAAATTCAAAAATTCAAAATTTCTACCCCAACTTTCAGAGAAAAACGAAAATGGCAAACAGAGAGAAGTATGAATCATTCTCAGATGAAACACATAAACAAAAAAGAAGAAGAATCATGTCACAATCATGGCCAGGTATGATTACTGCTTATACATGGTTTAACTCTAACAAAAACTTTGAATAATTTTTTAAAAATTTTAACAAACTGATTTAACAAACTGCATATTAAATGTGAAGTGGATTATTTGTTTAAAGCTGGGCATTTGTATCTGAAATTTAGTTGGGCACTGTACTAGTAATTAATAACAATTCAAAAAAATCGAGAGGACCAACTTCTTCACCTTCTTTGGTTGCTCTATAAATTTATTTGTTTATGTTGTTTTTTTTATTCATATACACGATCTGTGGTATTGAGGAGATTCGAACCCATAACCTCAAAGCAATCTCACTCCACCACTAGGTCATCCCCACCGGGACTATTTGTTTATATTGTTTAACTGTTTTATTTATTTTTTCAAATTTTTATTTTTATTTTTATTTAGTAAGGGTATTTAAATAATTTGTTAATTAAAATGTGGTGTGAAAAGTAAAATGTATAGGGTGAATATAAATTCTTATTAGTAAAGCATATCGGCTTGATTGCGACGTAATTGCTCATCTACACATGAAAGGCCAAAATAACTAAAGAAATATAAACCTAACTGCAAATTACATTAAATAGTTGTCCAATGAATCCATCACAGATCATATCAACTGCCGCAAACATAACCCCATTCCCCATCAAAGAAAAAAGCAACGCAGCATGAATTTTTCCAAAATTTGTAATCTAGAACAATAAATTAGATATACTATGATATGATAAGAGAAATCGATAAATTATTGTGTGACATATTATTTATATATATGTAGAACAGTCTTTTTATTTTTTATTTATTATATTCGTCACAATGCATTGATTGGGAGGTGGAGGGGCCTCGTATACGTGTTTCAATTGAAAAACTAGTTATTTTATTTTATTTTCATGGTGCCCAAGAGCAAGTAAAGTAGTATAGTGTGATTCCTTTCTTGAACTTGCCACCGCCCTCACTACAACGAAAAAGTAGACATCATCTAGTCTATTGTATGTATCATCAACTCCACAAAAGCATCTTCTAGAGAGAGAGAGAGTGAGAGAGAGAGAGAGTCCCCCACATGTATAAAGGTTAGCATCCTGTACATGTTACTGTAGCTGCTTTGGACAGCGACAAAGAATCTGATCAAGTCGACCATATCATCTATCTAATGTTTTTAATCAATTCATTCCGTTTCCATCTCGTATTAATCAATTGATTAAATAGGACTATTGAATTTTCAATACTAATAATATCGACTGATTTGATGGAGAAAGCTTCAATGACTTGACATCATGTTAGCTGCCTGCCTTATTTCTCCATATAGCTGAGAATCACTTTCCCAGAACCCCCTTTCGGCCTTTCCTCTTTCATCACAAAATCCATTTTTCTCTCACATAAACATCATAGTTTTCTTGCCATCTCCCAGATAGAAGAATTCCACAGTTGAAAGCTGCATCGTGGGAAATCAAAGATGATCTCCTTCATTTATCTTTTTTAGCTTTTCCCCACAGCTTGAAGAAGAGTAAATCACAAGGCAACATTTCCCCCCTTTTCAATCCTCAAAAGTATTGACAAGTTTGGTTGATTTCTTGACAAGTTATGGGCAGGAAGCATGAGTTGGTAGCAGCTGCAGGTGTTATGCTGCTGTTGATGATAAAGACTGCAAACAGCATCGGCGCAAACTGGGGAACACAAGCAACTCATCCTCTACCTCCTTCAACAGTTGTGAAGCTGCTCAGAGATAATGGAATTCAGAAGGTGAAGCTTTTCGACGCCGAAACGCCTGTCTTGAATGCTCTCAGGGGATCTGGGATTCAGGTTATGGTCGGAATTCCCAACGACATGCTCGCAACTCTTGCTAACAGTGTCTCCGCTGCTGAGAGATGGGTGGAGAAGAATGTCTCTGCACATATTTCTTCCAACAGTGTTGATATCAGGTATAGCTGATTCTTCTTCATCAATACTGTTGACTATTGAATGAATTCTGTGTTTATTGTCTCCCTCTTTTTGCAAATTCCAAGGTATGTTGCAGTGGGGAATGAACCTTTCCTCTCCACATACAACGGAACGTATCTGAGCACTACTTTTCCGGCGCTGCAGAATATTCAGGCGGCTCTGGTTAAAGCTGGCCTTGGCAATCGGGTGAGAGTCACCATTCCACTCAACGCCGACGTCTACGAATCCGCCTCGCAGCAGCCGTCCACCGGCGACTTCCGAGCAAATATCAGAGACCTCATGGTGCAGATTGTTAGTTTCTTGAGCCAGAATGGAGCCCCATTCACTGTCAACATCTACCCTTTCATAAGCCTTTACAATGACCCCAACTTCCCTGTGGACTACGCCTTCTTCGACGGCTACTCCGCTCCCATCGAGGACAATGGGAAAACCTACACCAATGTGTTCGACGCCAACTATGACACCCTGGTCTGGGCGCTGCAGAAGAGTGGATTTGGAAACATGACGATCATAGTTGGGGAAATTGGGTGGCCGACCGACGGTGATCGGAATGCCAATGTAGGATATGCACAGAGGTTCAACCAAGGTGTCATGGCCCATTTGAACAAGGGAACTCCCATGAGACCAGGCCCTGTGGATTCCTATCTCTTCAGCCTCATTGATGAGGATGCCAAGAGCATTCAACCAGGGAACTTCGAACGCCATTGGGGAGTCTTTAACTACGATGGGACTACCAAATACAACCTCAGCCTCAGCTCAAACTCTCGTGGTCTGGTTCCAGCCAGCAATGTCCGGTACCTACCCAGGCGTTGGTGTGTCCTCTCGCCCAATGCCAACCTTGAGGACTCTCAAGTGGCACCTAGTGTCGACTACGCATGCTCCCGTGCTGACTGCACCAGCCTCGGCTATGGAACTTCCTGTGCGAATCTGGATGCACGGATGAACATATCGTATGCATTCAACAGTTATTACCAGATAAACAACCAGCTGGAAACTGCCTGCAAATTCTCTAACCTTGCGGTGGTCACCACGTCTGATCCATCGAGTGGCACCTGTAGGTTCGAGATTATGATCCAGACGGCTGGACAGGGAAGTGGTGGATTCTTGTTAGAGCCACTCGCCCTCCTGGTTCAACTGCTTCTAGTCTTGTCGACCTTTTTGTGAGGGCATGGGCTAGCTGTGATACTGTTGTTTCATTCTTTTTGTCATATACACGTGTACTTCTCTGTATTTCATTTCGTCTTCTGCTTCCATCTTTGATGCAGTTATTAATTTGATCTATGTTATTATTGCCGTAGAATCTTGATGATTAATGTATCGTAGGGCCAATTTCCATAATGAGATCTTCAGAGTCTGAAACACAATCATACACTTTCTGCTGGAATTATATGCAACAGCAGCATCTGCTGTTATATGAAAAAATGCTACTCCGCTAGCTTAAACCATGCTTCCGGAGGCAATCTCTTGATCTAATGTCAGCCTACAACCCATAATTTGTGCCGAATCAATTCAAGCTCATTAGAAAAAAGATAAATAAAACAACAGCAGTGACAATAACAAGAAAAGGAAAACATTCGTTGAGTAAATGAATATACTGCAAGTTATCAGTAAACTTTGGACATAAATTTCTCTTTTATTTCTAATTTCTCATTCATCAACTTGTCTCTTGTACACTGAGATACCATTTGTAATATCACATGACAATGATACTGCATAGTAAGTTATAAGCTATATGTGTTAAAAGGATTAAAAGAGTCGGATATTAATTAAATTGTTTGCTTTTGATTGAACTACTTGTTTTACAAGATGTATAAGATTGATTTTGAATACTAATTCTATAACCTTCACAATTTCCTTACCTGTCTGATGGGCTCTGGGACTCTAAACCTACAAGATAACTTCACAATTTCGACGGCACTGGCAAGAGATATACGATGACCAACTGAAATGAATATGGGTTTCAGGGATCCTTCGGTAGATCGCATTGCCTGCATGAAAGTTACAGCATAGTCTTCACAAATAGAAATTTACAACTAATAGTTCACCACTATATATTATAGACAGAACTTCTGCCTTGGCTATTTTCCATGAGATATTACAAAAATAAGAAACTGCTTCAACCAATTCTAAATGCTTACATTATGCATTGGGAAACATAGAAAAGGAGGTCAGGAGAAGATATGAAGAAACTACATGGAAAAGAAAACGAAGAATATATCTAGTTTTAGCTGAAAAATAGGAGCACAAGCAAACTGCAGGCCACTGAGTTAGCTAGATTATATTTTAGGTAAATAAATAAAATAGAGTGATTATTTAGCATTTGTATTATATATAGGTTAAACTGATTGATATTACTGATTTCAATAGAAAAATCTAAAGGTTACTTACCGCTCCTAAAGTGGAGCCTGAGTCACCAATCAATGTGATGATATCACTACATGAGTTCCCATTAGCTTCAAGCAGTTGCCTCACTCCAGATTGTGTTAGACCATCAACATGGTGTAACTGACAATTAAATCATATTTGCTAGTTAGATTTCCATGTATTTGATCACTGAGACTAATTTTTTTTCAGAACCGGCATCCTACATAAACAAGATTGTAGTACATTCCAGATACTTTCAGAAAAACCACAGCCACTACACGAAGATTTGTAAGTATAAGACTCTGTGACATCATTGCCAAAAGTACTTACATTTTTTCCAATCCCAATAGTAGGAAGATCAGCCAAAACACCCAGATGACAAGCCAACCCAAAGCCTGCAAACCATTGAATGAATTCGATAAAGAGCACAGCGACATAGCTCCAAAATCTCCAGACATAAGAGCTCTAAGCATTAGATCATCACCAAGAGATAAGACTAGTCAACATGAACCGATATATGACCAAATAGTTAGAAAGGAAGAGCTATAGTAGCCACAAACATCCCGATAATGAAGAGTTGACACTCTCAAGCATAAAATCATTTAACAGCTAATCTAAAATTTTACAAAAAGGAGACTTTCATCCAAAGCTAGTGATTTAGCAGATGATTCAATCTAAAAAACATCATTGTTTTATTCTCAAAAGATTGAAAAATGACTTGCCTCGAGGATGAAGCAGTCCGTTGCCATCAACCATCAGTACCTGTCAAGATACAAAACCAACAGGGTCCAAGTAATGCACCTAAACATCTCTAGAGGATATTGTTTCAGGATAATATACAAAACTATAATTATCAGCTAATTAGCATATAAAAGTGAGTTCGAATATATATGATTAGCATTCAAATTTGAGTGAAAAATGTCAACTTCAGTCACCTGGGGGTACAATGAAAGAGCTGTATTCTTCATTTTCTCTAGAAGTTCTAGGAGCACTGGAGCCTGAACACAGAAAAGAGGGGGGGGGGGGGGGGGGGGGGGGGGAGATGACAAACAACAAGCATGACTTGCTATTTCATCGGCCAATTCTGGTTTGCAACAACCTTTTCCTATTATCTCTTGAATCAATCTATGAAAAACACAAATTAAAACAAGAAATTGGAATTATATACAAAACCTCTCTGAACGCCAGGAATCCGGGAACGTACGGAATGCGGAGCTCAACGATGTTAGAAGCTTCGTGCACAACTTCAAGGGTATGAAAGTCCAAAACGACAAGGGTTGCACACGCAATTGATGGATCGGTTTTGGAGAAACTCAAATCAACGCCACCAACATATTTGAGGATTTCGGCGCTTTGGGAATCTTGATTCTCTTCGTCCCCTTCAAAGATTTGATCCTTGCATATTGGGGGAAGTTTCCAGTTGAATCTATCATCCGTGATCAACTGCTTCTTCAGCGACTCTTGAACCCTGCATTGGTATAAATAATTAGAAACAACGAGGAACAAGCAAAAGGGATGTAGAAAAATGATGCAATTTGCGCAATTACTCAATCCATTTGTTCGATAATTGGGGAGCGTTGGGGATTTCTGAAGTAGAAGGCCCTTGTTCCGTGGACATTTGTGACTGCAGAAATTGCGAGGGAAAATATTTGCAGAAAAAATTGCACAAATTTTCGAAGGAGGGAACAATTTCGGCAAATTTGTTGGGATTAGTTGGAAAATTCTAACTTAAGGGGATGCAATGCATCCTACTTTTTAAAACCCATTTGATCAATTTCGATTTGGAACAGGTAGTTAATTGTCACAGTATGTTAGTTAGAATCTCACTATATATTTTTCGACTGGTCAAAATTTTCGTTTCTGAATAAAAAAAAAAGCTACAAATGTCTGAAAATTGGTGGCGCTTGGAACACATGTTGCTTGTAGAGATGGGGATGCATTGCAAACATCTTACGTTAGAATTTACCGGAGTAGTTAGAGCATCCACATCGATCCTATCCAATTTCAGGAATATCGGTGTCGTCACTGCCACATCAACATCTCTCTTTTTTGTTCTCTCAAAATATATTTAATAGCGGTTCTTAATTGTATTGAAATTGGTTTTTTTTTTTGGGTTAATTGTCAAATAAATTACCACATTTCCATCATTTTGTAAATTAGACACCATGTTTAAATCTAGTCAATTATAATAACACGTTTTAATTTGTATGAGATTAAACATTCCAAATTTTTCTGGCGAGTTAATTATGACGTATTTTTCTCTCTACACACACACATATGGGCTGGTCTCTTGTGCATAAGGTGCATGGACCGGCCCATGAGACGGGTCGGCCCATCAACGGGGATCCAGCCCATGCCTAACCTAAAAAAAAAAAAAGCCAGAAACACGTGAGAGAGAGAGAGAAGAGAGTCGAGAGACAGCGCAGAGGACGACCACACGACGGCGAGAGGGGATCAGCGACCTCACCCGACCGCCGCCACCATCAGCGCCGCCGCCGGAAGGCCAGCACCACCACGTCGGAAGGTAGGACGGAGACATTACATTATATATTGAAGAAATTCAATTTTGATTCAATTTTTTGTCTAGCTCGAAAATTTCAAGGTAACACTCTAGAATCCAATCAAACCTATTCAATTGTGTCCATTGTAGTTGGGAAATTTATCTTTCAGATTCTTAGAATTGAATAATTTAGATTTTCAAAAAAAAATTTGAGAATTTGAAAAATATACTTGGATGTGTATATTGCTTAGGATGGATGAAATTAACATGAATGTGGGAAATTATTCGAAAGCTCTTGTGATAATTGATGATTCTGCTAGTGAGGCAATCCCCATACGAGCACAATACGGAGGTAAAATTTTCACATAAACTGATCAGATTTTACCCCCGCGACTCTGATACTGTACAATACTTTAATTGATACTTTCGTGCACATTAGGTGATACTGTAACCCTGTCTGGATCTCTGGTTGTTGAATTCGAGTTCTTAAATTAGTGTTAGTGAATTATGCTTATTTAATCGAGTGTTTATGTTTGCTGAAATCACCCACAATTTTGCAGCTCGAAGCATTTTAGAATGCACTTTTCTTAGAATTAGAGCAATGAATACTACAACTTGAGATTGATGTTCTAAGTTGATTCGACATGATTCTGTTGTTAGCTACTAAAAATTTATGTAAGAAGTAGGCCTCTAATAACTGCACTCATTTAATATTTCTTGAATTCAGATACATGATGGGGAACTATGTTAACTGTTACAAAAAATGAGTTGAATAGTTGATTCATGTTGAATTAATTCTTCTTGTGATTATAGATATCTAATAGTACTAGCTAGAGCCAGACCTTGATGTATAGTATGCCCATCGAACTGTATATAGTATGTTGTAAGTGCCTCCTAATGTTGTTGATGATGATTATATCACCATGTTGTCGAATATCTTGGTTTGAAATGTTTTTCTGGTCTCTATTTTGTGTTTCCTCGTCATCGATAAGTCTGCTCGATCTAGCAAAAGCAAAAACCAATGGGAGGAAAAAAAGAATTAAGGGGCAACTTGAAAAGGGCCAAAAGAAGAAGAGCAATATTGAAGGAAGCTCGAATTAGTTGAGTGAGTTTGGCTCCAAGACTCCCAACCCTCGTTTGTTTTAGATCAATATCAGGTTGGTACCTGTCTTCAGCACAATTGATACTTTCATGCTTATTAAATGGTACATGTTCTATCTGACTGACTCACTTCTTAAATTTATTTTGCAGATTATTGGATTGAAGATTGCTCATTTTTTTAAATTTATCTTGGAATGTTTTAAGAGTTCAATTTGAATCAAAAATGTTGATTACTCTTGTGAAGTTTAAGAAGAAAAGACACTTCTCCACATGTAGTAGAAACTAAAGCTACAATGGATGCATTAGCTAGTAGCAGTTGCATTTATTTGTGTTTTGTCCTTTTTTGCACTCCTGTGTAGTTAGGTTGCAATGGTGTTAGGTGATTGATTCTAGTGTGCTTTTTTTTGCACATTCTATATGTATGAGCTGAAAAGGGAGTCCTTTAAACTTGATATATTGTGAAACAGGAAAGATACAAGACACTCTTTCTCTGTCTGTGATTTTAAGATCCTCCTTAAACTGATATTACATTTGTTTCTAAAAATGATACGTTTTTGTTTTACAATTGATACCTTTACGCTAAATAAATGATACTCTTCAGGATGTATTGTTACTTTTTTTTTAAATGTGATGCTTTATAAATACATGAATGATACTAATATTATTTCTGAAAATAAATTTGACTTTCCTTAAAATCAATATACGTATATCAAAATTACACCTTAACATGGAATCAACAATTACTTTTTTATTGAAGATTTGATACTATATAGATTAACAATTGGTACTGCGATTGTATGTGTGAATAAATATATGTCTTATTTAATACAGGTTATGCTAGTTATTAAAATGACAAAATTCAACATCAACCTGTAAACTACATACAAAACCACCATTCCATTCAATCAAAATAAATAATACAAAAACATCCATTCACCAACATACATCCCACAGAAATAAAACAAGAACAATATTTCAACTCATCTCCAACATTATAACCAACTTCATGTAAACAAACCCAAACCACCAAATCCAAACAACCAAATCCAACACATCTAACAAATCCAAAGCAATACATCAAAATATTCCTATGTTTTGATCTAATATCCAGCGTAACACCACAAATATCGAACAAATACATACAAACTTCTCGCTCACTTCTTCTTCATGTTCATGAATGCAAGCACCATCTTATACACTTCGAATCTTAAATCATTTGTTTCAGTAAGGGCAATACGACCACAGTACGGGGCTCAAAGCTTCCTTCGACCAACAGACTACAAAACCAACAAAATGAAGTTAGAAAATCATTTAGAGTAATACAAACTCTAATCTGAAGCACTATAAATTAAAATAGAGAATTAAAATTGAAGACAAACTATAAGCAAAAAACTCTAATACTTATAAGCAAAAACACTCTGATACTAATAAACATCAACATTGATACTCCATAATAAAAAAAATGCACACAAATAAAACATAAAACAAAATCACTCTGATACTTATAGGCATCTCATTTGGTACTAATCATCATGAAAATTTTGGGGAAAAAATATAAATTGCACACACATACAAAACATAAAATATAGAACATAATTGATACTTGTAAACATCTCATTTGGTACTAAACAGCATGCAAATTGATACTATGTACAAAAATGCACGCACATTCAAACAATAAAAGTGTCAAAACAGGCTATACAAAATTTTACAAAGATAAACATCATATTTAACAAAACATATAACAGACAAACATAAATTGAAAATTTTGATACATGTTTCTGATTCAATTGGTACTAATAAGCATTGTAAATGATACCTAAAACCATAATTCATAATAATTATACACAATTTCAAATTAATCAGTTAAATCAACACATCAAATGGTACCAATTAGTTTCTAATGTCAAAATCAATAGACAAATTCAAAATGCACAGAAACACACAAAAACAAATCTGTTATAAAATTCAGATACTCACACGAATCTCATCTGGTACTATTCATCAGTAACATTGATACTGAACTATAATATGCAGACTATTCAAAAGAACACAGATCTAAAATAGTGTACATTGAACCTTAAACACATAAACATAGTGTATTGAAGGTCTGAATCAAAAAAACAGAAAGAAATTGCAAGGACTCCACCAAAAATAACAACTAGAAATAGCAAGCTCGTATCTGAAACCATTTCGTACGAGTAACTATTTACAAAAATTGAATACAACATAGTAAAGAACAGTTTTGCTAAAAGAACCCTTTTCTGAATCAAACTAGAACGAGAGAAATAAGAAAATAAACTGCATTGCCATCGGGTCTTCACAACACATGCCAAATATTGCTACAACATTATTGACTTCCTTTGAAAATGTCATATACTTATTTTTCCTCAAAGCTCTTGCAAATTAATTCTCCCATACTCTTTGTGTTCAGCTTTCACATATCTCAGCCAGAAAATACTTTGTTTTATCTGAAGTGTGATTGAGAGGAGTTATAGGAGGAGCCGCTTCTTTCCTCTGTTTCTCTGAGACCACCTGCATCAAATAACAGACACTCTTATAAGCAGAACTCTAAAAGACTAAAAGCAAACATTATTGTCATCACTTATGATTTAGAAAAAGTGGACAACAAGAATTGAAGGACTGAAACTGCCCAGAAACACTTCCCCCATTAAACTAATTACAAACAGAATTCACAACAAAAACACAAATAATTTTCAAAAAGAAAAGGAAAAAAACTTCTAAAAAAAGGGGGAAAAACTTCTAAAAACACGAGCATCAATAAGAAAGGGGAAAAAATATGAAAAAATTAAAAAATAAAAAAATAACGTAAAGGCTATAATTAAAAAGAGATTTGAAATTAAACCCCAGATTAGGGATGATATTCTCATTCCATTCAATTGATGAATAACGATTTTCAAAAATGGAGAATAAATCCAGAGAAAGACAGAGAGATATAGAGACAGAGAGAGACAAACATGAGTACCACAGTCATGTGGCGAACCACCGAAGGCCAGAGCAAGAATGGACGCCGGAGAGAGTTAATGAGGCAGCTAGGGTTTGGAATCGTGGAGGAGATGTTGCGGCGGAGATGAGGCGGCTAGGGTTTGGAATCGCGGTGGAGATGTGGCGGTGGAGATGAGGCGGCTACGGGTTGCACAAAATGGTGAAGAATCACGGTGGAGATGAGGCGGCGCGATGAGGAAGAATGATGGGGTACGGGGGCTAGGGTTTTGCAGGCGAGAAGAAGCGATCCAAATGAGTGTACAGTGCCAGAAAATCTATTTATATGACGGGTCGGATCGGTCTCACGGGCCGACCCATGCATCTGATGCACAGGAGATTTTGCGCGCGCGCGCGCACACACATATATATATCTCCTTATAAATTATATTTAATAAATTAATAGTACAATTGTAGTTAGGGTATGTTTTTCTTTATACTAAATTGTAATTTGGTTATTTATACCTTTGTTTATTTTTTTGTTAGTTATCTATTGATTGAAATTACAAAAAAAAAATGTAGGAATTTTAAATGAATTTTATGTTTTCAGTAAGGAAGAATATGTTTTCTTCAATATTGGATTTCAACTTTCAACTATAACTTTTATTTTCATTTTTAGTGTCTTACTTGAGATTGTATAATAGATTAATAGTGGAGATTTATTTTTGAGCCATATATGTAATTGATTATTTTACCTCAATTTGTGTTGTTTAATTTGTGTATTATTAATTTTTTTTATAAATGAAAATAATTAGATGTGTTTGATACTTTTGTTGACTTTTCATTCAATAATATTTCATTTATGTCTATTTCAAAAATAAAATAAAATACCATAATTAAAAAAATTAAATATAATGTTTAATTTTATTTCTATAATATTCTCTATTTAAATAAATTTTTTAAAACTAGGGGGTGTATTGGATTGAGATTTCGTTGGATTTCGTTGGACTTTTAAAATCCGGGTGTATTTAATCCAGACTTTTAAAAGTCCAACGAAATTCTGGTGTATTCAATCCAGACTTTTAAAAGTCCAATGAAATCTTGGTGTATTCAATCCAGACTTTTAAAAGTCCAACGAAATCTTGGTGTATTCAATCCAGACTTTTAAAAGTCCTTTAAAATTCTGCGGTATTCAACAATCCACGGACTTTAAAATGTCATTGATTTCGTTGGATTTCAGCTGGATTTCACGTGAAAATTACAAAGGATGAATTCCGACCTCCAGACACGAGATTTCGATGGATTTGAAAAACCCAGCGAGCGCGGTGTCCCAGCGGTCGGTGGGGAGTTAAAATCGGGCACCCCAGCCGTCACCCGACCCCAGCGGCCGCTGGCCTTGCCGATGATGGCACTCCAGCGACCGCTGGGTGCCAGCGGTCGCTGGGATCAAGGCCGCTCGATTCCAGCGGCCGCTGGGTTCAATTTTTCTTACCAGATACACCGATCGTTGTGTTCCAACGAGCGCTGGCGAGATGGATTTGAAATCCATTGAAATCGTTCAAAATCGGTCCGAAATCCATACGAAATCCGCCAGACTCTGCGTGGAGTTGGGAGACTCCATGTGGAGTTTTGGGAGACTCCACGTGGAGTCTATAGATTTATAAAATCCATAGAAATCTATGGACATTTTAAAATCCAACAAAATCCATCAAAATCCCAATCCAATACACCCCCTAAGTGCATCGGAGGTGCGAAATGCTAGTAAAAAAAAAAGGACGAATATGAGCTCCATTCTATCTTATTATATTTAACAGAAGATATGCGATAGCTTATTTACGGAGGCTTGATCGAACTTGAAAAACAAAAAGACAAGGAAAGGAGTGAGAGAGAGAGAGAGAGAGAGAGAGAGAGAGACCGAACAAGTTAGAAGCCCTAGAGCTAGAAAGCGGCGAAGATTAATTGTTTAGGGAAAGAAAATATTGGGTGAAGTCCTAATTGGTGATACAGAATTCTAGAATCCGGTTGGAATCGGAATAATTTATCGACAAAATGACGACGGCTCTCTTCACTCCGAACTTTTCTTTCAAAATCTCCACCTCCACTCCTCAACGGCGCCGCCGTTGTCGTTTTGTACGGTCATCTCAAGCCACCGTCGCTGTCGAAACCCCTTCATCCTCGGCTACCGACCTCCTGCTTCAAGTCAAAGACCTCTCCGCCGTCATCGCAGACTCCAAGCAGCCTATTCTCAAAGGGGTTAATCTCACCGTCCGCCATGGAGAGGTGCTTACATATATGGGATTTATCCGAATTATCAAAACATAGGATGTACAATTATGCTGATTATTTTGTTATTCTATTCAGTTTTCAAACCATTCGTTTCGAAGCAGTTTTCGACTGAGGAGCTTAATTACAATCTTTGAATTGAAAATAAGGATTAAGCGCCTCTTCAGAAACAGTGTCATCCCCACCCCCTTGCAAAATAAAATAAAATAAAAGGTTAAAAAGGAAGAAACCCATAAAAAGGAATAAATAAATAAGTTCGTTTTGTTACGGTATTTGGAAAGGTTCTAATTTGTCTCTGAATTTGAAAGGTTCATGCTGTGATGGGGAAGAACGGCTCTGGGAAGAGTACATTTGCAAAGGTCAGTTTTGTATTTTGGTCAATTTCTGATTTTGAGTTTTGTAGCGTCAGGGGATATAATCATATGTTACTGGATTTTGCTTTCCACCTGAATATAGTGGGCGAGTCAAATTTGAGCTTATTGTATTGTTTAATTGTTTAAATAAACCAACTTTAGCTCAGATATACTTGCTCAGCTTTTTGGGCAAAAATTCAGCTTCACCTGATCCGAATTCCTGCTCTGAGTTTTTCTTTAAACAAGATTCCACTGCTGCAAAACTTGCTTTGCTAAGACATAGCTACATCAAGTTGTAACAATGCTGCAACTACATAGTGTAATGTAATAAATTAATAATCAACTAGTTTGTTGAAGTATTAAGTGGCTTCTGATTCTTTGGCATTCACTTTGTCTCGTTTGGAACAAATTAAGCCAATAGAAACACTTGTTTGGTTTATGATGTAGCCTATAAAAAGAAAGAAGTGTGCCTGTATTTGTTTGACTAGAGCAAGGATGACTTTTAACAAAAATAGCTAAGAAAGATAGTGTACTCATTTTGCTGATTGGTTTTAGCACTTCCGTACTACACTTGAATTCAATAAAGATCGGTTTCAATTAGTAGCTTTGATCTGAAAGGAGAAAAGAGACTTGTATGCAGCTGTGTTAGGTCATTTTTTCTTATTGGCTTCAATTGCCTTGGGTTACAACTAGTTTCTTGGCTGAATTTGTGTGTGATTGTTTGACTGTCTCAGGTCCTTGCTGGTCATCCAGATTATGAAATTACAGGAGGCAGTATAACATATAAAGGGCTCGATCTGCTTGCGATGGAACCTGAGGAAAGAGCTGTTGCTGGATTATTTATGAGCTTTCAGTCACCAGTTGAAATTCCTGGTGTGAGCAATATTGACTTCTTGAATATGGCTTACAATGCTAAAAGAAGGAAACTTGGATTACCAGAGCTTGGTCCAATTGAGGTAGTTTTACTTCCAATGCTTCCTTTTTCCTTTGCATATTTATTCTACCGTAAAGTGCATCTCAGAGGTCGATGGTTTTAGAGAAATCTGAATAAGTTTGTGATAGTAGATTGAGGAATAATGTTCAACTCCATAAAGAAAACATACATTGCATGTAATGTCTTTCAGACTTGAACCTTCCTATTTCCTACGAACAAGATTTGAAAAACACATGAAATTGTAAGTTTCCGCTGTCTATTTACCTAAAAAGCATGTAATGTATTATTCATTCATTTGCATTACTTGTGTTTCTTTGTAAGTTGTATATGTTTGACTGGCTGCCTAAATTTCTCAGACCACTTTTGTTGTTATGTTCCTGTTTTTGACTCAATGTAAAATTTCATTCTTGCAGTTTTATGGCTATGTGGCACCTAAGCTTGAGCTCGTGAATATGAAGATAGACTTTTTAAACAGAAATGTGAATGAAGGATTCAGCGGTGGAGAAAAAAAGCGCAATGAGATTTTACAGCTTGCGGTATAGGATCTGGACTCTGTAGTTTTCAATATTTTCTGAAAGCATCATAAATAATTTCATATCGTTAATTCTAAAGTATATTTTATATAATTAATTCATGTTTCTGGGGATGCTCATACTCATACATGTGCCTAACTGACTTAAGAGATTTTGAGCTGTAATGGAATCTTTCAAAATGATATTTGGATGAGACAATTGGATGCTTTTGCCTAGAGATCTGGTTTTGTCGTAAAAGACAGACATAGCTCCCTAATCCCCACCCCCCCCCCCACCCCCCACCCCAATCTTCACAGACATTCTTTTTCTAGTGGAAGCAATACTTTGAAAACCATACATGTACAGAAGGAAAGTAACTATGTTATCACAGGGGATATGATCAACAAGTTCGTGAGAAGTGATCCTTATTGTGAATGCTTTAAGCAATTTGACTCATTCTAGAATCGCACTGAGCATTGTGACCCTACATCAAATTGCTAGTTCTTCATATTATTTCTTAAAGATGGAGTGTTTCTTATGTCTCTTGTCTCCCCCAATGTAGGGTTGTTTACTGAATGCTACTAAGAATTTTATCATTGTTTCAGGTCCTTGGTGCAGAATTTGCTATATTAGATGAAATTGATTCTGGTTTAGACGTGGATGCTCTTCGAGATGTGGCAAAAGCAGTTAATAGAGTACTGACCTCAGAGAATTCAGTTCTGATGATCACCCACTATTTACGTCTTCTAGAATTCATAAAGCCAACATACATCCACATAATGGTAAGATGTGCCCCTGTTTTTCAATTTTCTCAATATCATAAAATTAATGACACCTGATTGTTCTGCTGTTTTGACCAATTATTTGCCACTCTCGAGTTAGAATTTGTCCGGTGGCTTGCTTCAATAACGATTCCCCTTGCAGGAGAATGGCAGGATAGTGAAGACTGGGGATATCAGCATAGCTGAAATTCTGGAAAAAGAAGGGTACAAAGCAATTTCTGGAACATAATTGAGATGAGTGATGAGGGTTCGCTCTGTTGTAATCGTGTGGCTCTTGTATAGTTTCGAGAAGCTACTACTGATCCTACAGGCTTAATTCTTTGTTTTCCTAGGATAAACGGTAAACTGCATATTTCATTACTAAAAAACTGCTCTAGAATGGAAACATGTTGGGTCTTCCTTCTATGAGTATGAGAGAAAAAACCCAGGCTAGTTTGAAATGTTTCAGAAATAAAAGCGGAAGTGCGCTATCCCTTTCTTCAAGTTTGGCTCCAAAATCGTTTTTTATTATTTTTTCTTTTGGGCTTTATTTTGTGCATGTTCCTTAGTTTCATGCTACTGCAAAAAACAAGAAAATAAAAAGGATTTAATGGGAAAATATGATGTTATATAGTATAGATGGTTGTATTCTTATCATCACAACACAACGCAAAATTAAAATTGCGGCTTTCATCCTTAACATAAAAAATGTTGGATGGCTTCTAAAATTTAACCTTATACTCCCTTCGTCCCATTTATGTAGTCTATTTTATAATCGCACGCAGATTAAAAATATTTATGAAAACAATATATTAAAAGCTTAACTTCCATTATTACCTTTACTTAAAATTAATGACCCTACAAAATTTAAGTGGTTGGGTTTTAATTTCCAATACATAGCAAGGGTATATTTATATATTATCATGATAATTAATACTATTTATAGTTATGGGACAATATAATTGGGACACCTCAAAATAGTAATATGGACTACTCCCTCCGTCCCATTTATATAGTCCACTTTATCCTCGCACGTAGATTAAAAATATTTATGAAAACAAGATATTAAAGCTTAACTTCCATTATAACCCTTACTTAAAATTAATGACTCTAAAAAATTTAAGTGGTTGAGTTTTAATTTCCAATACATAGGAAGGGTATATTTGTATATTACCATGATAATTAATACTATTTATAGTTATGAGACTATATAATTGGGACACCTCAAAATAGTAATAAGGACTATATAAATGGGACGGAGGGAGTATTAAATATGTGCAATTGTTCCACGTTGATGGATGATATGATCACCATAAAAAGCAATCATAATCCTACATATGAAAATCACCAACCTTAATAAATAATTATTAACTATAAATTGAAAATACAGAAAAAAAAATATAAATCGTAATTGGATATAATAAAATCATAGTTAACAATTATAAATTTAAATTAAAACATAGTAAATTCTAATTGACGAAAACGTTGGAATAACAAGTACAAAAATTTGAATTTTAATTCAAACTCGATCAATCATATGGTGAATTATAAGCCGTTTAAATCATTATAAATCAAAGTGATGTACAACTTTAATTCCATGACAAATATTGCGTATAATTATTTTCTATTTTTTCTTTTTTATTTTTATGTAATTTTACCTATATATATTGATTCACTATCATCTACATGAACATTTGCTTCAATTATTGATACATATGTAATGATTTTTTCACGTTAGAATGTTTTTTTTTATTAATATATGTTATCTTAATAAATATTATAACATGTAATATTTAAAATTCTTCTATGCATAGCACGAGTGGTGCTCTAGAATCATCATAATATTGGAATGGTGCTCTAATGTTTCTCATGAGGTAGCCAATGATTCCAATTTTAAATGGGTAAATTGTCTTAAAATACATAAATTTAGGGGCGTCTTTGGTTTTCACACATTTTAAAAAGTGTAGTTTTAATAATATGAATTTAGCCATTGTTTGAATTTTCACATGATTTTCGAATTCCGGCCAATTGAATCTGACGTGGCAGCCGGAGATGCCACGTGCATCTACATGGATACGAAATTGCCTTAAAATACACAAATTTTGGACTGATTTTGTTATTTCACACGAATTAAAAAAAATATCAATTTTATTTTATTTTATTTTTTTGCTTTTTTGTGTAATACAAAAAATTCATCAATTATTACTATAAAGTTGTTGCGGTAGACATTGTGAAATATTTTAAATTTTCTTAGTTCATGCAATACGTAAAATTTAGGTTCGAAAAAATTAAATAAAATAACAATGAGACCTTTTTAGTTCTCTATTTGAAGAAAAATTAAAAAAATATGGCTTAAAGCTAGTGTAATTATATAAATAATTGAATTTCGAATATAACAGTGGTCATCCCAATGAGGATGGTTTAACAGTGAAATGAGATTGCTTGGAGACCAAATGTCATGAGGTTGAATCTCCTTAATACCACAGGTCGAGTGTGTGAATAAAAAAAGTTATGAATAGTGGTCTATGACGTATTGTATAAGTCATAAAAAAAAGTCATGAACAGTGGTCTACGACGATCACATGTCGGGTGTGTGAGTTAAAATAAAAAAATAAATAAATTGATTACGTAAAAACTACATATTAATTTTTCATATATATATATATGTTTAATAGCATCTTTTGATATAACTTTATATGTTAGATAATATCAAATAATTTTATAATTGAACATTTCCATTTATATTAATTGTTGAACAAATTCTTAATTCGTCTATTTTATTATTCTTTAAACCTATTAATAATATAAAGATGTAACGGCTCCAATTTTTCCAAACGTCATAATGATAAATGTATACATCACACATACCCTAAAGTCATAATATGATTTTTATGCATATTAAATGAATTACATAAGATCAAAAAGATCACAACTGTCAAATGATATTGATTAAAATTTATATCTTGTTTGATAAGTAATTTTGGAAAATATAAAGTGAAGTATTTATATCACGTTTGCCACATTACAAGAAAAAAGTAAAAAAAAAATCTAAAATTGATCTTTTTTTTTTAAATTCGTGTGAAAAAATAAAATTAACACAAAGTTCACGTATTTTAAGGCAAGTTGGTGTTCACGTGGCAGTCGAACATCAGATTTAACTTGTCAGAATTTAAAAATCATGTGAAAAACCAAACAAGGGCTAAGTTCATGTTATTAAAATTACATTTTTAAAAACATGTGAAAAACTAAAAGCAGCCCAAAATTTGTGTATTTTTAAGACACATAACCCAATTTTAAATAGTAATATTAATAAAATTACATTAAAAGTTAATATAATATAATATTAAATTTAATTAATTTTATAGTATATACTGTATAAATTTTTTTCTATACAACGCGTGGGTGAGACACTAGTTAATAATGATACACGAATGATACATAAAAAAGTGAAATAGAGGTTCTATTGGGATATAATAGGAGTTGGATATCATCATATAGTATAAAACAGGGCTAATTTGAGTTTTGACGCCTTCTGTCACACTGTTGTCGTAAAAGTTGCAAATTTGGAAACGGGTCGGGTCGAGTCGGGTCAAATAGAAGTATAGAACGTTCTCGGACTCTGCCCAAACCGCCACCTACAAAATAAAAATAAAAATAAAAATAAAGTAACAATAAAAATGTAAAGAAACCCTTAAGAGGCAGTACCCCACGCTCTAACAATTGTACTTTTACAACCTTCCCCCCGCTCGCCCCCGGGTACACTATAAATACGGAAACACACAATACACACTCGATTCTCCTCCAACTCCATCAAATTGGTGTTCGAATTGAAATTGAATTTAAAGAATTTCTCAGCACTCTCGCCCTATAATTGAAGCCGCCAATCGTATCGCCGTTGTTCTTATCGCGCAATTATTCTAATGGAGGCGCCTAGCGATGCTGAGCCTCAAACTCAGCCGGAGCCCTCCGCCTCGACGGCGGCGGAGGGGGCTGAGGAGCCGCAGGAGGAGGACGAGAATGAGGTTTTGATTGCGAAAGCGCAGTCGCTGATTGATAAGATCACTGCGAGTCCTGAGAACCCTAGCCCCAACGTGCTCCATGCCTTCGCCACCATTCTCGAGACGCAAGAATCCAGGTAGAATTTATGTTGCCTTGTATATAATATGATAACTGTGCTGGCAGAATGTTTTTTCTCTCTCTCTTTACTCAGTTAAGTTTTTGTGTTTGATGTTTTCTTTCTTGGTAAAGCGCGGGATGGGTGATGAGTTCGTGTTATTTGTATTCAGTGGGGCGGTTTGCTTTCATTTTGTCACTTCTTGCTTGCATTTATTTTTTGGTGGTAGAAAGAAACTGAATAATTAGGACCACGAATTGTATTGGTTTGAGGAGCAAGGGCTTTATCTTGAATAGTTTCATTTGCTGAAGGACACTAAGCTGGAAGCTTCTATGCTTATCTTAAAAATACTGGAATTCTAGCGAAGGATAGTGAAATTCTAAGTAGCGAAGGATAGTGAAATTCTAAGCAGTTAGTGTTGCCCCATGTTGTGTCGAATGTGGATTTTGTAATGCATGTGAATGTGCTAGTTTGAGAGGACGTTGATAGTGGTGAAAAATTGTAATGTTTAAAGAAGCGGATATACTAAGTTCCTCTATACATCCATGACTGACCTAGTGCGTGATATTAATTCTGTAAAGGTTGGCTGGAAAATTGAAGTATAGGATATATATGAACATCCCTACATTCCTTTTTCACTGCACTATCCATATTACAATTTCTTTCAGGATTATTTTGGCAGTTAAGATTGATCTACATAATTAGAAGCAACCAATTAGCTATATCTGTCTTCCTGTTAACTTTTTTATCTTCTGCTACCTATATGATGTTTATGATGTTCACATGTTGACTGTAGAAACATGTTTCTAGGTTAATATACAAGCACCTATAAATTTTGAGCTTTTGTACTGGATACAGTATTTAATATGATAAGTATGGAAATAATTTGAAACTGGGTGAAACTTGAAATGCCAGATTACCAAGATTTGGCCTGTGGGTCATAATGTGATTGTAGTCTGGTCCAGTTTTTTTGTAGCCTAAGAAGTTGTGTCAAGCATACCTTGTCAGGATGGTTGTTTGTATGAAGTTGATTTATCCATTCAGAACCTGTTGGCATGCATTTGAATTGATGAGAAAGTAGACTACCCACAGAAAAGTTTGGTACTACATTTGTTCTGAATTATGATTGGATAATATCGACAATAATCAATCCTTCATATCCTCGTTGGTACTATTTTTAAGTGTTACCAGATATACATTTTCCTTTGTTTGTTTTGTTTTGGTACTGATAAGTTTTAACTTGGGATGCATAGCTACATGGAAGATGCAGATCAGTCTTCGACAAATAATGGCAGGTCCTCTCATAATATTGGGCGACTTGGAAATCTTATTCGGGTATTTGACTATTCGTTGCTGACTTTTGCTTTTGGCAATTTCTTATGTACTTGCCTACGTCTCTGTGTAAAATATGGGGTAGGGAGGAATATGGTCTGAATGGGAGAAGTTCTGAATTTAGCTAAACCATCTTTCTGTAGCATGGGACTTGCAATTTTGGGAGCATGGATCTGTATGTGGCTGGATGTAATGTAAGCTATAATTTTTAACTAGTTTTGGTGTGTTGATTTTTTTTTCTCTCTTTCTTTGTACAGGAGAACGATGAATTCTTTGAACTTATAACTTCAAAATTTCTATCTGAAAGTAGATATTCAGTATCGGTACAGGCAGCTACTACAAGGCTTCTTTTCAGTTGTTCGCTAACTTGGATGGTATGGTTGTAGTTAATTGCTTTATGGGAAACTAGAACCTCTTGATGATCTATTTTCTTACAATTTCTTGGGTGATCGAGGGATTACTTATATATATATGTATATAAATTTTTCTTAATGTCCTTGCGTCATGATTTTGATGTAAGTAAACTGGAATGCAGTATCCTCATGTATTTGAAGATGATGTCCTAGCTAACTTAAGAGGCTGGGTGATGGAGGACATTCCCCGCTCGTCTAGTGATGAGCGTTATTGGAAGCATGACACAGGAAAAAGAAAAACATCAGATTTTGAAATCTTACGCACATACTCTACTGCTCTTCTTGCTGTATGCTTGACCTGGTCTGTTTGGAAACTTCCATTCCTTTTTTTTTCCCTTCCCAATTTTCATCATTCTTGTTGTAACAGTTCTTACCTCTGTTGGTGTTTCAGTGGTGGTCAACTTGTGGAAGATGTCTTAACATCCGGTATATCGGCTAAGCTAATGCGATATCTACGAATTCGGGTTTTGGGTGACACAAGCACAAATCAGAAAGATGGTAATCCATCAATTGACAACAAAAGTGCATCAACCATCACGTTCCCGAAAATCAAGGACGAAGGTAGGGGTAGGTTGCGCTTAGTGACAGAGACTTCTCACTTGGATTTAGACACTTCAAGAATGCATCCTAGCGAGAAGGATCATGATAGAGATGCTTCTCTATTGGACGACCCTGCTAGGGATCGTGAGAAGAGTATCAGTAGGCAAGCATATGGAGATGAATGTGGGATTGATGATGAACTTCATGATAGTATGGTTCTTGAGGTTGATGGCTATGAGGCAGAAGCAGATGGTGAAGAAAAATGTAACATTAGAGATTTTCGTGAGTCAAAAACAAAGCCTTTCGGAAAATCTCATAGGGAAGAAGATGTTGAAGAAAATGTGAGAGATGACTCTTCTAGACGAAAAACAAATCGTGGAGTTTCCAGATCACGAGGAAAGGTTAGGTCCAGTGAAGGAGTTTCTGAGAATGAGCTAGCTTTGACCTCCCCAAGTTCTGGCAGTAGGTCGGGGCAGGCACGAAGTGTAAAAGACAGGAGTGGGGTTAGAAATCAGGATCCAAAAAGAGTTTCAGATGCTAAAAAGAGTCTAGTAAGGAATGATGTTGATAATTTCATCCCTCAAAGAGAGGACAATGATGATTGCTTCCAGAACTGCAAAGTTGGCAACAAAGACATCACAGAGTTGGTTAAAAAAGCTGTAAGAGCTGCTGAAGCCGAAGCGAGAGCAGCCAATGCTCCTGCTATAGCCATATGGGCTGCTGGGGATGATGCTGCTGAAGTGGTTAAGACTGCTGCATTGGAGGTGAGCATACTTTTTTTTCCCTTTCTAAATGTATATATGCATCGACTATTCATACACATCTGATTTCTGTCAATCCAGGAATACAAGAAGACAAATGATGAAGAAGCTGCAGTGCTTGCTGCTTCAAGAGCTGCCTCTACTGTCGTAGATGCTGGTATTGCAGTTCCTGTTCTGAGGTGGGTAATATACTTCATGGAATGCATTGCTACTGATCAAATAACTCAATTAGCGTCACATGTTTTGTGCAGCCACTTATTCACTCTATCTAGATTTTTTACTTGACCTTTTGTCCTTTGTAGAAATTCAGGCAATGTTGACAGTGATTCAGGTGATTCAAAGGCTACAGATGCTGAAGTTAATGAAGAAATTGCCGATTTTTCAATCCCAGAAAATCACTCCCTTGCGAAGCTTAGGGAGAAATTTTGTATCCAGTGTCTTGTAGTTCTGGGGGAATATGTTGAAGTTCTCGGTCCTGTGCTCCATGAGAAGGGGGTTGATGTCTGTCTTGCACTGTTGCAGCGAAGTCTTAAGCACAAAGAGACACCAAGTAGTATGCTTCTTTTGCCTGATATTTTGAAGTTGATCTGTGCCTTGGCTGCTCATCGGAAGTTTGCTGCATTATTTGTGGATCGTGGTGGCATGCAAAGACTGCTTGCTGTTCCAAGAAATGTACAGACCTTTCTTGGTCTATCGTCCTGCTTATTTACAATTGGTTCAATTCAGGTAATTGTTTCTCCAGTCATTGCAGTTGCTTGTACCTGCATTCTGATATGATGTTATAGGTTCATGTATGCTCTCTTATGCTCTGTATGTTCTTATACTGGTATACTAGTATCTTGGTTGTTTGTTAGAAACTTTTCACGAGCCACTTTTTCACTAACAAGATATATTTGCAGGGGATAATGGAGCGTGTTTGTGCCCTTCCTTCAAATGTAGTCCATCAGGTTGTTGAGTTGGCTCTACAACTACATGAGTGTCCACAGGATCATCAAGCCCGGAAGAATGCTGCATTGTTCTTTGCTGCTGCTTTTGTCTTCAGAGCCATTATTGATGCATTTGATGCACAGGATGGTTTGCAGAAACTACTCTCTCTTTTGAATGATGCGGCTTCAGTAAGATCTGGGGTTCCTGCTGGGCAATCAAGTAACACAGGATCTCTTCGAAATGATCGGTCCACTGCGGATGTACTGACCTCTTCAGAAAAACAAATAGCTTATCACACTTGTGGAGCACTGCGTCAATATTTCAGAGCACATTTCCTTTTGCTTGTGGATTCAATTCGACCTACCAAAAATATTCGAAGTGCACCTAGAAACATTTCTAGGGCAGCATACAAGCCACTAGACATAAGCAATGAGGCAATGGATGCTGTTTTTCGTCAAATACAGAAGGATAGGAAACTGGGCCCTGCGCTTGTGAGAGCCCGTTGGCCTGTAGTTGATAAATTTTTGTCTTCAAATGGTCACATCACTATGTTGGAGTTGTGTCAGGTGTGGTTTAGTATTTCTGTACTTCCACTGCATTATGGAATCTCAGCGCTCTGTGCTAACACACATGTTTGCTTGTAGGCCCCTCCAGTTGAGCGTTATTTGCATGATTTGCTTCAGTACGCCCTTGGTGTATTGCACATTGTAACTTTGGTACCTTATAGTCGCAGACCTATTGTAAATGCCACTTTAAGCAATGATCGAGTGGGTATAGCCGTCATTTTGGATGCAGCAAATGGCGCTGGTAATGTTGAACCTGAGGTAAAATTTGCACTCAAGCTGTTTGATTTATTTATTTATTTTGCGACTATTTGTCTATTTCACAGCTTCTTAATTATATCTCATTTCCAAAATCTCAGATTGTTGAGCCGGCATTGAATCTGTTGATAAATCTTGTTTGCCCTCCTCCATCAATCAGCAACAAACCGAGCTCGATCATGCAAGGTCAACAAGCTTCTTCTAGCCAAACTGGAAATGGTTCTGCTGTGGAGTCTAGAGACAGAAATGCTGAAAGGAATATTACAGAGCGAGCAGTCAACGCTCCTGTCCAGAATGAACCGAGGGAGCGGAATGGAGAACCTGCTTCCGTGGATAGAAGTGCTTCATCGGTAGCTCCATCATCATCTGTTAATAACACATCATCCCATGCATCTTCATCTACGGGGGCATCTGGCTTAGTCGGAGATCGAAGGATATCTTTAGGTGCTGGAGCAGGTTGTGCTGGGCTTGCTGCGCAGCTGGAACAAGGATATCGGCAAGCCAGAGAATTAGTTCGTTCAAACAATGGTATCAAGGTTCTTCTTCAGCTTCTCCAACCAAGGATGGTAACGTCACCTGCTGCTCTTGATTGTCTTCGTGCACTAACATGCCGAGTTCTTCTTGGATTGGCCAGAGATGAATCAATTGCCCATATATTAACAAAGCTTCAGGTCATTGTAGCTTCATGTCTGATATATCAACCAAGTAAAGCAATCGGATCTCCGTAATAGATGAAGTTTTGCTAACAGTTGTACGTTATCATTTTGATTTCTATTTCAGGTGGGAAAAAAACTCTCAGAACTCATTCGAGATTCTGGGGGACAGTCTGCTGGAGGTGAGCAAAACAGGTGGCAGACAGAGCTCGCCCAAGTGACTTTCGAGTTGATCGGAGTAAGCACTAATTTCTAGAATATGAGACAGGAGGGTGGGTTAACTGGATGTCTGTGCATTGCTGATCACTGCAGTTTTAGTACCTTTCTTATATATGCACCAATTTTGTTTTGATCTTCAACCTGATCAAATGAATGCAGGCTATTAACATATTGTTAAGCGTGTACTAGTTGAATAGGGATAAAAAAGGACATGATTTAGTCCTGGAACTACCCCACCGCCGCTCCCACCCCTCCATAAGAATATTTCGCTTACCATCTCCATATTTTTGGGTATTAAGACAGGCTACAGTTTGTTTGGCTCTTGGTTAACTAATGCTCGACTGTGTTAATAAATCTGAAACTACAATTTCTCAAGGTCAAACTGTTAGTCATAAGCAGGAAGTTTATGCTGACTCATTTACTATTCAATATCAGGCATGCTGCTGTATGTATTTTTTTATTTTTTTTATTTTTGTTCATGATGTTCTTCTATTTGAAGGTTGTAACTAATTCCGGGCGTGCGAGTACTTTAGCAGCCAGTGATGCTGCTACCCCGACTTTGAGGCGTATTGAAAGAGCTGCCATCGCTGCTGCTACTCCCATTTCTTATCATTCTAGGTATTCAAGGATTCTTGTTCTTGACTATACTGCACATGATTTTCTTTTGTTTGTTTTCATCATATGTCTCTCCAAATTCAGGGAACTTTTGCTCCTCATCCATGAGCACCTTCAAGCATCTGGTTTAGCAGAAAGTGCAGCTAAACTTCTTCAAGAGGCTAAGTTGACACCCTTGCCGTCTTTAGCTGCTCCTTCATCTTTAGCACATCAACCCTCTGGACAGGAAGCTTTTGCAATACAAATTCAATGGCCATCAGCACGTGCCCCTTGTGGATTCTTGTCAGATAAACCAAAAAGTTCTCTTCATCAGGAAGATTCCAGCTTTAGATCCAATTCAGCTTACTTGTCATCAAAGAAGAAAATATTGCCATTGTCAGCTGCAAGTCACTCAAAAGATCCGCCTAAACTAGAGGACAGCCCAGTAGCATCATGCAGCAAAATAAATGCCAATTCAGACAAAGCTTCTGTAGCTGCAGATTGTGCTGGAACTCCATCATTATCTATTCCAAAACCTGGTGGTGATATGGACACTCAAGTTAGAACTCCAATTGTGTTGCCAATGAAACGCAAATTGACAGACTTGAAAGAAAGTGGGTCGGTCTCATTGGCAAAAAGACTTAACACCGGTGAGCTATCGCTTAGATCTCCTAGTTTCACCACACCTACTACTTCTCGTAGAAGCGGTCTGTATTCAGATGCAACCCTGTTCTGCACACCGATCTCTACCCCAAAGGAGTATCAGAGTCGGGTGCCAAACAATTTGTCATCTGACATTGATGAAAAACAGTTAACTGGTCTGGCTTCTTCCTCCCAACAAGGACTTCTGAATGATCCCCAACCTTCTGTGTCTGAACGGCTTACCTTGGATTCTCTTGTTGTCCAGTACTTGAAGCACCAGCATCGTCAATGTCCAGCTCCAATTACAACTTTACCTCCTCTTTCACTCCTGCAACCTCATGTTTGTCCAGAACCAAGAAGAAGTCTCGATGCCCCATCAAATGTCACATCTCGTCTTAGTTCCCGTGAATTTAGAAGTAAGCATGGGGGAATTCATGGGCTTCGAAAGGATCGCCAATTTGTTTATAGTAGATTCAGACCATGGCGAAGTTGCCGAGATGAGACTAGTGCGCTTTTAACTTGCATTGCCTTCCTAGGAGATTCTTCTAGGATTGCTGCTGGTGGGCATACTGGGGAACTGAAAGTGTTCGACTCTAACAGCAACAATGTGTTGGACAGTTGTGCAAGTCATCAGTCTCCTGTTACGCTTTTGCAGTCTCATTTCTCTGGTGAAAATCAACTTATACTTTCTTCAAGTGCAATGGATGTTCGCTTGTGGGATGCGTCTTCGGTTTCTGCTGGTCCCAAGCATTCATTTGATGGAATCAAAGCTGCCAGATTCAGTAATTCTGGTGGAATGTTTGCAGCGTTACGATCCGATTCACCACGTCGGGAGATTCTTCTGTATGATATTCACACAAGCCAGTTGGAGCTGATGCTGGAGGATACATCTACCAACATTTCTGGTCGTGGGCAAGCATATTCACACGTTCATTTTAGCCCAGCAGATTCTATGCTGCTCTGGAATGGAGTGTTGTGGGATCGAAGGGTTTCAGGTCCAATTCATCGCTTTGATCAATTTACTGACTACGGTGGTGGGGGCTTTCATCCTGCTGGGAATGAGGTATGATAATGTTTCACATTGTTAACTGGATGTGTTGCACATAATACTAGTTTTCATAATGTTTTTGTATATGCATATTGAAGATCTTTTCCTTCTAGCTTACAGCTTGTGTTAATATTTTTTTCTTTCTACCCTCTTGGCTCTTCTTGATATATTTTTCAACAGGTGATTATAAACTCTGAGGTTTGGGATCTTCGAAAGTTTAGGCTGCTTCGAAGTGTGCCGTCATTGGAGCAGACGACAATAACATTTAATGCCAGCGGCGATGTTATTTACGGCATCCTGAGGAGAAATCTTGAGGACGTCACATCAGCATTCAACAATCGTCGTATGAAGCACCCTCTCTTTTCTGCTTTCCGCACTGTGGACGCTGTCAACTATTCCGACATTGCCACAATTCCTGTTGACCGCTGCGTGCTCGACTTTGCAACCGAACCAACTGATTCTTTTGTGGGTTTAATCACAATGGATGACCAGGATGAGATGTATTCCTCCGCGAGGGTGTATGAAATCGGAAGGCGCAAGCCAACAGATGATGATTCTGATCCTGATGACGCGGAGAGCGAAGAGGAAGAAGATGACGAAGGTGATGATGATTCAATTTTGGACGGGGATCTGGGTGTCGATGGCGATAGTGATGGTGATGACATGAGCAATGAGGATGACAGTGCCAGTGATTTCGACGATGAAGAAGATGATGGGGACTTCATGTTGGATGATGTTGATTTCGAGGGAGGTGGGATTCTGGAGATCGTGACTGAAGGCGATGAAGACGACGACAGCGACATTCTTGAATCATTTAGTAGCGATGAGGACGATTTATTATAGAATGATACAAAAATCGGATTTTGGCAGAAACATACCCCTGGAGAATAAGGTGGTGTTTCCATTGCAGCAAATCTTAGGAGGAAAAAAAAAGGTATTTAACGGCCCTTCTATGAGTTTTATGATTATAAAGTACGATGAGAATGTAATTAATTTCCGTTTTTGAGATTGTAGGGAAAGAAATATCTTAGATGTTGGAAGGCGTATTCAAATTTTGTTCCTTTCTATATGCTTTTCTTTTAAGCTTCGCTTAACTCGTCACTTTACTTTGGCCCATCTCCTTCTGCATTTTTTGTACACGAACATGGTCGATTATTACATTTTTATATTTCACAATGATTTTTGAAGTAATCAGACGATTTAGCCTGAAGTCAATTGTATCATTGTATGTTTTGAGCCCTGAGAAAATTGAAAGGTTAACGTTATTCCACCTAGTGTATTTTGATTTTGATATATAATGATTCGTACTTGATCATTTCCATCTAGAAAGAGAGATTAAGTTTCTTATGATTTTGCTTACTTGTACGGTGATTGCAAAATGTTGAAAGGAAATTGTTAATTGAGATTTGATGGGACCATGCAATGATACAGCAATATTCAAGTATTAAGGATAGTCATGTGACATTATCATATTGGAGGAGGACTTCCCCCTCCTTATCTACGCCTATCTCAGACCGCGCGTGCGCGTCGCCTGTCTATTTTTTTTTTCTGTGCTGATTTTTTTATTTTTTTGTCGATTTTTTTTTATTTTCTGTTTTTCTTTTTGTTTTTTTTTCCCACCCTACAATAGAATTAGTACACCCTAAAATTAAAATGAATTGATTTAATTTATTTGAAATAAATATAAATTAGTATTTCTCACGTGAGAGGTACAAATAATTATTATTTTTTAGTATTATAATTGTTTTTGAATTATACATGTTGTGTTCAATTTTTAAAAAATAATAAAATGATATGCACATGTGTTAGTTAATTATATAAGAAGATTAATTTTGTGTATTTACGACAAACAAAAAGAAAATTAAATTTTAGGAACTAAATGAAAATCCATGTTAGAAAGATGGAATTGGAATATTTCAAACGTTACGATTTTATAAATAGCAATATATAATTGTCCATAATTTAAGAACATTTGATTTCTTGAATATATGACATGTATAAAAAATATAATTATTTAATTATTTTAAATGATGAAATAGAAATAGAAAAATAATAGATTATTGTAAATTATGTTATTATTATTATTATTATAAATGAAAATTATTTTTTAGGCGACAAATGTAGAGTACTACAAATCCTCCACCTATGCATAAAAAATAAAATAAAAAATGTTACAAATCTCAAATTTTCAAGTAAAAAATAATAAATAAGATTGCAAAAATTTATTAAAATACAACGGTTCTAATCTAAACCGTCGTGGAAAATGGAAAAAAAGAAGAAGAAAATTTACAAGAATAAATGTTACTATTGTTGTGTATTAACTCAAAACTGTTGTCAATTATTCAAAAACCCTTGTTTACAATATAATTTCTAAATCGTGTAATTGACAACAATTTATACCAGAACTGTTGTCCATCACACAATTTTGCCTTAATATATGTATAGATTTATACTCTAAAATGAAATTAATAAACCCTAAAAAATATAAAACAAACTCCTAAGAAAACCCTAAAAAATACAAAATGAACTCCTAAAACACCCAAAATAAACCCCTAAAAAACCATAAAAAATACAAAACGAACCCCTAAAAAAACTGTAAAAAATAAAAATAAACCCCTAACAAAATCCTAAAAATTACAAAATAAACCCCTAAATAAACCATGAACCCTAAAAACTATGAACCTAAAAAACTCTGAACTTCTAAACTCTAAATATTAATTGTAATGGAAAAAATCATAATTTGAACTAAATAAACTAGTATAAGATAACTACCAAACACCTTACTTTTTAATGATACAAGTGATACTTTTTGAATTTTGAGTGATACTTTTTAGTATTACAGTTGATACTGATTTTGCGTTTTATATATATATGTCACATTATGAACTACAAGATATTATTAGATCATACAGAAAACTCAAATTGAATTTGAACACTAAAAAAAAGTGTTGCAAATGTGCTTATATATATATGTGTGTGTTTGATTTAAGCATATACTATAACAATTTGAATCATTCTTCTTTGTAGAATTCTTATTAATATATGTTGGATTTTCTAAGTAGAATTTATGTAATTACTAAAATTGATAATTATACCAAATATATATTGATAGTTATATTTCGTAAATATTATGTATTAATTATCTATTAAATATTTACTAAATATAATATTTTATTATATTAGAAAAAAATTTCAAGTATGAACACCTCAGAGAGTATCGCGATTGCAGTTTATATAATTTAGCATATAACAATATGTTCTTTTTCCTAATTTTTTTTCTTTGCCAAATTACTAACTTAATATGTTTGTTATTTAATATTGGGTAAACTATGTTATATCCCCTTTTTTTCTAAATCTATCCGGAACTAGCAATTTTGTCAATTAAATAGCTAAACTACTATTTAAAAACTAATGAAATCTAACATTGAATGCATTTTCCGGCCAAAATCAAGTTTGAAAAGATGGCAACAAAATAGAGTAAATATGTAATATATATCATAGACGTGATTAATTTGGCCACAACACAAGAACATACATTGGTACATAAATGGAAGAACCTAGTATTTAACGGAAGCATAAGGTAATTTTTACCTGGAAAATGCATTCAATGTTAGATTTAATTAATTTTAATTGATTGAAGTATTTTATTAATAAAAGTAGTGCTATTAGTTTGGGATGTATACTCTATATATGGTTTAACCCCTAAAATTATATTTTACTACTATTATTAGACATTCTAAATAATAATAATAATAATAATAATAATAATAATAATAATAATAATAATAATAATAATAATAATAATAATAATAATAATAATAATAATATATTTTTTAGTGCCTTAAATGTATTGCTCATCTCACCACAATAAAACAGAACAAGACAAATAAAAATATATATATTTTCATTATATTCTTATTAGTGCGACATCTTGCTAGGAGCCTAGGACCTCATTAATTACAACCACATTTAGATAGTAAGGATATACTTTCATGAACAATAATAACGTGTCAAACTTCATCATACCATATTCATATTTGGATCCACTTTACATCTTACGTACACACAGTTGCATAGATGAATGAACCCAATCAAGAACAAAATATAAGTATGAGAACCACTTGACGGATTTTGAGCCATCAATGGTCTAATAGAAGACTATCCAGTAATATGATATCTCCAGCTATATGTATTATATAGGCAACATCGTGCGTGCTGCAAACTAAACTTGTGACCCCTGTAAAAAAGAGAACTAATATTAAAGAGGAACTATATAGATGACAGGCTTCTTGAGAAAGCTTAAATATTTATCTAACCTACTTCAAACCTAACATCTTCAACGTGAAAATAATTAAGATCTTTCATCAACAAATTACTGAAAAACCTCAAGTCTTCACACACACGTATATAACGTATATGTGTTATATCTTGTCACGTCGCATACACATACTGCAAATTAAACTAAACACGATTCTCTCTCTCTCTCTCTCTCTCTCTCTCTCTCTCTTTTTAAAAAAAAGCCTTTTCTCCTTATTATCCAACAATAATACACCCCATATATAAAAGAAAGCAAACCTTATTAAAGGTAATTAGAAAATCATTTCTAGCTAGTTAAACTAGCCCATGATATGTACATATTCATCAATATTATCATCTTTTACTAATCTGTAACGATCTGATTAAGCTCCACATCAACGTATGTAATTTATTTAATGTGTGACAATAAATATATATGTATGCATGCATGAATAATATATCATCTGCAACTCGTTATCTTTAATTACAGTACTGTTCTTGATTAAGGCCTGCCAACTAAAGCACCAAAAATACGTGATCGACTAAGTCTTCGTTAAATAACTATAAAGCGTAACATATAACAGCCAAGGATCTGATCTGAGATATTGCCTGCATTTGTGTTGATGAAGCTAGCCAGATAATAATTAATAAATAAAAATTTGAAAGTTTTGGCAAAGCCAACACGGAATTCAATTCATTGTTTAACTCTCTGGGACAACTGGATGATTTCTAACATGATTTGAGGGGGGAAGTTTTCTTATGGGATTGAACTTATGTTGATAACAACAGAAAAGAAAAAATAAAGTTATATTGTTATTCATAATGAAACAAGAGTCTTCTTGTTTTGCTTATATGCTGATATATAAATAATACAATACTTTTCAAGATTAATCGTATTCTGTGTTCACACTTGGTGATGATCAGTGTAACAACGATGTTTCAACTTTGATAATTTCATTAATAGAGATAATATAATGGTGAAGTGCATCACAAGTAGGCTACCAAGCTGTAGAACGTTTATAATGTACGTTGATTGCACCAACATTCATCAATTATCTAATTTCGACTTTAATTTAGTTATTTACTTTAATTCTTGAACCATATAACTAACTAAATGTCTAGAAATGTTACGGATGTGCAAACATATATGCATATATATATATATATATTCTTAGTTTAGTGTCTACCTGGTTAAATAGCTATCTAGTCTATATAATTAAATTTCAAGACTAGTTGTCTCACCTATAGCTAGCTATTGAATACAATATATGTAAGAAGGAATTTACTTTACAAGCAAATTAATTAGAAATATAGATACTAAACAATATTTTCGTGTTATAACTTAATTATTAATTTTACACTATCGCAATGCATGCCACGTATGTTGAATATTGTGCATATAGGAGATACCTCAAATGTACACACACACACACACACACACACACACATATATATATATGAAGTGTATTGGTAAAATCGAGCATGAGATTCAACATTTAAAACCTGCCTAGCACAAAAAACCAAAGCGGAAATTTAAAGTACGTACCGTATGAAGTTTATTAGGTCAGTTTTCTGGTGAAATCCATCAATTGATTGTATAATGCAGTTTGTTGTTACTTATTCTCTCTCTGGAAAATAAATTTTTTCTGCAAATTGAGAGACATGAATTGAAGGAGCAATCAGGAGTCATTAAAAAAATAATAAGAATTTGAAGTGTTGGACAAGTTAAAGAGAGAAGATGTAGATAGATAGCTACTCGATCTTGCAAATTGACTGATCTTCAAAAGTTCACCTTCATTAATTATTTTTATGATAAAAACTTATCGTTGCAAGATTATAACGGCTCCACTATTGTTTTTTTTTGTTTTGCTAAAATAAATAAATAAAAAAATCTTCAGATTTATCAGAACAGCACGAAAAGTGGACAGCAAAATTTTAGTCGTTTAGCATGAATCCAATTAATAAAAACAATATTTTCTCTTTGTTTTTAATTGGTGACATGAAGTCTTGTGTTTAGTTTGCTTTACGACTATCGAAATTCTAAAAAAAGGGACTATAAATTATCTCACATAAATTTACTTTGAGGCAGATCGGCGAAAATTACGTGATTTAATACACAACATTTTCCCGCCACTTTTTTTTTTTTATTTTTTTATTTTTTCGTTGGCCGGATTCCAACAATGTACGGATCGGATTAATGGATAAAATACGTTGGAATTAGAAATTCCATACATTTTAGTGTACAAGATATTAATCCAACGAACTTTTTTTTTTTTTTTTTGTGCGCTGGAATTACTATTACTTATAGTGTCTGTGAACATGTTAAGATTTTTTTTTATAAATTAAATATTTTGGCCAAATTTTTTCCGCACAAAAATTTAAGTGTACGTAGAGACTAAACAGTTCAAGAATATATACAACTTAATTTGAGCTAATATATATCATACAAATACATGAATATTGAAATAGATCTAGTATTTCAACCATTAGTGAAAGTATACATGATTAAAAAATATAAATGAAAATAATATTAGAGTTGACGGATTAGGTAAAAGATATTGCTAGCTGCGTGGTTTTGGACTCGCAAATACAAATCATAAGTACGTATGGGTCTAATAACGTAAATTAAGATCAAATAGCCACTTTGCTATATATAGTTATTAAGAGAACTTATCATCGATCTTGACATGGCAAATAAAATAATTTTTTTTATTAAAATAGCAATAATTCATGTAAAGAATGTGTACTAGAAAAGTGAGATAAGCATTCTAGTTATCCATTCACATCATTTCATATTTAATTATGATATCATGTATAAGTAATTCTAGGGCAAGTTGGTTTATGTTTTTTTGGAAAGAATCTAGCTCACATGCGACTTATTAACTTAATAATTAGTATACATGACTATATATATATATATATATATATATATATATATATATATAGGGATGGGATCTGGTGAAAATCGGTCGCTAGGTGAGAACCGGGAACCGATCCCATTCGTCCATCCTGCAAAATCGACGCCCCAAATCCATCCAGATTTTCGGTGGCATTTTTGTAATTATCGCGAAAATCTTCAATTCGCGCGTCTCATTAAGGGCAAAATCGGAAAAAAAATTATGTCAACATTAGCCTCTTTTTCGCAAAGAACTGAACTCAGAAACTGCCTAGATTCAATTTTAGCCTCCTACTTCACTCATTTTAGCCTCATGCATTTCTCATTTTAGCATGTGTTGATAAACACAAATGGAACGATGATTTCATTGGAATGAAACGCAATACACCCTATTTGGGGACAGTGAACCCTAATCTGAATCTCATAATTACTAGTTGGGATCAGATGAGCCCTAATCGGAACGTAATAAATCCTAATTACTGAACTAAGAAACTGCCTAGATTTAATTTTAGCTTCCTACTTCACTCATTTTAGCCTCATGCATTTCTCATTTTAGCATGTGTTGATAAACAAAAATGGAACGATGATTTCATTGGAATGATACGCAATACACCCTATTTGGGGACAGTGAACCATAATGTGAATCTCATAATTACTAGTTGGGATCAGATGAGCCCTAATCGGAACGTAATAAACCCTAATTGGGAACGGTGGACCCTAGTAGAAAATGTCACATTAATTTTAGCCTCCTACTTCGATCATTTTAGCCTCATATGATTCTCATTTTAGCATGTGTTGATAAACAGAATATGGAACGGTGATTTCATTGCAATGAAACACAATACACCCTTTATGGGGACAGTGAAACCCTACTGGGAATCTCAGAATTACTAGTTGGGATCATATGAGCCTTAATTGGAACGTAATAAACCCTAATTGGAAAGGTGAATCATAGTGGAAAATGTCACATCAAATTTAACCTCATACTTCAATCATTTTAGTCTCATGCGTTTCTCATTTTAGCATCTTCTGATAAACAAAATATGCAGTGGGAATCTGACAAGGTATTTAACCTCATGCTTCCGTTATTTTAGCATCATATTCTAAACAGTAACCGTGGTTAATAAAACTTAATAGTAATACAATTACTGCAAAGAAAATGTCATAAACACTTTTATTAAAAAATATATATATTCTTAAAAATGAATGTGTTGAAAATAATTCATAAGCATGGTAAAACATGATATTAAACTATGCCCAATCGCTATAATAACATCAAGCTGGACAGTTCCTAGCATCATGATCTAACAACTTGTAGCAATTGCTGCATATTCTGAGTGGTTTGTTCTCCTTTCTCTTCGTTGCCTCCTTAGATATCAAACGATTGTCGCTATCTTTTGTTTTAACTGGAATATGTGGATGAATAACAACTTCAAAAGGGACACGTAAATCGTAGAATTGCTCAAACATCATCGTCTTGCTATGTGAAGTAGAACCCTCCATATCACCGTGTGAGTAATCTTACTATGGTCACTTCAAACGAAAGAAGCTGACACATTAAAATCAAAAAATTATAAACTGAACAAGGTAAAATAATAATACAATCACATTAAGAGATGTTCAGACATACAAATTGATTTTTAGCATTAGGTATGCACCATTCTAGCATCATGCAACATGTATTTTAGCACCAAAATATTCTAATATTTACATGGTGTCTATAACATTTTGTAGCGAGTCACAAAAACACACACACAAACACACAAAAGAAAAAAAAAGCAAATCATGATTTGTATGGCATGTTTCACAGAGTGTAGTAGGAATAACATTAAACCAACATGTTATCATGCTAAAACATATGTGACGACAGGCTAAAACGACTACATTAATAGGCTAAAACATATGTGACGATAGACTAAAACGAATACATTAACATGCTAAAAAAAATAAACAGATCAAATTAATACATATTCTGTATATTCTCGTACATACTAAACCCTAGAATTCCTAACAATTAGAAAAGAATTGATATTTTTCTCAAAAAAAAAAAAAACTGATACAACTCAGATCTGAACGACAAAGATCAAATCAATCAAAAATATCAAATCTTCGTAATAAAATGATGAAGCCATAAACTAAAATAAGATGAGAAATAAAAATCACGAGAAGAAACGAGAAACAAATCGACATACCAAACTGCTAAAATAAAGTGAAAAAAAACACATACATGGAGTCACCATACAAAAACAGCGCTGCCGATGAACTCTACGAATCACAGGGTCGAATCATCGCGATAAAAAGAAAATAGATGCTGAAAAATAATGAGAAATCAAAAGGGAAGAAGAAGAAGAAGAAGAAGAAGAAGAAGAAGAAGAAGAAGAACGACGTAAATCAGCGAGAGAGGGAGAGAAAATGGGAAAAGAATATGAAGAAGGAAAGTTGAAGATCTGAATTACTATATTGCCCCCTTCATCAAACTTGCCAAATATTACAATTATGCCACTGCCCCATTCACTTAATCTGGGCCGTCCAGATTGAACAAATGAAGGGATATGATTGGTTCCTAGTTCCCACATAGGGGAAGGGTTCTCATTTGATCCCTTCCCTATATATATATATATATATATATAATGTATTCTTTAAAGCATGCAGCTAGGTAGAGTGGGTCATGAGATTTAAAGTGTCTTGTTCGAACTTAAAAAATGGTTTCCTTATTTGTTGAATGTAAAATTAATGCATAATAAATGTATCATAATCATATTGTCTAAATTTCTAATTCATATCATGGATAAAAACTGTCCCTAAGGCCATCTCCAACAGTTTTCACCAGAATACAATTAACTCTACACTACTGTACAGTTAAAGTTACAGATTTTCAATTTTAATCTCCAACAACATCACTCTATATTTAACCCTACAGTGGAATATTCCTTTTTTATACTCTTTACTATTGATTTTTTTTTTATCAAATTATTTAATTGAATATATGATTATATATATTAATATTCTTGCTCATTATTTTTAATCTTTAATTAATATATAATTAAATTTTATTTTTATTTTACAAAAATTAAAAGGTTCATGTACAAACAATCAACTTATTCAAAATAAAATTCAACATTTCATAATTGATCATTTAATAAAAACATAAATTACATGTCATAACAATTACATCTCTGAATTTGAAAACTACTCTCACAAATGATCAATCAAAGTATTACGAAGTGTCAAGTGAGCATCTTTGTCTTTGATTTTTTTAAATCGGCCCAAAAACACTTGAAATTCATCTATTCCTTCGTTCGACATTTCAACATCTAGAATTGGCACTTCTCTCGCATCATTAATTGGTGCATCAAGGTCTCGTTCATCCTCAACTCACATATTATGCATAATAATACACAAAATCATTATATCTTGCAAATCTTCTTTCTTCCAATAGCGTGCTGGATTTGCCACAATTGCAAATCGACTTTGAAGAACTCCGAATGCGCGCTCCACATCTTTCCTGCATGATTCTTGTTTCATTGCAAAATATTTTTTTTGGCAACCAGGATCATGGATTGTTTGCACAAGGGTGGACCATTTTGGATATATTCCATCAGTTAAATAATATCTCGTATTATACTCTTTTCCTTATATGACATAATGTGCAGGTGGGGCGATACTCGAGTAAGATCAGCAAATAGATGAGATCGTTCCAATACATTGATATCATTATTGGAACCTGACATACCAAAGTATGCATGCCATATCCAAAGATCATAATCAGCAATAATTTCAAGAATAATACTTGGACTTCCACTACGACCTGTATATTGTCCTGCCCAAGCAGTTGGATAATTAGTCCACTTCCAATGCATGCAATCTAGATTACCTAACATTTCTGGGAATCCACGTTTTTTACCAATAAAAAGAAGTCTAGCAACATCACTAGCAGTAGGGGATCTTAGATATTGATCAGTAAATATGTCCACAATTGCACGACAAAACTTCTGGACACATTCAAGGGCAGTGGACTCACCAATATTAATGTACTCATCAACAACATCTGCTAGCATTGCATACGCCAATATCCGAAAGACAGCTGTAACTTTTTGAAGTGTAGACAAATCACGTCTCCCAGCTGCATAACTTCACTGCACAAAGTAGCCATCATGATTTTTGAAAGCATCAACAATATGAAGAAATACATTTCGAGACATTCGAAAACGTCCAATGGGTGTTAAAAAAATCTAAAATGAAAAAAAAGAGTGAAGACTTGTCTGTTGTTGTTGAAGAAATTAGAGAAAATAGTCAAAAACTTCAACAATTATTTGAGACTTCATCTGCAAAAAAAGACCGCGATATGGAGATATAATTGAGAAGGATTGAAGCTCAAGGCAAACTACTGAAGTAAGAAAATGGGAAACAGAAAATCAAATTTTAATGCTTGATACAAATACGATTTCTAATCCTACTAAACACATGTACTTTGAACAAGAACAAGCAAAAATCATGGCGAAAAGGCAGGAACAATCCAGCCAGCCTTCCTTACCAAATAATACTTTCTACTTTGGAAGTTATTTTTCAGATATTCCCGGTGCAGGATCTGGATCCGGAAGTGGTTTAGGGAATTATCAGCTAAAATTATTAAGTTGTATTTTTAATATTTTACTCTTATTGTATTATGTTTGTAATTTTATTAATTATGTATTTGTATTGTTTATTGTAATATATTTGTGGCTTTGTATCGTTTATTATAATATATTTGCGGTTTTGTATTGTTAAATATGTATGTAATTCTATTTTTATTAATTATGTATTTTGTGTTTTAAAACAATTGAAAGAAATTTAATACAAAATATAAAAAATCAACCAAATATATTACCACAATTATATAATGAAAGAAAGAAAAAAAACAGAGAAAATCAGCTGCCACAATTATATAATGACAGAGGAGAAATCAGCTGCCGAGAGGAACAGTGCCATGGTTAATAACTGTGGCACTGTTCACATCGCCTCCATTTTGCCGAGCTGGACATCTATTGTTGGAGAGAGATTTTATCAAAATTCACACTACATTTGCAATTTACCGAGGAGAGAGATATCTGTTGGAGAAGCTCTAGCACCAAACTATTTTTAATATTCAAAATCATGATATACATCTCATATGTTCAAAATCTTGAAGATTTCAAAATCATCTAACTCATGAGTTCACTATCACCTTTGAATTATCTTGAAACAAAAGAAAAATAAAATACTTTGAACAATATCTTTTAAAGATACTTCTTATAGCAATTTTTGAAGCAAAACTCGCTTATAAATTTTTTACAATCAATATTTTATAACAAATCGTGTTCGTGGATATCAAAGTAAGTCTATTCAATCTTTATTGTGACATGATCGAACACAAATAATATTTCAGTATCTTCAATTTTGAAAAACTTAATTATTTTATACAGAACATATATGATTAATAAAATTATATAAACAATATACATGCATTAGGACAACTATTTAGTTTATTTAAGTAAGTTAATATATCTAGACCTGTATTTTATTATTTTAGTAAAGATATTGTAATGTGTTTGAAACAACTATTGACCATCAAGATCACTAAACTCTCCGTGCTTTTAGAATATTATCCAAATTTTCATAACTTGCTTTTAAAGTAGCACCATCTAGCTAGTATATTCAATTTATTAGAAGAAGAAAAAAAAATCCAAAATTCCTTTCATATGAAGTGAATTGATATATATAAAAAACTCAGTAATCCAATTACATGATCTAACTATATAGATGGAATAATTAATTTTGAAAGAGTTTGAATTCAATTGGAGATCTAAAGAAAACATATATAATCTTAATTCAATTGGAGGCTTAAAAAAGACATACTCTTAATTAATACCTTAAAATTCAAAATAATGTAGAGTTTTTCAATTAATGGGCTATTACTATTTTTTTTTTATAAACGTAATATGTTAAACTTAACTGGAGTATTATTTTTTAAAGTAACGGATTAAACTTTTAAAATTATACTAGACTTAATTAGTATAAATAATTTTTTTTAATGAAAATCAAAACTAAATTTATAATACATACTACACATATATAAAAATTTTGGTACGATGATCCTATAATTCAGAGGGTCTTGTATATACGGTGAAACCTCGAGCACGCCTTCAGGGCTGTCCTGCAGCTAGGGCCATGAGATAAAATCATTGCTTCAAATTTTTTTTTTATCATCTTGGATGATTTAGATTAGTTTAATTATAAGATTTAACAACCTCTACGTTTCGACCGTGGAAAATCCATACCCTTACATTGATACAGACATCAATTTGATATATGAGATTATCCTCAAATTGGATTTTTATTTTATTTTTTAGTTATAGGAAGGAGGTGGTGTTGGATTATGAACCCAAGACATCTTCATTTAGTTACCCCAAAGATTTTCATTATTTGGGTGTTCTCGGAGACTCCATTTAAGTAATATTTATATCAGTCAAACCTAGCTAATTAATACTAGCTACAAGGACTTGTTTGCTTCAAGTATAAACTAATAAATGGATAGAATAAATAGAGGATAACTTGTGTAATATCCTTCAAATTTAGTCCAAAGTTTACTTGATGCATAAAAATATTGATTGATAGATGCATTGACTAAAACACTCCTATCATATTACAATTAATTATTTGAATATATAAAATTAATATTATTATATAATTCGTTTAACACATTAAAATAAAATAATTAATTAGAATTATTCTTAGTTAAATTGGGAATTTAGACGAGGTCCGTATTTAATTTTGGGCTCAAAATGGAAGCTCCCCCCCCTCCCCCCTGTCTACTTCACGAGCCTCCATTACAATGTCATGTCGTATAATATGCCATAAATTCCTATACCGACGCCTAGAGAATCAATATTTTTCAATTTCAACACAAACCATTAATAAAGAAAATAGAATATTTAGCTCTTTTTTCAAACATTTCTTCATCTGAGTTGGTGAAATAGAAAATGTTGGGGTCTATCGCCTGCGACAAAGAAGGAAATCGAGATGACTAGAGATTCGACGTGCAGCCTTTGCGGAGAGGGCTTTTTGGAAACTGGAGGCCAGCCATGAATAATAAAAGTTATCGGAGGTGGGGAGATCGGATATGAATCCTTCAATTTATCATTAGTTGAGAGTTAATCGCGGGCATCAAGATAATTTGAAATATATATTATATCAAGCAAAGTAAATTATGGGTAGGATTGCATAATTAAGTGATAAATCCACATTTGTTCTACAAAATAAACAAGCCTTACGTCAACTATATATATATATATATATATATATATAGGGGTTGGTTATAATAAAAACTTATCTTGGTATGAAAACGTGCGGATTGTGCTTGTTTAGTGTACTTTTAGTGCTTTTCTTAGTGTATTTTGGTGCTAAAAACATCTAGCACCAAAACACAATAAGAAAAAAAAAAAATAGCGTCAAAATAGATAAAGAAAAGTACTAAAAATACACTAAAGAAGCACAGTCCGCAGTTTTCACACCAAGATAAGTTTTTATTTGAACCAACTCCTATATATATATATATATATATATATATATATATATATATATAAAGAGAGAGAAAATTGATCAAATAGGAACTCATACCCCACATGGGAACCTAGAAATTAATCCTAACCTTAGATTTGATTAGATCTAATGGCCACAATTTAGACAATGTTTTAGTCAAAGTAAAGTGGCAAACTTGCAATATTTGAGAATTTAATGAATACGGGGTTATTTTCGTGATTTGAAATTATGTCATGTTTTTTGGATTTTGGGCCCAATTTCCGGAATTAAATAGACAACGCTTTAAAACCGTTGTCTTTTCTGGCATTGTATTGATATGCTAACATGAGAAATATATATTGCTAACATTAAGAGATTTTATTGCTAAGATCAGGTAGACTCATATTGCCAACTTGACGAGATCATAATGCTAAATTTGTTAGTTTTATATACTAGAAGACATGTCTTTGTATACATTTAACAATATTTTTGATGATATGGATTGAATATTTATTGCAGTCGCTGTGTGCATTTAATTATTATTATTTTTATCTGCATATGTGTTCCATATACTTGTATTGTAGATGATATGGTGTGGGTCAACACACGGTAAAGATCATAGCATCATTTCCTTGCAATGTATTAAAAGGCTCACGGTTTAGATGGTTCTGAACCCACCATCGATACACTGTAGAATAATCTGATAGTTTGCTTGTCTTGGATAATAGATTATTCTAGTACATTGGCGTGTGTATTGAGGAGAATCACGATAGGATTATGTTCTTTATTCTGACCTTAAGTGAGAGAAAAGATCTACATAATTCGAGTTCTTAACCCATATACTATTGGCGGACATATATATGTTGTGTCGACAATTTTAATTTATCAATAAGTGAGATTCTTTGATAGAATCAACAATCTCGATATTTTGGAAAATGGCATTTACATATATAATGGATCGTGCATTATATATGGCTACCATGTCATGGTGCGCTAGGTTGATGATGTCCCCCTTGAAGCACAAAGTTCAGGTGAAACTCTGCAGGTGGAATTTATTTCCTATATGATAAAGCTTGTGCGGTACTACTCTAGGAATTGAGATGTTAATTAATTATTAAAGTGCACACCTTGTACGAAGTATCTGTTCTGCAAACATTTTCAAAGATGTTCTTGAACATTGTTAGATAATGTTCATTATAAAATTCACGAACATTATAATGAACATAAAGTAGACAACAGAAAGTAAAGCACATAAGAGATTGGTAACCCTGTTCGATAAATTGATCTACGTCAGGGGGACTTGTCAGGTCCATGGAAAATAGTTAACTACTCCGATGTAACGTTTATTTGGGATTTTACACGCAGCTGACCTCCCGCCACTCGCTACCCTTTCTACCCGTACACCCTCTTTTATTGAATTGAATAGTGAGATCCCCTCACAACGTAGACTCTCTCTATCTGGTTCCCACATGTATTCTCTCCCGAGAAATTTTTTGATAGTGTATGAAAATATTTCATAATACTCTAACTAGAACACTAATCTATAGCCTATCAATGACAACTGAAACTAATGTGGCTCTTCAACAATATAGAGCTCTGGCAGATTCTATCTACTTCAGATCTTTTGGTCTGTTTCAGTGTCTCGTCTAACAAGTCTGAATCCAGGCTATTTATAGAGAACAATATAGCTTTAACATGGAAGCAGAAGTCATAATCCTATCAGAAATCTAATAAGAAAATTTCCTTATATAGCTTTAAAACTGAGGACCTGTCTTGTTAGAATTCTTCCATATTTAAACTTTTGTCTTGTCTTCAATCACGTGCTCTTCAAGCTGAATAAGGCATCTTCTAGGATGATCTTAAATCTCTTCTTGGTTGGTAACTTCGAACAACTTCAATGATCTTGGAAGAACAATCTGGACAAAGAATGTTCATGCAAATGTTCACGAACGTTTCAATGAACATTATTGATCTCTGGACCTTCACATCAGGTAGCATAGCGGAATATCTTGTATGTTCACAAACTGACTTCTAGCTATCACTTAAGCTAGCTGGCAGTACTCAGTGTGTTGAACAATCTTAGTTGTGTCTCGATGCACAACTGTCTTCATCTTCAACTCAATCCGATCTTCCTACTTGAGCTGTCTTCATTGAGATCCATATCATGTTCATGTACATCTTTATGAATGTTGTCCAGAACAACAACTATATTTGGAAAAACTAAATACTTAGTGATGATTTTTATGCCATAAAGATCAATGACAATCAATCACTATAGCAAGTGTAAAGTAGAGTACTTGATAAAAAAATGCTTAGTGCACATCATGCCACTAACAATTTCTCTCTTAGCGGTGTATCTTCACTTAGTGCCAAGTATAGCACTAACAAATTATAGTTGTCAGAAGCTTACATAATTAATTAATACACATTATATCTTAAACATGGAGAATGGTTGAATTAAAGGAGAAATCATATTCGTAAATATGTATTAAATTGGTAGGTCAGTATTATTTCTTTAGTGGAATAAAAATAATACTTATTTATTTAATTATATCATAAATTATGGATATTAGAAATTAAATAAATTAACATACCAATTTAATATTTTTCTAGATCCCTACTGTAGCCTAAGTAACACCTAAGTAGACTGAGGAATGGAACAAATGGAGAGGTCCAAATCCATTAGAGTTTGATGACATAATTTTCGTCCTCCTTTCTATTAATTAGAGAGGGGGGAATGAAAATATTACACAACAAATCCGTCCCTCTCTTTGATCACTTGATTCCCTACAGTTCTCACACTGTTTAGTAGTCTGCAGCTCACCCTGCATTTAAACAAGGTCCAAAAATACAATAGAAGATCAAGAAGTTGATTTGCTAACTTGGAGTTATTCGAACATCACCTTGGAGAAGAGGGCGTCGATCGTGTTCATCTCCAACAACGGAATTAGACCTTTTAATTCCATCAGCAACGTTACTACATGATGTGAGTGTTTTATCGGTTCTATCTTTTCCGCGTGTTAGAATCGATTTGCTTGTATGCTAATTCAACATAGGTAATAATTAGAATCACACATAAAATATGATTTACATGTTATAGAATCAATGAACATCTGGTTAGATCCTGTGGGGTACAATTCGAAAAAATCTGCCAACAAAATTAACACGTATTAAACATCACACATATAGCATTGAACCACATTTAAAATATTATTGTGTAACATGTGTAACATCATTCACATATACAACATATTGCTAATATGTTAGAAATATATATACTGCTAATATGTGACTAATAATTTGCTAATATGTTAGTAACATGTTGCTAATATGTGAATAATGGTATGCCAGTGTGACTTATAAATAATGTTGGTTTGATTTGAACCCTTTTTTTACATTTTTCGCAATGAATCGATAGTCTTCAATTAAACAACTATAATTTTATCAATGTTTAATATTGCTTTGATTTTTTTTTTGTTGGAAAATTGGTTCAACTAGCTTTCTAGCTATATGTAGCTCATACTTTAACTATTATCTCATGAAATCAACTTGACGTTCAAAGTCATGTATAAAAAAATTCATAGTAGCAACATAAATACAAGATATGAACAATATTGTTATATCATATTAGCAATATCTGATAGTTATAAACTGTATATACGTGAAAAATAGTTTTTGTATTTCTCATCAATTTTTGCTCAAATAAACATATATATGCAATATGGATCTTAAATGAAAGAGAATGGAAAAATCTTTAATTTGATACATTATAGTGTAAATTGGATAAAAATACAAGCGAGTTATGATTATTTAAAGTTTTAATTTTTTTTTAAAAACAATGACATTGCTTTTAAAAAATATTTGAAAATATCTCTTATATTTCGAATTTCTGATATTTACAATTATATTGAAATCAAGGATCGTATTTGTGAGAGAAAAATATCATGAAAGAAAATATCTTGTATTGTAGTTAATCTTCCAAAATCAGAATTACAAGCTTGGTTCAATGAGTATTTATACAACAAAGAGTAAACATAAAACACACTTGCTACTACCAATTAATCTACGGCTCACATCTATGAACTTATTAGTAATCGACGGCTACAAGTACATGCAGTAACAAACAAGAGATAATTGACGTGGCTCACCTTCCATGGGATCATTGATGTGGCATGCATCTTCACCGTGGTCAAGGAGAAAATTTTGATTTTGGTCCCATAGGACATGGTCTAGTCCGATTTTGGTCTCAATCCTATCACATTTGGTCATATTTCAGAAATTGTTATTAAATCTGGTCCCATAGGACTTGGATTATCAATTTTGGTCCCACAATTTAGATGGAAAAAATAAATGGGGTAACGACCGCTAGTTTTGGGACCAAAATCGATAATATGGGACCAAAAGTGAAATTTTCAGCGAAATAGAAATCCTAAAATGTAATCAGCTATGAACGATTTTTGAGCCGAAAAATTGATCAAATGTTAGATTTGTAAATAGGGGATACTTTTTATTATTATTTTTTAAATTGAGTTATTTAAAAAAAATACTACAATAAAAATGCGATTTAACAACGGATTATAATTCGTTTTAAAATACAGACACATTAACAACAGATTGAAATTAAGATATTTAATGACGGATTTTTTTTTTCTCTCAAACTTAACAAAGAACACACGTCATATTTTAATTTTAATTTTTTATTTTTTTATGTTAACGACATATTTTTTATAATATTTATTATATATATATACATATATATATATATATATTATTTTGCAATTACTAATTAATTACAAATTTAAATTTTTTAAATTTTTTTATTTATTTTACATGATAATTTTTAATTTGTTTTAATGTTACTAATTTTTTAATTACTATATAATTACGAATTTGAAATCAATCTTTTTAATATTATTGATTTTTTATTTATTTTACATTTTACAACTTATTTCATTTTTAATTTTTAATAATATATATTATTTGTTAATATTATATATTTTTCAATTACTAATTAATTACGAATATAAATTTTTTAATATTTTTATTTATTTTACTTTATGATTTTTAAATTTTTTAATATTATTAATTTTTTAATTACTAATTAATTATGAATTTGAAATTAACTTGTTTAATATTATTAATTTTTTATTTATTTTACATTTTTAATATTATATATATTTTTTATTTTTCAATTACTAATTAATTATGAGTATAAATTTTTATTAGTTTTATTTTACGATTTTTAAAATCTTATATTACGTTATATATATTTTTATTATTTTATATTATTTTTAATAATTTGGGCTTGGCTTGGCGCGCTTCCATCGCTAAAATGTGAATTTTTTGTAGTGAAAGTTCAAAATGTAGGTATGAAAGTATAATTTTTTCCTAGATTTTTTTACTTTACATTTTACAAGAATTTAATTATGAAATAATCAACCATAATAATGAATTATTAATTGAAAATTAAAATTAAATATGAAAAATAATTATAAACGCTAATTAGATGTGGTGAACGCTCATAAACAATATTGTAAAATTAAACTAAATAAAAAAATTCCCTGTCTTTAGGCGTGTAAACGAGCCGAGTATCTTCTTGATCGAACTCGAGCTCGACAGAAAATTAAACTAAATAAAAAAATGGCTTTCTTTTGATTTGATGATTTGGTGAGTAGATATATATAGATGCATGTTCGTGGGAAATTTGGAACCTAATTAGGTTAAATTTCTACCAAATCAGTTTAATTTTGTCTCCAATTAAATTGCAAAAAAAAAAAAAAATTCTAGCATTTTTCTGTTTGGGACCAAAATCGATATCAAAATGGAACCAAAATCGATAATTTTTTAAACGGAAAATGTTACGGCGGGACTAAAATTGATAATTCAATCGATTTGGGACTAAAAGTGATAGGGATGGAACTAAAATCGGACTAACTCATGTCCTATGGGACAAAAATCGAAATTTTCTCTCCTACAAAGCATAAGACCAACTCAATGCTGGACCAAAATATCAATTTAGTGCAGAAATCTACTCTAATATTGTCCCAAATCCTGCCCCAAATTTGGGGCAGAATTTGGTGTTGCACCAAATTGGTGCTGATGGGTCCCACAACATTTAATAAATTATTTTATTATTTAAAATCATTATTAAATAGCTTATTTAATAAATTTAATTTAATCAATAAATTATATATTCACTTAATTTAAATTATAAATCATATAAATAAATAATTTAAAAAAAAGCACAATTAATTAAACATAATGGATAGAATGAAGTCCCGCATATTACAAATTACTAAAAATTAACTTAAAAACACACTACAAATAACTAAAACTATTTGAAAAAACACATTACAAATCATTTCTAGATCCTCTAAGATAATTATAATATTGACAGAAATTGTTTGAAGAATCTTCAAACCCGTGTCCTTCACCTCCAGATTGATTGAATTGTGAAAATTCTCTTTGATGAAGAGACGATTGAGATTCACGAGCTTGGTTTCTTTTTTGTATGATTCTAATTTATTCACCACGAATGTATAGGGATGTCAAACGGGCCAACCCTATCGGGCTATTTCAGGTTGAAATTTTTTCGGGCTAAAAATTCTTGGCCTTAACCCTAACACTTCGGTTTTCGGGCTATCCCATCGGGCCGACATATTTCCGATAAAAATTAAATTCTTTTCTAATCCCATGAAAAAATACACAGTAGTTATTAACAAAACTCCAAAGCTCAATTGAAGTTGCATAATCGGAAAAAATGAACCAAAAAATTATGATTATATCCAAATCAAGCAAGAACGAATCCAAAAAGATAAATTCTCAAATAAAATATAAGTCTTCGCACTTTTTACATAACGAAATTGAAAACAGCTCATTAAAATATAAATTTCAAGCACATGTTTATGGTTAATTTTCAAACCAATTTTATATCTTAGTAGTTTGTTGAACTGAAATCATTATTTTATTTATTCAATCGTTATCTTTGAAAAAAAATAGAAATCAACAAACACAAAATTTTCAACCAATTTGTAAAGAAGCATCAAAGTAACCATTAGACCACAACTTAAAAAATTATTCAACCTCAATTCTAGCTTAAGACAATATATGATTGAAATAGGCGGCGCTCTCTTCTCAGTTATCTCTAGCATTTAGGGTTGAAGATTGGGTTTTAAGTAAATATATTTTTTTTCAAAGAAACCCCCAACCCACGGGCCGATCGGGCTAGCCCGTTCGGGCCGCCAGTCCATTCGGGTTGGCCCGTTCAGTTAAAATTCAATTCGGTCCTAAAAAAAATTGACCCTAACCCACCTTTTATTCGGGCGGTTCTGGTCGGCCCATCGGTTTCGGGCTAGATTGACATCCCTATGAATGTATTCACGTGTAGTGGGATCGGGGATAGAATCCAAATATTGACTCCAATTGTTGAAGAGCCAGCAAATGGTAATATTCGGTTCAACGAATTTTTAGCTTGATATAGAGAAATCAAGAACAAAGATGCTCATATTGCGCTTCGAAATGCATTAATGGAACATATGTGGGAAAAATATACTAATTCTGAGTATTGAGGCCAAAATATATGTATTTTCATAAGTGTTGTAGTCTTGTAATATTTTCACTAATTGTAAGTGTTTGATGATCATTTAAAATACTTTTATTATTCCAAGCACATTATATGTTATAATTTTTTTAATAGTATATAATTTTTTAATAGCATATTTTTTTTTGAAAGTATATAATTAAAAGTTATTAGTTTTGAATAATCATCATTTAAAAAATAATAATAAGTCATTAAGCATATTCATATTTCAATTATAAAATAAAATGGAATCTTTAAGAGAATATTCTTATTTGGTGTAAAATTTGATGCTGAGCATTGGAGCTGTAAAAAAATTTGGTGGTGAAATTGCACCTATTTGGTGTACTATTTAGTGTAGAATCTGCATCAAATATGTACTTAGCATTGGATAGTTCAAGCTGCAGGATATAAGCATGCATGCATAACTGATGAAATGTGCATATATGCAATCTCCTGTAAGCTCCAAGGTCTTCAAATCATGACACTATCTTTTTATCCTCCATGCCATTAAGATGCTTGAATTTGATTAGTTCATAAGTTCTCACGTGAGATTGATTACTATTTGAATCCATATATATATACAAACGCGGGCACATGCATATATAGCTTTTCTTTTTTATCCTTTTTTTTTGGCAAAAATATATGTAATTAAAGCCAGATAACGTGGCTAAATGTTTCTAATTATGATCAGCCCAGTAATCGAAATTTTGGAGACATATATAGAGAGAGCTAGGGTTACTGACTCTCTCATGTACAGTAATCCAGTTTGGAGTCGCACGTTCAATAAGAGGTATTTCTCACAAACATTTATCCAAAACCTACTCAACAAATTTTAATATTACAAAACATTTTTAATTTGGTCTCATCAGATAAATTGTAAAAATCAATGTAACAAGTGAAATCGACTTCGGCTTGTAAACCTTCTAGAACTTTAAGACATAATCAACAACAATAATATATACATATATCTTGAATCTTGTTAGACTAATTCTTTTCTCGCTTTTATTTCCTTTTCTTTTCAATTTTTCTTTTTCGATACCCTCTCTTTTTTTCATTTTTTTTTACAAATGAATATTTAACCTTTTGAATTAATTTATTTTTTTATTCAACATCTCGCGTAGTGCACTCATCTGAAGCTAACATGTGGGCTCGTGCACTACGCTTGATAATAAATTTTTTGAAATAAATATATACTCTAAAATGGAATTAGTGAATTAATTTAATTTTTTCATCCGGTGTCTCGCATAGTACACTCGCCAAATTTTATCGTTTGGACTCGTGCATTGTGCTAGCTCGATATAAAATAAATGTTTTAACCCGTCTAATAAATTATAAATGTTTTTATCGTTTGGACTCGTGCATTGTGCATTGGACTTTTGGGCCGATTTTTAGGCCGGTTTGACCCATATAATAAATTATGATCCGTAAAACCATCTCATATATCATTTGTGGAAATGGGTCAAACTAGCCGGTCAAACTTTTAAAAAACTTAATTTAGCCACAAACTTTTAAAAAACTTAATTTAGCCACAAACTTTTAAATATATATTATTTAGTCAGAATTACTATATTATTCCTGGTCAGCGCGCGGGACCAGCGCGTAGTGCCAGCGCACTGGTGCGGGTGTGCTTTGAGCAGGTACCGAACTGTTGTAGCACGCGCGCACCTGCACGCTAAGTCGAGCGTGCACAGGAGTATTTTTGTCCAAAGTGACTAAAATAATATGTTTAAAACTTATTGGCTAAAATAATTTTTTTTGAAGTTTAAGTGGCTAAAATAAGTAATGTCTCCTATGTTTTATCTATCTATCTATATATATATATATATATATATATAATAGGAAATTAATATTTAGATTGTTAGAGAGTAATACAATCATTAGGGACTTTTCAATATATAGGGAGTCTGGCTCAAAGCTAGTACCGTGTAGCATAAGGCCCATAGTAGGTGAGAGCTTGGAAATAAATCACACATTTTTCCTAATTTCCTTTCTTCATATTATTTATATATATTCCAAAAACTTTCTTTGCTCACCTCAATCAACACACAACTAATTCATCTCTTGCAAGAATCCAACACTTAAGAGCTAAATTCCTCATACATGCACCTAGCTATTGTTTGCTAGCTCTATCTCGATGGCGTGAATCAAACATTTTCTTCTCATCTTTTACTGCATTCGAGTAAGTCGGTTTTCTTGAACAATTGATCAACAAACTAGCTAGATCTTGCCCAAGAAATTATATATATTTTTTTATCATAGGTCTTTCTTCATTTTCTCCCTTTTTTGCTTTCTTCTAGTATGCATGTATTGGATGGAGATAATATACAATCAGCTAGCTAGCTAGCTAGGGTTTTAATTTAATTTCATGTGATTCTAAGTTAGATAATTTCCTAGCTAGCTAGCTTAATTGTTTCTTGCACAAACAATCTAACTAGGTTTTGATTTGTTAATTCAGAAAAATCTTGAAGATTTGATCGAGCATATAGTATAGTATAGTTAGAAAAGAGCAAGAAATTAAATTAATAGAAGGTGATCGAGGGTAGAAATGGAGGGATCAGGAGATGATCCAGTGAAGGAGGAGAAACTTCCACCGGGGTTCCGATTTCATCCAACTGATGAAGAACTCATTACATACTATCTCATTAACAAGATCTCAGACGCAACCTTCACCGGAAGAGCTATAGGAGACGTCGATCTCAACAAGTGCGAGCCCTGGGATCTTCCAGGTAACCTTAATATTGCTTCAATTCACCAACTTAATTCTTTTAATTAGCTTGAAACAACCAACTCCCATTTTCTCTATCTAGGGTTTTGGTGCCCACATCCACATGATCAATCAAGCGTGATATATAAAATTAGGGTTTTCTAGGAAAACATATATTAATTATAAGTAGAGATATATTGTATATATTTTCTTTTTAATTAAGGAATATTGATTATAATATATATTTTTTTATTGAGTAAGAAAGAAATACATCAAGAAACACTGCATTTGCCTACACACCCCAGATCAGTATATACCGCAAGCATTGTAGATTAATGATATTCATCACCTTTATAAAGTTGAGAGACTAGGGTACGGTTCAATCCCTAATTATAATGGCCAAAAAAAAAAAAGGTTCGAAAAATGGCCAAAATATACTAAGTTTTGAATTTGCATGTGCCTTTTTTTTTTATTGAATATCGTTGTTATATATATTTTGATGTAAGAAGAATTTAATTGATGATTTGTCAAGAAACCCTAAACAAAGTTATCAAGTATGTATGCATGTGAATTAATTAGGGAAGGCGAAAATGGGAGAGAAAGAGTGGTATTTCTTCAGCCTCCGGGATCGGAAGTATCCGACGGGAGTGAGGACGAACCGGGCAACGAACACGGGATACTGGAAGACGACCGGAAAAGACAAGGAGATCTACAACAGCAATACGTCGGAGTTGGTCGGAATGAAGAAAACTTTGGTGTTTTACAGAGGAAGAGCTCCCAGGGGAGAAAAAACCAACTGGGTCATGCATGAATATCGCATTCATTCTAAATCTTCTTACAGAACCAACAAGGTACGTATCTCTCTCTCTCTCTCTCTCTCTATATATATATATATATATATATATATATATATATATCATCTCTTTCTATTATCATTTCTTTCTTTTTTTCCTGCTCTTTTTCATTTGATGATTTTCTGATGGTGTACGTGTGGATATAGGATGATATATTGTAATAGTTTTTTTTTTAATGGATTAAAATTAAATGATGTTCGATTATTGCATCGATCCATCAAAGGTTAATAATCTATGCATGGTAATTTATTCCAAGATTATGAAATATGTTGAACCATAAATGATTATAACGAATTGGTTGCAATTTTGGCCAACTCACCATACTTTGATAAAAATAAATAAAAACACGCGCATTCAATTTCCATTTTGTCTTAGCAAGATGTCACTGAATTATCATGACAAAAAATACCTCATTTATACATCATTAATTTTTTTTATTAAATTAAAAGGTTGGACAAAATTGCAACCAATTACTATCATGTTAATTAGAATGATATTTTTAAAATGACTAAAATTAAAAAAAAATGCGCTTATAGTTTTTTTTTTACACTCACACACCCGACATGTGGTATTGAGGAGATTCAAACCCGTGATCTTTGGTCTCCAAGCAATCTCATCCCACCACTAGGCCATCCTCACCGGGACAAATGCGCTTATAGTCAAGCTTTATAAAAACAATTGATATATCTATTATGTATGTAATTAATCTTTTTTATTTTAACCGCATATGGTCTATTGTCGTCTGGAAAACTATCTTAATAGAGTTAGAAAAAAATATAGGTAAGTTATGATACATTATTTAGTAAATAAAGGCACTTTTGGATGCTTTTATTTCATCTCATAATCGATACACTTGATAATATATATTTTATATTAGAGAATTAAAAAAAAAAACCCTTTTAAATAATTAGCTGATTTTTTTTTCCACAGTACATTGCATACTTGTATATTCTCAAGTTTGAATTAATTTTTACTCTTAATGCAAAATTAAAGAAGAAGTTGCAATAAATAGTGCAAATTAATTAAAGAATGATTAAATTTCTTGTGTTGAGGAACAAAAGTTGTTCTCAACCAATCATCTCTGCTCTCAGAATAATGTTTGTTCTTATTCCATACGTTTGCTCTAACTTTAATTCTCCAACAAATTAAACTTTCCCTCCACTTTTCTTGCAAGAAGATATAACATATATTGATTACTCACACAATTAAAACATACACACATTATTACTCTTCATTAAGAGTCAGTCTTGCACTTCTATTTCTTGCATGCAATATATTACGAAAATTAGTGAAACTATCTAAGTGGGGTGCTATATGAAGATTCTGATCAGTTTTCCAAAACCCAAATATTATCCAAGATATTAAGATATTAAATGATATTCTCTTAATTTCAACAAATTCTTTTCTTTTTTTTTCCAACATTCTTGACTATATATGTATGTGCCTGATACAATTTAATTCCATTTTTGTCCACACCTGCAGCAAGTTTAATTTCTTTTTTGCCCAAACATAAAATTTATTAATTGTGTGTCATGTCCGAGTTATATATATCTGGGTTATTCCATTTTCCCTTCAATTTTAATTTTTTTTATTTAGTATAGTTTTACATCATTATTTAAGGTTATTCCATCCAATTAGGGTTTATAATTATTTTTTAGAATTTAATTTTTATTTTTTAATTAATATCATTAATTATTAGAGTTGATTATTCCAAAGTTAGGGTATATAGTTTTTTAAAATTTCAATTATTAACAATAAATATTAATTATAATATAATAAACTTTATTTTTATGAAAAATATTATTAAAATTATGTAATTTTAATGTTGGGACACGTAATCGGGACAAGAGAATCTCATTCATTAGTTATGGGTGCTAAACCGATTGAAGGAAAATAAAATAAATATAATGCATTAATGGTAGCAGTACGTAATTATTGTTTGAATTAATTAATGAGTGGTTAAAATGCATAATTATTGTTTGAAGTAATGAAAATGCATGCATGATAATGATAGTATTGATATGATGCAGCAAGATGAATGGGTAGTTTGCCGTGTATTTCAAAAGAGCGCGGGAGGGAAAAAGTTCCCATCAACCCACTCTCATTCTCGTGGAGTGAATCCCTTCTCCTACAATCTCGATATACCTCAAAACTCCATCCAATCACAGATCAATATTCAGACTGCTGCAGACAATAATTTTCACTTCCCTGGCAGAAACTACATGACTCCCGCTGAAATTCAAGAATTCAACAAAGTTTTCACCGCCTCCACCAGCATGATCAACTTCCCCATCCCACCGCAGGTCAACTACGGCGCCGCCGCTGCTGCTGCCGGCGGCGGCTGCTTCACCATATCTGGCTTGAACTTGAACCTTAGCGGCGGCATGAGGGCAGCGCCGCCGCCGGGGATGAGCCAGCAGGACGTGATGCTCAATGGCGGCAGCGGCGTTGCCATTAATGGTGCTGATCAGACTGCAGGATATGGGGGAGACATGAATAGCAACAGGTTCTTGCCCATGGATCAGTGTGCTGACTTGGATACCTACTGGCCTTCTTATTGATGCAAACTTCAAACATAATTTCATTTGGAGGCAACTGTATCATATATATATTTGGTTGGAAGCTAGTAACTATATATATATATATATATATATATATATATAGTGCCAAAATTTGTAGTTTATTTAGTACTGTTTTTTGTTTTTTTAAATGATGAAGGGAACTTAGTTTGCTGTTTTGTTGAAGGTGTTTATATGGTAGGGGTGAAGTGTACTAGAAAGAAACCCATCAATCACTTCATTGCCTGCTGCAGTTCGCTTGAACAAATGGCTATTTTTACACGGATTGGAAGTTTTATTTTGGACACTCATACTTGTTCGGTTCTACAATTTCTAGCAGAAGAAATCTCTATTCCACCTGCCATTCTAACCATTGGATTATCATTGTGGATTTTTTTTTCTTCAAATCATAATACTTTTTATAGACATTTCCATTGAGTTATTTAAAAAATCTCATTTTTTAGAAACGCAACGTGACAACAGTCCAATGATTACAATAAAAAAAATGAAATACAATTTTAGAATTGAAAATTTTGCTATGTTAGTGAGAATTAAATTTGACTGTTTCACCACAGTACACATAAAATACATAATTAAGTTTGAAGTGTACATAACAATTCCTATCAGAGAAGAAGAGGTCATAGATCCATATATAAATTGTACATTTCTAACAAATAATCGACCTCAGATTCCATCAATTCCCGACGATTCATTGATTAGCGCTCATTTCAAAAGAGAATGCGTTCAATTCGTTATTCCAAAATCTATTATTGCCAAAGAAAAATAATCCAAATCCCTAAAGAAGGTCTCTCTTGTATCAAGAGACATCATCAAGAACAAAAATAGAATCCAAATAAATTTCTTGAATTACATGATTTAAACTGCATGTGGACGGTTTTTTACATCCAAAAACAAAAGGACGAATTTAACAAAAAAAAGACATAAATATCAAACGCCATGATACACAAGTAGTACCCCAACTACAAATTTAGAAACTACACGTGAAATCTCCTGAAAACTAGAGGTACCCTCTCCCAGATTTTCTATTCTACATGAGACTGAAGTTTTGAAAAACCTTCCAAGATCAACAGTGTACTTAATGAACAAATGGATCCCCGAGTGCTCCGACACCATGGAGGGAGAGACCATATATAGTAATCTGCCCACAATAGCAACATAATTATGAAAAATGTGGGGCACTTCCATCTAAACAGCGTCTGCAAGACAAGCCAAGGCAGGGAGGATGGTGAGTTAACTACATGTAAATGCAAGCAGTATTATCTATTTATGCCTTTACAACCACTCCTCCTGCATTACAAATTTACAACAACTAATTATCACTCAACAACAATCACAAACAATGGATTTGAGTCACTATTCCAATTCAAGTCTGACTACAAACAGAACCCCATGGTGCTGGGGTTTGAGAATCAAGGGGTTGGTTGTTATGTTCTGTTCTCAAATTTCCATTACATACACACCCTTACCAAACATATTATGTGCGTCTATGCATGTGAGTGCAGGTCCGTGGAGGATATGGATAAATTGGATGCACAGAGAGTAAATGAGACAATCATAAAATCCTAGCCTAAACAAAACATTCTGTGAAGGTTTGGATCATACCTTTAGTAAAACAAACAGTTGAGTGCATTTGCTGGCTTCACTTGTCTGAATGTACACGTTTTCCTTTGCGACGAGCATTGTTTGAATTACCCTGTCGGGTGGGCTTCTTTGCCTTTTTACTGCAATGTGTTTATTAAAGAAGGATTAAAAGAACTGTCGCTAAGACAACTGGAGCTAGAAACACTTCCAAATCTCCAAACTAGTACTTCCAACATTTTTCTCCAAGCAATATGATAAAGAAGCTACCACTAACCCAAAAATGGCTGAAAAGATTTTCAACAGCAGGATAATAGGCAAAGCTAGCAATGCAGAGGCCTACAATATAAAAGATCAGTTAGCAAGTAATGAATGTATTAGTCTTTCAATATCTTTGGAACATATTAAACAATTGTCAATTTGTCACTAAAATACAGCAACTTACAGAGAACCAAACCAGCTCTTTCGTCGCAAGAGGTTTTGTTAGCTCGTGATTCTTGAGTTTGTCATGAACTATGTCTTGAACCTTCAATCAGAGAGGAGAAAGTAAATTGCGATCATGAAATATTTGAAGCCGAATAGTTTGACGGAAAATATTCAGATATCATTCTCATTCAACTGTATACAAGTTATAGCACAAAACTGATGATCTATTTAAACAACTAAAGTATTCCTATCATTTATATTTACTTCTACATACCAATTTTGGTAGGAAGTCTATTTTATTTCTCATACTGAAAATGATCAGGCTTTGGGTTACCTAACTGTTTGGTGACTTTGAACAAATTTTATAGAAAAGTTGTCATCTGTCATTGGATTCTCAATAGTTAACCTAAGAATACCAAAATCATGTAGATTGCTTCTTTCTCATGAAAATTTTCAATCAAGGTGGCTTTCCAATGAGAGTGAATAATTTGGAAGTACATGCCTTTTAATATATAATAACTGTACTCATATATATATTATGGGTTTATGGGTATACAGCCCATGATTATAAAATTCTATTTTCATACACAATAGTTAGTAGGAGCAAAATATTTTTAAAAACCATCATAATAAAACATACAAGCCTATTGCAACACCAGTGAAGACAGAGTGATTGCAACCCACAAAACTTTAAAATCTTTTTATGGTCAGATCAATACCAGATTGCAGATAACCATCCATTATCGTACCTGAACATGATATATGGTTGCTGACTCAAGGAACTTTCGATAAGCTTTGACTGCCTCCTGTGTATACGGCTTCAAAGTAGTATGCAATTTGTCGACATGAGGTTCTGCAGCATTGGCTACCTGGTCAATATACGGTTTGCTGACTTTCCTCAATTCCTGGAACGTAACAGATTCATTTCAGCTAAAAGAAGACAAAAGATGTAGACAAACAAGGTTGATCAATATGTGATTCACCTGAAAATAAGGATTTGCGAGTTCCTGCACTTTAACAATGTGCGGAGTCACAGCATCCTTTGAAACTTCATATATCTCCACTGTTTTTGTTGTCAAGGTTTGAACATGTGGTTCAATATTCGTGGCTATCACTACCCATTGTTCCTTGATGGCTGGTACCCATTTCTTCACCCATACAAAAAAGAGATTACTCAAACTGATGCAAGTAGGAACAATGTTTGCAAATAAATTAAGATATAAAGAAGCAAATTGCAAACTGCTCTGACTTCCAATCTAGACTCGTATTTTACATCAGATCAGAGGCATTGTCAAAGAAGACACAACTAACAGATCATAATAAAGAACACCACTGGCCATTATAGCAAGCATATAGAACAACTTCTCATTTCCGGTAACAAATTATTTAAGCAAAATAAGTGCAGAAAATATAAATGCATGCAGCTTGCGCATATAACTGACTTACAGTTTTGACTGTTTCAACATGCGGTGCAGCCCACTCTTCAGCTTGGGCCTTCTTTTCAATAGCCTAATACAGGAACAAAAGGTAAAGGTAGATCAATTGATAGTATACTGGGGAACCATGTGTCACATAAATAGCATGCACCTCAAACACTTACCTTCTGCACCAATGTCTCCAAAGCAGGTTTTCCATGCACTCTCCAGTTCTCCTCTAAACGTGCCTGGTAATACATATACCATGAAATGAATATACAGAAGACCAGAACGTGAGAATTAGTAAATAAATAAGGTATAACAATACCTGATAATTATTAAGATGAACTGCAAGCCAAGGGGGAAGCCAAGCACTGTGAACCTGATATAAAATATTTAAACCATTAAGATATTGATGAATCCTATACTCGGACAAGGTTTCCCAACAAAATCTTATCAATAGCCAAATAATATCCGAACAGAGCGAGTAAATAAAGATGATAGTGACAAAGCATGAAGTTCACAGAGAAGTTTCGAACAACTAGAATAAGTGTCATTCTCTGTTATGCTCGCCCACACATAACAACATTGTACTAAATCTTGATGGTTTCAGGGAATATATACATTGAACTTTTTTTTTTAATAAAAAAAATACATTGATCATTTAAATGGCCGTTTACCTTTTATTCTGTTGGAGTAAATTTCACCACAAAAATGGGGTATAGTGATCAAATGATGCATTATTCCAGAGAGTGGTTTAGTCATCCCACCTCTTTGGTGTGATGAATAATCCCTCAGATATCATGAGTAGCCTACCCATGTTTTTTTTTTTAGTTTTGCAATGAGCCATTCTCAAGTGAATAAAAATGTGATGAGGTCAAATGTTTTAACTCATCTTACTAATTGTATGAAGTAAACATGCCCCAAAGTAAGAGTTATGGATGCGTAGATAGTATGGAGGTCTAATGAAATTTGCGTCAGGTTAGGCTTTGCAGATGGGAGCTCATCATCATAGCTCCACCCAGACGGCAGTTAGATTGAAACGCCTCTGCAAGAGAGGAGACTAATTCACATAATACTACTTGCCAAGCAAGGTAGCCCAACTGGGCTATTTGGCTTAGAAGTAAGATTGTATGCAGTTCAAACACATCACTGGCATTTGACAGGTTACTATCATTACTTAAAAGTTAATTCAAGACAGATCGGCAAAACAACCACCTCGCACATAAACTGGGATTAAACAGTACACAAACTAAAAGGCAATCGTACCTCCATCAACTCTTTGATTTTGGAAGTTGCTTCAAATTTTGTCTTCATCAATTCTTCCTGTACAAAGATTTATACAGAAAGAATGATCAATCATTCCAATGAAAGGGGAGGAAACAGGCAAGTCATTGATATACCTCAGCAATTTCAAGAGCACGTTGAGTTTTACGTATCTTAGCTTTCTGGTCATCAATAATCTTCTGAAGCTGTGTAACAGAAAAAAGAGCAATGAGAACATACTAAAACATAAAATTTGATCCATATTCCATATAATAGAAACTAACTGCCACCATTTTCTTCTTCAATTATGATCAAGCAATTTAAATATTGAATAAAACCAACCAGCAGATAAGCACAATAGCACATAAACCTCTCTTTATCTTGGAGTATGTTTGGTCTGGGATTAAAAAGATTGAGGTTTGGGATTGTGTGCCTTGGGTTTGGGAGACCTATTGGATAGTAAAAATTTGCGTTTGTTGTATGATTTGGGAAGAGTCTTATTGTAGATTTCAATCACATACAAGTTATATAATACTTATGTATAATAAATTGTACAATAATACATTAATACTACTACATGTAGTAACAATGAAATTTACATATACTAACATACCTGTTCCGCAACAGAAACACTCACACACACACATATACATATAAAACACTGTTTAAAAGATATGTTATAATTTTCATTGTAAATAACATATGCACTATATTTATTGTGACGAGACTCAAGAGAGAAAAGGTGAGGTAGAAGGGAGAAGTCAACTAGTTGCTGCTATGTGTGGGTCCCAGTTCGGAAATGGTGGTTGACGTGGAGGGAGGGAGGCTGGCACGCCGACAAAAAGACAAAGAGAGAGGAAAGGTAGGCCTCAAACTGGTTTCCCAATTTCAATTCTCAAACCAACATGGATCGGGAATCGGGATTGAGAAGAATTCACAATCCCAGTCCAAATATAGCCTTGAACTCTCAGTCTACGAAAATCACATGCATCAGTGAAGAAGGATATGGATGCTAAATGCGCTAAAGTATAAATAGAGAGTTTTAAAAGTGCTTGAAGACTACACCTAAATTCAACACGGCCTATTTGGTTCATGAAAATCATGAATGGAGATATCACTACCAAGATTCAGCTATATAAGACAAAGGCATGAAAGCTTACACAATAATTAAGACCTTATAACCAACACGAAACTCTGCACAGACAGGGGACTTACACTCTCAAGTTTAGAGTTAAACTCGGAAACCTTTTTTTCCGCTTCAGTCACCCGGGCTTCCAACAACTCTTTTTCGCTAATTTTCAGATCAATATCTTTTCTGAGTTTCTCCACATGCTTTTCCAGCTCACCAACTCTTGCATGTGCCCTTCCCACTTGTTCTGCAGCATCTATTTTGCCCTTTTTCTACAAAAATAAACAATGAGGAATTTTCAATGTGCATAACAGACTTCAGTTTGTAGCTTATAAGGAAAATCATAATGTTTTCCTTTTGCAGCTCCCAACCACTCACATGTAACGAAGCAATTTCACTTTCCAATGACGCAACTCTATCCAACTTTTCCTTGACAGTCTTTTCCTTAGCAGCAATCACATGGTCCTTTTCTTTTATTTCTCGCGTTTTCTCCTCAATGTGGGATTCTTCATACACCCAAAGAGAGAAAAGTGAGAGAATAGCAAAGGTCATTGCCAACAACCAAACCAAGTAAGTCTTTCTGTCCCATGAGATAACATCATGGAGGCAAGACAGCCCCATTAAACAAATTCACATTTTCTACTTGCGATCCACAGACTGATTGCATATGTAAGTACACATGCATGCAAAGCAGAAATGTGAAATGAGGAGGGCTAATTCTTTGCAAATAATTTCTACCAAACAATCAGTCTTAAGAGCAGTCTTTTGGTTTGGGGGGGGGGGGGAATTGTCTGCAGTCCCATATCTGAATGAAGCTGTACGAGAAGTTTTGATGAGTATCAAAATAAGTCTATACTGGATGGTGCCTATACATATGATTTGGACAATCGTCATAGTGCTGCTATAAATAATCATGCAAGAGATAGACATCCACTTCCTGAAAATGTCATTTTGCAATTGAAAGCAAATGTGATACTACTGAGCCAATTGAAAGTATGGTAGACTTTGAAATCAAGACCTGGTAGCCCAAACTTAACATCAGTCAAACTCACCCAATGCTTTATCACATTAAAATGCAGACTACCCCAGATATGTGAACATTCCACGTGCAAAAGACGCAATCGTGTATTTTAGGTAAACAAATTCCAACCAATCAACATATGAACAACTCGTGCCACAAACATTGACACTTCAATATACACATTTTCTAAGAATAAACAAGAACTTCATAACTCAGCATCAGTCTAACAACCACATGCATCTGGACACATAATAGGCTAATAGCCACAGGCTCAACCTACAAGTTCACAATAACTATCCACTCATCCACTTACTTTCAAGTCATCCCTGCGATTAACACTTGGATATTCTCTAAAAACTAAAATCACCAATAAGTTCCTCCAAATCAATCAAGAAACTTTTTATATTTCTTACAATCAACGCTAATCGGCAATCTCATCAGCAACATCTTGAACAGAAATCGACACGAATTAACCACCCTAAGCAAACAAAACTACCAAATCAATCATTAACACGGTTCTTCAACCATAAACACCCAAGATATCCAATCAACTAACCGAGACTGTGGATCTTGGACTTGAGTTGCTCCAGGACGGAAGAATCTGGACCGTCCGATCCGGAAGCTTTGACTTTGTCGACGACATCTGAGATTGAGACATCAACTTCAGCTCTGATGTGAGCGAGAGTTAAGGAAAGAAATACAGCGAACAAGAACAGTTTAGACGTCGCCATAAAGCCGCTGACAGTGGCTCCGGCGCTCCGGCGATCGGGTTTTGAGCAATTATACGAGTTTTGGGAATTTTTTCGCTTTGGAAAAATATTCTGCAGTGTATTCATTTGAGAAACCCACGAGCACGGGAGTTTGAGATATATGAAGAAATACGTCTTTTGCTGTGGACTCTCAAAGCACTTGCGTCGGGGTCTGGAAATGACAGTATTGCCCATTTAATATCGATTGTTAATATATTTTTTTCTAAGGAAAATTATTAATATCTAAATCTACCCGCGTAAAGGTTATGATTTTCACATCTACAAAGTAGGTTTATTGAAATTATTGCACACGTAGTTTTTGGAATTCCCCACGTGCACTTTACGACGCTTATTTATTTCGATTATTATTATTATTATTATTATTTTGACAAATATTAATAATTTCGTTATTAATATTTGTATCTCACATTTCATTCCAACAAAAAGTCAACAATTGTTGAAACCAATTGTTAAATATTAATATTTAAAAAAAACAAGCATTATGGGTATTGAAGTTGTACAAATTTATTGATTACTCTTAATTTACCATTGCAGAAAAGATGCAAAATAAATGCTTGGGAATTAATATTAATTGATGAATGTATTTCAGTGCATGAATAATAATTGATGCTTTAAAGGGAATTTGCTTATAATTTGGGACGAACAAAATGAAAGACGTGCTTATCTTAGCGAGGAGAGATATTGAATCCAATCGAACTAATTTAATTTGAAATCAAGTTTGATTCAACTATTATTTATCCCCATACATTTCATTATCCATATATTTACTTATGCTAATAATATTATATGTATTTATTTTATATTTGTCATGTAGTGTTTATGTATTATGGGATTGTTGATTATTTACAAAGTTCATCGGGAAAGATCGACAAAGTTCAACCAAACATCATTAATTAACAATTAATTAACAACATATGTGTGGTATATATATAAAATATAATGGCCGGGAATTTTTGATGCATGTCTCTTGAGACTTTGATAAGCTAAAATTGCATATAAGAATTGATTGTATGATAATATATAAGAAATCCAAATGAGTGCAAGTATGATTATGATCATGATGATAGGAAAATAAATTAGCATGGATTAATTAGATATACTTGATTCATAAATTACCATTTTTAAAGGTTACGAATTCGAATTTCCTTAATACCATCATGTCGGGGGTGTGAGTAAAAAAAAGTGAAAATGATAGCATTCAAACTAGACATTATTTTTCTTATTCTCATTCTAAATAAAAAATCATAATATCAAAACAAGTTTCATTTGGACACTAACTCAGCATTACTTCCACTAACATTTGACAATGTTTATTTAATTTACCGCATTACTTCAAATTCACATCCATAATTCATCAACATTTAGTTATTATAATTAAAAAAAAGTAAAATTATATTCATTATAATTTCTTAAAGATTTCAGTCATATATAAAATACTAACAATATAATGTAACACAAAACCTTACAATAAAATAGAATTCATAATGAGAGATCCAGAATGTGAGCGAGTGATTCATTTGTGTACCCAAATTTGGTGAAAAAAAAAAAAAAGAGGTGAAAGAGCGTATGATGATGATGGGTGGGCAATTTGGTCATTTGAGAGGTGAATAGGAGTGTGAATAGAGGTTTGGGAGGAGTGGAGGTAAGGTTTCTCTTAAAATAAAATATATGTGTGCTATATTTAAATGGCGTTGTGTTTAGGTGTTGGTTTGAGGTTTGGTTGGCCTGCACGTGTTTATACGCCCTCGAATATAACGACGCTGAATGTCCATCGGTCCACGTGGAATTGTGAACTTAGTACCATCACTGCAGCGCCAAGTACAATCGCTTCCAGCATAGGAGAATACTTTTCTGGTCTCCATACTTATTTTTTTTTCGGATCAACTTCTCTATTTTATTTGGTTAAAACGAGATAGAGAATGAAAATTTAAGGAATTATAAATAATTTTTTTATTGATTTATATATATTTATTTCGTTTTAAAAAATCATATAAAATTCTAAATTTGATAAAATATTTAAATAATAAAGATAATATTTATATGATAAACATCAAGTTTCTTTGACAACAAATAAATATATTTCAATATATATATATATATATATATATATATATATATCAATTTTCAAAAGTCAATGAGATCGTGTCACATCAGCTCTAGACCCCCCTTCATAAAACTATAAATGGAGGTCTCCATATAAGTTGAAAATCACATCGGAAGTAAGAATTGAAGAGCTCTATAAGTTGGAGAAAAATTATCTACGAAGTTCTCTCCAACATTCAATTCATTATTTGCCAGAGTCATCTCAAATCTAGCGTCCGACCCGGAATCAAGGTTCTTACACCTTCCAAACGACGTTATAAAGTCTCAATATCCAAGGTGTTGTAGCAAGATTCAAGTCGTTATTCGTCAGAATCACTTTAAATCCAACGTTCAATCTGGAATCAAGGTCGTCGGCCCTCCGGTGAATGTTATCAAGTCCAAATATCAAATCAAAGAATACCAATGATATTAATCTTCCCCGAAAAATTCGAAGACCGCATCCAAATATTAAGCCAAAGAAGAGTGATGATACAAATCTTCCCCGAAAGCTTTGAAGATCGTTTAAAGATCAAGTTTTGAAGGGAATAATCAGAGGAAGAATAGAATTAGATCCAAGAAATACAATTTGATCCGAAAATTTTATTTGTACACTGTTTTGTGTTTTGCCAAATTAAATACAATTTTTTTGTTACAAATTTTGACACGCCCAGTGGGACAATCTCTACCTCTCATCCCTTTTCTTCATCAAATTCCTTAAGCATCGAGATGTCTGCAATGCTGAAAAAACAAATCGCAAATTTGACGATGCTTGCTGAAGACTTGTCAAGCCGATTCAAGAACGAGATGCTGAAATCTTAAAGCTACAGAAATAAAACATTGTTGATACCAATGGAGAGCAAGTTGATGAAGATGTTGAAGCTGAGATATCTACAAAGCTACATGCCAACCAAAGTGGAAAATTTTCAGCTAAAGAAATTGAAGTATCGTCTGACGGGTCAATACAAGTTGATCAGCTTAAAAAATTCATACTAGAAACAATTAAAGACAAGTATGGAGAGAGCCGTAAATCACTCTGGACTTATAGCAAGCCATATACTCCAAGAATTGATAACTTGAAGATGTCAGATAACTACCAGCCTCCAAAGTTTCAACAATTTGATGGCAAAGGAAATCCAAGACAATGAGTGACTCATTTCGTAGAGACCTGCAATGATGCTGGGACATACGAAGATCACTTGGTGAAGCAATTCATTATCTCTTTGAAAGACAATGAGTTTGATTGATATACCGATTTGGATGGAGCCAGATTCAATTGATAGTCGTGAATAATTGGAGAGATAATTCTTCAACCGCTTCTACAGCACTCGAAGGACGGTTAGCTTGGTTGAACTTACAAACTCATATCAGCAAAAAGAAGAGCCCGTTATCGACTACGTCAACCATTGGAGGAACTTGAGTCTGAATTGCAAAGATCGATTATCAGAACAGAAACTTCAACAATTGAAATGTGCATCCATGGCATGTGTCGGGGTCTTTAATATATTTTGAAATGGATTCAACCAAAAAACCTTCGAGGAATTGACTATTAAAGCTCATAGCATGGAGTTAAGCATAACCGCAAATGAAGTTGAAGAACTGTCAACAACTTTGAAGAACAACAAAAAACAAATGATGGGGCAAACCTTTTGAGGAATCTTCAAGTGAAGAAGAAGAAGAAGAAGAAGAAGAAGAAGAAGCGACTGCAAATCTCATCATGGGACCATTCACATCCTCCTATACATATTTCAATCCATGAAAATAGAGTACAAATGCTCATTGATAACAACCTAAACTATCTTCCAAAGCTCTTTGATAAGTCAAAACTATCTAAACTCTTTAAAAAACATTCAAATGCTTATTGATAATAACCTAAACTATCTTTAAAAGCTCCTTGATAAGAGCCAAAACTATCTAAAATGCAAGCACTCATTGATAAGAGTCTAGACTATCAGTAAAGCTCCTAGACATGAGAAAAAACTATCTAAACTCTTCAATAAATACCAAATACTCTTTGACACTAGTATAAAATGTCTACAAAGTCAAATTCAAATCCAAGACTCCTTGACATGAGTATAAAATGTCTACAAATGTAAATTCAAATCCAAGACTCCTTGACACGAGTTTAAAATGTCTATAAATGCAAATTCAATCAAAGACTCATTGACACGAGTATAAAATATCTATAAATCTAAATTAAAATTCAAATACTCAAGGACACGAGTCTAAAAGGTCTACACAGTCCAAATTTAAGTTGAAGGCTCCTCGATATGAGCATAAACTATCCAAATTCAAGAAAGCTCCATGATACGAGCATAAACTATCCAAGTAAAAAAATATTGAAGGCTCCCTGATACGATCATAAACTATCTAATAAATTCAAATTGAAGAACTCTTTAATATGAATATAAACTATTCACAAGTTAAAATTCAATAACTCATTGACACGAGTATAAACTATATAATAATTTCAAATTCAAGATTCCTTGATATTAGTTTAAACTATCTAATCAATTTTCGAGACTCATTCATTTCAAATGACAAGTCGTCCATGAACAAGTCTCGAGGGGCATTTGTAGAAAATGAAAATTTAAAGAACTATAAATAATATTTTTATTGATTTTTATATATTTATTTAGTTTTGGAATCATATAAAATTCAAAATTTGGTAAAAATATTTAAATAATAAAATATTATTTGTACGATAAACATCAAGTTTATTTGGCAATAAATAAATATTTTTCAATATATATATATATATATACTGTGTATATATATATATATATTCAAGAGTCAATGAGATTGTGCCACATCAGCCTTAGATCCTCCTTTCTACAACTATAAATAGAGGCCTCCATATCAGTTGAAAATCACATCAGAAGTCAGAATTGAAGAGCTCAATAAGTTGAAGAAAAATTATCTGCGAAGTTCTCTCCAACATTCAAATCATTATTCACCGGTGTCATCTCAAATCCAGCGCCCGATCCGAAATCAAGATTCTTAAACCCTCCAAATGACGTTACAAAATCTCAATATGCAAGGTTGTAGCAAGATTCAAATCGTTCTTTGTCAGAATCACTTCAAATCCAATGTTCAATCTGGAATCAAAGTCGTCGGCCCCCGATGAACGTTAGTAAGTCCAAATACCAAGTCAAAGAATATTGATGGTATAAATCTTCCCCGAAAATTTCTAAGATCAAATCAAAATACCAAGTCTAAGATCAAATCAAGTTTATTTGGCAATAAATAAATATTTTTCAATATATATATATATATATATATACTGTGTATATATATATATATATATATATATATTCAAGAGTCAATGAGATTGTGCCACATCAGCCTTAGATCCTCCTTTCTACAACTATAAATAGAGGCCTCCATATCAGTTGAAAATCACATCAGAAGTCAGAATTGAAGAGCTCAATAAGTTGAAGAAAAATTATCTGCGAAGTTCTCTCCAACATTCAAATCATTATTCACCGGTGTCATCTCAAATCCAGCGCCCGATCCGAAATCAAGATTCTTAAACCCTCCAAATGACGTTACAAAATCTCAATATGCAAGGTTGTAGCAAGATTCAAATCGTTCTTTGTCAGAATCACTTCAAATCCAATGTTCAATCTGGAATCAAAGTCGTCGGCCCCCGATGAACGTTAGTAAGTCCAAATACCAAGTCAAAGAATATTGATGGTATAAATCTTCCCCGAAAATTTCTAAGATCAAATCAAAATACCAAGTCAAAGAAGATTGATGACAATCTTCCCTGAAAACTTTGAAGACCATTTCAAGATCAAATTTTGAAGGGAATAATCAGATGAAAAATAAGGATTGGATCCAAGAAATACAATTTGATCCTAAAATATTTTATCCGTACACTATTTTATGTTTTACCAAATTATTTTTGTGTTATAACGAGATCCCTATATTATTAATTTAATTTAAAATCAAGTCACTTGTTATTTTCCGGTAGGGTTTGAATTAATGAAAGGATTTGATTTTAACCAAATTAATAGTATGTGAATTTCAATTCGAAAATAAAATTAAAAAAGTATTTTTTTAAAAATAAATAAATAAAAACAAAAAAATTAATTAAATAAAAATCATTTTTTTAATAAAATTGATGTTTAACTTTTTTTTTTTTAATTTTAAAATTTTTATTTCAAAATAAAAAAAATTAATTAATTTTTAAACAACTGCAATTATATTTAAAAAAATAAATTAAAAAAATGTTGAATAGTAATTGGATAAAATTGAAAAAATCAATTTAAAAAGAAACTATAGTTTTTTTTTATAAAAAAAACAAATAAAAACCAAAAAATAAAATTACAGCAATTTTAAAAAATATAATATAATATAATATTTCAAATTTTATTTTTTAATTAAACAAAATCCAAACAGTTTTTTTAAAAATTATTTATTTAATTAATTAATTATTCATTTAATTTATTTTTTCTAACTAGGGTTCTTGTACCATCAATTTGGTTAAAATCAAATCATTTGTTAACTCCAACCTTAACGAAAGGTAACAAATGGACTTAATTTCAACCAAATTGATGATATAACCACCTAATTTTAACCAAATAAATTGAAGGGCTAGTTCGAAAAAAATTATAAGTACGGGAATCCAAAACAATATTTTGCATGTTTTATAATTATAAGTCTCACAAAACAAATTGGGCCGGCAAATATTAGTGTTTAGTTATGATTTGTTTGTCTATGCAGACCTCTTATGCTCGGCTTCAGTTCAAATTAAATTGTAGATCAAGTATATCTAAATAATAGTGCATCGTGCTTCTTGTATTATTAAAAGCACGCCCAAAATAATTTATCTTGATGATAAAAGAAAAAATTACAAAAAATAAAATACCGGAATAGCAAATACTTCCATGCATCATGTTATAAATAAGCTTATTTAAGACGGGTAGGGTCAAACCGCGGGTCAACCTTTGACCTGGGTCAACGCAGGTCAACCTTTGACCTGGGTCAACGCAGGTCAACCCGCAAAAAAAAAATAGAAAAACCGATAAAATCAGTATCAACTGCAATACTAAAAAGTATCACTCAAAGTTTTAAAAGTATCATCTGTATTATTAAAAAGTAAGGCGTCTGGTAGTTATCTTATACTTGTTTATTTAGTTCAAATTGTGATTTTTTCCATTCCAATTAATATTTAGAGTTTAGGAATCTAGAGTTTTTTTTGGGGTTCATGATTTTTAAGGTTCTATGTTTTTTTAGGGTTTTATTTTGTATTTTTAGGGATTTTAGGGGGGGTGTTTTTAGGGGTTTATTTTGTATTTTTTAAGGTTTTTTAGGATTTATTTTGTATTTTTTAGGGGTTTTAGGGAGGTATTTTTAGGGGTTTATTTTATTTTTTAGGGTTTTTTTTGGTGTTTTTAGGGGTTTATTTTATTTTTTTAGGGTTTTCTGGGGAGGGGAGGGTGTTTTTAGGGGTTTATTTTGTGTTTTTTAGGATTTTTTGGGGGAGTTTTTAGGGGTTTATTTTGTATTTTTAGGGTTTATTATTTCTATTTTAGGATATAAATTCATATTCATTTCAAACAAATTAAATCAATTATTTATTTTAATTTTAGGGTTCACTAATATTATTTTAGGGTATATATTGTTGGTCCCGAGGCGAATCTAAATCAATTTAGAGGGGGTGAATAAACTGATCCCAAAACTTAAAAATAGTTGCGGAATATATTGGGCCTTTGACTCGCGATAAAAATTTAGCAGTGCACTTGATAAGTTGACTCAAATTGCAGCTTGTGTGGAGAATGTGTGCAGTTAAGGAATGCAACTGAAAGCAATAAAGTGAGCACACACAAGCGATTTATAGAGGTTCGAAGCTTAAACTTCTACGTCCTCTCTTCCTTACTGAAAAGGTTAATCCACTATGCAATGGTAAAGTTTCTTTATTACAATTATACAGTGAAGACAATGTGTTGAACCTGGCGAACGACGACTTTAAGAGTCGCGACCTTCTTTTTAACTGCTGCTGTCCTGAAAACGGTAGTTCCAACGAATGCGTTCTCCTCAGTCGATAGGTCAACAACTCACACTTGCGATCCCCAACTACTCGCTGGAGAGATAAGGTGTTATTGCCCATCTTTTCAAGGTTTTAGATCTCTTTCAATCTTCAAGAATACAGTCTTGAATCTGTTATCAACTGGTGTGCTCCTTTGGCTTGAGCTGGGTAGTTGATCGGTGTAAATCTTCAAATTGAGAAGTTGGCTTTGGCTGGATTTCTTCGACAGCTAGCTTGATGGACGATTGGTTTCTTCTTCTCAGTTGGGACTTTTGCTGCCGATGTGTATAGCTTGAACTGATCTTTGCAGATGATTTGAATTTTGGGCAAAAGTCTCGTCACAAATTGAGTCACTCACCCTTTATATAGGAGTGAGATTGTGACCGTTTAGACATCAACAAATGATCATTAATGATTTGTTGATTTTTAAAGCCATTGAGAGGCTTTTTGTTGAAGTAGTCATTGTGCTGTCTTTGTTCTCTGACAAGCTTTTACTCGAGGATCTTGGTTGCATTAACTTCAAGATCTTCATGCTGGCAGTTCTGGAAATTTTGAATTCCAGTTTCGGCTTCTGTCTTGATTGTCAGTTCTGGGCTTCAACTGACAGTTGTGATCTTCAGTTTGGAACATATCCTCAGCTGGCAGTTCTGGGCTCTAGCTTGATGTTTTCTGAGCTCCAGTTTGGTCTTCTTCAGTTGGCAGTATTGAACCAGTATTTTCTTCAGTTGGTACTTTGGACTGATAACCCTTTAGCTGGAACTTCTTGAACTGGTACTTTCTTCAGTTTGGATATTGAGCTGGTGACTCTTTAGCTGGTATTCTGAACTGGTGTATCTTCAGCTAATATTCTCAGAACTGGTACATTCTTCAGCTGGTACTTCATTCTTCAGTTGATACTTCCTTGAGCTGGCATATTCTTTAGCTTGTACCTTGAACTGGTACATTCTTCAGCTAGTACTTCATTCTTTAGCTGGTACTTCCTTGAGCTTGCATATTCTTCAGCTTGTACCTTGAACTGGTACATTCTTCAGTTGATACTTCTTTGAGCTGGCATATTCTTTAGCTTGTACCTTGAACTGGTATATTCTTCAGCTGACTTTGTTTCTTCAGCTGGAATACATTTTGATCCTGATGATCAGTTGGCACTTTTGAACTGGTGCCTTGAGCTGGCACTTTCTTCAGCTTACGAACTGTAGACTGAAATGCTTCAATTGGTATGAATACCTTTTTGACTCTGATGGTCAGTTGGTACGTTGAACTTGTCAGTTCCTGCATTTTCGGTTTACTTGACTTGCTAATTGATCTAGCAATCAAGCTTCAACTTTCTTCTTTTCTCAGCTCTTGGCTGATTTTCTCTCTTTTCCTTTTCTTTTATTTCTCTCCTTTTTTTTACTTCCTTTTTCTTTTCTTTTCTTTCTTTTTCTCCTTCTTTTTTATTTTCTTTTTCTTTTCTTTTGGATTGATCATTCTTTGGCTTTATTTAGCTCAATCTTTTGTTTGATCAATCTCGATTTTCTGCTTGATTTTCTTTCAGTTTTTCAAAGCTTTTTGACATGTTTTGAAATTTCATCAAAACCACAGTAGGGATTAGGCAACTCTTGATAGTTTTTCCTAACATATATTTTTTGGGAACAAAACAAAAGGAACAAAGAAAAAAGGCAAAAAAACGTCCAGAAAAGAAAAAAGAAAAAAAGTGAGCAGTAACAGGCGTGTGACGCCCACGCGCAGCGCATGGGCGTCACACGCTTGCCGCAAATAGCCGCAAATAAGGCTGTGTTGCACGGAAGTCCATCTCTACCGAAATAAATGGTGAGATACATTTGTTTATTTCTGAATAGGTCCTACGGATGATGTTGGGGAGAAATTAAGGTTAATAACGAGAAAATTCACTTTAAAATCGTCCAGAAAGAAGAATAAAAATAAAAAAACTGTAATATTGATTTAGTGGTGAAATGTTATAATTTAGAATCGTTAAGGTTTTTAAAATCCAAATCCTACAATTAGAAAATATATGTTATATGTATTTTTATTGGTTAGGGTATTTTAGTTTATTTCCTTTTAACCCTAGTCCCCTCTTTTTTATCTTTAATTAGGTCTAGTTTGGAGACTAACTTTGTGCCTCTCATTTCTGTAAGCTTCTTGGATATACTTGTGCTCAATAGAAATGTTTGTCCTGCATGTCCCTTAAGATCACAGTTGCGGGTTAACGTCAATATAATAATGAATTAATGATAATGATGATGATGAATATGAAACCTTACTCAAACGTGAAGACGCTCGACCTATTTCCGTGGGCTGTTCGATTTTCTCTTTAAAAAAATGTGAGATTCTACGTTACTTCCACCGAGAAGATGAATGTGGCTTGGATTAAATTTTTCTTTTTTCCTTCTTTTTGTTTGAAATCTTCAATGGTATTTTAAGTAATTTAAAATTGATGGGGTATTATTATGTGTACGATGAATAATGAAAGGAAACCATAATACGAATCATGACAATATCTTATACATATCGAGTTATTCAAAAATGTTCATTTGAATAGTGATTGGTCGACGACTGCGAATAGTTCTAAAAAAATTGTTCTTACAAAAATAACAATATTATTTCTAATAAGATCTAGTTTGAACTAAATGATAAAATATACATTGAATATTTATCAAATCCCTATCATTCACACCAAACAAACTTCGTATAATTAATAAACATAATATTTTCTAATTAAATTTAAAACCCTAGTAAAATCTAATAAATAAATAAGCTTGACTGGGAAATTGATCTAACAATTATTGGTTTTTTTATAAATACTTGTATAATTTTCTCCATACGCTTTACGACCCGTCGAATGTTTTACTGGTTGATTATTCCTTTTGAAATGTTGACTATTGACAATCAAATAATGGAGTGAAAAAAAAAACACCTTTTTTTTAATAATTGGAGGTTTTTAATTTGATTGGGGCAAAGGTGAATGCTTTTCTATAGTCGTATCGGTCAAGTCAAGCACAACGTAACGACCCCCGATTAGTTTAATAATCCTACATTGACACTAAATTAAAATATAATTAAAAAAACATGTGTAATTCAAAATTTACCAATGCACTTAACGAAAATTAAACGCCTTATCACTTGAATAAAGCTCTGCATGCCTTAAAGCAACTTTATATCATACATCATAATTCACTTTTTTTTTTAAATTAAGATGATTATAGGAGTAATAAGGAAAGCTTGTTTGGCTGAATTTTCAATTTGTTGATATATATATATATATACATATATATATATATATGGGGTGGTTACAGTGCAAATCAATTCTAGTGTGAGAACTAGGAACCCATCTCACACTATACAATCAACAAAAATCTATAGTGATTTGCTTAAAAGGGGTGGTGGCATGTCTGTAATATTTGATAAGTTTTTTAGACGGGAGTATTAACATAATTTGATAATATTTATAAAAAAGTGTTGGGTAGTTGATAATAATATCATAATGCTAACGAAGCATTAATGTCATGCTAATAAAGCATTATTGTAATGCTAATGAAAACTTTTTCGTATGTTAACGAAAAATTAAATTCTAAAAAGTAAATACAAATCATAATTGAATGAAATAAACTATAATTCAGATGTAATAAAACTCTAATAATCTAAAAAATAAAATTAAATTCTAAAAAATAATTATAAACCCTAATTAGATGGAGGAATAAGCCATAATAGCAATATAAACATACAACGATATCATTATGATATTGTTTTATTAGTACTGAAGAAAACTCTAATTAATATATTCTAATTTGATGAAATAAACAATCTATAATAATTAATTAGTAACTAAAACATAAAAATTAAATTATAAAAAATAATTATAAGCCCTAATTGAAATGTAATAAATCACAACAATAATATAAATACATGTAATACGTTAACATTATGATAATCTAATGAATACAGTATGTTAGCATATAACAAATACTCCGTAAACATACGTTATCATAATGTTGACGAACCATTATTAAAAGCTAATGAAAGCATTTTCATGTTAGACACGATTAAATTAAAAGTGTATATTTTATATTTTTCGTCTATATTTATTTGCACAAACATATCCATGCCCGATTTTGAATTAAAGAGCATGAAAAAAGATTTAATTTGGTATACTATTTGTGTTGATCTGATTAGAAATGAGTAAATTATGATCGTTTAAAGTTTTTAAGATTTTTTTTAAAAAAAGTGATGGCATCAACTTTTTAATAATGATTGAACAATTATACCCCGATCTCTTTTTTTTTACCTTGACTTTTTGACATTACATTTAGCCATTAATTAGATCATCTAGGTATAAGAGGGTTCCTAGTTCCTATATTAGGTTTCTGAGTGTATTTTTGATCCACTACAAATATATATAGGAAGGATCAAATGTAAAAATGATCCTAGTGTGTAATTTAGGGATTAATTAAATCCGTTAGATCTTAATACATTAATGGTTAAGATTAATTTTCTCTTAACATATATTTTATTTATAATTTGTGAAAATGACATTTTAGACATGCAAGATTAATCCATATCCTAATAAATATACATTCCCTTGATTTACGATTATTTTCCATTTTTATAACCGTTTTGAGTTTTATATTTTCATTTCTTTATCAAATGATTCATTTTATAATCGACAATCAATATTTTAGTATTTTCATTGCTCCAATTACATTTTTTCAGCCTCAACTCTTGCAATGGTTTTTCTTGCAATCAATATTGTGTTTACAAATGTATTGGGAAACCTCAAAAGTTAATTGATTTAAAAAATAATAAAATTTTCCAAATATTTTATAGATGAAAAAAACATAAAGCATTATGAAATAAAATCACGTAATTATACGAAATCAATCAATTAAACATTACCAACCACAAAATAAGCACTCATACACTCGAAAAAAATTGATTTTCAATAAACAACTTACTCGATTTACAAATAACATAACATTTTATTTCTTTATAAAACATTCAATACTTAAAATAAAGCATTGTGAAATACAAAAAAAAAAAAAAGAATAAAAATGAAAAGGAATAACTAATAAAGCATTTAATAGAAAAAAAAAAACCACACATGGATTTGATCATATCATACATTTTGAACAAATATAGATTCACAATTTATACTTCTTTACCACAAAATTAATATCAAAATCAATTAATAAAGCATTACTAATAACAAAATAAGCATTAATGCTCTCGTAAAAAACATCTAATATATAATTAAATAATGTATTTGAAACAAAAAGAAAATAACATGAGAACAACAATATAAAAAAATATGAAGGATACTCAAATAAAGTCACATAATTATACCAAACCAATCAATCGAGCATTATTAACCACAAAATAAGCATTCATACACTCGAAAAAAATATTAATACTCAACAAACAATTATACTATTTACAAATAAAACCAGATTTCATTTCTTTAAAAACCGAAGTGAAGGTATATACTGTTGCATCGGCATATACCGAAAGTACGGTATACCGTCATATATGGTATATACCTTCACTTCGGTATATACCGTGGTACGGTATGATGGTATATACCTTCACATCGGTATATACCGTGGTACGGTATATACCTATATATGACGGTATACCGAACTTTCGGTATATGCCGATATACTTTAATTTTTGAAAATTCATACCTTTACTTTATCGTAAAATTTTGGTACATACCTTACCAAAAAATCAATATACCGTAAATATCGGTATTTTTCGGTACGGTATGCACGGTATTCCGATATGACGGTATTCTTTATCAGCCCTTGTACGTGGTTTGTAAAAACCATCCTTTTATCTTTTCATTAAATTATTTTTTTTTGGGAAAATCCTTATCATTAGTTTGTTATGATATCCAACTTCCAACTTCACATCAAAACAAGAAAATATCGGGTGATACTATTTGTACCACATTTTTACTCATTACATTATAAATTATTTCTCGTTTACTTTTATTAATTATAAATTTACTTAAAAAACCTTATTAAATGAAAGAAAATTAAAAAAAAAAGAAAAAGAAAAAAAAATCAAAACTCAGCATTGTCTTCTTCTCGGTAGATCCGTCACCTTCTCCGATGAATGCACTACCCGCTGTCTACATATTCACTGCATCCCACAACCACCACCGCCAACCAATCAGTCAGAATCGAGTTTGGAATGTGTTACAATTGGATTTATTTGAGCAGATTCGCGTTGTGTTCGAACTGGTGTTTTCGAACAATCTGGATATATTCGAAATCATATTTTTGAACGTTACTTAAATAAAAATAAAAATTCATGTTGAGTCTATTCGGAAATGGATTTTCGAACACACCATAGTTGTTCAAAAACCCATTTTCGAACGAAACTGTCTATTTTAAAAATTATATTTGGTTGAAAATTGAATTTCGAATAAACATAGTGTATTTAAAATTTCATTTTCGAACCATTCTAACTTTGCTTAAAAAGTTCGAACCTGCTTTGCGTTTGGAATTCGATTTTCGACACACTTCAAATGTGTACAAACTGTGTTTTTCGAACAAAACGCAACTCCAACTCTGTCAAATATGTGGAATTTTAAAAATTATTCGATACAAACTAAAGAAAATTACTTGCATTGCTTGTTTCTTCTTGTAAATGTAAAAAAATATGATTAGCTATATAGGAATATGAGTAGATGTAGAAGAATTATGAGAGAGTTTAATAAATGTTTTATAATATTTTTCATTTTCATTTTTTTTTGTGTTTTTAATTTGTGTATTAAGAAATTTTTGTGATACAAGAAAACAATTTAAAGGGCATTTAAGTAAGTTTAATTTTTTTTACGGTGTAAATAATAAAAATAGTAGTGTAAATTCCCTTGGTCAAATTCTGAAATGAATGAATCGTTATTTTATGACTGATAAGAGCATCTCCAAGAAAGACGGTTTTGTGGCGTGTAGACGACAAAATCAACTAAAATATGTCTCCAACAATGCTGACTCTCTTGTATGAACAGTGCATCGATTATTTCATCATGGCTACATTTTCTTTTTTTTTCTTTTCTATTATTTAAGTATTTTATATGGTTTTCTTTATAATATTTCATTCATCTTCTTTCCCTTTTCTCTTTTTTGTGTTTAAATTTTATGAAACATATTTTCACTACTAAAACTATTTTATATATTAATTAAATAAAGATACTCGGAATTTCGTAATGCTTTGGTTGATCATTTGTGGGAAGAATTTCAAATTTAGAAAAATAATTTTTATTTCATGTAATTTATGCTTTTGTTAAATTATCTATTATGAAATGTTGGTTTTATTTTAAATAAATTGATTGTGTTTATCTGAATATTTTTAGTTTTGTAAAACAAATATGGTTATTTATTTATCAAATAAAAAAAAAATTACAATATATATATATATAACTATATATTGAATTTAACAATTTAATAATAAAAATTAAATGAATAGTAGTAAGTATCAAAAAGGAATATTTCATTGTAAAGTGATGCTGTTGGAGATGAAAATTGAAAATTTATAACTTTAATTGTACAATAGTGTAGAATTAATTGTATTATGATGAAAATTGTCGAAGATGATCTAATAATCATGATCACTCTTGATCAAAAGATGAATTTCGGTAATAAAATAATAAAGGCAAATAGGTGTGGACAAAGAGGAAAAGAGAAAGCAAATAGGAAAACGACGATTTGAAAAGCCGTTGCGCCATAGGTGACATCAAAACATCACTATCATGACGTCATCACCAAATAGGGGCCGCTCCATACCGACCAAAAACGTCGACCATAAGCAAAGTCCAAATTCCACAATTTTTCATTTCTACGGCGGCGCAAACCACCACCGCCGATCATTTCGGAGATTGTCGGTTTTTTCTCTCGCCGCCAACACCGCTTCATTTCTCTCTCGAATTCTCAGGTGATTTTTTTTCGTAATCACTCTTTTTTGATCGTGTATTGTTTTATTGGACTGTGTAACTAGTTAATTATGTTGTGCGGATTTGAAGATTGTCTGTATTTCTACTTATTTGATCATTTTCACGGGCGTACAGCTTATTTTAGAGTGCAGGAATGAGAAATCACTGAAACAAATGAGTTAAAGTTAATTGCTTAAGGCGGGTTACGTTTTGATGATGTTGTCTGTTTGTAAGTAAAATTGGGGGTTTGAGTAGTTGGAAAGAAGCATGTTCTAGGCCTGAGCTTATAATTTGTATGATGTCAGTGTAGGAGTTCAATAGACAACTGCAAAGGAACTTTTGTGCCTGAAAATTTGTTTTCTGTAATAATTTCTTCATCTTTATAGTTTTGGATCCTTGCATTTTTTTGAAGTGAACGCCCTTCTGAATTGATGTTTTTGTATTTGATGCATTCTAATAAATTCGAGTTCACATATATCACTATCTGGCTGGCGGGGACTAAAACTTGATGCGGGGTATTCAGAATAGCTGGAGAGACACTGGTTTTATACAGAACACTTTCCTAACTAGTGGATAGTAGATGCTTCTTAAGCTAACAATTACGCCATTTGAGATGTATTATTCACTTCAAAACAAGTAGCAGGGCTGAATTATTACATGCATGTAATTTTAATTTGGAGTTAGTATGGTATAAGTTGGAAGAAGAAAGGACATCCATTATCCAGTGCATGCTGGGAATTAATGAAAAATTATGGAATTTCCTTATAAATAAAACATCCCTTCTTTTAGGGACTCGCGTGAATTAATGAAAGATTATGGAAAAGACTTATAAAGAGCTAAATATCCTCATAAGTAAAACATCCCTTCTGGTAAGGCCTGCTCTGCTGAATAAAATCAATTGAAATATCTGAAGAATCCAGCATGTCCGCTGGCATAGTATCGAGAAATAAATGAGAATCTACTTCTCAATGTTGGGAAGCTATGTAATCTGGAAATCTAATAAATCTGATGAATTTCCAATAGGTTTGAATTGAGAATACCTTAGATGATGATTCCAAGGATGAAGAATTATAAGATTGCATGGGAATAATTTGGATTTGACACTCTAGAATTATAAGAATTCTCGTAATTGGTTCATCTTTTTTTTTTTTGGCATCTTTGCATTTGTTTGGATTGAGTGGCCTTATGCGTTGATGTTGATGTTTTGTTTTTTGTTCAAAGAGATACAAGTTCACCTATAACATTATCTGGCTGGTGGCGAGTAAAACTGGATGCAAGGTATTCAGGATAGCTGGAGAGACACTTATACATAGAACTTTCCCAACTAGTGGAAAGTAGATGCTTCTTAAGCCAACAATTAGTCCATTTTAGACGTATTACTCACTCCAAAAGCACTAGCAGGGAAAAGGCTTGTAATCGGAATTTGGATTTAGCATGATATAAGTTGGAAGAAGTAAGAACATCCTTTTTCCCGCACAGGGAATAAATGAAAAAAATATGGAAAAGACTTATGAGGAGCAAAATTTCCTTATAAGCAAAACATCCCTTCTGGTATGGGCCTGCAGCTTGCTTCAATTGAATAAAGTCATTTGAAAATAATTGAACAATTCAGCACGACCACTAGCATATATAAATAATTGAGACATACTTCTGAATGTTGTCAAGCTAAGAAATTTGGAAATAGTAAGCCTGATGAATTTCCAAAAGGTAGTCATCAATTGAGATTAGTTTAGATGATGATCCTAAGGATGGAGAATTATAAAATTGGCATGGGAATCATTTGGACTTAACGTTATTTTCTTACCTGGAGTTTGATTCTAGAATTGCTGGTTCCGTAGAAGTTATGCCAGTTAATGTGAGGAAAATAAAACATTGAGATGGCCTAAATTCACGCTCATCAGAAGAAAGACTAAAGAACCTTTTGCTCCAACTGTTTGCAAGGTTATTAAGTGTTTGTTTTCTTGAAATATGCCTTTTACCAATGCTAAGCGAGACAAGTCCATGTAGTCAACTCATTTTGCACTGTATTTATGAAGTTTATTTTTTAAATGATAACTATGACAAACAAAGAAAAAGATGCAAGACTAATCTGAGTTCACTAGCAAATATGCATTATGAAAATTGTTAATTCTGATTCAGGAATATGAGTGTGTAGAGTAAATCTTTATGGTATGTGAAAAATATCAAAATAGTCAGGATTTGGGATTCCAGGTAAAAAAAAAAAACCACAGAAAAGCATGAGATTAGCATTTGAGTGGAGACTGGGCACAATAATGTACACAACAGCCTTTGCAAGCGCCTATTTTGAGAGCCCTTTTGGACCCTTCGTGGTTTTGGGATATGAAAATAGTGGAATAACTTGTAGATATATTTTATGGACCTGTTTGAGCTAAATTGAGGACTTGTGATCATCATCCTTTTTTAATTTGGCGAGATATTTCCTTTTCACAATTGTGTTGAACATAGACAAATTAACCAAAATTATCGTTTGACAATCATTTGGCACCATTTTTGCTAGACTGACTTCTTCCGATCTATAAGCCTAAACATGTAAACTTCTTCTTCCTGCATGTTGAGCCTAGTGTTGTCTTCATGTATGTTTAAGATATTTTGCAGTTTGTCATTTATGTTGAGATCTCAGGTAATTTCACTAGAACATTTTTCGTACTTAATTACAATAAATATGCCCCACTGTCATGTTTATACCGATTTTCCTGGATCCTTGTGGTATATTATTTCAAATCCGATCAGTATTATGTAATATGTGACTCAGTATATTTTAGGTAGACAATTTGCAAAAGGAGCTGCATCCAAATGGGATGGGGAAGCATCTACAAGAGGCGAATGAAAGTTTTCACATTAGCTGTTGTCATCTACCTGGATTATAAGGTTGTAATGCTTCTAGGTTGCTGTCATTTAATAATTGACTCCTGTGTTATTGTGACCAGAACATGATGTTCTATTTTGTTGGACTGATGTACGACTCTGAAATTTCTTTCCCTCTTTTCTATGTTTTTTGTTTCTGCAGTCCCTGCAACTGAGAGAGAAATGGACGAAGAGTTCAAAGAGGGATGAGCTTTGGGAGAAGGCTCATGAATGTAATGCTAAGCGTGTTCTTAAGTTAATAGTTGAGCTGGAAGGCTTATGGGTGAAACTAGGACAGTACCTATCTACACGTGCTGATGTGCTTCCCCCAGCCTATATACGCCTTCTCAAGCAGCTGCAGGACTCTCTTCCCCCTCGCCCCTTAGAAGAGGTAATTAAATTACTGTAATAATGAAGCATTTTTAAGAAAGCTGAAATGGAGGTCTCATTGTTCCACTGTCAACGAATCATTTAGGAACTAACATCCGGAAAAGTAAGAGAAATATAGAACATATAATAATAACTTGATATATACAAGGTTTTTCTGAGATAAACATACCTACAATTTAGTTTATCTGTTCATGGTCACTTTAATTATGGACCTTTTGTGATGGCTATTCTAAGGACTGCACCACCTCTTTCCACTAAAATTTGATCCAACAACTTAAATTCATTTAGCTCGGACAATTGAGGAGAAGATATATTGATTTCTGAATCATTTGCTTTGTGGAGGATTATGATTGTCCGTGAAAGTTGGTCTTGGCACTATTATTATTTTGAGATATGGTAATGGTGGAGAACATAAAGAGTTGGGTAGGATAATAGCTGTACTAATTAGGCAAGCTGGGATAATTGAATCCCTTAGGCTGAATAACCATACCTAGCAAAAACAAGTTTTTCTAATTCTTTTATAGGTACAGAAAGTGCTAAACCTGGTGAGGTGGTAAATATACATAGAATAATAGTTAAGCTTCACACTTATGAACTCAGAAAATGCATTTTTTAATACGTTCAATTTGCTCCTGTATATTCATGGTGCTGGTAACTTTGTTGATATATAACGAGCTTCTTCTGCACAGGTTCGCGAGACTATCACCAAAGAGCTGGGGAAATCGATGGATGATGTCTTCTTGGATTTTGATAATATACCACTGGCTACAGCATCTGTAAGACTGATAATATAATTATTGGAGGGAAAAAATCTAACTTTTGACTTTCAATATTCATATTCAGATTGGATATAAGTGCTAGTGTCATGTAAATAAGCAAGATCACTAACCTAATGCTTTAATACATTATATATAGTTTGAAAATTTACATTATCATATGGAGAAATTCCGATCAATATTTTAAGCAAAAGATGTATTTTTTTTATTTGACCTCATATGCAGCTAAGCATTCCTCATAAAGAAGATATATGTATTAGCATCTGATTTTTATTTAACTCCACGATGAAATTTTTTAGAAAAGAAATCTATAATTGTCCAAAACTATTCTTATAGTTTCTCAGCAAGGTATATCATATGATGAATGGCCAAAGTATCTTTCTACCAGACATGGGGATCATTCTGGCACTAATTTTACCTTTTCCTTAATTTTCCATAAAAAATACCTACCCCTCACCCCCTTTCTTGTTGTGCAAAACTTGTTTTGGATGACTCCAGTGTTTTCCTTTCTATTTTTTATGCAGATTGCTCAAGTTCATAGGGCAACTCTGCGTGATGAGCAGGAAGTAGTTGTTAAAGTTCAACACGAGGGCATAAAAGAAATCATATTGGAGGTTGTTTTTGGGTCTTGAATTTTTGTCTTAGTTGTGATGCACACTGCCATATCATTGTTCTAAATCTTTTGGCTTTGTAGGATCTGAAAAATGCTAAGTCCATTGTTGATTGGATTGCCTGGGCAGAACCACAATATAATTTCAATCCCATGATAGATGAGTGGTGCAAAGAAGCACCTAAGGAACTTGACTTCAACATTGAGGCTGGTATGCTATTGATACCTCATTCAATTGGTCTCTTATACCTATTGTTTAGAATATTTTGACTCTTGAAGATGCTTCTCTTGGTTTCTGTAGAAAATACTCGGAAAGTTTCTAGGAATCTTGGCTGCAAAAGTAATTGTGATGATAACAACATAAATCGTGTGGACGTCTTAATTCCAGAAGTTATTCTGGTATTACCCTTTTATAGATCCAATTTCTGTTATGATGGTTTACCTATGGCCCCGGTTATATGACCAAAATTCTAATGAAATGAGGGTATTAGACTATTTTTCCTTCTAGTCTGTAAGATATTAGATATGTGCCTGAGGTGATTGAATTTCCTTCCTCAAGTTCAATTCCCATGGGTTTTTGAGAGAGACCTGTTGCCTACTTTCTTCTTTCCATTTGTGTTTACATCTCACTCTGACATTGCCTGCCTGAAATTGCATTTAAAAACTTCTGATTTTTTTATGTATCTCCCCAATACTCTGACAAAGCACAAAGGCATACTCTTGAGGCATATCTACCAACTTTGGTTTGCTTCCCTACATGGGGAGAAGACACAAATCTGATTGCAAGTGTACCGAATAAAATCATACTATAAGGGTTAGCTGTGAAGTACCTGAAATGGTATATGCATATAACAGGGCTCCAACTTCCCTGACAATGTTTTCTTATGCACAGTGAAAGTTAATTTTACTTTAATAAAAACCAACTGTAAAGAAGATAGTTTGTGTAATGAGAATTATATTTTCAGCACACCACACTGATTTGCATTTTCCTGCATTACCAATTTGAGTTTACTTATTAATATGGTTGAACATTAATTTTCGATTTATTTTGTGATGCAGTCAACTGAGAAAGTCCTAATCCTAGAGTATATGGATGGTGTACGACTAAATGACTCAGCGTCTCTGCAAGCACTGGGTGTTGACAAACAAAAGCTGGTTGAGGAAATTACTCGGGCATATGCACATCAAATTTATGTTGATGGTTTCTTCAATGGAGACCCTCACCCTGGTACCCACTATCTCTATATCATCATAGCATATGAATTCTAACATTCTGATTTTGTTCTTTCAGTTAGTCGACAAGCATATTCTGTCCTGTCTATTTGATTTATGCTGTGTCATGGATCTTCTATTGATTTAATCTAGGAAACTTCCTTGTGAGCAAGGCTCCTCCACATCGTCCAATTTTGCTAGATTTTGGGCTTACAAAGAGGCTATCATCTTCTATGAAACAAGCTTTAGCAAAAATGTTTCTAGCATCTGCTGAGGTTAGCAACCTTTCCCTTATGTTGTTTGCTATCCAAAATATTATGAATCATCTGCCAGCACAAAAGCTAATGGATCACATGTGTAATTTTAGTTAGCTTTTGTTATTTAGAACTCCACCTTCTGTAACCCTTGGAATCATCAAGAAGATAATTGATGTATGCATCCTTAGAGTCTACTTTTGACACAACAACTTTAGTGTTTCAGCTCCACAGCATGTATAAGTTCACTATTCCGTTAATGTCTGAAACTTATCTTGCATGTGACTTTTTAGATCTCCCTCTTCCACAAGTGAGAATCCACATTATCAACAATGCTTCTTGATGGAAACCTCCCTTTCAGCATATGAGGCACAACACAGAAATCCTCATGTTCAGAACTTACTCTAACTGCGCCTGATCTTTTATCTGTTTGATTAGAAGTGCAGCTTACCAGATTCCTTGAATACCAACAGTAGAGATTCTAGCTTCATAGTTCATCATAGAAAGGACTCTTTATTGCTTTCTGCGCAAATCTGACCCTACGGTTTAAGCCTATGATTCTTGGGTCATCACATTTCTCTGTGCTGACTCATTTCTCTTTCATCATAGACTTCATTTCAGATATAACCTTAGTATGTATGAGCTTGTTAGATCTTTCTCTGCTGGTCAATTGTTTCCATATGTGTTCGTTGACCTCATGATTTTTTCCATCTACTAAATCTTTTGGCTGAAGTCCTTGTATTTTTATTTTTGTCAAGAAAACTTACATGTTGCTTCTTGCAGGGTGATCATGTGGCACTTTTATCTTCCTTCACTGAAATGGGACTTAAGCTGCGGTTGGACTTACCCGAGCAAGTGATGGAAATAGCAAATGTCTTCTTCCGCACTTCAACCCCAGCAAATGAAGCTGCTGTAAGTGGCACAAATTCTTTTTTGATGTAATTAATACTTCTCTATGTACTGAGTTCATTCCACTATTTGGTGAAGCAAACAATGAAAGCTTTAGCTGATCAAAGGAATAAAAACATGAAGGCTGTTCAAGAGAAAATGAAGCTCAATGAGAAACAAGTAAAACGATTCAATCCTGTAAGTCCATATAATGTCCTTGATTCTATTATCCAGTTAGAGGAAAACTTTGCTCCCGCCCCTCCTCCCCCTAAAACCTCAAACGGAAGTTTTTTTAATGAATTCCTATAAATAATTTCTTCAGGTTGATGCTTTTCCAGGGGATATCATTATATTCAGCAGAGTCATTAATCTTCTTAGAGGTATCAAATAATCCTATATTTACATGCTTCTTCTATTTGGTATATGAATTCCATAATTTGTGAATTGTCATGGATTTCAGGTCTTTCATCAACAATGGATCTTCGCATAGTTTATGTGGATATTATGAGACCATTTGCAGAATCTGTTCTACAATGGTAAGTTGTGATTATATGATTTTCTATAACTGCAGGGATGATTATCCCCTTTACTCTTGGAATACTTGGTTTCAGCAATGTGAACAAAGGGCCGGCAGCTAATCCAAACTGGATACATGACACTCCTATCCTTTCTGATGTTGAATACAAGCTTCGGAAGCTCTTAATTGAGCTTGGGAATGCTGATAAAATACTTGGAATCCAGGTAAACCATTGGTTCACGACAAATATGAAGGCCTGTCTAATCTAATTTCTTTTTATTAATAAAAAAGAAACAATGATTACAATTTTCTTTGTAGAGAACATGTCATAATTTTATTCCGCTTTCTGTATTTGATTGATTTTACATTGGTTTTGGTTGTTGAAGATAAAAGAAAACTTTTTTGAGTAAAGGCAAATGCACCAAAAGGTTATATTCTTGATATTCACAAATGCATTTCATCATTTCCCAACTTATGTTGGGACCCATGCCATTTGGAAATGTAATTTCTTGGAACTTATAAAATGTAGTCTCAGGACCAATGCAGTCATCTTTTGTACATATGAGGCTACCTGATCACCGTCCTTTATGTCGATTACTCAAGTCATTATTAAATTAATTTCTTTTGGCATCTTTTATTAGAGAGCTATTAGTTTTTGCTATATATATATTTGTTCGTCTGGCGCCTCTGAGAAGTTCTGTTGTTTTCTACTGAACTTTCTTAGGTGTGTGCCTATAAAGATGGAGAAGTAATCATTGATACTGCTGCTGGGGCACTTGGAAGATATGATCCTAGACCAGTTCAGCCTGATAGCTTATTCCCCGTCTTTTCTGTATCAAAAGGAATTACAGCAGGAATGGTTCATTGGCTGGTTGATAAAGGGTATGCAAAAAAATTTAGTGCTTCCATTGTATTTTGTTGGCATCATGATGTAGATCTAGGTGATTGGGGTGCTGTTAAACTTTTGTCCTCTAGCAACTCTATTGAATCATCACTTTTTATCCTAACTGTATCTAGCTGGGTTTGACAATGATTTAAGAAATATGAGATACAGAATATTGATAATATACTTAAAAACTATCAATGTTAGGGGATGGTAGAGATGGCCATTGACTAATTCATCTTAGAAAATTAGACAGTTCTTAAGTTGGATGATAATTGTCTCATATACAGTTGGAAAACTAGGTCAGTTGATGTTGGGTACAACACGATTGGGTTTCTTATTTTTTTATTTTTTTAATGTGAGTTTAAGATGTAACATAAAATAGATTGGAGGCTTTGAAATACAGGCTGCATGCTCTGGATAAAAGTGCAGGTCTGAAAATATGATCATCCTTTGGCATGTTCTAACAGGACAAGAAAATTTCAGAGAATGAGCAAGCATGTGTGAGGACTGAACATGCAAAGCAGGATTTAGGAAATGAAACCAAGCATAATATTTTTTTTTCTGTCTTGTTTCATGGTCATTTGATCCGTACATGAACTTTTTTCTTACTATGCTTTGCCACTCTAGATGCATTCACCAATATTGCTGGTTTATTATATATTTATTCTCTATTTGAGAGCATTTGTTGCATGATATCCAACAGATTATTAGTATTCATAACTGATTGGTTCTTGTATGTGATTTGGTCGGGAATGAATATTAAATTTTAACTGTTTAAAATTCATATAGCAGGAAGCTGAACCTTGATGACAAAGTTGAAAATATTTGGCCAGAATTTGGATCAAATGGAAAAGACAAAATAAAGGTAATAATTTATTGGGCGCCCAAATCTCATTAAACTTGCTACTTCGCAAATGTTTTGTCCGTTGACGACAAATATACGTCTGTTTGGAAATGACCTAACCACAATAAAAAAATCTGTGGCTATTGAAGTACACAGTCCTTCTAGTTTATTGACCAAATGATGAGATATAACTTTCATTTTCTTAACTCAAAGATTGTATTAGAATATAGTGATCTTCTATGTTTCTCCAATTTGTTTCCCATTTGTTGTTCTCATCTTTTACTGCTTTATTGATTTATTAGGTTCATCACGTGCTTAATCACACATCTGGTTTGCACAATGCCATGGGCAGTGTAACACGCGAAAACCCTTTACTTATGACTGATTGGGATGAATGTTTAAATTGCATCACAAAGATGGTGCCAGAGACTGAACCTGGACGTGAGCAGTTGTACCATTACTTGTCTTTTGGCTGGTTATGTGGCGGTATTATTGAGGTAATACAAGATCAAGTTAACAATCTTACTCTTTTGACCCCCTCTTCTCCAAGTTTTGAGAATTATGTTTGGATGTCTGGATTTGGAGACATCCTGACCTGACTTTGGGATGTGGTATAAATACTATTACTATTACTTGTGGTGTCTAAGGTTTTCTTCCTTTTATCCTTGCCCTTTTTCATACCCTTTTTCATATGACTTGTTTATCTATGATGTCAAGGGGAATGATTTGGGAAAGTCTCGATTAATAGTTCTTTCACTTCTATGCTTTACAACGTTCATTATAACTTTGTCCAAAATTCAAAATCTGTAAGGATATACCTACTGCTTGAGAAAATTTATGAAACAATTTGACAGAGAAGAATTGTTTTTCTCTTCGTGTCAAAGGATGTTATCCTTTATGACTGTCTTGAGTCAATCTATTTTTCGGGAAAAGCTGAAGAAAACAGTATTCTGATAGTGGTGACCTTGCTTTACAAGGGTGTATGCTGGTACACGTTAGAGAAAACTTCTTTGGCTCAAGTTAGTCATGTCAGTAGGTCTGGACAGGAAGTTTCTAAGAGGAAGTGTTAGTTGCCCTCAGTCCTCCCCTTCCCTCTTCCCAGGAGAAGCTGAACCATGCCAAGAAGAAAGTTTCACTTACTCTTTTGCATGTCTGGAGTTTTATGTTTCAAGGCTTATTAATAATCTAATCATTTTCATGATACAGCATGCGTCGAGGAAGAAGTTTCAAGAGATCCTTGAAGAAGCATTCATTCGCCCTCTTAACATAGATGGCGAGCTATACATTGGAATTCCTCCAGGCATGTTTTGACTCTTCATGAATTATGTTTTTTGTTCACACACTCGTTATCTCATTTCTGGTTCAGCTTGATATGAATTATTAATCCATCCATCCATCAAGTGCAGCCGCAGTAAATATTTTTGGGAAAATATAAAGATAAAAAGGAAAGGAGTATTATTTTCCAAAACTTTGTGCTGTGAAACCTCATAAATATTGTTTAATAATGATAGTGTTTTTGTTTCACCAAACCACATTCTTCTATCAGAAATTTACTCAGCAATTGATAGTTAATAAGCTAGGGTTGCTAAAGCAATTTCTCATCATTGATATACATTGCCTTCATTTGGTGCTTCCAGAATAAATTAGTTTGTTCGGTTACTTTCATTGGATATCTGATACCTTTTCTACTGGGCTGATAGAAGATCACAATCCTCAAAAGATAAATTTCCCGTTCAGGATTCTTCTGAGTTTCTATTTTTTTTTTATTTCTTCTTTTCATAACTCTCTCCCACCATTTCATCTGGATATTCTTGCTTTAAAGTTTTATACTGTTGAATGATGAGAAATTGAGTCTCCAGTCATGAAATGAGAATCGAATACATTTATTGTTAGATCAAGTCCAAGCCTCGTGTACATTTTAGTTGGTTCAATATGAAAAAGATCTAATCTTTTCCGAAACAATCTTCCTTTCCGACTTTACATATCTGACCATGTGATTTATTTCTCTTAGGTGTGGAATCTCGCCTTGCCACTCTCACAGCTGATATGGAAGACATTAAGAAACTCTCTGAGATCACCAAACGCCCAGATATTCCACCCAGCTTCCAGTCCCAAATACAGGATGCGTCTCAGATGGCGTCTGCTCTTCCTGCTCTATTCAACACTCTTTTTGCCCGTCGTGCTATCATACCCGCAGCCAATGCACATTGCTCAGCTCGTGCTCTTGCACGCTACTATGCAGCTCTTGTGGATCAAGGTGCCATTCCACCACCACATGCTTCTCCTGCCCAGCCCCGATTGGGGAGCCACCCGCACATCCCCAAATTCGCACCTCCAAAACCCACCAAGAAACGAAAAGGCTCCAAGCACAAACGAGATACTGACAATTCCAATGATGGTAATAGCTCCTTGAGAAGGGCTAGTGGGACGAACTACACCAAGGTTCCCAATGATGATATGAACAGCAGCACCAGCTCTGCAGCAAGAGGTGACTACGGCATTGGTAATGACCAATCAACTGCTAAACTTTTTACTAACAGCGCGATTCACAATGCGTTCGTGGGGGCTGGGGAATACGAGAAGCTGACACTTCCAGGTGGGCAGTTTGGTCTTGGTTTTAAGAGATCGTACTCGGAGGACGGTAAGTTGATCGGGTTCGGGCATTCTGGAATGGGTGGATCAACTGGGTATTGCGACATTGACAGCAGATTTTCTATTGGTATAACGCTGAACAAAATGAACATGGGAGGTGTGACTGCAAAAGTCATGCAGTTAGTCTGCTCAGAACTCAATATTCCATTGCCAGCAGATTTTTACAGATTTACGGAGAGGTTAGATAATGAGGAGTCAAATGTAGCACCTTTGATTAATTGATACCAACCCTGGACGGAGATATGTTTTTACGTCGCAGGATTAATTGATACTAACCCTATTACTGCCTGAATATGAGACGAACTATTTGCATATTTTACCTACTGAAATTAGTAATAATCATATCATAGTCATGTTTTTTGGCTCCTGGTATTGGCTATTGCGAAAGGTCTCTATCTCCTTTTCCGTTGGCGTCACTCAAACGAATTATCACTGTCAATAATCTACTACTTATTTCTTTCCAAAAGAATTAAGAAAAAGAATGTTTGTAGTTGATTAAAAGCATTTGCCTTTTTCACTCTAGTACTAAAATTATAGAATGTGGTTTAGAATTAAATAAGGTGATTCTGGGGGGATAAACATCTTCAGAAGTTATAGTGCTTTTAAGCCCTCTTCATCAGCTCCTGCTCGTTTTCAAGCATGAATATTAATGTGACTTGAATTCTGAAGACTTGAGCTACTTCTCCCAAACAATCTGCTTCAATGAAATTCTTTCCATCCCCTACAAGCAACGAGCTTTAAATCAGTATCCTCATCTTCTCTTCTCAAGCCTCACTTGTGGAGACAACGCTGCAGGAGGAACAAGAGAAAATTAGAAAGCTGTGTACACATCCATACAGCTCACCACCTAAATAGGAAAAGAGCAAAAGCTAGTAACCTATTTCTCACTCATCATCCACTTCAAAATGATACGCCATGCGACATTTTATTGCATTCTCTTCCATTTCTTCTCTTCCATACCACCTCTTCTTGCTCCTGAGGCGGTCGCCCTACTGTTCATTGGCTTTTTATTCCCAAATTTGAGTGCTACTACAGGCTTGATATACATCATCCCAGGATAGTGTCTTTTCTCTTTAGGCAGTGGTTTTAGTTGTGGCAGCCAGTATGCCACCAACTCGCCGTCTGGATCATAGCTCTGAGCCTGAACTTTACATAATTATAAGGTTGACAACACAGTTTTCAGCTGGATGAAGAAACTAAGGAAGTTGAAGTCAACATACTTGCTTCGGGATGCTGAAATACCGATCCTCTCTTGGGTCGTTCCCAACGCCTAGAGAAAGAATGGAAAGCATGCCATTAGGAGATTGATGGATCTTCATTTGAAAAAACAAAGCACAGGAAAGGAGACACGAAGATACCACCGATATATGACCATATAACATCTGATAGCTGTTTATATAAACTAGAATTTTAGCATAAGCACCAACAAATCCCCTCTATGTTCTAGTTCTAGGATGTCAAGACATAAACAAATCTTTTTATTTGGCACGAAACAAAGTGGAAGCATTCAAATATTACATGCTCAAAATCACTCTGGCACTGACCTGCTCCATAGGTCCAATTTCCATAATTGGAACAAGGATCATAATCTAAAAGACATGTCTCGAACCATTCTGCTCCCATTCTCCAGTCAATGCCCATGTCTCGAACAAGAAACGAGCATACAATCTGTGAAAATTAATAATTAGTTCTGTTTGAGATCATATATAATGATAGCGTTAAGTTCACCTGTCGTCCCCTATTTGACATGAAGCCGGTAGCTGATAATTCTTTCATGTTTGCATCAATTAGAGGGTACCTAGAAGTTGAACAGATCTGTTTCAGTGACAACTTGACAATCTAGTAGTAACAAGGATTCATGAAAACCATAATGAAATTACGTATCCCCAAAAACATACCCGGTCTGACCATTTCGCCAAGCATCAAAAAGTGCCTGGTCTTGGCTCCAATTAGTCCGTACACTTCGAGGACCACCTGTAAGGAAAACAATACTATATGTAAGAAATCTTATCTTTATATGTAAAAGGTGTGTATTTTATAGTTGTGGATGTACCAATATTAATTATTGACAACAAAATGTATATACAAAGCCAAATTTACTTAGAGCTAATATTCTAATGCATTCTTAAATTTCTGGTATCCATGCATCTAGTGAACCGACGATAAACAAGCATTTTCACAGCTGTACTGGACTGCAACATAATCCATCGAGATTTCACTTAATTCATGTCTTAAAATCTAAACTGGAAACAAGATATTTCCTTTTCAGTCATGAAATATGAAATGCCTAATTTTTCCTTACCAACATGAAAGAGAGAGTTTCCTTCCTTGATTGACAGAAATCTGAAGTAGTCCCTCCATATAAGTTCAAACAGCACCCTGGAGAAAAAAAAAAAGTAGCTTTTCAGGGATAGCTTGCCACATCCTTTAAAAATATATATCTTTGGACATATTTTAAAGTTGAACACGAACACACACACACACACACATATATATATATCAAGGTCTGTAAACTAGGATGGCAAGGGTTTCTGCATGGGAGGTCTCGCATAAAAAAGATTAGGGGCATCCCATTTCTTGTAAGAGAACAACAAATTGGCAACTCAAATCACTTTGTTAAGAAAATTTGAATTTCAACTACACTATCAAATTGATTCTTGGATGTATAAATGAAATTTACAGTTTGGCTTAAAAACTTGCAGATAATAAAACTCCTTCACTCATTTGAAGTATGTATATGTATCCCAACTCATGAGATCAGAGATATCATCATGAAGGTTCAGTAAGTATAATGAATCTTTCTTTTGTATCCATTTAAATTCACCACCAATGGAAAGTCTCATATAGCAAACGACAAGCTCAGATGCTGAAAAGCAAGGTGAAATAGTGAGAAGAAGTACCAATATGTGGAATCATTAGATTCTCGTTGCTTTTCATATCTCTTCACCTAACCAAATCAAATTCTCGTTGACATTAGAGTCTTCACTGATCACGGCTTTTGATGAAGCCTAAGATAACTATATCAAATATGAGAGTAAGACAGTAAGAAGCTTGATACCTCTTCATAAATAAAACGAGGTGAAAGGCTTCCAGAGGCGAGCCAGGGAGAAAATTTTGTTGAGTAGTCAGGCCCTAGCATTCCATTTCGTGTCACTTTATATGTCCGTAAGAGATCCTAAAAAAGTACAAAATTAAAAAGAACTCACTCAGCGCTTTACTTATCATGCTCAACCCAAAATGGCTTCATCTACCAGCATGCCTTCGAATATTTGGGAACTGAAAACAAAGCACACGAAAACATCCTCACCTTCTTCCAGAAATACTCATGTACTCTACTCAGTGCTGCACTTTCACCCCCTGTGAATGACAGTCCTTTGTTGACCTGCATCAACAGATACAACAGGACGCGTCTTTAAGCCCCATAAAGCAAGAAGTATATGCAGTGAACTTATATTTAGAAATATTTACATGCCTTTTCCGACTGAATCCCAAGCGTAGAAGCCTCAGGAATGCATCCCCAATCTTTAACATCCGGTGTGGGACCAAGTGATGCTGGGACCTTAATGCAACTTCGTATGGTAGACTTCGATTCAACTGACTGTGTTTGATCATCAAACAGCTGGTATATTAGAGAGTCTCTTCTAGTAACCAAAATATGTGCATTGAAATGTGTAAAAAGGAAAAAAGAAAAAAGACCTTTCGAAATTGAGTATAAACATCTGGTAAGGATGTGCAGCTGAATGGAAGATCATCAATATGGTACATAGTACACCCCCAGATCAATTCCAGTTTAGTACCATTTGTAGGTTTATGCTTAGAAGACACACCTTCACCTGATGGAAAAATGATCTTTTGCAATTTTTTGGAAACCAATCTCTCCACATTTAGCTCCTCACTGCACGTTTCTTTCTGAGCGTAAACCTGTGATTACAACCAACAATGTTCTCTTTTATAGCTGAAGTCTGGGAAACCGAAAAAGATATGTTAAACTAGCGATGCTAATGTGAAAAACCCCAAATTTAAATTTCTTAACTGTGTGGACTCCATATGCTTTGGCAAGAGTAGGAAGAATTTGCTCTGGTTTCCCCTGCTGAATCAGAAGGTTGAGACCCCTCTTCATCAAATTTCTTTTTAAATCGGCCAAACACTCGATAAGAAACTGTGCTCTAAGAGCTGCCAAACAAGAAAGCACACAACAGTCACACCAAACTCCACCAAATTGTTAACACGGCATGCCAAACGCAACTTAAATCCCCACATTAGCACTACATTTCAACATTGTAAAATTGATTATTCCTTTTAATTTCAGCTAGCAATATTGAAGCTTGAGATGATCGATACACAACATACTTACAATAGATAAACCAAAACTCAAGATACAGTGCACATAAAACTCTCATTCACACAATTGTTAACAGTTGTCTCTTAACTTCAAATAGCAATATAGAAGCTTAAGATGATCGATACACCATACACGCTCCCAAATCAAGTCCACTTACAATATACAATGCACATTAAACTCTGCTCAAATTCAAGATACAATGCAAATAGCTAAATAGAAGCTTTAACTGATCACCACAAACTCCCAATTCACGTCTACTCAAATTACACAACAAAAAATTCGAAGAAACAATGCACATACAAATTCTTAATCACACTAAATCACTAACCTAAAAAAAGGCTACAAACAGAAGCAAACTACATACATAATGTTGTAAGGGACTGACTACTTTGATCAACATAAAGAGAAACGAATACCTCCAGTTTTGGGGAAACCAAAGTAATGCGTGGCGCCAAACAATCTGGGATCGACGCAATAAACGGGCAAGACAGCCTCGGACGAAATCCAAGCCTTGTACAAAACCTCGTTATCCAAGATTCTCAAATCGTTTCTGAACCAAACCATGGCAACTCCTTTTCCTTTTCTCTGCGGCGCCCCGTCAAAAGTGTACCTCTTTAATGTCTGCTGGGCGACCTGCTCCATCTCGTCCGACCCGAAACCCGGAACCGGGTGCAGTGTCTGCGCAGCTCTAACTGCGTTGGAGCAGAGCATCCTTTTCCTCCAAAAAGAGAGGAGAAATTTAGGATTGTGTGAGAGTATTTTTGTCGACGAAATTATGGAAATGATGGTCAAATTTTGGATCATTTTTTAGTTTTGTGGGAATTGGAGTTCAGACTTGGAAAGGAGGTTGGTAGTTATTTAGCAGTTGGGAAGTTGACACGTCACCGCTGGATCCGTACGCTGACGTGGCGGCTTCGTGTCCGGAAATGGATAAGGTTGTGTTTGGTGGTACTCTTGTTTCCTCTTAACTATACTATTACAAAAAGTGCTTAATCTTATTAATCTTATGATTTTAGATTTACCTATTATAATCTTATTTTATGTTTTATTAAGGGTAATAATGTAATCATCTAATATTATTTAATATTATTTTTATTGTAATTATTTTATAATTTTGAGTTTACCTATTATATCTTTATTTTAAATTTTAATTTATCTAAGAATAATAATGTAATCATCTTATATTATTTGATATTTTATTATTCTTTATATTCTAATAACTAATCGATTATCATTCTAATATTCTAACCCTAAAAATTCTAATTCATTAAAAACTTATCAAGACAACATAATCATTAAAATAATTAATTTAAACTCAAATACACTATTAAAAATCGTAATTTTATAAACGTTTAAAATAAAAAAAATGGGCTAAATAATCTTTAAGGATCACGTCACTTAATGATTTCGAAATACACCCAAAATATGTGAAGTTCAATTTATTTCTATAAATTAATAGCAAACTCACCTGAATACTAAACATTGTAATTTGTAAACCAAAAGTTAATCAAAAGAAAATCCTAATTAAAATTCCATTTTTTTTACTTTAAAGGCAAGATTAATAGTCTACCAAATCAAAAGGGGAAATCCGATATATTTATAATTTGCTACCATTTTTTACATAAAATATGTCATATTCTTAATTAATAATATAAGTTATTCATTAAATAGAATTCATAAAATGCTATAATCTATATACTATATAAAAAAAATAGTGGGGGTATTTTAGTCAATTCATAAATAAGTTAATTATCTAAAATAAATCACAATTATGCCGCTAATTTTTTTTTTTACCCTAATTTGATTTACGGAAGGGTTGCATCAGAGAAACACTTCATTCCGAAACGTTTGTTGGAGAGCAATTTTCATAACAAAAACACATTCAAATGGGAAACCAATACAACATTCAAGAAACAGTTTGTTTGTTATTTATTCAGTATTTCGTCTTCTCATCCCATCTCTTGCTAAATAAAACTCTTCAGTTTCTCTATTATGTAATCAATCCATATAAATTTGAATTTGACTCAAAGTTTAATGTGCGTTATCTCTCATCCTAATTGTAGCAGACAAATGAATTTCATCTTCTCCAATCTCCAATCAACAGTGCAAATTTCAATGACTATGCATGATGTTCCTCCAGAACCATCCCTATATTGAGCATTAAGCCAGTGTCTTAAAGGTAATTGAAATGCAATTTGATGAATTTCAGCGGGTTACAAGTTACATGGATGTAGTAGTTGGATTATTGTTCCTATACAGATTGACTACTATATGCATTTGGTGAAAAGGTAGCAAGATTCATTTTGCGAAATGAAGGCCATCAAGGGGTCGCGATTTGACTGATAGAGGGTGGACATGTGATGACTTTGTGAAAAAATCTCCGAGTATATATGGTGTAGGGTATCAAGGCTCCCGGAGGTTACACCTCTTGCTTTCTGCCGCCACAGATCGGTCTGTTCGTCCCTAAAGGGACAGAGAATCGAACAGGAGGGATGCTACAAGGCTCAGGGTTACCTGAGATCAAAACTCCTCCAAACAGTGACCAAAATGCACACCAAGACTGGAAAGGTGAAAAACGGCAGACCACACAACCTCTCACAAGGCTCAGACTTCCGGCGAGCCACGAATGAACCCTAGCTATCCCAGGCTACTCGCACGAGGAGACCACGTAGGAATCCAGATGAACTGGGATCGTAAGCAAGGGTCAGTAGAAGCACAAAGCTCTCAAGCCAAAGCTTGATTCAAGAGATCGCAAGAAGCAGAGAAGAACACTTAGAGAAAGAGAGAGAGATAGATTGTGAAGCCCCATGCTTCTTTTAATGAAGCAAGCAAGGGTAGCTGAGAGGGTGCAAGAGAATAAGCATAAATGGGCGGCAGCTAACGGACCGAAGTAAATGAGGGAGATGGGCCAACATAATTGTGCACAACAAATGGGCCAACAAATACCCAACATATGGCATCCATCTAATTGGTAAATGTAGTTTGTTCTTTTCGTGTGAAGCTGTTTATATTTTCTCCTTTTGTTTCCTTTTCCTTAATAGTTTTTTACTATCAACATTTGAGTCTACTTTGAAAATGACAATTTAAATGAAGAATTTGCAGAGAATATAAATGTGCACGCAATTGAGATTTTAGTCCTTTTAATTTTGTTGATTCTAACACAGGTTGATATCCCGGAACGCAAGAATGGAAAAAATTTGGGCATCATATATTCATATGATCTTTTCAATGAAATAGTATTGTTAATTAACTTCAATAGTTCTTTTGATTTCCTTAACTAAAAAGCTTTCATCATTATTTTTTGGATGATGATAGATATACAGGGAGAACACATATAAAATGTCATAATTTATATAAATGATTAAGCACTAGGAACTTAATTTAATTTATCTTTGCTCTAATATAAATGATTAATGCTAGGAGTTTAATATAAATGATCTAATAGTACTACTAGGAGCTTAATTTAATTGTAATCATAACTTTAGAACTAAGCGCAATTAATTATTAATTATTAGAATAAAGTGTCATAAATTTAAATTTTGCTTGGATTTAAGGTGACCAATACTCTCATGCAAGTTACAAGATGTAATACAATATTTAAATATTCTCAGTTTACATTTTTCGGATCTATTATTTCTTCTGACATATTATTTTTCTTTTCTTTGCTTGCATATAGGTTTTGCCTTGAGGTTTTTTCATGGTTAGAATGCATTTTTCAGCGCAATACCATGTACCATGTAGTTGACAATGTAATCTTATGTTTTGCGGACTCTTAGACCGTCTCCACTTGAGAGACACTAAACGGCTTTTTACCGTGAAAAATTACTCTAGCGGCCATGCTATACTGCACGAGAAAATAAAGCAGAGGAGAAAGGGACGACAAAGTTGGCGTCACTCTCTCCTCAATGTTATTTTTTTAATTTTCATTTTGTTTTATAATTTTTTTTGTTGTTTTTGAATTATATTTTTTTTCTTTTTGTTTGTTGTTTGTAATATCTTCTATATTTTAGAAATATGTGTTGTAAATTAATATTAATTTTTCTATATATGATAAATTTAATTAAATGCATATGTTGAAACACAAAATTAAATTAGATAAAATTTCACCAACAATAAAAACTTTATAAAAATAAAATTTCACCAACAATAAAAACTTTATAAAAATAAAATTTCACCAACAATAAAAACTTTATAAAAGTACTAAAATATATAAAATTACATTAAATGATCATTTGTGGGAGGAATATTCTATTATTAAATTAAACTAGATAAAATTACGTAATGTTAATTCCAATAAATTTGTTTCAATGGTGATTATGGAATTTGAATTTAATTTTAGATAGATAGATATCCTATCAAATGAAATTACATATATTATTATGTGTTTAGCAATTATAAAATAATAATTATATAGAGAATATTATGAAATATTATATTTTGGTGTAGACTTATAGAAATGGATATTATGCGGTGTTTTAATAATAGAGATATTATATTATAATGTAGATTGATGGAGATGATCTTATATACCTAGATTTGACTGTTTTTAAGTGCAATGAAGGGAACATGGCAATACAAATATGGCTTTGCAGAATTTAAACTAATTTATTGTCATACATTGAGAATGGCTCACAATATACAATACAAAATATGATTTTGCAAAATTTAAACTAATGGTCATATCTCGATAGTTTAAGCATTTCGTGTATTGGGTTGGTTAGGCTCTAATTGCAAAAAAAATTATAAAATTAAAGTAGTATATCCTAAGAGAAATTAACAAAATATTGTTGGATTAATTACTTTAAAATACATAAATTTTTGGGTGATTTCAGTATTTTACATATTTATAAAATATAGTTTTAATAACATGAACGTAGTATTTGTTTGGTTTTTCATATATTTTCAAATTCCGGTCAATTAAAGTTGACGTGGCTGTTGGAGGTTTCTATGTGTACATTTATGATTCCAAATTGTCTTTAAATACACAAACTTTTGATCGATTTTGAAAAAATTAGAGTGCCGGAATTTGAAAATCATGTGAAAAACCAAATAAGTGTTAAATCCATGTTATTAAAACTACATTTTTTAAAAATGTGTGAAAATAAAAAACACTCCAAAATTTGTGTGTTTTAAGGTAATTAACCCAAACATGTTTAATATTATGTATATTAATTACATGTAGATAAAATACAATTTATATAAAAAAGATGACATAAAATCATTTATTCATTTCATTAGCAAATATTCATAGATTGTACATATACACACACAATGCGTGTAAAATAATTTGTTATTAACTAAAAGTATTGAATTAAAAACCTAATGCAATACCCGTGTGATGCACGGGTAATGCATTAGTATTCTAAAAAATGTAACAACCAAGACATTAAATGCACATATTGATAGACAAAATAAGATAAGAAACTTGTACTTTATTTACATTATTTATTAATTTTTTAGTAATATCAAAACCTAATCCCAATTGATATGGAATAATATAATATATTTACATGTACGTTTTATTAAAAAAAAAAATTCATGTACTTTTTATTGATAAAAAAAATCATTTAAGAGATTTTGACCATATATTGGTACTTTCATTGAATATAATAAATGAAAGTCATTAAGACATTATTATTTGCTCAATTATATTAAAATTTAGATTTAATTTCAGATGATGCCTGAATTAATTGTGTTTTATTGATAAAGAAAGGGAACAAACTATGAAACCAAAAAACTAACACACCAAATATTCAAAACAAAACATTTAGAGTATGTCTCATTAAAACCTAACACAGTAAAACCCCAATGAGGGAACCTCTAATAGAAAAAAAGAGCACCCACTCTAAAAAAGCGAGTGAAAATGAATTGATGTTAATTTTGAATGAGGTCACATGTATTTATATTTCTTTTAATTACATAAATTAAATTTAATATAGAATCCTAGGCAATAGATAATATCCGTAAATTTATTATATACTGATTTGATATGAATTATCAATTAACCATAAATACATTGCATATGTATGCATGTAAAAAACTTTGTTTTTTAATTGAGAAATTAAATGTATTTTTAATATTAATTTCTGAATGTTGAATTCTCATACTGTGAATGTTGAATTACAAAATAGTCAAATATATTAATTTATTTGAAAATTATATATCATTATAATTTGTTCAATATACTTCAATCTTAATTTCTACATATAAATTATTAATTCACATAATCCGATATCAATAATGTGAATATTGATATCACTAGCATGTAACTTAATTGATATTCCTCCCATTTATAAGGGTGAGAGATTTGGGTATGAATCATTCCCCCACTCAAAAAATATAATGTGAATATTGTTAAGTAAAACATATATATAAAAAAATAGCAAAATACATTATGCATTGATATTTTGGACTTCTTCAATTTAGAATTTAGAGGTTATGTCTATTTTTTAAGATGAGAGAGGTAATTCTCTATCTTGCTCTAGCTCGAGGTCGAGGTCAAAGTGTAGAGATTTCAGTCCTGCTGATAACAATTTAGATTGAACTTGTAGTTCAACACGCAAGTTCTCACAATTTATCTCTCCTACTAAACTCTAGGGACGAAACAATATGGGCCCTATTGAAGTGATTCATCCAGAAATATTTCATTTTAAAAATTATTAATTTTTCAGTTACTATTTTAATTACATATTAGGGGAACATTTAATTTAGTATATTGTGTTATAGTGTAATACTAATTTTATAATACCATGTACACCATGATATAATAAGAATGTAGATTTCAGTTGCTAAACTTGGACGTATAATAGTTTTTTTAATTACGTTAATTGTACTTTTTCATAATAATTAAATCCAAAATAAATTAATTAAGAGGGATGTACTATTTTATTCATTCTTTATTTTATACACTCATTAATAAAACAATCGATGAAAAAAACTTACTCATCAATTTTAAAATTATTTATTATTGTCAATTTTTTTTATTTCACTTCTATAGACGAATGATAAAAGTAATACCGTGCACGCAAGAACACCCGCAGAAATCTTCAAATTCTTGCAAGAAAATCAACTATTTCGGCGGGAATCGCCCGTAGAAGAAAATCATGATATTTCTTGTAGTGCGATAAACTGTAATGATATTTAAAATTTCAAAAAAATATGACCGAGATTCGTATTTTGTATATAGTACATTATGAAGCAATTAATTATAAATATTATATTTTTACTCTATTTTATTCAATTTTAAAATCTAAGTTAATAATTTCAATAACTTGTGTCTTTATGTACCAAATTATATAAAATCAAAGAGATATTATAGTTGGAAAACGGTTTACCCAAAGTTGTTGAAGTTGTGAGATTGCATGGCTGGAGCAGTGCTCTGTTTTATTTTCTTTCTCCACGTCAGCACTCATGCGTGCAAGGCTTTGGTACAGGCTCGCGTCGTCCGCTCACTCTTCCATCCACTGCGGTGATCACAACTGTTCATCTAAGCGCGCAAGGATTGAATAATTGCCGTTGGATTCACCGCCATTCTTCTTGTGATTTTAGATATTTTCTGTTGGCACTATTAGATATTTTTTGTGATTTAGCCACCATATATAAATAAGTGGCATGAGCAATTGTAATAGCTAGCAGAGTGAATGAGAGAGAAACTCTGAATTGTAGTCAGTGATTGTACTTGAAAACATTTGTGTTCATAAGATTCAATAACATGAATACATTCCACAAAATAATATACAGTCTCTACATGGTATCAAGAGCCATGATCCGTGAATTCATTTTGAATAATTGATAGTATTGGATTCACATATTGTGAATCATCGATTATTCGAAATTTTGATAGTTTTTCCCGATTGATTTTGATTGTTTGAAAGTTGCATAGCTGGTGTTCGACAAAATGCCAAAACAGAATAGAAGGATGCCATGGAACAGGGTAGTCCTCGAAGAGAGAGGATTTCACATTGCGAATGAAGATGATGAAGAACAAGGAGAATCCAGTCATAGGACTGGAAATAATGTTCCTAATGATGCGATTATTAACAGAATTGGAACGTGTGACGATTGGAGGGAGATCACTTCATATCGCTCTCAGAGTAATGATGTTTTATATCTCCATTCGAACGACCATCCAGGTATGGTTTTGACCACTGATCTTCTTACTGGTAAAAACTATCACAGTTGGTCTAGAGCAATTAGGCGAAGTCTTGCTGCTAAGAATAAACTTGACTTTATCGATGGTAGCCTGTCTGAACCGCATGAAACATCTCCTGATTATAAACAGTGGCTTAGAGTTGACTATCAAATATTTTCATGTATTATAAACTCAATAGCTAAAGAGTTAGGAAGAGGTTTTCAGCATATTGAAACCTTGAAGGAGCTTTGGGATGAGTTAAAAAGGATATTTGGTCGATCTAATGGACCACAGATCTATAAACTTCGAAGAGAATTGGCGACCTATGCTTAGGGAAATCAATTTTTCCTACTTTACTATCATAATTTGCAAAGCTTATGGGATGAAATAAATCTGTTGGTTCCTTGTCAAGTGTGTACTTGTGGAGCATCTGAAGTTAATAAACACAATGAAGAAAATGAGAGACTTATGCAGTTTCTCATGGGGTTAAACGACTCATTTGAAGCTATTAGGAATCAAATCTTAATATTGGATCCATTGCCATCGGTTAGTAATGCATATGCAATGGTCTTGCAAGTGGAAGACCAGAAGGAAGTTTCAAATTGTTATGCTGATATTGGAGATCACAATGCTTTGTACACTAACCAGAGAGGTCAAGGAGGCAGATTTGAAGGGTATAGAAAGAGACTCACCAAGGAAGAAAAACAGAAGTTGAAGTGTAGCCACTGCGGTGGCAATGGACATGAGAAGCATGAGTGCTTTGAGTTGGTGGGATATCCAGATTGGTACAAGAGATTTAAAATTGAGAAAGTGAAAAATAATAGAGCAAATTGTGTTGATAAAAAAGATTTGCAGAGTCTTAGAGAGGATGTCAGCAGTCAACAAGGAGATCAACAGTGTACTAACATGAGCAGGATGATGATACATGAAGAAATCAGCAAGTATTTGGGCAATTATTTCAAGAATGCAAATTCTGGATTGACAAACTCTAATAATGTTTCAGTAAATATGGTGGATGCAGATACTAAGGAGGACTTAAACATGACACATTATGCTTTTGGTCTGCCACAAGAAGCACATCAAACCGACTGGATAGTTGATTCTGGAGCCAGTGTACATATGTGCTACAATCTTGCTTTAATGCATACTATGAGAGAGCTTTCAGAGCCTCACAAAATCTATTTGCTAGATGGATCAAATTTATTGGCACACTATTGTGGAGATGTACAGTTGAACACTACTATAGTGTTAAAGAATGTGCTATATGCACCATCCTTTACACATACTTTGATTTCTGTGGGGCAAATGGCCAAGGACTTGCAGGGAAAAGTGTTGTTTTTGCCATCACATTGCCTCATACAGAATCAATCTAATGATCACATACTGGGCATAGGGAAGTTGAATGGGAGATTCTATGTTTTTAGACACATGACATCAGAAAAGACTTGTTCAATTCAGTGTAACAAAGGCATAAGTTTGCAGCAGTGGCATGAATATCTAGGCCACCCTTCTGTTGGTAGTATGAAGCACATGACTCATCTAAAGAGATCATTCACATCAGTTGATTTAGAGGAATTGTCTGACTGTGAAATATGCCACAGAGGCAACCCTTCCCTTTGTTGCACAGAAGGTCACTGATACCATTTGAAATCATACATGGGGATCTCTGGGGCCCTTACAGAGAGGAATGTGTTACTCATTCAGCTTATATTCTCACTCTTGTTGAGGATCATTCTAGGACTACTTGGACTTATTTGATTCAGTCTAAGGGACAAGTATTCTCTGTGCTTAGGAGTTTTTTGGCAATGGTGGAAACATAGTTTGGTCTGAAAGTAAAGAACTTTAGATCAGATAATGGAACCGAGTTTATAAATTCCACTGTCACATCTCTGTTTCAGGAAAAGGGAATTTAGCATCAAAGATCTTGTGTGTATAGTCCACAACAGAATGGAATTGTGGAATGAAAGCATAAACACTTACTCCAGGTGGTCAGGGCTCTTATGTTCCAAAGTAAGTTGCCTATAAAATTTTGGCCCTATTCAATTCTTCATTCTACATGGTTAATTAATAGAACTCCATCTACTGTGCTTGACTGGAGTACTCCTTATGAGGTTCTTCTTCATAAACCTCCTGATTTAACAAATTTACAATCGTTTGGATGCTTGTGTTTTGCTGCTAACACTGGTCCTTCTAAAACCAAGTTTGATTTTAGAAGTTTCAAGTGTCTGTTTCTTAGATATGAAGCAAATAGAAAGGGATGTGTTCTATATGATTTGGATAACTTTAAAGTTATCATCTCTAGAGATGTACAGTTTGTTGCAGATTCATACCCTCTGCAATCTGAAGAACCAGCATCTCCTCTTCCATTTCCTAGTTTTATTGATACTCCAGCTACTGAGATTCATATGACTGAGCCTATGAACCCTGGACAGTTACAGCTCTCTGATCCTATGGAATTTCCACCTGCTCCTTCCTCTGTATCTGTTGATTCATTAATTCCAGTGCTCAGAAGAAGTAATAGGATTACTAGACCTCCTACATATCTTAAGGATTACATATGTTCTGTCTCTCAATCCTGTCTTCCACAAATGTCATCCTCTCTCACTCCTCTCATATTTCCTTATCTTCATTCTCCATAGTTTACACCAGCCTATCATTCATTTCTTCTTAATGTTGATTCTTTGACAGAACCTTCTTCTTATAAGGAGGCCAGTAAGTATGTTGAATGGACTCAGGCCATGGATCAAGAATTACAGGCTCTTGAGTCCAACAATACCTGGGAACTCACCACTCTTCTTCCAGGGAAATAAGCTATTGGGTCTAAATGGGTTTATAAAATTAAGCTTAAGAGTGATGGGACTGTGGAGAGGTATAAGGCACGCTTGGTTGCCAAGGGTTATAAACAAGAATATGGAATTGATTATCAAGAAGTCTTCTCTCCTCATTTTGGCTTGAAATTATCCTACCCTTGCATTATCACCTAGTAAGCCCCTTTGAGCCACAATTCCTAATTCTTTTGAAAACCATAATTCAACGAGCCTTAGCCCTTGCTTTTCATAACCTGTTGTGTCACCTTTTGGAAAATTATGCAAGTGTTACTATACTTTTTGGAGCTGCAAAAGAGATTAAAAGGTGCGAAAAGAAAATTTCCTGCCCTATTGTTATGTTTTTTTTAAAAAAAAAACAATAATAAAAAAAAACGAAAAAAATCAAGAAACAGAAAACAATGAAAAAGAGAAAAAATGAGAGAGCTGTAGGGCAGGAGGAATAGCAAAAGCTATATCTGAAATGAATTGAAGCACTTAAGCCCGATTGTTGAACATTGCAGCTGTTTATGAATTTTGATACACTTGCATAGTTTTTCCAAATGATAGCCACTTATCCTAAAGTTTCCTACCTCTGACCCTAGCCCCATTACAGCCCTAATGAAAAGTCCTTTTGATTTGTGAATAACTTGATTGAATTGATGCATGTTTTGACATGAGGGAAATTCTATGTTGAAGGTATCCAATCTTGACTGAGTGAATTCTTCCCATGTTACCCTTGTTTTAAGTGACTTTTGAGAGCATCTTTGGTGAGGCTGGATCGAGGTGCACAATCCTAACTCGAATGAAGAGTATACACTGGTTAATGAAACAAAATTGGTTTGTGGTAAGTGGTTGATTACGTGACAGCCTGGGTTTCTACTATTTCTGATCAAGAGCAGTCACTCTTTGCATTTGTGTTTTTAAAATCTTTTTGTGTGTTTTTTGTGTTTAAGTGTGCTCGAGGACGAGCAATGTCTTAGTGTGGGGTAGTTTGATTGGACCATATTTTCCTAAGTTTTGGGGTTTATTTCATGTCTATTATTGCTATGTAATTACCCTATTGCTCTATTTTGTGGGAAGAAGTGTCTTTTGAGTTGAATACAGGTAGCTAGCCTCATAGTGAAGAAAGAGCCGAGATTCTAAACTAAAGCTGCGCATTCTGATGTGAAGAGATTTGAAGTCGCAGTCAGTAAGGGCATACTGCAGGAGTTAAGGAATTTTGGGCGCAGTTCGTGGCCTTTGACGATTGGAACTGGGTCGATCCATGCATTTTTTAGATTTCCAATGGGCCCAGACGTGAATTACAGCTCGGGAATTGCTTGGAGGCGGCTACAAAGAAGTCCACAACCCTAAGGAGTCTTTTTGGTCAACTTACCTTGTTTAGATATATCTAGATTTTTGTTTCCTTGTTAAGACAAACTCTTTTATGGATATTAGATATATTAGGATCTCTTTTAATTAGAATCGAACAATTCAGAACAGAGAAGGCACACGAGACCAGAGACGTGATTTTATTCAGTTTCATATTTCTTTCTTTTCTACTTCATCGTGTTCAAGCTTTCAATAATTCTATGCGATCAAGTTTAATTATGAGTTTCAGCTAAGTTCAATCATATCTCAGGTGACAACTTAACGAAGCTCTAGCCGACTAAATCGTGAGATCTAACTGCTTTATCATTTAATCGATTGCATGTATCTGTTGTTCTTAATTTTCGTGTCGTTTAATTGTTTTGGTTTTGCTAGGTAGTTGCAAATATTTAGTAATCCAGAATTAATTAGTAGCCAATTAAACCGGCCATCCGTAATTGTGGTTTAAGTTTAATTAGTGGTAAAACGGTTCTTCAGAGCCAGGGAAATAACAGTCGAGTCTCAACTGTCCTGTGTCAGAGTCAGTTAGATTTGAATCGGGTTTCTCTAGAATTAAATGATGTCGGCTCATTAAACCTATAGAGTGTCTCTTACGGTTGTCAGTCGATTAGGGAAATAGTTGGTGAAGTGTCTTCCTGGTTATCGAGAAATTATGGAGAAATTAGGTCGTGTCAGTAAGTGTCTTCGGCGACTATAACTGGTTTGCATGAGTTGATTAAATTAATCTTTACATCAAGGATCAGTTAATTGAGCTAGAGTGGAGTTGGTTGGAATCCAGGATATCTCTTTAATAACTGTTAGAATTCGTTCTCTGCGTATTTGTTTATTTAATTTAATTATTGCTTTCGTTAAATTCAATTTAAAAACCTTAAAACCCCCGTTTGAAGTTTGGTTATACAGATTGGAAATAAGGAGTAATTCTCGCCAGTCCCTTGGGAGACGATCCTGCTCGCCGCTGTACTCTGCAGTAAGGGCTTACCGACTGATTGTCGGGACATTTATTTTTGGTGAAAGACGACGCACCAAGTAGCCGAACTAAGCAGACAAGCTCAGAACTGCCAACTGGAGTAATAGCCGAACTGAGCAGACAAGCTCAGAACTGCCAACTGGAACTCAAAATTGCTAAACTGGAGCTCAGAACTGCCAACCAGAGAGTTCTGGAGCTAATAGCTCAAAATGAAGATCTTGGAATAAATGCTCCAACGGAGATCCTGGAATTAAATCTCCAATAGAGATCGATTGGCAAAGTAACGGCTACTGGAATTAAATATCCAATAGAGATCGATTGGCAAAATAACGGCTACTTCAACCAAAAGCTCCAACAAAGACCATCTGTCATTGATGAACCAAAAGAGCTACCGATCAATGAAACTCAATGGTCACAAAAATCACTCCTCTATAAAAGACGAGTGAAGCAAAGTTTTTAAGAGACTTTCGAGACTTTTCACAACTATCATTCTTGAAGCCTTCATTCAAGCTATCTCAAGCAGAGTTTTCTTTCTCCCTCCCAAATAGCTCAAGTTCAGCATTTGCTAAAACTGCGAGAGTCCAACTGAGAAGAAGAATTAACAGAGTCAAAGTATTCAGCTAGCTGTTGATAATCCAGCCAGAGCAACCTTCTCAGTTCCAGCAATACACCGATCAACTACCCAGCTCAATTGAAGGAGCACATCAGTTGATATCCCCTGTTCAAGACTAACCTCTTGAAGATCGAAAGAGATCTAAAACCTTGTAAAGACGACAATAGCACCTACCTCCCTAGCGAGCAGTTAGGGACTGCAAGTGTGAGCCGTCGACCCGCTGAGGTAGCGAGCAGTTACCAGGTTCAGCCAAATGTCCTTCATTGTGTAATTTGTAAAGAAACTCAAGTTATATAGTGAAGTTGCCCTTCTGCGGAAGGAAGAGAGGACATAGAAGTTTGAGACTTCGAACCTCTATAAATCATCTGTGTGTTGTACTGTTTTGATTACTTGCATATCTTTGAACTGTACACGAGCTCACACAATCTGCACTCAAGCTGTCCAAAGTGCTCAACCGAATTGTGCATAGATAAGTTACTAAGCGAGTCAAGGGCCCTTATCATTCCGTATTTGAAGTAAAGTTTTTAATCAGTTTATTCACCCTCCCTCTAAACTGATAGCGACTCGCCCGGGACCAACAGTTATTAAAATATTTTTTTATCATAACTAAGCAAGATAGAAATTCTAATAAAACACGGCTACAGTGCTAAATTTGAATGATGATGATGATGATGATGATTATTAGCACAACTGAATAGATAACGAATGCAAACATTATCATCTACAAAATATTCAAAAATCAATGCTAAAAAAGAAAATGACAGTGCTAAAACTTCAACTAATAATACTAAAATTTTAGTATGGAATTGCTAAAAACTCATAATGGCACACCTAAATACTAAATAGGCTAACATATTAGTTCTATAAGTTGCATCAAATGACACAACATTCTCAAATAACGAAAAGTTTTTCTTGAGATAGGATCAACTTTGAAAGTACACACCTTGTATAAAGTATATGTTCTGCACACGTTCTTGAAGATGTTCTAGAATGTTATAGATAATGTTCACTATAATGTTCACAAATGTTATAATGAATTTTAAAGAAACAGCAGAAAGTAAAACACACAAGAGATTAGTAACCTTGATTGATCAACTGATCTATATCAGGGGGACTTGTTAAGTCCGTGAGAAACAATCCACTATTCCAATGTATCGTTTACTAGGAATCTTACATGTAGCTGACCTCATGTCACTCAAAACATGTTCTATCCGAACACCCTCTTTCAATGGATTGAACTATGAGCTTCCCTCACATCCTAGATTTCTACCTATCTAGTTCCCACAGGTATTCTCTCCCGAGAACTCTTTGATAATGTATGAAAGGTATTTCAAAACACTCTAACTAGAACACTAATTTCTAGCCTAACAATGACACCGAAACCTATGTAGCCCTTAAATAATTTAAAGCTCTTGTGCAGATGTATATTTTCAGTGCATTCAATCATTCGGTGTGTATCTCTAACAAGTCTGAATCCAGGCTATTCATAGATTACAACATAGCCTTAACATGGAAACAGAAATCATAGTCCTATTCGAAATCTAATAAGGAAACTTCCTTAAATAGCTTCAAAACCGAGGACATGTCTTGTTAGAATTCTTCCATCTTTAGACTTCTGTTTTATTTTCAATCACATGCCCTTTAAGCTGAATAATGCATTTTCTAGAACGATTTTGAATCGTTTCTTGGTTAGCAACTTCGAACAACTTTAACGATCTTTGGAAGAATAATTTGGACAAAGGATGTTTATGCAAACATTCACGAACGTTCCAATCAACATTGTTGATCTCTGAACCTTCATATCAGGTAGCACAATGAAATATTTTGTATGTTCATAAACTGACTTCTGGATAATACTCAAGATAGCTGGCAGTACTCAGTATGTTGAACAATCTCAGTTGTGACATGATGTACAACCGTCTTCATCTACGGCTCAATCCAATCTCCTTGCTTGAGTTGTCTTTAGGAAGTTCAGATCACGTTCATGTACATCCTTATGAACGTTTTCCAGCACAACAAACTTGTACTTGGGAAAATTAAATACTCAGTGATGATTTTATGCCATACAAATTAATGACAACCAATCACTAAAGCAAGTGCAAAGTAGAGCATTTGATAAAAAAGGCTTATTGCACAACATGGCACTAACAATCTCCCTCTTTGCGGTGTATCTTCGCTTAGTGCCAAGTATTAGCGCTAACGAGCTTAAAAGAGACATTTCAACTGATCATTCTTGTTAATTTCGTAATCAAAGATCAAAGATTAAATAAGACACAACTAATCAGGTTAATACTAAAACTAATATTTTCTTCGATCATGCTAAAACTAGTCACATTAATCCTAAATCTAATTACAACAATGCTAAAATCTATCATAGTAATGCTAATAGTGCGTTCATCGTGCCAATAATCTGTTAACAAGATGTTTTTATACCACACATTTGTTTTTACAATGCTAGTAACTAATTTCATAATGCTAATAATAATGTTTGTAATGCTAATGAGACACATTGTAATGCTAACAATTCTTAAAAAATAAACATATGTACATGGTAATGAGAAAACACAATATGCAGAAATCAATAGAACAAACACAAAATTCTGAGCCTGTAAAAATATATGTTATGCACTCAAATACACCAGCAAATAAATAGAAAAAAACTGAAAACATTTGTTGATTGTGAAAATTAAAAAGTTCAACTTAATCAACTTCTAAAAATATATTACATTACATGATCGAACACATCTAATCATTGTAATCGAAAAAATAAAAAAAATCAAATCATTAATATTATCGAACGAACCTAGAACACAACAAAAAAAAAGCTCCGAAAAAATATATAGCAATCATATTTTTACCAAGCGTCTTCATCCAAGAACAACGAATAAATAAAAAACTCCAGAAAAAATATATAACAATCGCGTGAACAACGATTGCAAAGAATTGAAATCTGATTACATAAAACAACAAATTGATATAAAAAAGGAAGACAAAAACTTGTATGAGGCGTTCTAACGGATCCCCTTGCGTTAGACGGATCAAACCCACTCAAACCCATCCAAAAACCCATCCAAGATCCACTGACCCGCTGAGTCTGGCAGATTTTAAAAAAAATGTTTGTTTTGGGCTTGGGACTGCTGGGCTGCTGGGCCTATTCCCTTTTTTTTCTTTTTCTTTTTTTGTCATCTTGCATTTCTTTTTGTTTTTCTTCTTCTTTCCTTTTTTTTTCTTTTCTTTCTTCTTCTTCTTTCCCTTTTTTTTTTGTTTTTCTTTTTTCTTCTTTTTTTCTTTCTTTCTTCTCATTTTTTTTCATTTCCTTCTTTTTCTTCTTTCTTCTTCTTTTTTTTCTTTCTTTCTTCTCTTTTTTTTTTCATTTTTTTTTAATAATTATAACATAGTCTTCTCAGAGTATACATTTATTTTTAAAAAATATATTTTTTTCCTTGTGGTTGACTAATTATAAAGCCAAAAAAAGAAGTATCATTAATTATAAGGTAAAGTATCATTAACTGTGAGTAGAGTATATCATTAACCAAAGTATCATTATTTATGAGGTGAAGTATTATTAACTTACATATGAGTATCATTATTTATGGGGTGAAGTGGAGTATCACTACTATAGAATAAAGTATCACTAATTACAGAATAAAGTATCACTAATTGCAAAAAAATAAAAGTATTACTAATTAGAAGAAAAGTATCACTAATTGCAGAAGAAAGTATCACTAATTGAAGAAAAGTATCACTAATTGCAGAACAAAATATCACTAATTAGAAGAAAAGTATTACTAATTGCAGAAGAAAGTATCACTAATTATAAAGAAAAATATCAGTTCAAACATATTGCAATTCAAAAATTGAATCATTAGCTACATAAAAGAAAATGTTGCAATTCAAAAATTGAACATGATAGTGAGTAGTAACTACTCATTATATTAGTGATCCTTCATTTTTTATTACTAGTGATACTTATTTCATAATTAATGATACTTCTTTGTTGTTAATTTAATAATTAATGCTTAATCATCGGTAATTTTCATTTTAATGAAAATATAATTTTTATCTGGTGAAGTATCATTAACATTGATGTGAATTATCATTAATTATGGATGAAGTATCATTAATAAAACCATTACAAAAAAACACACAACTTCTAACTCTTCGTAGTGAAGCGTAAATTGGAGCTGAGAAAAAAGAAAAAGAAAAAAATAAAAAAAAGTGTATAGATGTGCGTCCATACGTGTTGTTAGAGGGGGAGTGGGGTGGGGTGGGGGCAGAAAAACTGCCAAAAAAAAAGAAAAAACAGTCGTGTTAGAGAGAAGGGGGTGGGGTGGGGCTGCCAAAAAAAAAAAGGAAAAGTTAGATTCGGGTCGGATTAGGATCCGTCTAACGAAAGCGACCGTTAGACCGTCCTACAGGAGTGTGCCCTAAAAAGGAAAGAGATAAATAATGGAAAGAGATTTTGAAGGAAAGAGATTAGCGTGGAAAAGAATTCAGCCCAAATAAAATTCATAAATTACAAAAATACCAACAATACATTAAAATAATCATAATATTACAAAAATGTCAACGCATAAGTCAAACTTGAATACAGATCATCACCATCCAAAAGTTGAAGATCAATGGATCTTATTAGTGCTTAGTTCTCACATGAGGCTCTGGTTCTTCCATTGAAATTATAAAAATTCATTAATGCTATATCATTACTTTTATTTCAACATAAATTTCAATTTGGTAAATTATAATACAAACATTTTAAATCGAAAATCTAGTGAAGAAGAAATGAGACTAGTTTCTGAATTTGGGTTCTGGGTAGACAAATATTTAATGTGGTAACACGAGACATATATGGGTCTCATCTTGAGTGAGTTTATAGATAGCAACAGCATCTTTAATTTTTCATCGACTGCATGTCAAATTATTTTCTAGGATAAATAATTAGTTTTTATGAATTTTAGTTGCAGTGCGACGAATTCTGAGATGACCAAATCTCCCTGCACCTGGAGACGATCCCTCAAAAACAATAGGTACATAACCCGTTGCGCCTTCGTATCGTTTCTGAATCTGCACATCCCAATTCAATCTTCCAGTTAGATGGAAACATTTCCGTCCATGAAAATGAATGTATCTTGGTGATCGTAATTACCTGAAGAATTTGCTCGTTGCTTCGCAAGCAGTTCCTGCCTACTATACAGACAGTGCCGCCAGATCCTCCACCGGTGATTTTTGCACCATACAACGTTCCTTCACCCGACCTACCACGTTTTCTGTGCTGCATTTCTTGCACTTGCTGAACAAGCCTGTCTGTCCCATCTGACCCGAGCCCACAAGCGCTGTAACTGTAGTGGCACTGTTGAGCGGATCATAACAACACATTAATCAGCAATGGACATTTTTGAAGAAATAATTCGAGTCAGCTAAGAAAATGATCTAGATAGGAGAATCTCAATGAACATATGAATCAAGAAATTCCTCTTCGATCAACCTCCCCGGTGTACTTATTTACAGACACCTACACAAGACATTTACTTCCACGTATGAGAATAATCAATGGCACGAATTACACAAATACCTGATACATTAATTCTCCAAGAGCAGTTAACTGGTCATCTGAAGTTGCAGATGTTAGTAGTGCTTTGAAGGCCTGTATTCATACAAAGACCGAGAAGATGAATATGAGCGTCGAGGGTCAGGATGCGAGATTTCAAAACTATAATCACATATCCAAGGGGGATTGAAGGAATGTTGTGAGCTAAATAAATTTAGTAAAGCAAGGGTCAATAGCAGGAGATTTATACATAAAAAAGACCATCATCAATGTACTTAACCAACAATCCATAAAGATTTACTCATAAGTGGCATAATAAACTAAGATTCAAAGAGATTTACCTACAGAAGTTCAGGTGGGTAGGCATAGTAGTCAAACTTACACCTTTATTTTAAACTTCAAGAAATAATATTGAAGACATTTTTCTTATCTATATTTACCTTGACTCGGAAGTTTTCATATATAGGATGTCTGGTAGCTGCTCTGAGTCCATAATTTCTCTTAGTATCAATTACAGTGACTGGATCGTTATGGTCAGCATATTTCCCCAAGAAAGCCTCACCAAGCATTGTTTCAGGAAGTTGCTTAACATAGAGAGCCTCGTATCTGATATCAACAGACGAAAGTATGTCAAACTAGTTTACATTTTAGAACAGAACGGCCACATCATATGTGACATATTGTGAAGTACAAACCAAATTATTCAACATGTTAAAAAAAGGGAAAAAGAAATGCAGATTGCAGTTCACAAATACATTTTATGCCTGGAACATGGAATTTTAAACAAATGCAGAAGGCACTCAAGAAAGGCCAAAGTTGGAAACACATTATCTTGGGGTAAGGCGAATGGATAGGCTTATATTTTACCTATGCGGTGACAAGTTGCACAAGTAGTCCAAGGAAGCCTCTGTTTGAAGTAGTTCGATTCCATCCTCTTCCAGATCATCGGATGTCACACCATTAGCAGTAGACTGCGATAGCAATTCTGTAGCCACAGATTTTATAATTTTCCGACCCATGAAGGCTCCTATTCTGACAGATCCATAATCAGCGCCACCAATACTGCCAAACCATCCATCAGTTCAGTGACACACGGGAAGCGAAACCAACTTCAAGTACAACTTCCATTGTCAACCGATTAACATTAAGGTGACAAACAGCATAATTCTCTGTCAGATTAACTACCTGTGCCGAATTCCTGAATCAATTCCCCAAAATCTTACATGACTAGGAATGTCAACAAGGCCCAATACCTCAGCAGGCTGCGGAAAAAAAAAATCAAAGGAACTAAAATGTTTCTCTTAAAACTATTACAAGAAGATACACTCATCCCCATGAATTGGGTCAACTACCTGACAAATCATTGCGAGAAGTTTGTTAGCTTCACCACATGCAGAAGTCATCTGGTCCATGACACCGCACGGAGCTCCAACTACATGATTCTCCACCTTCCCATGGAAAATATTGCAAGTGGTGAGGATTGCAGAAATATCAAAATTACAAGAAAGAATGTATCCTAGTGAGCGTGCTTGTTTATGTTCACATATAAGAATCTAAACCTTTTGGCAGAGCAAAGCAAGATCTCTTGGCTCGATATTTAGTCCTGCAAAGCACATATTTCACCTGTTTAAAATAGAGACTAAAATACAAAGAGCAGCAGAATCGTGGACTGAAAGTTGACTGCTAAGTGAACAAAATTAACCATTTTCTTTACCTATTGACAATGTAGTGCCAGATATTCAACACTTGTTAATCTTCCATATATATATATATTTCATATAACTATGTAAAGCTTAGTGCGAAAAAAAAAAGACTACGTAAAGCTCATAATGAACTATAGTATAACAGCATATATTTACACACGTATGCAAGTATGCTTTAGTGTTGCCACTTGCCATAGGATATATCCAAAACCGGTACCAGATATGGCCTAAGTCTAGATCTGTATGTAGATAGTAAGTGAAGCCAATTTATAATGATCACATAAGCTAACAAAAGGACAGCGGCGAGCACCATGAGCAGCGGCAATAGCAGACATGGTAGCAACCTCCACGGCTGCAGAAGAAGAGACGCCCTTGCCTTCCGGCACTGCAGAAGAAACCTAAATGATTGATAGCATCATATGTTAAAGTAGAATGACAGGTATGGCCAAAACAGAAATATTTAAGAAAAAACCAGTAGCATGAGTAGGATAATACATTTTCTGGAGGCATGTGAATAAAACATAATGTGGACAAAACACGCATCTTCAGACATTAAATTTATACAACCAAAATTGTTCGCTCGTATTCCATGTTGGAGTTGAAGAGCCTGGAATTTTTTAACATTTTAAAAAAGCGGGAACATACGAATTTTTCTGCTTTGTTCAGTTGTTCAGATGCATAACAAAATGAAGAATAGTCTTGACTGCACACAAATATCCAGCCTGACAGCACTTTTAGATTTGATTATTGAGCAAGCATAGAAAAACATGAATAGCCAGAAATTTAACATTCATAATTAACAAAATGTTCTGTGTGGGAGTAAAGAGCGGTGGAAATAAATACATATCATGAGGTAGAATGTGTTATTGAAAATTGTGCCAGCACTCTAGGAGTATGATAGTTATTATGTCAGTACCAAGCTTAAATACGTATGTGAGGAAGATTTTGTGAAGGAAAATAGTGCCAGAATACTAGGAGTATGATAATTTTTATGCTTAGCACTTACACCTTTTGAAAAGCCTAATTTACGCTAAAAAATATAAATCTCAGAATTATCAGATGAAACAGCAATAAGGCAATAAATTATTATGGTGAGAACCACTAAAATAATAATTGCATGCAAGCAATATCCTCAATAATCGTAACACATACCAGCACACTGATGCTATCTTCAAAGTGTACACCCAGTTCTTTCATCAGAACAAGAATGGTGCCCGCAATATATGCTGCCCATCTAGGACCAGAATATAGTCAGTTTATAATATAGAAGATCATTTGAAAGCAGACAACAGAAAATATTAACAAACCTTTGGGATGGATCCCGAGCAAAGAAGCTTCTGGCCTTTTCATACGACATTGGTTGCTCTCCATCCATAAAATCTGACAGATCCATGTCAAAGGTTGGACCACGATTGCTTAATTCAGATCCATATGATACCTGAAAGAGTTTGAAAGACTAAGCAATAAGCTGGAGTATTGATGAAGACAATCAAGATAACCAGAGGAAGACGATGAAAACTTATATCACATTATTCAATTCTTGTTTCACCATAACACCTAAATTTGATAGACTTGATAGACTGCTAGGCTTGCGCCACAAACTCTTTAATTAACAGTATAAAAGTATTCACTTACAATTTGCAGAACGGGAGTTGGCCCTTCTCCTTTAGCATTCTGTCGAGCCTGAGCATGCTTCCACAATCTCTGTTTAGTTGGATGGGTCTTTTGCACGGCAACATGACAAGCTTCTCTTGTTGGCATCTGCATACATTTTAGCACAAGCAGCAGAGAAATAAGCAAGGCAATGAGGCTGCAAAATCTCTTGTGAATAAATAACTTGCATTTCTCTTACATAGAAATCATCATTTTAACTGAATAATAAATGCTTGTTGCAGTAACATACCTGAAGTACAAGGCTTCCAGAGTAGTCAGCAATTCCACCCATAACATCTAACCTTCCAGGTGCTCTTGACACAAAAATGTCTTCCTACTCTCAGTTTTTAACAACCAAAAATGTTAGCTCAGGTGCTTATAACCAATAAAAGCAAGGGAAAGCCAATCTGTAACTTCAGTTGCATATCAAAACATCACAATCATGTACTCATGGAATTTGCTATGTTAACCATATGCATACCAGTTAACCAAAAGTACAAAACAAGAAGATACTAAACAAATTGAATGATTTGAAAAATACCTCCCACTTAAAGAGACCAGCAGCAGCTTTTCGTTCCCTCTTTTGGAGCTTCACAGTACTTTCTCCAGAATCAAGGATGACATCAAGTTCTGATAGGCTCTTCAAGAAACTCACGGTATCAGAAAGACCCATAACATCTCCGTGGAGAATCTCAAAATCATCACGGTATCTAATAGAAAAACAAGAAAATAGTAATTTGTGAAAATATTCACCAGTTAATCAGGAAAGAATAATGAGGATCATGAAAGAGAATGCACTTACGATGGCGTGAAAAAACCATCTTCACTCGTTGCAGCAATAGGAGATCCAGTACGGAGACCAAGTTCATTTTCAGCATTGGCATACCAATCTGGTATGCTGAGATCTCTTCCTGGAACCCTTTGCAATTGAAACCCAAGAACAATAGCATCACGCAATCTCCGAGCCCCACTAAGCTAAACTCAAGCAAAAAAGCGACAGAGTCCACCCAGCAGTTCAATCACATTAAAACAATCAGTGCCACTCAACAAAGAAAAGAAAAATCAAATACATGCATCAGTTTGTCCTCCATAGAGCTCGGATTTAGATACATTTCGAATTTCTTATGCATTGACAGCAGAACAATCTTAGCCTCACCTTGTCAGATGCATAATTTTTTCCATAGGCTGTATCTTGCAAAATTTTAGCCGCAACCTGGAATTTTGCAATAAATCAGATCTATAAGTTTCCAATATATATATGAAACAATGATAAAGCAGAAAGACTAATGGGGGATGTTTTGGTTTCAGTTTCGATTCTAATTTCCAGTTTCAGTATTCTACAACAATTTAGAAGATATATTGGATTTTGTAAAAGTCTATTTGTTTTTGTGTGGAAATTAGACATATTGTCGGGATGAATGAAATTATGATAAAACAAACATGTTTTGATTGTCTAGCATTGTAGAAAATTGGAAATGGATGTTTGAAAATAAAAATAAGTGATCCCTAAACCATGTTTAATCCTTGCGCAGAATTTCATATTTGGAGAAAAACACGCACAGATCTATGAGTTGAATAGGAAGAACAAGCCCATAGAGATAAATTTGAACTTCTAATCGGAGAATATGAAATATATCACCATCAGGAAGTTTCACCATACTATCAAAAAGTAACGCTGCCATAGTTGAACCCAAGGTCGTACACAGAAAGTTTAAAATGGAGTCTCCAGTAACAAGCATATTTAAGTTGTTTTCAACGCAAGATAGAATTCATCATATATGTCCTAAATGAGATATATGACCTCAAATGCAAATTATTAGACTGGTTATAGCTTCACTTAAATTGATAATTTCTTTTGTCGGTGCAAGGTAAAAAGACCACCGTATCTTATGTGTGACCCAATGACATTACTTCCAATATTATTTGGTAAATGATATTTATGTGGAGTTGTCAGAAACAAGATTTTCAAACATAAAAAGGAAAAATGGATACCTCGCCCCCATTTATGCCTCCTTCATAGCTGGGTTTTAAGCTAATTGCACGTTCAAGGTATGGTCCCCAATGTCCAGTTAGTAGATCCCTTCTAATCATCTCGACGCCAGCTTGATAGAACTGTTAAAAAGGACTGGATTTCATCAAATCCGGTGAATCTATAGCCTTATTTTGGAAAAAAGGTACCAGATCATTGCACTAAGCTTTATTGAGAAAAAAAAAATTCAAATCAGCACCATACTAAATTTTACCTCAAGCATATTTCTTAAAAAAGGTTCTTCATTGAAGTAGTCCCTGCGCACAAAGACAAATGGAATCTTGTATGCAAGGGCCTCGCTAACTGTTCCATATCCAATTTTGCCTGAAATTTTAAAAATAATTAAAGACTTCTACACTGCTTCACTTTAGCAACATAAGATATTTATAGAAGTTATATGACAGACCAAGCATGCAGTCAGATGCTGCTATCACGTCAGGAGTGTATTCATCTTTTGCAAGTTTCACGAAATTTGGAGGAAGGTCGAGACTTTCAGATGCACCACAAACCTGAATAAGAGTCAAAACAATATTTCATCCATTATTTTGGGATCCAATGTACATAACAAGTTCTAAAACGCAAAAACAATAGTCCAAATGAGATACCAGACAAAGCCAACCACTAGGCAGGAACTCCTTCTTCAAAGTCCAACCTGATGGCTGTAAATAGTGACCACATATTGATCAAATGAATGCAACCCAAATAGGGAACATTAATTAGAAATAAATTGATAGAAAACGAAGAATGTAAAGGGGGGCACTTGCGAATACAATCATCAAATGTAACAATGAAGATGGCAGAAACATGAAACAGCTCAAAGCTCCCTGAGTGCATTTTCATTTACTGAATAACTTGAGAGAATACTTTGTACACTGAACAAATATATATTGACTGAAGACCATATGATGGATTGGTGGGGGGAACCTATTGTATGTTCATGTGTTGTGTTGGACTGGCATTAAAAGGAATACATGATTTCCTAAGGGAAAAATGTTCTTGTGCTTTAGGCAACATGGAAAGATAAAGGAACCTGTCCACCAAAGTTGAGAATGACAGTCTTGACATCCTCCCCAATCCCAAGTTCTTTCCTCACCTGGAATAATAAAAAGAGTATGAACACATAAAATGGTATATCCACCAACAGTTATTCAGTTACAAGTTTAAAGTAAAAAAGTTTTATTTACCTCCTCACGGGATTTGTGCAACCTCCTCACTACCAAAGGTACATCAATTGCATCACGGAATGCAGGCACTGTAGAAAAATTATGGATGTAAGATACAAAAATAACTTTGAATCTCTAGCAGGCAGCAATTATTTTACAGAAAAGGAACACACACAAATAAGATATTTAGAAATGATGAGTTCATGTTGGTGTACTTGGACAGTATCCTGGCAGACGGATAAGGAATTCACAGTGCGAATAGTCCTCAGCAATCTGTATCACCCGAGCATGACTTTAGGATGAAGTAAAAAACAGACTAGCAAAAACTATAACATCCTTAGAACAACACACGTATAGTTATAATCATAAACAGCTTTCTGTAGTGACCTGCCAAACTATGGACCGGTGATGATGACCAGCAGCCATTACGTACTCAGCATAGATGAAGTCCCAACTGCCGAAAAAAATTTCAATGACCACATAGTAATTTGAAGATGAGAATGAATATGGCATAAAGGAAATCCAGCTAAGAATGTGGTTACATAAAATATATGTATAACTACATAAACATGTAAATCATGACAGATAAGTCATCAACATATTTTGCATTTCCTAGGCAATCAATCAGTTCAGGTTTAGAATGTGGGTTAGAAACTTGATGCATAAGTGAGGGTCAATAGTGCTCAGAATTTTATTTTATTTTTGATAAAAAAATAGTGTTCTAATTTGCCTAGTCACATTCAAGAAGAGCACGTATATGCCATTATGAGGGCCAAAATCATAAAGGGAGCTTGTAACAGGATCAACCATCCTTCAGTTTACTACATCTGTAAAAATTTAGTGAAATAAGGCCAGAGAACAGGAGTGACAACCACAGCATCACACAAAGCTAGCTAGAGATAGAAGTGTTACCTAAAATTGGTGACACAAACAGAGCGTATGCCAGCATCAGCTGCTGCTCGGCAAGCAACTGGAACGACATCTGACACCTATGTTTAAGCATATTGTAAGGAGGAATAGATAATAAAGCAAATTCATGAACAATGCCACCAAATCGTTGAAATCCCTCTTGTTTTTTTCCATTTTTCAATTTTTATGCTGAAAGAGGAACCCCAACCTCCCATTAGTAGGAGAGTGAAAGATCTAATATCAATTTACATAATGCTATGAAATAGGAGGAATTTTATGTTGAAAGGTGTTTAATTTATGAACTTTACCACTAAGTCTGCCTTGATGGATTTCAGCCACTCTACTTCTGTAGCCAAAATAGTCTCACGAGGCACTACAGCCGTCTCGGAATACTAGAAAAGTCAGTCCAATGAACAGTTAACGAAGAGCAGGCTTCTTATGACATGAGTCTGCAGAGTAGTTTGGTTCGCATGTTAATGATAAGCAATACCTTCTCCAAAGATGCAAGGCGATCAACTGTCAATGCATCTGCTTGAACTGCTCCACAATCCAAGAGCACCTATATCACAGACAGTAGACTGTTACATCAGAATTATAGATTCATGAGCTACCGTCACAAGTGGAAGATATTCATAATGAACATTGTAGAAGAGCAAACAGACCTTCCGTAGAAAAAGGCGAGGAGACTGTATTTCAGTTGAAAAAACATAATCTGGTGCACCAGTGACCACATGAACATCATGCCCAGCAAGAATGAGATGCCGAGCAACCTACACAACAAAGCACAACTTCACAGTACAGAGAAGAATGGAGTGAATACATCACATTCCTGCTCCAAGGGGAATAAGAAGTCTAGAAGAGAAAAATACAACAAAGCTCAACTAATACTACAGCCTCTAAAAAGCTGGATGCTGACGATCAACTGAAAACTCAAAACCTGTTTTTTCGTGCATATTGAGCACAAAAGGCTGAAATTTCTTGGATCATCTGCCTGAAGATTCAACATGCGAAACCAAATATCCTAAATCTCTTGTTATTTTAGTGGAACGCAAGGGGCTTTGATCAGTGAAAAATGTGCAAAATGATGAAGAAGCAAAACCATGAAACTGAAGTAGCGATCATTGAATAAGATTTTAGCAGCAAGCAGAAACACAGTAATTGCGCAAACTGAGGCGAAGAGGGAGATGAACCTCAACAACGCGGGTGGCATGACCAAAACCATGGCCAGTGACGTAATACGCAAATATTAGGGGTCGTTTTGCAGAATCTTGTGCTCCCATTTCTGCTGTGAACAACAACAATTACTAATAATTCCCCCAATTTGATAAGGAAACCAAGAAAGTGAGAATTGGGGAGTTGAGATTAAAATTTGAGTGAGCGAATAATACAAGTTAGAGTAAGCAATCTTGTTAGATTCGACGTCAGCTTTAGGTGTTAGTCCAACAATTTTATCCAAAGTTTTGCAGTCGAGGGGATTAATGATGACGCTGACTTCCCTTCTCTCTCTCTCTCTCTCTCTCTCTCTCTCCTCTTCTCTCTTGATCTTCCCTCTTAAAAAATGCCTAAACAGTTGATGCTATCTCGATATTGTAAACGAATATAATACTATTAAAGATAAAGTCAAATTTCCTTTCAAAAAAATAAAAGATAAAGTCAAATTTAAATTATTTTTTTCTTAAATTACTTCACCTCTTTTCCACGTTGTAGAGAATTCAATCAGTGGTCCACCCGATTAAAATATCAAATATTTGAAATCCAAAACAAAGAATATTCGATCGACATGCCTCCATATCCGAAAATCCTAAAAATTTAAGAGAGATAAAATTACAGATTAATATAAGCAAGATGTAGGTGTATAGAAAGATAAAAAAGAAAAAGAAAAAAAAATAAAAAAAAAAGTTAGGCACATGTAGATAAGGTATATATAGAAGTGTGTTCTATTGTAACTACACTAACTAGCGCCCTATTTTATTTTATTTTAAAATTTCAAGATTATTGAACATGAATTGACATTTAGAAGAATAATATGTTATATGTATTTTTATTTGTTATAGTATTTTAGTATTTTACATCCAACCGTAGTTCCCTCTTACTCCCTTGGTCCCAATAACAAGGTCCACTTGCTATTGGACACGGAAATTAAGGAGAAATAGATTAGTTGGTTAAGTAGTGGGAAAAGTAGGTGGGGTCCATTTCTTTAAGGAGTATTATAATAAAAAGTAATATAAAGTAAGTGGGGTCCACTTTGATATTGACATTAATTATTTCCATATTGGGTAAGTGATCTTGCTATTGGGATGTCCAAATAAGGCAAGGTGGACCTTGTTATTGGGACGGAAGGGGTGTTTTTTATTGTGTTTAGTTTGGCACTTAACTTTCACTTTTGTAAGCTTTTAGCGTACTCTTTATTCAATGAGATTTTTTTCATTCTTTATCTCTCCTCTGATTCATTCCTTTGTAATCTATCTTAAGCTAACTTAACATGGTATTAGAGCGGGCTTAATCTCATACCCGAAAATTGTAAGTTATTGATTATGATACTGCCAAATGGAATTGATTACTTCTTGATGGAATCGATTTCTTGGTAAATATCTTGATCTTATATAGTCCCAATTTGAGTTTTTTTGCTTTTGAGTTTGTTTGTTTATAATAGTTTTTGTTGGGTTTTCATTGTGCCTACTGAAAGAGATGACTTGTTGCAATCTATTAGTGTGTTTGAATGAAAAGAACTATTTGTATTGGAATTATATAATGAAGATTTTTTATGGATAAAAAAAATGTCGAGATATGTGTTGGAAACTCACTCAAAGTTGATTGAAGAACATAATGAGAAATATGATGAGCAAATTGATGTTTGGGAGGTTAATAATTCAAATATTATTATCTGAATTAATAACTTTGTTGAGATTTTTTTTTTTCACACATTCGACCTGTGGTATTGAGGAGATTCGAATCTGTAACATTTGGTCTCCAAACAATCTCACTCCACCACTAGGTCATCGCCACCGGGACAACTTTGTTGAGAATTTTATTGATATGCAACTCGCTAAGTATAACTAGAGATGTCAATCGGGCCAACCCGTTCGTTTTCAGGCCAACCCTACTCGGTTTCGGGCTTATTCGGTTCGGGCCTATTCGGTTAAAAAAAATTTCAGGCTGAAAATTTTTAGCCCTAATCCTAACCCTTCGTTTTCGGGCTAGCCCGTCGGGCCGGCATGTTAACGATTTTTTTTCACATGTATAAATTATATCTTGATAATTCTAAAAAATGATCACCATCTCTTATTCTTGAGATAAATAAATACACGAAAAATAACATAAAATGAAAAAAATATGACGAATATAAATTTTCATTAAAATCGTAGTGCATCAAATAAAGAAATCAACGGTGCATGAAATGATAAATTACAATAATCTTCAATCATAATTTGTTCCTTCAAAAATAATAATTTCAAACTAAATCATAAATCTAATTATAGCTCAATCTCCGATCTAATTTGAAGTACAATCTTCTTCTACTTCAATAATAATATTTGAAGACTTTTCAACTTCATGTTCATATTTCATTTTTAAAGTCTTCATTATTTATTAAAAAAATAATAACATTATAATATTATACAATTAAATAATTTAAAACATGATAAATACTAGCTAGGTAGTAAAAAAAAATATGAGAAAATAAAAAGGGTAAAACTAATATAATTAACATCACACACTAAGAGCATCCGAGTAATAAAGAAAAAACCAAAATTATGTACATTTCATGATAATAATGTTCAACTTTAGTTTATTTTTTTAAAAATAATAATTTCAAATTACATCACATTAACTATGCTCAATCATCGATATAAATATTGGAATTACATTATTTTTCTACTTTAAAGACATTTGGTGCTTCAAGTTACGTATATCTTTGTATTCTTTCCCATACATTAAACAAACGATAACATTAGAATGTATATAAAATTAAATTATTGAAAACATGATAAATAATATAATTTCAATACTTTAAAACATCAATATATATAATAATAGATGGATAACGAGTGAAAGATAATTTTCTCAATAAAAATAAAATAAAATAATAAAAGAAATTAAAGTGAAAGGTCTTAACATTCATGATGCAACAAACAAATAAACAACATGTTTTATACATCATACTAATCATTTATAGTCCTTATAACATTGATAAATATAATAATGTATGTCATAAATGAAAATATAACATTTAATGAAAAATTGCATCATTGAATAAGACTCATTTACTGTTAGTTGTAAATTTAAAAATTCATAACCTTTATCATACTTGGAATCTGAAAATGTATAATATATGGTTGGAAAGATAATTGAGTTAACTTTCCAACGCTTCTGGCCGTTCGTGAATTAAATTTTTCTAGAAAAAGATATGACCAAAACAACAGATGCTGCCAGGCCAGCCCGACGGGCCAACCCGCGCCCCGACCGGGTCGGGCCGTTTGGCCCGCCAGCCCGATCAGTCTGGCCCGTTCGGTTAATTTTTTGTTCGGGCTAAAGTTTTTCGACCCTAACCCTATATTTTTTCGGTCTATTCAGGCCAACTTATCGATTTCGGGCTAAATTGACATCCCTGAGTATAACGCTACAAAGGAAGTTTAAGATAGTTTGAAACGTTTGAATACCAGTTGAATTTTACTAAGCAATATTAGTTAGAGATTGGTATTCAATCTCTTAATCTAAAAAAGATAAGTATTCAAGAATTCTACTCCACCATGTCAAAGAATCTGCTAAAAGCTTACGAGAGTGAAAGATAAAAAGTGAGCCACTAAATTAAACACAGTCAAAGACACACACACACATACACAAAAAAAAGGAATCAGGATTGAAAAAAAATAATAAAATACTCTAAAAAATCTATATATATAATAATAGAGTTTCATAATAAAAAAAGTCAAAATAGGTAAAAATCGACAAAAGTAAATAGTTTTTGGGAAAAAACAACAACTTTTAAAAATAGGTAGTTTGTTAGGCAATTTGTACCATTAAATAGTTGGTCCCCACACTCAATCATTGCCACAGTGTACTTTTATCAGTTATTTATTTAAACAATGCACAGCCTAAGACGAAACCCTAATTCTAAATTTCTCGATTATTATTGGGTGCGCATCGATTAATTCTTGGCATCGATTATTATGTAAAAAATGTCTCGATTAATTGTAAAAAGTGTCTCCATTATTTAGTTACAAGTAAGGCATCGATTAACTTTGGTAATGCATAGATTAATTTTTAAAAAGTAGTGCATCGAATATTTTAAAAAGTCACGCAAGGTTCATCGATTAACTTTGTAAGGTTCATCGATTATGTTGTAAGGTTCATCGATTAACTTTGGTAATGCATAGATTAATTTTTAAGCAGCATCCACTAATTTTAAAACAGCATCGATTATTTTTGTGAAGCGTCGATTATTTTATAAGAAGCATCGATTAATTTTTAAGATTCATCGACTAATTTTTAGAAGTATAGATTATTTTTTAATTTGAAAATAGGCGACAGAGAGAGATACGCATGTCGTACCCTTTTATCTGTAATATATTTATGATTTTCATGTTTTTAACTATAATCGTAGCTATTATAATTAATCTAGTTATTTTTTAGAATTAGTGGAGGCTCTTAGGCTCTTAGAATTAATCTATGATATTCTAAATTTAATCGATGCATTTTTTTACTAATCGAGGAAGTAGTTAGAATAATCGGTGATTGTAGGATTAATTGATGTTAGCCACAATATAATCGATGAATAAATTGAATTCACTTATAATTTAATTGATGAATATTTTAGAATAATCGATGAATTTTTTAGAATAATCGATGAAGAGTTTAGTAATCGATGAACCTTTTAGAATAATCGATGAATTTTTTTATTAATCGATGTTAGTATTAATCGATAAATATTTTAGAATAATCGATGAATTTTTTATTAATCTATGAACCTTTTATTATTTGTTGTTTTCAATAATTTGCTAAATTAATCGAGGTTAACTTAATCGAGGATATTAGAGTTAATTGCTGATAATTAAGTTTAATTTAACCGAGGAAGATTGTAAAAATAATCGATTAAAATAATCAATTGTACATAATCGATTAAAATAATCAATTGTAAAATAATCGATTGTTTACAATCGATTGTAAATATTACAATTGATTAAAATAATTGATTGTAAATAATCGATTAAAATAATCGATGCTATTAAAATCAATCGATGTTATTTTAAATTTAATCGATGCTATATTAAATTTACACACAACCTATACACTATAATATAATTAAATTGATTCTCACATGTGAAATCCTAATACAACCTATACACTATATAGTATAATCAAATTGATTCTCACAAGTGAAATCTCGATAAAATCTACACACCATAGTGTAATCAATTTTATTTTAATATAGTGTTTATGTTGTATCGGAATTTTACTTGTGAGGATCACTTTGATTATTGATTATGAAATCTCGAAACAACCTATACACTATAGTATAATTAAATTGATTCTCACATGTGAAATCCTAATACAACCTATACACTATATAGTATAATCAAATTGATTCTCACAAGTGAAATCTCGATAAAATCTACACACCATAGTGTAATCAATTTTATTTTAATATAGTGTATATGTTGTATCGTAATTTTACTTGTGAGGATCACTTTGATTATCGATTATGAAATCTCGAAACAACCTATACACTATAGTATAATTAAATTGATTCTCACATGTGAAATCATAATACAACCTATACACTATATAGTATAATCAAATTGATTATCACAAGTGAAATCTCGATAAAATCTACACACCATAGTGTAATCAATTTTATTTTAATATAGTGTATATGTTGTATCGGAATTTTACTTGTGAGGATCACTTTGATTATCGATTATGAATTCTCGAAACAACCTATATACTATGGTATAATCAAAGTTATTCCCGCAAGTGAATCCCGATACAACGCATACATTGTAGTATAATCAAATTGATTATTGATTATGAATTTCCGAAACAACCTAAACACTATAGTAAAATCAAATTGATTATCACAAGTAAAATCCCGATACAATCTATATACTTTAGTATAATCAAATGGATTCTTGATTATAAATTCTCGAAACAACATATGCACTATAAATATAATTGTGGTCATATACTCAAATGAATTAATTGTGGACATAAAATCAAATGAATTAATCGTGGACATATAATCGTAGCAACATAACAAGGCCTCGATTAATTGTGGACATATAATCAAATGAATTAATCGTGAACATATAATCAAATTAATCGTGGACATACAATCTATACACTATTAGCCTCGATTGTGTGTGTGTGTGTGTGTGTGTAAGTCATGAAACCTATTAGCATCGATTATTTTTTTAAGTTTCTCGATTGTTTTAATAGGCCTCGGTTATTTTAATTTAGTTCATCGATTAATATAAAAAATGATCCTCGATTATTTTTTTTATTTCCTCGATTATTTTTTCAAGTTCCTTGATTGTTTTAATAGGTCTCGATTATTTTAATTTAGTTCATCGATTAATATAAAAAATGGTCCTCGATTATTTTTTAAAGTTCCTCGATTGTTTTAACAGACCTCAGTTATTTTAATTTAGTTCATCGATTAATACAATAGCATCAAATTAACCGACGATTGTAATCGAAGAAGATATTTACATATTAAAAAAAAAGGAAGCCTACTTGATGAGAAGATAATCGGTTGTGGCTAGGTTTTTTTTTAATTGCAGCTGTGAAGCCCTTCTTTTTAATTACACACAACCTATACACTATAGTATAATTAAATTGATTCTCACATGTGAAATATTTCATTAATTATCACTTTGATTAATCGATTAATTAAATATTCACTTTAATCGATTAATTAAATATTCTCACATGTGAAATATTCACTTTTTAATCGATTAATTAAATATTTCATCGATTATCACTTTGATAATCGATTAATTAAATATTCATCGATTATCACTTTGATATTCATTGATTATCACTTTGATAATCGGTTATTTTTTTACTTTTTAATCGATGAATATTTTATTCATCGATTAGTTTTTTTAAATAAAATATTAATCGATTATGATTTTTAAAATTCCTCGATTAGTATTAAATTATTTCAGGATTTCCTCGGTTAGTTTTTTTATTTTAATTAATTATTCATGGATTAAAATTCCTCGATTAGTATTAAATTATTCCAATCGAGGCTCGGCGACAATCGATGATGGCGGGTTGTGTTTTTTCTCTCTTTTTTTTTTATTTTGTTGTTGGGTATGCTTTATGTTCTGTTTTCCCTAATTTCAAATTGAGAGTTAAAAGGAGAGAGAGAGAGAGAGAGACAACGTGGGGTTGGTGGGGACTTTATTTTAAAAGCTGGGATAATTTATGTCAAGCAGAATAGTGTCAGTTTTTTTCAGATATTGTGGGACCCTTAGATGAATATTGTGAAAAAAAGTACATATTGTCGATAAAGCTTATAGCTTTTAAACTCTGTTGCTTTTTTCATTTAGTTATTTGCTTTTGTCGATATAAGCTGGGCTCCCATAAAAAAAATTCACACCCATGGCTAGGTTATTATGGTCAATTAATAATACAATAATTTAATAAATTTAATTTAATACAATCAATTAAGGACGCCCATTAATGACGTCAATTAACCACCTCAAATCAATGTTTTTAAAATCGAATCGGATGTTGAACCGGAAAGAAAATTGGGTCATCGGGTCATTGGTTCAACCGGTCGGATCGATATGAAAAACCGGCCATATAATATAATATATTAATAATTATGTATAATTATATATATTAAAATTCGAATTTATCAATTGAAATGTGCAGTCTTTGATTGAGTAATAATTTCCATCGAATCACATATTAACATAAATAGCATTATAACTAAGCATAGAGAAAATATCTTTTTTTTTTGAAAAAAAGTATATTAAAATTGAAGGTTGAGCATTGAGGTTTGTGCGGCTATACCCTAATTTCTTTTTCTTCCATACCACACTTTTCTCTCTCCACCATTTACTTTCTTTTCTTCTTTCCGCTTATGTTGCTTTCCACCATTATTAGGTAAGTTTCTCTTCTTCCTCCTTTGGTGTTGCTTATTTTTCTTTTGTTTTTTTCTTCTGTAATTAAATAAATACATCTCTCATGATTCTAAGAAAAAGCAAATGTTAATAAGATTTTTCTGTATAAAAACCCATTTGAAATGATTTTCTGTAAAAAAATAAAAGAAAAATGATGTCAATTTTCCTTCTGTTTTCACCTACCAAACCATCTCCATTCTTGCATTCTCATCTGAAAGTGACGATTCGCTGCTATGCAAGTGAGAAGGGGTAAAAAAACAGGAATGGCAAGCGATGAAAACTGGTTCTGCGCCACGGGTCACTAATTTTTACCGGTTTTGGACGGTTCACATCAGGTTTTTTGCGGCCCGCTTCCAGTAGACAACCGGACCGTTGTTCTAGACAATTCGCGGGTAAACTGATCAATTTTCAAAACACTGCCTCAAATCAATAGATGCCGCTGACCTAATATTTAATCATAACTCAAAAAATCACAAATTATCAATTTAATTTGCAATTGATAGAGAATGAATTTTCAAAACTTCTCATCTCTCTCTAATCTTGACTGAATCACCCCATATATATATATATAAAATGAAAACTCATTCTCATGTAGAAACTATAAACTAATCATAACCATTCATTTAGTTGATCTAAACGGTCATATTTTATTTTGAATTTGGGGGCCTAATTACAAGGGGGACTTGTGTGAGACCGTCTAACGGATTCTTTTACGTCAGACGAATATTATTTGACCCACAAAGTGGTTCCCTTCCTTTTTTTTGTTTTTCTTTTTTTTTGATTTTTTTAATCGTTCCAATTATGATTTGTGAGTTGTTTTTCTTTTTTTTTTTTTTATTTTTTTTAATCGTTCCAATTATGATTTGTGAGTTGTGACGAATGAGCCAAGCTTTTCCACGCTTTTATATGCAATCGTGTTCCTTTTCGTCTTTATTTTTCTTTTTTCACCTATGTTATTCATCATCGTGCCTTTTTTTATTTGGTGGCCTTTTCATTTATCATCTTAAACTCATTCGAACGTAATCGAATTTTACTTCAAATTAATTAATATCCACTTAACCAAAAAAATTAAATCTGCTCGCCAAAATAATAATATGTTTTCATTATTATTATTTTTATATATATTATGTTTGGGAAGTATTTTTTAACTAATCGGTGTCGTGCCGATGATATTAATTAATTAGGATATGAGATTTATGGATATATGTTGGGATAAGTTTGAAGGCTTTATTGATTAACGAAGAAAAGCAACATTGATGTGTTTTTTTTTAATGATTTTATTAATGATATGTCATCCATAATTAATGATACTTCACATCAATGTGATGATACTTCACCAAATAAAAGTTATATTTTCATTAAAATAAAAATTATCGATGATTAAGCATTAATTATTAAATTAACAACAAAGAAATATCATTAATTATATGAAGTAAGTATCACTAGTAATAAAAAATGAAGTATCACTAATAGTGATACTTTCTTCTGCAATAGTGATATTTTTCTTTCTAATTAGTGATACTTTCTTCTGCAATTAGTGATACTTTTCTTCTAATTAGTGATAATTTCTTCTGCAATTAGTGATATTTTTCTTTTTAATTAGTAATACTTTCTTTTGCAATTAGTGATACTTTTGTGATATTTTCTTCTGCAATTAGTGATACTTTTGTGATACTTTCTTCTGCAATTAGTGATACGTTTCTTCTAATTAGTGATACTTTCTTCTGAAATTAGTGACAATTTTCTTTTAATTAGTGATACTTTCTTCTGCAATTAGTGATACTTTTTTCCATAGTAATGAGATTTCACTTCACTCCATAAATAATGATACTCATATGTGAGTTAAGAATACTTCACCTCATAAATAATGATATTTTGGTTAATGATATACCACTCATAGTTAATGATACTTTATCTTATAATTAATTATACTTCTTTTTTTTTGGCTCAATAATTAGTCAACCGTCAGGAAAAAAATATGTTTTTTTTAAAAATAAATGTATACCCTGAGAAGACTATATTATATTTATTAAAAAAAAGAAAAAAAAAAGAAACATAAAAAATGAGAAGAAAGAAAGAAAAAAGGCAGAAGAAAGAAGGAAAAAAAGAAGAAGAAAGAAGAAAAAGAATGAAGCGGACAAAACAAAGGAGAAGAAATAAAGAAAAAAAGAAGAAGAAAGAAGAAAAAAGGCAAGGCGAGCCCGCTGAACAAAAAAAACGAAAACAAAAAATAAATGGGAGAAAGAGAAAAAAAAAGAGAAATAAAGAAAAAGAAAGGGAATGAGAATTGGGCTCAGCAAGTTGCTGGGCCAAAAAAATGAAAGAAAAAAGAAAGAGAAATAAAGTGAATGGGAAATGGGCTCAGCATGTTGCTGGGCCAAAAAAATTGAAAGGAAAAAAAAAGAGTGGGCTAGGCACTGGTGGCTGGGTTTTGTGGGGCGGGTCGGGTTATATTTGACCCGTCTAACGTAAGAGACCCGTTAGACCGTCTCATATAAGTTTTTATCAATTACAAAAATGCTAACTTTCCAAATCTCACTTGATTTTAAAAGGTTTAAAATATAATAATAAAATATTTCCCAATTAAATAACTTAATTATGGAATGAGAACAATACATTAAAGATTTGGAAAACATGCAAACAAAATTAAACAACCCATATTGAGCAACAAAAAATTGTGCGATCTACAAAATTCAAAAAACAAAATAAAATTATTTTGTGTGTCCTACATCTCCAATTTTGATTACTGAATGAATTTAGTTTAAAAATAGAGTTTATACATTGAGGCACACTCCTGTAGAACGGTCTAACGGGTCGCTTCCGTTAGACGAATCTTAACCTGATCCGGATCTAATTTTTTTCTTTTTTTTTTTTTTTGTTTCGGCAGTCCCATCCCACCCCCAGCCCAACTCCCTCTCGCTGGCCCTTTTAGCTTTTTTTTTTTCTCAATTAGTGATACTTTCTTCTGCAATTAGTGATACTTTTTTCCATAGTAATGAGACTCCACTTCACTCCATAAATAATGATAGTCATATGTGAGTTAAGAATACTTCACCTCATAAATAATGATACTTTGGTTAATGATATACTCCACTCATAGTTAATGACACTTTACCTTATAATTAATGATACTTCTTTTTTTGGATCAATAATTAGTCACCCGTCAGGAAAAAATATATATATATTTTTAAAAATAAATGTATACCTTGAGAAGACTATATTATAATTATTTAAAAAAAAAAATAAAAGAAAAATAAACAAAAGCAAAAGAAAAAACAAAAAAAAAAGAAAAAGAAACGAAAGCAAAAGAAAAAACAAAAATAAAAGAAAAACAAACGAAAGCAAAAAAAGAAAAAGAAAAAAAACGAAAGTTGAAAGCCCAAAAAAAGAAGAAATGAAAAAAAGGGCAAAAAGGCCCAACAATCCAACACCAACCAGCCCCCGACAAAGCAGCAATTTTTTTTTAAAGAAAAGTTGTCAGGCGCGTGCGTTTCACGCGCTGCGCATCGGGGCGCGTGTACCGCGCGCGCCTGGCGGGGAAGTTGGCGGGTGAGAGGGTTTTGGGGCGGGTCTTAGGCGGATTTGGGTATTATTTGACCCGTCTAACGTAAGAGATCTGGTAGACGGTTTGATACAAGTTTTTGTCTTATACATTTTGTTAAAATTTGTGTGGCTCGTTATTTGTTTTTCCTATTTATAGAAAACTTTTGACTTTATTGATGATTATTTCTTATTAGAAAAAAAAATTAATTAAATTTGTCATGGTTATTGACATTTTGTGTGTAGATTTGTTGAACTTTGAAACTTAATTGGTGATTATTTCGTATTAGCATATATTGCTTAACGTGATAGCATATGAAATCTATCATATTAGCAGTCGTTTATTGTTGTACTAGGTTAATAAAAAAAACTTATGATTGGTTCTTTATTGGCAAAATAATATTTTTTCAAACTAAAATTAGCAAATTTTATCTATACATACTAGCATCCAGTATAATAAATAAGATTAAATATTCGTTATCATACTAATATAATACATATATAATAGCAATTGGTATAATATATAATAGTAAAGTATATTCATACTTTAATTATTGGGCATTTCATATTATTAAATATTATTACATGATTTAATAACAACATTTTGTTACGATATTAGCGAACTTTTATATTCATTTTAGCAAATAGACTAGAACAAAATACTAAATTTTTTTTACCAAATTAATTTGATTTTGGTGTTGGTACCTACATAGTTGAAAATTATAATGTCTCTATTGTGTAAATTATATTTGCATATGATGCATGACATATTAACCATTTGTTGCTAACATATTGACATATATGTGTTTCATATTTATAATATGATCATAGGGTTTTTTCGCATTACATGTCTTGTATGGCTTAATAGCAACATTTTGTTAAGATATTATCTATTTAATTATAATTTGATAGATTGAGAAATTTTCAAAATTGTATTAACAAACTATATATCACATTTTTTTTTTATAAAAATGACTTTAAATATACATCATTGACACGAACCAAAACCAAAACAACATAAAAAAATGAAAACAATAATTTATTAATCATGACTGCAAACAAAACAACTAATTAATTTTTTCAAAATTATTTGAATCTTCCGTATCAATGTTGCATGAAGATTAATTACTCTTTCTAGTTTATGGTAGGAGAAAGGTAAAAACCAAATATTATGAAGATAGGAAATTCCATTAAAAATGGGATGAAACCCCAACTTATTATAATTATAAAATAATTGCATTTTTAATCTCAAATTTTTGTATTAAACTTGATCGTGGAAAATAAATGAATGAATGGATTGAATTGGTCCTAGTTTCTACATGAGAAGTAGGTTCGCATTTGAACCAAAACCTATATATATATATATATATATAGTGCTTTTCTTTATGTATTTTGGTGCTAATTTTTGCTAATTTTTTTAATGTTTTTCTTATTGTGTTTTGGTGCTCGATGTTTTTAGCACTAAAAATACATAAAAAAGCACTAAAAATGCACTAAACAAGCACAGTCCGCACGTTTACACACCAAGATAAGTTTTTATTATAACCAACCCCTATATGTGTGTGTGTGTGTGTGTGTGTGTGTGTGTGTGTGTGTTGGGAATAAACGCATGGAAGCATTATAATACCACCAACCACCCACCTATGGATAACTCTGTTGCAAAATGGTGCATAGACATGTTCTCCAATACAATTGTAACCGGCAACCGCTATCGTGGTGTGCACTGGGTAAACTCCGTCCCTGTGTAATAGCCTACAAGCCTACATAGGGGAAGTAAACCACACTTAGCGAGCCAGGTGTGAGTCTAGCGGTGTTGGTGGTGGGTCGAACTTGAGACCTTTGGCCTCAAGAAATACCACTCCACCACTAGGCCATCCGCAAGGGGACAAAAAAAATCCATCTTCTTCTTTGATTTATGGAGATGTGTTTGTGAATTAAGATTATTAATTTTCTGTTGATTTATAGATATGGTAGTGTATATGAAGACATATATAACAGGTGAAGAAGAAGAAGAAGAAGAAGAAGAAGAAGAAGAGGAGGAGTTTGTATGTTAGAGTTGAAATATTGAGAAGTGTTCTTTCTATATACTTTGCTAAAATGGAAATGTAAAAAAAAAGATCTAGGTTTTCTAATACAAGTGCTAGGTTTCCAAGGACATAATAATTATTATGTATGTATTTTTTAGTTATTTTTATGAGCCACAAATTGAATGTTTATAAGGCTGGCTTAATTTCAGGTAGCATTCCAAGTTATGATCAATTTCTTTATAGTGTTTATCCCTTAGCTTAGACTATTTCTAATCGTTACCCATATCCCATTTTGCAGTTAAAAAATCACTCCAACTAAGACCCATTTATAAACTCAAAATGAGTTTTTGCTTTTTTTATGAACAGTATAAACGTAAATATGCATTTACACTGTTCCTATACCCATCTACTATTTAATATTTTGTAAAATTACGATTTAGTCCTTTGTTTATTTGTAAATTTATAATAATGTATTTTTAGTATTTTGTAATGATTTGTATTGTGTATATATTTTATTTTTAAATATTAATTTTTTTTGTATATGATATTTATTAAGGGAATAATTAAAATTATAGTTGTAAAAATTAAAGTGATATAAAAAATAAATTTATCAATATAAACACATAAATTAAAAATCATAACAATGACATTAAAATAAATAACATATTTCAAATAATGAAAATAGGAATACATCACATACGATGAAATTACCTAACTAACATTAAAAATAAAAATAAAAATAAAAACACAAGAAATTGTAAAATAAACTAGAAAAATACAATTGAAATATTGAAAATGAAGTACCCGACCAACATGAAATAACAATAACGAACTGTGAAATTAGTTTACATGATATTATGACGACGTGTATAATTTTGCATAACATGATAGTTGAGAATGAACGTGATCGTAATGCACCAATTGAAGTTGCAATTGAGACGCCACCGCCGGAAGTCAAAATGGTAATGGATGAAATGTCAAATTTCAAGAATTCATTTCAAGGTATCAAGAAATAAGGAATAAAAATGTTAATATCGCACTTCGAAATGCATTAATTGATCATATATGAGAAGAGTATACTAATTATGAGATTTAAAAGACCATCTATTTTTATGTTGCTTTAAATTTGTGTGTACGAATGGGTTTAATTTTAATATAATTTTCTTCTCAAGTTCGTAAGTTTTCTCTTATTTAATAAATATTTAATTTAATATTTTTTTGTTATAACCCTTCAAAATTAAGATATCTAGTAATATTTTATTTTGTAAGAAATTATTGATTAATAATTATTTATATTATATGTTCCATGAATATAAAGAAAAAAATTAAGAGGTTCAATTTGTAAATTTGATAAATATAAGGGTATTATTGAAAAAAGATAAAATGTAGTATAAGAAGGAATATTTAAAGAATATTATTTTGAGTTTGAGAATGAGTTTGTTGGTTGGAGATGAATTACTGTTTGTGATGGGACATTTATTGCCAAATAAATTTAAGTTTGAGTTACTCGGTTGGGGGTGGTCTCTTTTTTTTACTCACACATCCGACCCGGTAGTATTGAGAAAATTCGAACTCGTGACTTTTGATCTTCAACCAACCTTACTCTACTATTAGGTCATTCCCACCGGGACATAAAATGATAGAATTGAGATTATGGTTCTATCTTAATAAAATATTACTAGATATCTTAAGTTTGAAGGGTTATAACAATCTAAAGTATTGGGACGTAATATTTTTTTTTTGTAAAAAAACTAAATTTTCGGGACATAATATTTTTTTGCTTTTTTCCCGCCTAAATGCACTTTCTATAAGTGGAAATATAATATTTTAATTAATTAATCCCATATCAAAAACTTAAAAATATTGTTGTGCATGAGCATACTATAAATTGTGAAACCCAACAATGGTCTTTCCACCTTTCTCAGTCTTTCAGTTGATATCTATTGTAATATTTTATTTTATTAATTCAATATGAAATATTAAATATATTTTAAATTTATAGAATTTAAACATTTTCAAATTACACCTTTGAATTAAATATATTAAAAAATTTCAAATAAAATATATTAATTTAACATATTTTTATTTTTTAAGTTAATTAAATATATTAAAAAATGAATATCCACATTTAAAATTTTAAAAATATTTAAATTTGATAATTAAATATATTAGTTACTTTTATCAATTTAATGTTAAATGTTTATAAAATTTTGAAATTAACATATTTATCTTATCAACTTTAAATATATTTGTGTTTTCAAATAGATTCATCCCACATTGAAGAACTTACAACTATTGTTGTTCATGAAGAAACTATAAATTGTGAAGTCTAACAATGGTCTTTCCACATTTCTCAGTCTTTTAGACGAGATCAAGTGTAATGTTTCATATTTGGTATTTGATTTTATCAATTTAATATTAAATATATTTTAGCTTTTGAGAAATTTAATATTTTAAAAAAATTCAACATCCGCATCTAAAATTTTAAAGAGTTCAGATCTTTAAAGATAATGTACTTACCTACCTATGATGTTTTTGTTTCTTTACCGGTAGGTTCATAAAGTTACATAAAATAACATATAACAATTTATTTATAAAGACATAAATATCATAACAATCCATTGTATGTGAGTCGATGACTTTTCTTTTATAAAGTCATAAGAGATGATTGACACATATTCTATTAAAAAAATACACAAATAATTCATAATCTAGTCGATATATTGTTTCAAATATTTATATACTAAATTCATAATTGGATATAATTTTATTATTACACATTCATATTTTTTAATAATATTCATTGTACATTGCACAGATGGTATGCTAGTTGCATGGATATCACCAAAGTTGTTCATATCCATTTTGGTATATATCATTCTGTAAAATTAGGATCACTAACTTTTCGGTGTTTAAAATTTTCATTAAGTTAATAAAAACAAAAAAACATATCGAGCTGGCTTCTCCAATCGAACCTTGATCATCTGTTCTATTGATAACCTATCGAGGATGTCACATTCCGGGTCATTCGGCTATGTATCGAATTGGCGAGAGAAAGATGAGCCGAAATTGTTGAGCGAACATTTGGAGAGACGGAAAAAGTATTTTTCAGTCATGATGAGGCAGGTTTTTAGGGATAGAGAAAGCGATTCTTGGGGAGATTATAGTTTTTGGACGTGTGAGAGAAAGATTAGAGATTCTTGGAGAGAGAGAGAGGAGATTCAACGCTCTTGTAGAAATTAAATATATTAAAAAAAAATCAAAGTCCACATCCAAAATTTTAATGAGTTCAAATCTTTAAAAATAATGCATTTATCGGCCTATGATGTTTTGTTTCTTAACAGGTGGATTCATAAAGTTACATATAATAACATATAACAGTGCATTTCGAAATACGTAAATATCATAACAATCCATCATATATCAGTCGATGATTTTTCTTTTATAAAGTTATAACACCCGAACCAGAAGGGTCAAGATGTTACGAACACACGCGAAAGAAGAAAATGCGAAAGAATTTTTTTTCAAATAAATGGTCTATTTAGACTAGATAAGTCAAAAGGATGTTGCATTAACCAGTTAAATATCAAAAAATTCAACTGTTTGACTAGTAGAGATCAATAAAAACATACAAGTAGAATAAGACTAGTCAATCTTTTCAAAATAAAGATAATCAATTCACAAAAGCTCTAATTGGCCACAAGCATATACATAACCACATTCAATAATCAACAAAAGCATAGAAAGCAACAATAATTCGGTTGACCACCACAAAAACAAAATAGCGGAAGCACGTGCATTCAATAGTTTGACCATCCTCGAGAAACGCAAAATATTGGTTAACTACATAAATAGAGTTCCCATTGGTCCATGTCCGTCACCTGTCTTTAATCATTACCTGAAAATAATTTGAAGAATGGGGGTTTAGTGCCAGACAACACTCAGTGGGCATATTCATACATATTTGTCCAATATTTTACAATAAGAAATCATAATTTCATATTTGACATGGCATAAACCATACGCTCAATAATTGTAGTGAAGACCGATCCTAATGTGATCACATGTTCTATCATATTCATAAACATATCGGAATTCCTCATACGAGTCGTGTCAATCCACATTGAGCAATATAAGCATAATATATTTTCATAATTGGACGAAAAGCAATTGTAAACATTTTTGAAAAGGTTTTAGTAAGTAAACTCCCTTATATCTATTAGAAGATGTCGCTTTAAACATAAACTTGCGTCCTAAGCTTGATATCCCGGATTAGGATCTACATACAAAGACTATGTCTTAGAAACGTATTAAAGTCATAAACCTATTCAATAACGTAAGTAAGTTCATATTGCTCAAGTTTCTAAAAACGAGAGCGTGCTAGGACAATATGAAATTTAGGGAATCCTGGCTTAAGAATTATATGGAGTCATTGATCAAACAAAATAAATGCATTAAACAAAAGGAATTAGAATATGTATAGATATTAGATAATTACTAACTACGTCATAAAATAAATCTTTTAATTAAATAAATGAATAAAAGGGCAAGATAGAAGAAAGTAAAAATAAAATACACATATAAAAAAGAAATTAAATTGTAGGTTAAAGGGTTTGAACCCGCGACCTCTTGTACAAAAAGTGGAATCTCCTGCCACTAGACCACGAAAAGAAGTAAATAACTAGATGCAAATTGATTTTACTAAATAGAGACATAAACTGTTGTACAAAATTTGGATAAAATGTGCATGAAAATTATTTGAACCTTGAACCTCCAAGATTGTAAACTAAAACTGAATCACTAGACCAAATAAGTATTTCAAAAATAACATCATTCATCTTTTAATTATTAAGGTCATTAAGTTAGTAGTTAAAACAAATTAAATGTATAAAAATGTGCTTAAAAGGTTTCAAATCCTAGTCTACTAATACTGCTCCCAACAACAATTCACTAGGCTAAGCACAAAACTTGATTACATATTTAGACTTTTAATTAAATAACATAAAACTGTCACTTGGATAAACAAAACACTTAAACTTTAAGTGGAGGGTTTTCAACCCTTATCATATGGCATTCCCGAAACTTGTTCAAACCCTTTTGGTACATTTTAATATTAACACTTTGTAACTTAGTCAGAATCTTTTTATTTACTTATTTATTTATTTATTTACATTTTAAAGAAATAAGATTAAATACAAGGGCTTCGAAAAAGAAGTTTGTGCATAAACCATTTCTGAAAAATATAGTTTGCTTTAACTTCATACTTAGCATAAATCTTTACAAAGAGAAAATAAAGAAACAACACACACTACTCACGCACACAACACAACAAAATTCCAAAGTTTTGCCATTTTCTTTTACTCGTTCTACTTCATGGGTGAATATATTAAACACTAAAAATACATTTAAAGATAATACTTAAAATTATTAACTAAAACAGCCACCAAAATCAAAGTATGAACTAAAAAAATGAAATAAAGAAATGAAACCAAATAAATGAGTGAGGTTCTACAAGGCTATAATTCATCCCATTTCTAGATCTAAAGATCGATCTTAAACCTCAATATATAAAAAAAATCGAAGAAAAATGGGAGAAAGAAGAAAAGAGGGTCCGAAAATAGCATTTTCTTGAAAATACAAAATCACCGGAGAGAACACGGTGGGCGGCGCCGGCGAGAGTGATCCCAAAAATGGAGGACGAGAGAAAAACAGGAAGTGGAGAGAAGAAGAAGAAAGGGACGGACCTTCTTGAAGGTGAGGCAAAATGATCCCCAAATGAGATGTGGGGGTATTTATACCCCCACTTTTATATTTTAGTTTAGGAAATAAATTATATTTTGATCAATTGAACTCCTAATTAGGTGATATAAACTTCTATGGGTTCGTAACGACGAGCACTATCATTTAGCATGCTCGCTCAACTCGTTCTGATAAGAAAAAGTGTCGAGAAATAATTAAAATTGATGGTGGACTAAAAAGCCCACTAATTGGGCCTTTGAAAAATAATAGCTTAAACTTCTAGTTTTGAGCTTAAATTTCTAGTTGATGAGCCTTAGTGGAAAATTAAATAAAATTGGAATTGGCTCATCTCAACATTAGGAGTTGGGTATTACAAATCTACCTTCCCTCCCTAAAAGAATTTCATCCCAAAATTCAAGTACCTTCTAGGAATAGGTTTGGGTATTGCCTCTTGATCTCTTCTTCATTTTTCCACATGGCTTCACTCTCTCCATGTCTACTCCACTGTATTTTCACTAGCACTGTTTTTTTATTTCGCAACTTCTGAACCTTGCGATCGAGAATAGCTATTGGAGTTTCTTGGTAAGAGAGGTCAAGATTTACCTCCACATCGTCATCGTGAATGGTGTGGCTTGGATCAAAAAAATATTTACGCAACATTGACACGTGGAAGACATCATGCACTCCTCTAAGTATTGGTGGCAAGGCAAGTTTGTAAGCGACTTCTCCTACTCGCTCAAGAATCTCATAAGGCCCGATGAAACGTGGTCTCAACTTTTCCCTTTTTCCAAAATAGACTATTCCCTTGATCGGGGATATCTTACGAAATACTTTATCCCCTACCTCAAAGTGAAAATCTCTATGATGTTTTGCATATCACATTTGTCTGTCCTGAGCTTCTTTAATTCTTACTCTTATTTTGTTAGCAGTTTTCTCTATAGCTTGCACCAAATCTGGGCCCAAAATCTTTCGTTCTCTGACTTCATCCTAATAAAGTGGCGATCTACATCTGCAATCATATAATGCCTCGTAAGGTGCCATCCTAATAGATGTCTGATAATCGTTGTTGTATGCAAATTCCACTAAGGGTAAGTAGTCCTCCCACCTTCCACCATGATCTAAAACTACGGTTCTCAACATATCTTCAAGCGTTTGTATGGTCCTTTTAGATTGACCATCTGTTTGAGGATGAAAACAGTGCTGAAATTCAGTCTAGTTCCCATAGCATCCTGTAAGCTCCTCCAAAATCTTAAGGTGAACCGTGTATCTTGATTTGATGTAATAGAAATTGGGACCCCATATAAACGAACAATCTCCTTGATGTATATTTGAGCTAGCTCATCTAGTCCCAATTTAAGTCGTATTGGCAAGAAATGTGCTGATTTGGTCAGTCGATCGATAATGACTCAGATTATTTGGTTATTGTGCACTATTTTTGGTAACCCAATGACGAAGTCCATCGTAATGTGTTCCTATTTCCATTCAGGGACTTCAAGTTAGTTCAAAAGTCCAGCAGGTCGTTGGTGTTCTGTCTTTATCTTTTGGCAAACCAATCAATGTTCTACAAATGTTGCAATATCCTTCTTCATGCCCTTTCACCAGAAAGTCTCTCTCAAGTCTCGATATACTTTCGTTCCTTCGGGATGAGTAGTGTATGGTGTGCAATGGGCTTCTGTAAACATATCTTGTTTCAGATCATAATTTTACGGCACACAAAGTCTATTTCTATACATAAGTGCTTGATCACCTACTACAACAAATCCTTGATTGTCCTCGGTGTTAACTTTTTCCTGTATTTTTTCAAGGAATTCATCTTTTTATTAAGCTTCAATAATACGAGTTCTTAGGCTAGGTTTCACTATAAGGGTTGCGATGCGGGCCTCTATGTTATCTAGCGGGACTACCACTTCTAAATTCATTTCCGAAAATTCTCTAATCACGTGTTCTTGCTGAGTTAAGAGGCAACTCATTGATGACCTATTCTTCCTGCTCAAAGCATATGCTACGACATTTGCCTTCCTAGAGTGATAAATAATGGTGCAATCATATTCTTTCACAAGCTCTAACTATCATCTTTTTCTCATATTGAATTCTTTTTGTTCAAAGAAGTACTTCAAATTTTCATGATTTGTATAGATCTCACACTTTCCCAATAAAGATAGCGTCTCTAGATTTTTAATGCATGAATAAAAGCTGCAAGTTCCAGATCATGGGTAGGGTAATTTGCTTCATGAGGTTTAATTTCCTAGAAAAATAAGCTATAATCTTCCTATTTTGCATCAGCACACATCCTATGCCTTGCAAAGACGCATCAATATAAACAACAAACCCCTCTGCTCCATCTAGAATTGTCAACACAGAGGCAGTTACCAATCTCCTCTTGAGTTCTTGAAAGCTCTCTTCACAATCTCGTGTCCAGTTGAACTTCACTCATTTCTTCAATATCTGCGTCATGAGTTTTGCAATCTTGGAAAATCCTTCAATAAATCGTCTGCAATAGTCTGCAAAGCCTAAAAAGCTGCGAATTTCTCCTATATTAGTAGGAGACTTCCAATTATTTATGGTTTCTACTTTGGATGGGTCTACCTTGATCCCTTGAGCTGAGACTATGTGCCCTGGAAAGATAACTTCGTCTAACCAGAATTCACATTTACTGAACTTAACATACAACTTCTCTTTCCTTAGTGTCTCCAATACTACTCTTAAGCATTACCCATGTTGCTTCTCATCTCTAGAGTAGATAAGCACATCATCAATGAATATTGACATAAACATATCTAAATATGGATGAAAAACTCTATTCATCAAATTCATGAGCACTGTTGGTGGATTACTTAAACCAAATGACATTACAATAAATTCATAATGACCATAACGTGTTCGAAAAGCTGTCTTTGGTATGTCCTCCTTCTTGATTTTCAGTTGATGGTAGCCAGATCTCAAATCGATTTTGGAGAAGACTTTTGCACCATTTAGTTGATCAAACAGGTCATCGATTCGAGGTAATGGGTACTTGTTCTTAACTGTCAGTTTATTCAACTCCCTATAGTCGATGCACATGTGCAATGATCCATGATTCTTCTTAACGAACAACACAGATGCTCCCTACAGTGAAACAATAGGCCTTATAAATCCATTGTCTAACAACTCTTACAATTGAACTTTTAACTCTTGGAGTTTCTTTGGAGCCATTCGATATCGTGCCTTTAATACTGGAGCGGCTTCAGGTAGAAGATCAATGGTTAACTCTATTTGTCTGTCAGGTGCTAAACCTGGTAGCTCATCAGAAAATACATCCTTGTACTTATGGACAACGGACACATTGTCGATAGTCACTCCTCTGGGTTTTTTCTCTATCAAACTTACTAGAAAAGCCTGGTATCCTTTCTTCCTAGTCATCTTCATTGTTTTCATGGCTATTATCACGGAAATCCTAGCATTTACTTTTGACCCATAAACAGTGAACTCTTTCTCATCCGGTGTTTGAAGTGTTACTTATTTCTCATGGCATCAAATTGTTGCATGGTTAGCATTAAGCCAATCCATCCCCAAGATAACGTCAAAATCATTCATCTCTAGCACATGCAGATTTGTTTTAAGATGGTTATTATCGAAATTTAAATATACCCCAACACATACCATGCTAGCCACAAGGATTCTTCCTGAGGGTACACTTACTTCTAAAGGTTCTCCTAAGATTTCCGCTGGAATTCCCAATTTCCCATAGGTTCTAGCAGATCTAAAAGAATGTGTTGCTCTAGTGTTAAAAATGGCAATCATTGGTTGTGCTAATAATTTTGATCATACCTTCTATGTTCCCGGTGCTTGTGCTACTTGATGATGGTTCAACACAAAATCTCGTGCATTCCTTGGAGATTTTTGTCCTGGATTATTTCTTTGATTAGCTCTCAAATTATTTCCTTAATTGTTACTCCTGTTTCTAGGACAACTGAAAGTGTTGTGGCCCGGTTGCTTGCACCAGTAGCATACATTCTTTCCCATGAGACATGCCCTGTGGTACCTCTTGTTGCATGATTGGCAGAGTGGTTTCTCCATTTGTCTTTTAGGGTTTGTGCTTACCCCCGACCTTGTCTACTTATTATTTTTACATTCACTCTGGTTTACGTTCTCCCATTTTCTCTTCCCTTTCGAATTGTGATTCTTTCTCTCTCCTGTCAGAATTAGCGATTCGATATCTTGAGCTCTACTAAGAGTTTCTGCATAAGTGGCAATTTCCCGCCCAGCAATGGGAATTACAATCTCAGTCCCCAAGCCTTTTCTGAAATAGAGCGCTCTCTTCTCATCTGAATCCACTAAATGTGGAGCATAGCGAGAGAGTTGGTTGAACTTTTTGTCATATTCATCCACGGTGAGATTTCTTTGTTTGAGATAGGTGAATTCATTTTCCTTTCGCTCTCGAAAACTATCCGGTATATATTTATCCACCACAACCTATTTGAAGTCTTCCCATATGAGAGCATCGAGTTCTTCGGGTGACATAGTTCTAGTGTGGGATCCCCACCAGTAATCAACATCTCCAAAGAGTTGATAAATTGCACATGCCACGCGGTGTGCATCACTGCAAACTATGTGCGTGAAAACTCAATCCAATTTATGTAGCTAAAGCTCCGCTTCTAATGGCTCCCATTGCCTATTGAAGCTTGGTGCTTGGTGTCGCCTAAAGAGTTTGATAACTTCAGCAGTATCATTTATTGGAACATTTTGAGCACGTGGTTGACGTCCTCTAGGTAGCATCCTATATTCGTATTTTATGTAAGAAACATTAATGGCTATCATAATTTATTAACATAAACAAAGCATAAGTCAAGAAAATGAAATTTTTTTCATCATGCCATAACATACAAGTAGCATAGCTCGAAGCTATGACTAATATGACACAAGAGATGGCTATACATCATAATCCTAAGAGTCACAAAACAATATATGAGCTACATGCTAGGCCAATACTAACCTACCTCGAAAGGTGGAATACAAAAAGATCTCCTACCTCAAAAGACATGTAATACTTCTATATGCACATACATGATACTATATATAGACAAAAGGTGCGCCTACATCTAGGGCTTAAACATTATCCGCGCCGATGATGAACTCCTCAGGGTCCTCCTCGGGATCCTCCTCGTCCTCTGGATATGGAATCAGAACCTGTGTAGGGACTGCTGCGAGCTGTAAGACTACCCCAGTTGCATGTGTGGGAGCAGAGACTGACATTGGAGGTGTTGTATAGATAAGATGCACATAATCTGGCCCAATGACTAGAGCTGGTGCTTGAACAAATTATGGGGGTTAACCCTACAATTCCCACCTATAGAAGATCCGTGATGCAAAGTTCGGATAAGTGACGATATACTGGAAGGTCGTCGAGTAGTAATAAGTGGAGTCTGCCATCACTCAAGCAGCATAAGGAACCCAATCTGCTGGTAGGATGTATAGTAATCGCATGGAAGTCTCTCATCCATCGACTCCAGCGAGCGTGTCACGGACTGCGAACCACATCTCTGTCATGCGGGCGATGTGCTGGCCTACATTGTCTGTCGGGCGACACACATAAGTATGATACTCTCGTAGTCGGCGAACTGGTAAAGGTGGTGGTCCTATCCTCTTCCTAGTTGTCTGTCTAATACTGCTCCCAACAACAATCCACTCGGCTAAGCACAAAACTTGATTACATATTTAGACTTTTAATTAAATAACATAAAACTGTCACTTGGATAAACAAAACACTTAAACTTTAAGTAAAGGGTTTTCGACCCTTATCATATGGCATTCCCGAAACTTTTTCAAACCCTTAGGGTACATTTTATAAGAGATGATTGGCATGTATTATATTAAAAAAATATATATAAATAATTCATAATTCAGTCGATATAATTCATATATTTATATACTAAAATCATGATTGGAAATAATTTTATTATTATACATTCATATTTTTTAATAATATTCATTGTACATCGCACAGGTGGTATGCTAATTGCATGGATATCACTAAAGTTGTTCGTATCCATTTTGGTATACATCATTCCATAAAATTAGGATCACTAACTTGTCAGTGTTTAAAATTTTCATTAATTTAATAAAAAAAACATATTACGCCGGTTTCTCTAATCGAACCTTGATCGTCTGTTCTATTGATATCCTACCCAGAATGTCACATTCCAGGTCATCCGGTAATGTACCGAATTGGCGAGAGAAAGATGAGTCGGAATTGTTGAGCGGACATTTGGAGAGGCGGAAAAGGTATTTTTCAGCCATGATGAGACAGGTTATTGGGGATAGAGAAAGCGATTCTTGGAGAGATTTGAGTTTTTGAACGTGTGAGAGAAAGATTAGAGATTCTTGAAAAGAGATGAGATTCAACGCTCTTGTAGAAATTAAATATATTAAAAAAAAATTCAAGGTCCACATCCAAAATTTTAATGAGTTCAAATCTTTAAAGATAATGTATTTACCGACTTATGATATTTTGTTTCTTTACATGTGGGTTCATAAAATTACATGTAATAACATATAACAGTCTATTCAGAAAGACGTAAATATCACAACAATCTATAATATATGAGTCGATGATTTTTCTTTTATAAAGTCATAATAGATGCTTGACACATATTCAATTAAAAAAATACACAAATAATTTATAATCCAGTCGATATAATTCATATATTTATATAGTAAATTCATGATTGGATATAATTTTATTAAATATATATATATATATATATATATTAATAATATTCATTGTGCATCACTACACACTTAGTCTAAATTTGATTTGTCAGCATCATACACCTTCACGGCATCCTCAAAAAGTGCACCAATCTTCTTCTTCTTCTCCTCCTCCTCCTCCTCCTCCTCCTCCTCCTTCTTCTTCTTCTTCTTCTTCTTCTTCTTCTTCTTCTTCTTCTTCTTCCTCGCACAAGTTGGGATATGTTTCATTATCATCTCCCAATCTTTAAATGTCATTCTAGTATGACTGGCCATATAATCAGCTATTGCAATCTCACTCTCTATTCTACGAACCACTTGAACCTCTGGGTATCTAGTCTTGACTTCCTCAATTGCCCTAATCAAAGATACAAACATGTTTCTCTTCAACAAACTACTAGGCAAATTTTCATTCAACATTACAACCATTTCAGTATTATTATTGATGGAAAATTCCCTTTTCATCCCCAACTTCAATCCAAATCATAAACTCATGAGAACCAAATATAGTTTAGATTCGACCATATCCACAAATGGTGGACTGCAATCATGCCTTGTTAGAAAAGGCTTTGCACTAACAAAGCAAACATTTTCTTCGTCTCTCTAGGAGAACGTGGTTGCTCTACCAAAACTAGGTCTGGTTCCCATTGTCACATTGACTTCTCCCTTGTAGGAGTCATTGACAATGATGGTTTATGCATCGGGGTGGCATGTCCTTATATTTAAGGGAAAGAAATTAAAATACTCGAATTCTTTAACAAAAAAGCCATTTACTCAACTCCTTACCTATATCCAAGAATTACCCAACTTTAGTGTAAAGTCTCTAAAATACCCTAAAAAAATTGTCACATGTGTGTTTCTTACATATTCTTACACGTATATTTTAATTATTTAAAAACCATGACAAAAGTACATAGAAAGTAACATTTTTGTAATCTCATACTTTAATACACATGATGGATGTAACAAAGGCATGTGAGATTGAAGACTTCTCATTGGATGAAAAATCACGTCATATTTACATAATTGGATACTGCCCAAATCCTGATCTAAATATATGCCGGTATTCAAGCTGTATCACATTCTACCGGCTATTATTCGAGCGGTATTTCGGTTTTTTGAGCTGTATTTGATTATCTTCACATGTGAATATTATCTTATTCACATGTGAATAGTCTTGTTTGATTTATCTTTTTTCTTACACGTTTGTACTTTGATGTGCAACTAAATATTGAAAGAAGTACATAGAAAATGACATGTTTATAATCTCATACTTTAATACACATGATGGATATAAAAGAGGTAAGTGAGATTGAAGATTTCTCATAGGATACTGCCAAAATACCCTTCTGAATATCGACCAGTATTCGAGCGGTATTGAGCAGCATACTATTATCTTCACATGTGAATACAGTCTTACCGGCTCCAAAAACGACATGTTTGTAATTTCATACTTTAATACAAATGATGGATGTAAAAGAGGCAGGTGAGATTGAAGACTTTATCTTGGATGACTTCAATTCAACATTAATATACATGATATTGCACACATTAATTCCAAACAAACACAAAACATGCCAATATCTAGTAAAAGATAGAAGCAATCCTCATGTCGTATTACATAAAAATATGACAGGTATCAGAATGGTATTCGATTAGAATCAAGCGGTGTCAAGCGATATCTGAGCGGCATCTTCATTACCGCTCTCCCATTTTATCATGATTACGTTTGTATTATTCAATGTTTTCGTTGATAATATTTTTTTAGTTTATAGATGGATCAGTGGCAAAGTATCATTTTAAGATACGGTGGGCAATGCCAAAATTCTGATTATGAAAGCAATGATGAGCAACTTGCACACATTCCAGATGAACTCATATCATTGACCACGTTAATCCAGTTCATCAGTTACATCATGCGATCCAATTCATTAGGTGCAAAGTGCCTCATATATTAGTTATCACGTACTCGATATGGTAGAATATTGACGTTCTCTCTTGAGTACTGACCAAGATTTCCAAGGGTTGTGCATTCAAGAAGGGGAATCGATTGTGTATGTTGTTGACAAAGCACAAATTGACATTAAGCCAAGCTCCCAACAAGAACTGTACATGCCGTCAATGGATTACTTGATTCCTTTGTTTGATAACTGTGAGACACAATACTCACAGTTTGATTATTCACTTGGCAACATTGACAATTTTGTCTCAGCTAGTTATTATAGTGACCCGCATTGCAGTGGTAGTGGAAATATTCTAACTACCACTGCATATCATGAGTACGCAGGTAACAGTGGAGGCAACGACTCACAGTAGTATGTAGGTGATGGTATAGGCAACCCCTTATAGGAGTATGCAGGTGACAGTAAAGACAACCCCTCATACAAGTACACGGGAGACGGTGGACGTTATGGTCAGGAAAATGAAGATGATAAGGATGATGATGATAAATATGAGGATGGGGATGAAGATGATGAGAAAGATGAAGCTGAAAATGCTGATTTTGTCAATAGATTTACCACTATGTTTGCAGAGTTTGTTGCTTCTCCATTTCAAAAGGTGCTTCGAGCACCTTTTGTTCAAATCTCCCCAGTAATGGAAGTCGTCCGACTCTCAACAATGTTTCCCTAATCGACAACAAGACCTTCGGCATATAGTAGAGATTGACAATCGTGGTCGTTGCTTGCATATCTAAGCTCTTCCACATCCAAGAAGCCTAAAAAAAAGAAAAAACAAATAAGAGATGTAAATAATCATCATAAACCCATAAGTAAACACTGAATACCGTTGGTTTAAGAAAATCACATTCGAATACCTCTCGTGGTTTATGGGGAATATATATCCAGGGCCGACTGGACCATGATTCCAATAAGGCGGCTGCCTCAGGCCCCTGAAAAAATTAAGGCCATGAATATCCATATGTCTTATTATATATTTGTATGTATATGTAAAACACTTGTTTTAATATTTTGTATGATTGTTTATAGTAGCACCCTTTAGATTTTTTTTTTCATTTTACAAGTTCACGTAGGTTCGAGTTACTATCACTTCTTTTTAGTTATTTTTTTTTGTTTTCAATAATTTTTTTAGACTAATTTAATTAGCCACACATATAATCCTTACCGCCCATATTACCCACACATATAATTCTTTACCACCCGTGTTTAAAGAAAAAAAGACCCTTACAAATAAAGGTAAATGTCCATGTAAACACATAAATATAAACATGCATATTCCAATAAAAAACGATTGAAACAAAAGTGAAAACTAAAAAAATTATGCTCTCTTGTTGCGAAACAACAATGATGACTCCATTTTTTCACTTTATTCCATCTTTATGTTTATTGAGTTTTTAACTTCTTTGTTTTTTAATATTTTGTTTTAGATTATATTGATTTTATCTAATTATTAATTAGTTATTGTCGGTTGATTATTGAAATATCTATTTTGAAATTTTATTTTTAATTTTTTGTATTTAATATTGTAATATTGGTTGAATAGGTTTATGAAAATCATGTTATAGAAAGTTTGAAAGTGGATAATAATAATAATAATAATAATAATAATAATAATAATAATAATAATAATAATAATAATAATAATAATAATAATAATAATAATAATAATAATAATAATACACTTGATAAATTCGTTACTGAAAATAAAAATGACGGCACAACAAGATGGTTCATTGAAAGAACAAAATCAACTTGAGGAAGAAACACATGTGGATACCACTATTAATAATGAAAATATAAAAAATGAAATTTTTGTAGAGAATATGTCAAAAATTGTAGAACATCCAATACAACATCTAGAAATATATATGATCATGCACAATGGAATAACATTGATACAAAACTGGGAGATTTAATAGTTAAAACTTGTGAGTAATTTGTTTAAATATATACAACATCTAGAAATATATATGATCATGCACAATTTGTTTTACAAAACTCTAGAGATATTGAATAACACCCAAATTAAAAAATAATATTTTAATTCATTACTTTTAAAGTTCATGTTTAATTTGCAACTATGTCCAAAGTTCATGATTTTTAACATAAATAACTCTTATATATTTGTCTATTGATAATATTTATTCTTTCTCTACCACCACAACTTTTCCATTCTTTTTTTTCAACTGCAAAAATAAATTCATGTTCAATTAAATCAAACTAAATATTTGTGTTTATGAACTTATTTTCTTAAATTGATTTTCTGTTTAAAAAAATGAAGGATTTTTACAATTTGGTTCCGAAGATCGGAAGATGAGATGATGAATTATATTTATTTGTCTTTTTTCATGAAAAGAAGTTGAGAACCTAAATGAAAAAAAAATAGGGGCTATGAAGAGGAAAAAATAGAATATTTATAAAATATTTGTTTATTTTTAATTTTGGTGGTTATAAATAGAAAATTTGTGGTTATGTATAAATTACCCTTTTTCATTTTCTGGTAACTTCCCCGAGAGTCCAACCCAATCCTACTAATTTACAATTGGGCCGGGCCATAGTATATCATAGCCTGTCTGTATAATTTAAGCTCAACTAATCTTGCTTTGAAGAATACAATTAAAAAAAAAGACAATTTTAACATTTTATTAAATATTAATACATTTTATATTATTTAAAATGATAGTTTTTGGTCAAATAGTCAAATTATTACCTTTCTGTTATTTTGTGGATTCCCTAAGTTTTTGTACTATTTTAAAAAATATTTATTTCTATAAATTTAAAAATGCTATAACGGAAAAATAATGTTAAAATTAATATTATAGATCATTTTCTAGGTTGTATGGTATAAGGTTTTGATATGTTTAATTGTTATAATTATATATAAGATATTAATATTATAATTATTTTGGTGTATAAAAATATATGCAATATATATGCATTAATAATATATTGTTTGGTTAGGTGTATTAAGATTCTTCATAAAAGTACAATTTCTAAAATAATTTTTAATTAGTTACCATATATTGTGTATGTATTATATAATATGATTTTAATTAATATAGATAGGGGCATTTTAGTCCGAGACGTTTAAATTATATTTGATATTACATATCACATCTCCAGGGTGTGATACATGCATATGTAATCACACATAAATGGACAACACATGTCGGGTCCTTATATAATAATAAGCTTTGATTTTGCAAACAAACACTATATTAGGGTGTCATATGCTCATATGTATCTATCATCCTCTTATACTACCTATAAAACAAGCTCTTGGGTATTTGGGGAGAGTGTGATTAACTTAATTAATTTATCACAAGTAATAGGGTTTTAGACTTTTATTAAACAAGGGGAGATTTAATATTTATTTTATTTCATTTTTACGAGGATGACCTGCATCTGTTACCTAGAATATGTACTGGGTAAATTTCGCTCATGTGTAGTAGCATATAAACCACACCAATGATGTAAACCGTATTAGAGGATATTTTTTTATCATACAGAAAAGTACAAAAGAGTTTATTCTCCACAAATAAGGTAAGAAAAGCTGAAATGATGATGAATCGATAGAGGATATATCTGGTGTCGTATATATGCAAACTAAAATTAATGGAATAAATTATATTGGTATTAATGGGAATGTGTTCCACCTAACACCACTGATATTGTGGGGTTTGAGTCTGTAAATCATTTAGAATTGTTTTAAATTTTCAACAACAAATTAAACCCACCAACTTTGTCATAATCCCTAAAATTAAATCACACACACACACACACACGTCGAAATTGAATGAAACAAAAGGATGACTTTTGTAGAGGCCAATGGGTAGGTTGTCTCTCTTTGAACAACCTTATCTTTTCCTTTAATTCTAAAGAACGCACTTCCACAAATTAAAGTGATGACGCATTTACACTTTTATTTTCTAAACTTTAATATATTTTCTTGTTCCTCACAATTCTACAAACTTACCACTTATGTAATACGTTAAAATGCTATCACTTTGCATTTTTGCACCTTATAATTTACTTTTAATTAACTCATATTATAGAACATTCAAGCTAAGCGTGTCAATTTTCTCAACTTGTGGCTTAATTGCTTGGTATTAATTTTCTCATTGTGCATTAATTATTTCTTAATTTTTAGTTGGTTCGAGTACATTTATGGAGATGGGATGAGTAAATATTAATATAATCTGAAGTGTGAAATTTTAATTTTATTTCGGATGAAGGAAATTAATTAGACAAAATGAGTAATTTAATTTCTCTCACCGTGTATGTCTAAATTCTAATGTTGTTCAAATTAATATGATCAACTGATTGGCTCAACTAAGAACTGAGCTGATGGTGGGAAATTCTTATTGGATGATCACTGATCAGAATTGTTAGTCATATCAATCAATTTGTTTTTTTTATTATTTTTATATTTTTAAGGAATTTTGAATTTGGTACTCGATCATTTCATATACCTATCTAGCTAGGTAGTCGAACTTGTAAAAAAAAAAGAAAAACTTTAAGCATATATAATAATTAGCTAAAAATCTATATATACTGTCATTATTTTACACAGTATTAAAGCTCAAGTGCAAATATATTCTATTTGATAAAGTGAATCCAAAACTGTTGTATCTGTACGTCATTACACGTTAATTAGGATTTGCATATTAATGAGCGCACGAAGCCCATATAAGTTCGCTTAACTATATATATATATATATATATGGATGGGTTAAAATATGAATCAAATTCTATATAGGAACTAGGAATCAATAATAATCACCCATCTTCATAATTTGAATGGTCAAGATTAAATGTGGGATTTAGGGATCTAATTGCAAAAGACTTGTCTCTTCAAATTCTTTTGGATGTCATAGGGGTAAAATTGTACAACTAAAATCCCCATATCTTGGAAGCAATGACTGAGAATCATAATACATATGGAAACTCTTTCGTAATAACTACCTTCACACACCAAATTTAATTAATACGTCTCTTCAATTTCATCTCATCTGCAAACCTAGTAAAAGAAATAGCAAATCCTTCCGTTCATTAGAGACAGAGACGATACCACTCATCCCTATAGTAGCACGTGAGGGATGATTGTAACTCGGTTTGGTTGTGCCCAGTTTCAGTTAGAGAGTAATTTTCAAGTTACCAAATTTTAAGGTTATCATTAGCAATTCTAATAATGATTATTAGCAATAATGAGTATTATGTTAGACAATATTAGGAGGGCTAATAGCAAATTTGTTATTGTAATATTTACTTGCATATTATGTTATGTTTTCCAAGTTAGCAAATGTTAATGATATCATTAGCATTGTTAATATGTGCTATTAGCATGTGATGAATGATTGCAACTCGATTTAGTTGTGCCCTATTTCGGTTAGAGAGTAATTTTCAATTTAGCAAATGTTAAGGATATCATTAGCATTTCTAATAATGACTATTAGCAAATCATGTTTAATATGTTAGACAAGATTAAGAGAGCTGATAGCAATTTTGTTATATTATTATTTACTTGCATCTTATGGTATGTTTTCCAAGTTAGAAAATGTTCATAATACCATTAACATTGTTAATATGTGTTATTAGTATGTGAGAATGATTGCAACTCGATTTAGTTGTGCCTTGTTTCGATTAGAGAGTAGTTTTCAAGTTAGCAAAATTTAAGGATATCGTTAGCATTTCTAATAATTACTATTAGCAAATCATGTTTATTATGCTAGACAAGATTAGGAGAATTGATAGCAATTTTGTTATAGTATTGTTTACTTCCATCTTATGGTATGTTTTCCAAATTAGAAAATGTTCATGATACCATTAGCATTGTTAATACGTGTAATTAGCATGTGATGGTTGATTGCAACTCAGTTTACTTGTGACCTCTATCGGTTAGAAATTAGTTTTCAAGGTAGAAAATTTTAAGGATATTGTTAGCATTTTTAATAGTGACTATTAGCAAATAATGTATATTATGTTAGACAAGATTAGGAGGGCTGATAACATATTTGTTATAGTAATATTTACTTACATATTATAATATATTTTCCAAGTTTATTAGCAAATGTTAATGATACCATTAACATTGTTAATATTTGTTATTCGCATGTGATGCATGATTGCAACTTAGTTTACTTGTGCCATGTATCGGGTATAAAATAGTTTTTAAGGTAGCAAATTTTAAGGATATCGTTATCATTTTTAGTATTGACTATTAGCAAATCATGTTTATTATGATAGACAATATTCAGAAAATGGTAGCAATTTTTTTATAGTATTGTTTATTTGCTTCTTATGGTATGTTTTTCAAGTTAGAAAATGTTAATAATATCATCAGTATTGTTGTTAATATGTGTTATTAGCATGTGATGGATGATTGCAACTCAATTTACTTATGCTCTGTATCAATTATTGATTAGTTTTAAGGTAGCAACTTTTTAAGGATATGATTAACATTTTTAGTATTGACTATTAACAAATTATGTTTATTATGTCCACAAAATTAGGAGACCTTATAGCAATTTTGTTATAGAATTATTTACTTGCATCTTATGGTATGTTTTCCAAGTTAGAAAATGTTAATGATATAATTAGCATTGTTAGTATATGTTATTAGCATGTAAGGGATGATTGCAACTCAGTTTACTTGTGGCTAAATGTTATTTAGGTGTGGATTGAACGGATGATCATGGAAAGAAGAGCAAATCACAAAAAGAGGTCAAAGATATTTAATAGTTTAAGAAATTATTATTGAATTTATAATAACTATGAAGCACATTGCAATACATTTTAACACCATGTTGATCATATTATTTTTCTTAATTTTATACATGAACATGTCGATGATGCCAATTATAATAAGATGTGTTTAACAATTGATTTAATTGAATGCTATTACTCAATCATAATGATGAATTTATTTCAAATTGCAGTACTCTATTTTATTTTAGTAATGTATTATACTATTACATTTAATATTAGAAAATTAAATTATCACTATGTTATTTTTGACGAGTCCACAACTATTATTAGCAAAAATAAATTGAAATATGTTTTAAAATTTGCATGCCATTTTTTAGTTCGTCTATAAAAGTTAAATTTATTTAAGCTAATTATTTATTTATTGTTAGTAAATATTTGAATGCATATTTTTAATATGACCATTTTATGTTAGTTTTAAATGTTCGATTAACTTAACATAGACTAAGATTGAAGACTATGTTTTCATTTTATCTAATGTGCAGATACTTCTAAAGAATGGAAGAGCCACGTGAATAGAGACATACGAGAGAGATTTTAAATTATGATTCAGATAGCGACGACTTTGCAAACGAGATTAGGATAAAGATACCTAATGATGCAAATGTTGTTGATGTCATAGGAGGTGTAGAACATATGACAAACAAGATTCCTGACAGAGTGATGCACAAGTTTGGAATATTGGGTTCAACAGAATCCTAAGCTTGAGCATTAAGGATTCCATTAAATATATTTATGGTTATATATATCGTAATTTTTTGTAATTTTTCTTAAGGATTATGTGCATTTTTTAATTTTGAAAAGAAATTTTACTATTTTTGCTAATATTTGTTTAAATGTTAGTATATGGAAAATTTCATATTAATTATCAGACGGAATTTGTCCGGATATTTTTTTTAGATGTCATACATTTTGTTCGTATATGTTGATTATTAATTTGGTAGTAAATGGAATTTCCATAGGGTGTCTTAGCAACATTATACATTAAATTAATGTACAAAATGTCAAACACATTTCAAAAACTCACTAGTAAATTATGACATTACAAAAAAAAATTGTATATTAAGAAGCCACATATTAGTATATTTTGCAAATTAAATAATATTAGCTAATAATTTGTATGTTATTAGCAAAGTTAGTTTGCTGATACTTTTATATGTGATTGTGTGTTAAACGTGTTAGCAAATTAGTTAGTATATATTAGCAATAAATATATACTATATTAGCAATAATGGTTGAGCAAAGTACTAACATGTTTCATAAAAGCACACTCGTTATAATCTGGCATTACAAAAAAAAAGTACAAAACCTCATATTAGAATGTGATACATATGACATTAACTAATAATAGGTATATTATTAGCAACGTCACTCACTACAATTTCACTATTGTTGAACAAACGATTTGTTAATATATTAACAAATATTTGTTAAATGAATTTAGAAATTAAGCAATTAATGAATGAATAAAATTTGAGGTATGTACTATTAACTGTTTTTAAATTTTCTCACACATATAACACTCGTTCAGGGATATTATTAAATAATTGGCACAATAATATTTTGTTAATACATTTTCTGTTAATGGCATCATTAGTATTATTTAAAGTAATTGTGGCTGCTTTATATCATATTTTAGTGTCGCATTATTAATGATTTTATCAAATTTGTGTATAAGATTTGTATTTAAAATAAAATATATAAAAAAGACAGAAAATCATATTAATCAATGTTATCAATTTTTTCCTCCTTTTTTTCAGCAAAAGTGATGCAAAAATCTAAAAACTTTATGATTCTGTGTTTAACACAAAATATATTTATTGTAATTTTATATGTTTACTTTGCATATTAAGTTTTTTTTTTTGAGTTAGCAAATGTTGGTGATATCATTGACATTCTTTTTATGGATTGTTAGCAAATTAGGGGTAATTGTGATTCTGTTTAGTTATTATATATCAAACTAATATGTTTGATTCATTGATAATTTTTCAATAACAAAAAATAATGACATCATTAGCAAATTATATATACACTGTTAGTCAATATTATTAGGGATGTCATCAATTTTGTTTAGATGTATTATATTTGTTTAGGGTTGAGTTTCGATTTACGGAATGATAAGTTTAAGGTTAACAAAATATGATGATATCGTTAGCAATATTGGGAATGATTGTTAGCAAACGATTTAACCTATTATCTACACTTAAAAATTTTGAAATTGGGGGAAAATAGCTTCAAAACTGATATAAAATTATGGGTGTTTCCATTCACACTACAAAAATTTCTATATACACCACAATTTCTATACACACCACCAAAATTATTATGTTTTTTTTTTATATTTTTCTTTACACACCATAGTAAAAGACTATTATATACTTCAACTTAAAAAACTTAAAAAATAAGATTTTAATTACTAAAGCCTAAATCATATAAGATTAAGAAAAAACTGGTTCCCCAACTTGAATAGCTAGAGCGAGGGCAACTCTCATTCACGGGAATTGCAGTAGGTGAGAGACCATTACTCACGTGGTCATAGTCCATGCCGAATGGCTTCTTCGGTAAATCATCGTCATCATTGATGGTAACAAGCTTGAGTGATGTCCTTCCCCAAGGTCTCCGGCGACTCCGCCTGCAACAAATCCATGCCCAATTTTCCTAATTTGTAACTGAAGTTTTACGCTTTGATTGTGTGATTTGTTCAGAGGTAGAAAATTATGCCTGAACACATTTTAAATAATAGAATCTTGTCTCCAAAAAAAATATGACGAGGACTTTTCCGGCAAAAAAAAAAGACAACGAGGACTGCGACAATCGCTTCTTCAAACTATAATTTGTTGTGTAGGTGAGGGAAAAAGATCGCCGACGGAAGATCTCCTGTAGATTGTTTGGGAAGAAGAAGAAGAACTCCCACAGATTGCTGGTGAAAAATAAGGCCGCCGGAGAAGAAGTGTTGGGGAAGAAGATGCCACCGAGAAGAAAGGCTGAGCAAGATAAAATTTTTATTTTTTTTTCAATTCTTATTCTTTTGCATTTTTTATGTTATTTCTCAATTATGTTTATTTGTAATTTAATAAGGCTATTTTAGTAATTTTATAAATAATTAATTTTGAATTATTTTATTTGGTGGTGTATAAATAAATTTTTGTGGTATGAATAACAACACCCTAAAATTATTCCTACTTTTATAGCATAAATTGTGAAATACGATGACAACCATAATAATATTAATAAAACCAACACATTGTTCAAAATTAAAGCTTCCATATGAAGCATCAATAAATCCATTATTGGGAAACTAGACAATTCACTCTACTCAAAATTATAGTATGTTCTTCTTAAAAGATTAACTAGCATCGTCCTCAGCATCATTCTTCTTGCCCTCAAGATTCCAGTACACATACCTCCAAATAATAACACCATCATTAGATCTTCTAGTTGTCCCACGATGAATATCAAACCTAATTGTTATAGTATAATTTCTATAAAAATTAATATAATTCTGAATACTTTTGGACGTTTGTCCAACAAATGGTTTTAAAGATTCGTTACCACATTTTGGTATATGTCTTTCAACCACATCATTTGGTGAATCAAAATTAGTACCTGTAATTTAAATACTAAAATAATCATTTAACTAAACTAATAAAAATTCATAAAAGTATCTATATGAATCATAATACATTTTTTTATCACATCGGTGGATCCTCATAATATTCTTACAATTGACATCATTTATGCTAATACTGACATGAGATTATGCTAACATTTAAAAATCCTCAAATGTGCACATCAAACAAATTGCGTTTTAAATAGAAAACTTAAACATAAATGTGCTAATTATGTTCAACATTTATGCTAACAATGGAATTACAATATGCAGACATATAATATGACAATTATTAAAATAAAACAACCCAATTTCACCATCAAAAAATGTGCAGCCATAAATAAATAGAAAAATCATGAATACAAAACTATGAAGCCATAAAGTTCCTAGCATCATGATTGGTTTTTTTGCTTGCACTTGCTTTACATTTTTGAAGGTTTATCGACACGTTGAATGACCTTCTCCTTTCGAAATTTCAGGTAACTTTCAATACTTTGAATAATGCTAATGATGTTGTTAATTTTTGTTACCCTTATACATATCATTTAATAAAATGAAAATCAACATCTATTCAAAACAAAACACAACTAAACAAAATTGCTTCCAATCCTCATAATATTGACTAACATATTACAAATTATTTGCAAACAGTACATATTACAAATGCTAATGATATTGCAAACATTTTCTAACTTGAAAATTAAGTTCTGCTCACAACATAATACAACTAAACAAAATTACAAATGTCCCTCATTTGTTAACAATTCATATTATGAATGCTAATTATATTATTAACATTTATTAAATTGGAAAAACATACCATAATATTAAAATAAACATATAAGATTAAAACATTCATAAATTATATTTTGTGTTACACACTGCCTCATAGATTTGTTATCTTCTTACATAATCTTTACTAAAGACGTAGGAATAATTTGCTAACATATAGGTGCTAATGTGATGCAGATATATGCTAATACGAATTTTCTAATTTGCTATCACACCATATATTATTTGCTAAAATTAACTAAACGCCCATTATTTTCACAATTTAACACAAATCCACAAATAAATTATCAAGAACCATCAAAAATTATCATAATTCATAAACCCTAGTTTTATCAAAATTAAAATCGTACAATATGAAAACTAAAGTATTGCAAACACAACATATAATCAGGATTTTAATTTTCAAACAACAGTAGATTACCTTTTCAACCTTCACAGAGAACAAAACCATTCTTAAATCAAATTATCGGTATGGGAAATTGATGAGAGAGGCGTCATAATCAAATTGACATTCTTCTTTTTGGTGATTCTCGATCTGGGGAATTATTGAGACATCATAATAATCAAATTCTATGGTGGAGTAGTTTCTCTGCTTTGTTGAAGGAATGATGAAAAATAATCTGCGATTTCATTTTTTTCTTCTTGAAAGAATCGATGAAAAATAACCAAAAATAATAAAGAAAAATAACAGATAAATTGATTGGAGATATTATGCTCCATAAAACATGCGATTTGATATGAAATGTGAAATTGAATTACTACTATACCATTATTTTAAATCAATTACAACATAATTGTAAATTTGATCCCATTTTTTGAGATGAATCTAGAACGTCCAAAAAAACTAATTCGGTGGTCTTGATTGGTTTCTATTTCCTACATATGATTTTGGTTCTCATTTAAACTCTAGTCTATATATATATGATAATGAGAAATGAATTAAGATATATACAAAAAAATCTTATTCTCGTACGTGGTAATTAAGTTATTCTTTAAAACAAATAAGATATATATATATATATATATTAAGAAATAATATCAGTATTAAATATAATTATCCCATGTTCATTGGATAAAGTGGCATCTGTCACTAATTAAGGTGAGGATATCCTCCCCTTACAGGCTAATTTTGTGGTTTTGTGAGGGTGGGTATGTGTATACAGTGTGGTGGAGTGATAAATTCGTGTCAGATATAAGTCATTGATTCACTATCCACGTCTCTACACTAAATTATTATGCCTGGTCAAATATGCTCCACATGAGATTCCCTATGCCATTTTCTATGTCAAACCTAGCTATCTTTTTTTTTTTAATTTATTATGATTTAGTTTAATTTAAAATGTTTATTTAAAGTTCATCCTTCCCAATTAGACTATATGAAAAAAGGGGTTAATTGCCCTTAAAATTTATAAACTTTGGAGTGTTTTTTAAATTTTTTACACGTTTTAGAAAATGTAGTTTTAATAACATGAACTTAGTTCTAGTTTGGTTTTTCAGATGATTTTCGAGGCCAATCGAATCTGACGTGGCAGCCGGAGACTACCACATGTACATATACATGAATGTCAAATTGTCTTAAAATACACAAACTTTGGACTTATTTTATTTTTTCACGCGAATTAAAAAATACCATTTTTTTCTTTTTTGTGTAATACTATAAATTCATCAATTATAACTATAGAGTTGTTATAGTAGACATTGTGTTTTATCATTCGATGTGTTGCTTATAGAAATTATATTTATTTTGAATGTGTTGCTTATATAAATAATTGAATTTCGGATACAATAATTATCAAGTCATGAATAGTGGTCTATGATGTATCGTATATGTTAATGAATAATATTACACAACCAAGTAATCAAGTTAACAAATAAATTGATCAAGTAGAAGTTATTTATTAATTTTTCATATATGTTTAATATAATATTTAATATAACATTATACGTTAGATAATCTCAGATAATTTTATCATTGAACATTTCCATTTATATTAATTGTTGAACAAATTCTTAATTCATCAATTTTATTATCTTTAAACCTATTAATAATATAAACATATAACGACTCATATTTTTTAAAACATCATAGTGATAAATGTATACATCACACACACTCTAAAGTCATAGTATGATTTTTGTGCATATTAAACGAATTATGTAAGATCAACAAGATCACAACTGTCAAATGATGTTAAATAAAATTTATATCTTGTTTGATAATTAATTTTGAAACATATTAAGTGAAAAATTTATACCATGTTTGCCACATTACAAGAAAAAGTCCAAAAAAACTAAATTGGTCTTTTTTAAAATTATGTGAAAAAAAACAAAATCAACTCAAAGTTTGTGTATTTTAAGGTAATTTGGTATCCACGTAGATGTACATGTGACAGTCTTTGGCTGTCACGTCAAATTCAACTAGCCGGAATTTGAAAACCATGTGAAAAACCAAACAAATGTTACGTTCATGTTATTAAAATTACATTTTTTAAAACGTGTGAAAACCAAAAACATCTCAAAATTTGTGTATTTTAAGGCAATTAATCCATTAAAAAAATTAATTATGGCACAGGAAATATCACACGAGCTATTCATAGCAAGAGATCCGATCCGAATATGTACATATACGGTGACTTGGAGATCGAGGGTGTGAAAGATTATTTATGTTCTCATATATATATATATATATATATATATATATATATATATATAGTGACATAAGGGCTTATTCTTCGTGTGCAAAATATATCACTTGAGATTTTCTATTACAGTACTGTCTGTGTTACACCTCATGTTTCATTTTCAAATTATGTATTCTTTTATACTTTTTTTTCTTCAATAATTTTTTTTTTTGTGATTTAGTTTAATTTTAGGATTATTTTTAGGGTTTACCCCATCCAATTAAGGTTTATAATTATTTTTCAGTATTTAATTTTTAATTTTCAATTAATAATTCATTATTATGGTTGGTTAATTCAAAATTAAATTTTATAAGTTTTTTAATTCATTTTTTGTTGATAAATGTTGATTATGATTATTTAGAATTAATTTTTATTTTATAATAAATATTATTAAAATCATAAATTTTATAGTGAAACACGTAGAAGTGTAACATGGAATTTTAACCCAAAAAATAATCTTATTATTAATTTTATAAAGGATGCCAATAAATATAGTTTTAAGATTTCTCACTAAATTAACACGTGAGAAAAAGTCCGTGTGTTAGATTTAGAGCAAACGAGATATATTAAGAAATACTATATGGGTGCATTTAGAAGCTAGCATGCACCCCTTATATATGTAAAATATATAAAAATTTGATTGTAAATTTGAAGCACGTAAGTACACACAAATTCGATGATGAACGTAAGTAATTAAGAAGAATTAATGGTATGATTACACAGCTCCACATTCATGGGCATGTCCATTAATATTCTCTCCGAATTTCCTCTTCTCCGGCGTCAACACAATGTCCAAATTGTAAAGCACCGGCACCATCGTGACGGAGCAGAGAAAGACGAGCACCGGCCCGAATATCCAGAGCATGAGCGGCAGCGCGGCGTAGAAGAGGCGGTTCCCCACCGTGTTGAGCGTGAAGCTCCTCTCAAGCAGCTCCGACACGTAGGCCGCCGTCACGACACCGTCGGAGCACTCCGGCGGGCAGTTGATGAGAAAGTTGACCTGGTTGGTGAAGCGGATAGAGAGGGAGTGGCAGATGAAGGAGAAGAGGAAGATGAGGAGGAGCGTCACGTACTTGAGCGCCACCATGAACTCCCCGTGCGCCCCGTAAACGGTGTCGTTTAGGGGCTTCTTGATGCTGTACGTGCTGCTTATCACCGCCGCCAGCCCCGAGCAGAGGAGGATCGACGTCGTCGCCATCAACGTCGACCCCATGATCGTGTTCCGGAGTGTTTGGACGGCCAGGATGTTTTTCTTCTCGTTGTCCTGCACATGCATGCATTAATATTATTTACATCAAAATTAATTTCAATATATATATTGATATTTTTATAGAATATAATGGATGTAAGGGGTTAAGATATGACACGTGGTGAGTGGTACAATGATTGGAGGGAGCAACATGAATAATTGTTGTCCTTGATTAATATAAAATCGATCCCATTCATATCCCACGATGTCCAACGTAATTTTCCGACCTTGAATTATTATCCTTGTATATATGCACAACTACTGTTTTAGGAAACAAAAGGGGCACGCTAAATTTTCGTGTGTGTACACACATGACGCACTAGATTTTGTCTCATATTCATTGTCCCAAAAAATAAAAATATATAATACAAGGTCAAAAAAATAGCATCATAGTTTTACGAATAATTTTTAAAAAAATCCGATTCCATTAATGCCACGAAATGATTACAAAATGTCAATACGATCACCATTTACGGTTTAATAGATTAATTATTTTTATCATTAGTATTTTATTTAAAATAGTATATAATCTAAGTGGATAGCAATATTGAAAACTAATTGCTGTGGATGCTCCCATCACCGTTTCACTCGGTGTAACGGATTAAACAAACTATAGAGAGAGAGAGAGCGCGCGCGAAAATCAACGAAACTTGCACGCCAGCAACACTTTAAAGTGGGATAAAAAGGAAAAGCTGTTGGGATTTCAGAATGAGAAAAAACCAACTTATTATGATATATAATATTACAAGAAACCAAAAATACTTATTAAAATAAGTAAGATTTAGAATTCGAAACTTGTACGTACGATGAAACACGGTTATTTCGAATTAATAATTTAATATGCACGCACATGAATCCTAAATTTTCAATCCCTTCACCCCCTAAAAAGATTATCCTTCCAGAAACTCTCATGTTTCAGCAAGTATAATTTAAAGAAATTAAATCCCCAATCAAAATCTCATGAATCTATTCCCTCAAAAAGTTCTTGAATTTTATCTTAGTAGTGCACGTTACATACAATATTATGTCGACATTATATACATAATTAAAATGAGCTAGTGAACCAAAATGTAAAATTGAAATGGTATAATAAGAAAAACTTCTTAATTATGTGCATATACATATATATATACCCCAAATTAAAAAAAAAAGGATAAAATAATTAAAATTCAAATGAATGAGAGGTAAGTAATTAAGGGTACCTTCATGATGGCGGCTACCCAATAGCGACGGCCGCGAGCATTGGTTCCGATGATAGTAGAGAGGGGTTGGGTTCGAACCTTATGCCAAAGCCATACGTGATATCCCATGCATATAAAAAAACCCAGTGGCACCAGTATCACGTCCAGATAACTTTTTTTCCATTCCATCTCTCTCTCTCTCTCTCTCTCTCTCTCTCTCTCTCTCTGTTGTGTGTGCTTGTGTGTGTGTGTGTTAATATGCTTCAATATTGCTACTTGGCAGCATTGATTGGAGGGAGTGTGTGAGGCATGGATATATATATATATATATATATATGAGTATATATATGTTTAGGGGTGGTGGCAATGAAAATGAACGTAGACTGATTTGAATGCAGAATCCGAAATTGAGCAAAAAAGCAGCACTCCACTCAGTAAATAAACTAGAGACATGGGTCTAATCATGTGGGATTTCTGTTAATTTTGCTTGTCCTTTTCTATCACCTTTCTTTACATATCATTTTTAATGTGAGTGTATACGCATATTAATTGCTTATGCTACCTTACCTTTTCTTCTTTGCCAATTTAATTATCCTCCATTTTAAGTTAATTTGTCTTTAATTCTCTTTTATCATTATTTATGTATCATGTCTGTTTATTAATTACATGTGTGTATTAATCTTCTACTTCTTTAATTTTTCTGTTGTTATTTATCATATATTAAAAATATAAATTGGAATATAACGTCAAACGCGAAGAATTACACTGCACCCACTCATACATAAACTGTACCTTTGTATTGAACCCCGCCCCGCGCCAAAAAATTAGGAAAATAAAATTTTGTGTCCTTCATCAAAAGTTTCAAGCAGTTAGATAGATTTTGTCCATTTTGTGTGTGTGTGTGTGTAAGATTAGGTTCAAATAAGGACCGGTGTTTTGTGTAAGAACGTGAGCAATGCTTGTTTACTATAATTTAATTTAGTGTTTTTTTTACTATATGCATTTTGATGCTAATTTTTTATTTTTATTTTTAATGCTTTTCTTATTAATTATAATTTAGAACTAAATATTTTAGCAAAAAAATACAATGAAAAAAAATACTAAAATTACACTAAACAAGTATGTTCTCAAGTTCTCACACCAAGCGATTTAAATTATTGATACTAAAAAAAAGTGACATTTTTTATTGCAATTCATGATATTAAAGATCACTACCCTTAAAATCCAATACCCCTGTACTATTTTGATAGGCCGATTGAGATTTTTCATGAGAATTAAAAAAAGATCAGGAAAAAAATTAATCAAGAAACTTTATAGTATGCACTGCTATTTATTTCGTTGACAGTGAATTAATACTTAATGTAAACATATTAAATAGAGGTATATATTAGTACATTAGCTAAATATACATAAAAATATGTCTATGTATTGAGACATCACAAAAAGATAAACAAATCTATCTTATTGGGACGGAGTGAATATATATTTCTAGTCGATCTTCTACATTTTTAAATATTTCCTTTGCCGTTTTAATTTGTATAGATGTAATATCGATGATGGTGCGATGGAATAACTCATGCCACAATATTTATGATATTGGGAGAATGATAATATTCCAGGAATTTCAAATAGAATAAACTATGAAAATCCTGGAATTAATTAATTAGTTGATTCTCTGAAAAACCTGAAAAAAGAAAAATTAGATAGATAACGTTAATGGAGAGACATTGCATGGGACGCCAATCCCAGGGAGAAGCACACCCCATTTATGCAGCATATGTATATATTTCACTTTCATTTATTCAATCAATTTGTGTCACATGTGTCTCCATCTGATTAGACATTATTTAATGATATATATCTGCTCATACATTTAGCTAGGTACGTAGATATACCACTAGCTTATATTATCGCCGTTTCTTATTTGGGAAAAATTAATATTCCTTCCGTCCCAATTATATATTTATATAGTCCCTATTATTATTTAGGATATCCCAATTATATAGTCTTATTACTATAATTAATATTATTTTTTATAATAATGTATAATTACACCCTTGTTAGATTTTGAAAATTAAAAATTAACTACTTATTTTTATAAAAATTGTAAATCTTAAATAAGGGCAATCTTGGAAGTTAAACTTTTGTATCTTGTTTTCATAAATATTTTTAATTTACGTGTGAGTAGAAATGGACTATATAATTAGGACGGAGGAAGTATAATTTCCCTATTTTCCCGATAATTCCAAAATAAAATTCCCTTAGTCATGATAAAATTTATAACACCATTAATTTTATATATTATAACTTCCCCTTATGCTATTGTTATTTAGTAAAAATGATCAAAAATACTTATAGTCAGATTCACGCGGATTTTTTATTTTTATATATGAAATTTACGACAAAGAGGGGTTTTTTTTTTCCTGGAAAACACAGGGTTAATTATATATATCATATGCATTTTTTCGTTCTTATTTTCTTATGATAAATACATTTTTTCTTAACTCACACACCCGACCTGGTGGTATTAAGAAAATTCGAACGCGTGAATTTTGGTCTCCAAACAATCTCACTCCATCACTAGATCAACCCCATCATGACATATAATATTAATGTTATACACTTCAAATTAATTTTAGAACACTGATGAGACACACACTTGGGATATGCTAAAGAATCTCATTTGGGATTATAAGAGTACTACTCGATGAACTATGGGCACGAATTAATATATCGTATATTCGTATTGTTGATGTAGAATAGTCAATTTCTTCATCGCCTTATCTTGTCAATCTTTATTCAATGAAGAATGTTATTATTACTGTACTTTACACAAACACTCACCATATTTAATACACACATCAAATTATTAAATAATGACAAACATACTAGAAAAACACTTTAAACTTTTATAAAATAAATTAAAGGTTAATCACATTAGTTAGGAAAATCATTTCCTTCAAAATGTCCGCATAAATACTATCACGTTAATGCATTATCACGATTACATTGATCGGCAAATATATAATTTTCAGTTTTCACTACTACAATTTTATCTATAGACAACAGGTTTTCACCGTTGTCTATGAGCTTAAGCAGCCGTTGTTAATGGTGCCGTTGTCTACTCATGCATGAATAGACAATGGATAATAACCGTTGTTATTTTTGTTATAGACAACATCCAGTAACCGTTGTCTATGATCTGGAAAGCACTTGTCTATTCTCAAATCGTACAACGGTTCTTCTTAAAACCGTTGTATTTTTCAAACAAAAGACAACATTTTTGAATTATTTCGTTGTCCATTCTTCTAAAAATACAACAGTTTCAAGTAAAAACCGTTGTGCTTCGAAATAAATTGACATCATTTTTTTTATAAACGTTGTCTATTTTTAAAATAGACAACAACCTTTTGTCTAGACTAGTCGTTGTCTTTTGAACGTTTACGACTTTATATCAATTCATTTATTCTGCTATATCCAGTAAAATCATAAATACATATGAGCCATCCAAATACAAACCAAAAGATTTATTCCCAAGCACAATTTGTTTAGTAGGATACAAGTGAAAATAATTCATGTTCAAATAAAAGTGGTACTTCAAATATAAAAGTAGATAACATCAATTATATGGCAGTTGCCTTCACATAGGAGGGAGTTCTTTCTTGGCCTGATTCTTGGACTCCACATTTCAAATGCTAAATAAATTACTAGAAAAAGAAAAGCAGAATAAACTAGACTAGCTAGATAACCACATGAAGGAGATGCAGCCAAAAATCTAAAACTACAAACATATTTCATCTCATTCTCAGAACCGCTCTGGCAATGAAAAATAAACAATTTATCATGCTAAACTACCAAAAGAAACATACAACAAATTCTTCACACTTCTACATCTGTTGGTCGAGGGTCAATTGAATCAAGTATCGAATGTATCCACGCCCTAAACATTCAAAACGACAATTTCCAACATCAATAACACTACTATCTAGACATGATTTTTGCAAAATTTTTGTTACAAAATAAAATGAACAACTATAGAAGTTCACAAAATTTGTTAAAAGAACAAAATTAGTGAGAGAAAACATGGTAAATTCAGCGGATCTATCGAAGCCCTCTATTTTCAGCCGCGCAAGCCTCCTTGTAACAAATTAATAGAAAATCAATTTGAGCACATAAAGTTTATAAATAAACAAGATTGGTGAGCTAGAGGTCGACGATTGGTTTGAAGAACAATGACTAATGTAAAAGACTTTGTACGATGGCAGCAGAGATGGATTGAGAAAAGAGTGGGCGCAGGGTTTAGGAGAACGATTATTGTGGTGTTAATCGCTCCCTTTTTAATTATTTTTATTTTTTTAGATGAAGAATTGATGGATTCTAAATCTCTTGAAATGATAAAGAAGAGATTATTGAGGGTGAGAGAAGGGAGAGACACGGTTAGGGTATAAAGAGGTAAAGATCGAGAGATTTTTTCGCGTATGTCAATGTAGAAAGACAACAACTTTAGAGAACTGTTGTATAATTGTTGTCTTTAGTCAAAAAATTTCGTACACAGACAACGGTATATGATAATCCGTTGTCCTTCATAAATAGGTCACTTACATAAACAACGGTTTTAGATAAAACCGTTGTTAATATCTTATAGACAACAGTTTTCATAAAAAGCCGTTTTCAATTAGGTGTTGTCTATAAATAAATTTGTAGTAGTGTTTTTGTATTTCAAGTTCAATTTACGAGTTGTATTGGTTTTTGAAAAAAATATAATAATTTTGTTATGATGAATGATTTAATGTTTAGAGTTACAGTTAGGTTGGAAAATGGAAATATGTTTGTTTGATTATATTGTCAATTTGAAATTTATGATTGAGATGAAATAATAAATATGTGTGTGGTTAACTGTTTATGATGAATTGATGAATATTTAAATAATGGGTCTCACTGTAATGATATATATGTGTGTGTGTGTGTGTGTGTGTGTGTGTGTGTGTGTGTGTGTGTGTGTGTGTGTGAATAAGTTATATAAGATTGGAAAAAATGAAAATTGGAATCGAAAATGAATAAAACAAACATGTTTCTCGTGTTTTGTATAGTAAAAAGTGAGAATTTCCATTTGTGGAAATGAAAACAAACAAGGCCTAAATTTTCGGCTTCAAAGTGGAGGACACAATTTGTAGACAGTAAAAATAACACACCCATATATATAATACGAAATCATCTATTACACATTTGGCGTTGCATGTCCAATTTTTTTAAATTTTTCTTTCATTTCAATTTATTATGCTTTTGTTTAATTTTACACTTGTTATTTAGGGTTCATCCTACCAATTAGGGTTTAATATAATTTTTAAATATTTAATTTTTCATATAATCAATTAATAACTAAAAATTGAATACTAAATGCAAAAAAAAAAAGCATTCTAATTGGGTATATATGATGAATCCAAAATAATAAGTGTAAAAAATAATCGAATATGCAATAGGGAATGCAACAATAAATGTGCATATATATATATGTATATATATATATAGATATAGGAATTAACATTTATTACGTGGTGATCGATCCAATTACTTCATTTGGAAAAGAGATCGAAGAAAGTAGTCAACATGAAGTTTATTATCAATGTAAAGCTACTTTTGGCAAAAATAATTCAAAGACCTAAAGGGTTTTCTTTATTGTCCTAATATTGAGCAATCGCATCTTTTTTTGTACCCCCAATCTAATATGATTTAAAAAGTAAATGGTCAGAAGTGGGACTTTACCAGTAATATGGACTAATTAAATAAAGATTGTAGTGACAATTTTAGTTTGAATCGTTGTATTGTAAAATGATATATATTGTATATTATAGTACTAATTAATCCCATTATATAACTAATGGTGCCTTTTTTTTTATAGGTGTGATAGACTCACACCTAATGGTGTTAGTGGTGAGATTTGAACTTGAGACTTTTGACTTTAAGATAACACCACTCCACCACTAGGTTATCTCTAAGGGACCTAATGGTGCCTTTTTATATATGTATGATGTTAACTAACTATATAGTTGGCACGGCCACGGTTGATGTTCTTCCAAATCGATTTCTTTATATTATAACTAGTACTTCTGTTGTACGTTGTACGAATTTATATTTTTATAAATTTAATTTTTAAAATTTTGAATGTGATCATATTATCGTTAAATGAGAAAATATGGGGGGGGGGGGGGGGGGTTAAATCTAAATTATCATATGTTTATAACTTTTTTTTTTTGGCAAAAAAAATGTCAATTAAATAATAAAAAAATTGTCTTTAAATTAATTAAAACGCTTTAGGCATTTTTTTTTCTTTTGTTCTCAAAATAACCAAATCAAAGAAGTTGATATGTGGAAAAAAGAGTACATAAAGATAGATATGAGGCTGCTGTGAGAAAAAAAGAAGCAAAAAAAAAGATAGATATGAGGAAATTAGGATATGCTACCCGATTTACGTCAATTTAAGTTATTGTTGTTGATTTAACTTACATTTAATTTATTCAATCTGAAAATCATCCAACAATAATCTTCCATATTTGAAAAAAAAAACATTATATTAATGAACTACGAGGTAAAAATAGATCTCTTAAAATAATAACAAAAAATAATATAAATATATATATGCTCGAGACTCGTGTTTTGCTCAACCAACTCTCTTTATCCTTATCTTATCCCTGAACACCAAAACTTTGAACTACAGAGCCTCCAATCCCGGTATGTTTCCTAACAAAAACACTGTCAATAAGTAGAACTGTAAATGAGTCGAGCCAAGCCCCTGGCATTCATATGTTCAAACTTAATTGAAATGATATCGAGCTTTAAAATTTATGTTTGAGCTTGTTTGATTATCTATCGAGTCGAGCTCAAACGAGCTTTAATATAATCAAGCTGAACACAAGTCGGGCTCGAGTAGTTTATCGAGTCGAGCTCAAACGAGCTTTAATATAATCGAGCTGAACACAAGTCGGGCTCGAGTAGTTTGATGTTTTTACACATGCTTGCTCAATTTTTACTTATCGAACTCGAGTTTGAGTCGAGCTTTAAATCTTATCGAACATAAAATTATGCTTAAGCTTGTTTAATATGCTTATCAAATCAAGCTCAAATGAATTTTTAACGAACGAACACGAATCGAGTATCGAGGTATTTGGTTTGATTTTCAACCCTATATATGAGCCGCGCAGATGTGCACATGTTGAGCCATTAAAATAAAATTCCACTTGATAAAGATTGAGATTCTTTTTTGAAAGAATTTTTTGTCTTTGATTGATGAAATGGGTGATATTTGGAAAAAATAAATAAAAAAATATGTGGATAATAAGGATTTTAGTTAATGAAATTGGATGATTCACTCAATTTTATAATAGAAATCAAGAACTCAATAATTACAGAAAAAAAAATGAATCATTTTCCTCCATTTATATCGAGTTAAATTATAAAAATGAATCACCAAGTAGAACTTTAAAGAAAAAAATACATTTTTAAAATTTAAATCGTTAATATTTTTTCTTCATCCACACTGAGTAGAAATTACCAAAAAAAATTGTAAAAAAAAATGAATATGAATCTATGCGAGTTAAAGAAAAAAATCTAAATTTAAAAATAATGATAAATAATGAAACATAATCTAATAATTAAATTAAATATATTAATTAGAAATGAAATGTGGGTTGAAAAAGATAAATCCTAATAATAATAATAATAATAATAATAATAATAATAATAATAATAATAATAATAATAATAATAATAATATGAATTGATTTAAGATAAATCTTAAATTTTAAATAAAAATAATAACAAAAAAATTAAGATAATCCTAAATTTTAAATAAAAATAATATAAAAAATCTAAAAAGTGGGCAAAAATTTGAAATGAGATATTAATATTACCCTAATTTTAAAAATATAAAATACAAAAATCTACGTCGGTGGGATTTGGTCCCATGTACGCTGAACCCACGTGACTTTTACTTATGCCAACAACCACTAGAACACGGAATTAATTTTAATGAATGTTTTTGCTGATAATTTTTTATTACAAATTTACCGATGCAATTTTACTAAATATATACTCCCTTCGTCCTATCCATTTAGGCTGAATTGTCTTTTTCGGATGTCCCATCGATATAGGCGGGTTTCTACTTAAAGTATTTATTTTCAAGTCTAATTACTTATGCACCCTTATTCAATGCATAACATTAATTCTTATATTTGTTGACTGACTTCTTGAAAAATATAATGTGGATAATTATTCATAGTATTTACAAGAATATGTAATGAGAATCATTATTACTAGTCAATGAGTGTGAACTTAAAAGTAGTAAATAATCATTAATTTTCTCTCATTAATCATTATAGTCGATGAATATACATAACAAACTGTTAAGTTACCAGCCATGACTTGCTTCTTAAAGTTGTAAAAAAGGTGAATGTTAATTTTCATAGTACTACTGCACTTCATATTTCAATTCAAGTTAATACAGTATGAGTATAAAATCTGAAGAAAATTCATCCACTTCGGAAAGCCTCCCAGATAAGTATACAAATGATTTTAGAACTTATTGCAACTCAGCAGGCTCCTCGAAGCTATTACTTGATTTGAATGCACCGCCAAAATACGATGGCTATGTTTCACCTTCTCAAGAGCGTGCGCATACAATAGCTCAGATGTTAAAAATTCTCCTTCCGAAGTGTTGCATGATCGAAGTTGATTCTACGAATTCTGGAAAAGAAATTTGAAGATTGCTATATGCATGCTTTGTGTACCAGAATCTTTTATTGAGAGAACTTCAAAGGAGTTTTTATTGTGGTTTTAAATTATCCTATGTTTATGTTTTTATTTTTAAGTTGATGTGATTAAATTATCTAATGAACTTTATTTCTATCAATAATCCCTCCAAGGTGTTGCATGCAGCAAGCGTCAGAACTTCAATGAATATGGTCTACTAAATTGGAAAATCATGAAAGCAAAAAATACATAATTCATCATGATCCCAAATTTTTTTTGGCCACATCAATGATTTCAGTTTCAAACTCAATACAATTTGGTAGTTGTCCATCTCTAATGAGTTTTGGTTTGTTCATATGTGGGATCTTGTAGTTATTTCCATCCAAGCTTTTCATCACCTCAACCATGTATGATTGCAATGTCAAGAACACATTGTTTAGTTCTTGTGTAGGAAACTTTTCAAAAGAATTCTCTACTGCCGCAACAAACTCTTCAATTGTGGATGGTGCTTCTTGATGTTGGAGTGAATCGATGGCTCTGAAAAATCCAAGATCTAAGACATTCATATCCGGACTATTTGGAGGTTGGCAACACAAACGAATATCAAATCCATCCTTTTGTGCCTCTTCTACAAAATGAGCGTCGTTGATATCTAAATGTGGCCTTGCATTATCTTGTTGAATAAATATGGTCCTTGAACTTGAACTTGACCATTTTTCCTTGATTGAAGGTAACAACTTTGTAAGCACATATGATCGAATGACATCTTTTGTCACAGACACAATAGGTTTTGCCTCCATGGTTCCAGCAGCGCGATTTTTACATTTTCGTTTTGCAGGTTCATAAGATACAAATGGCCAAATTCCAATCTTCCCATTGAATTCTTCACCTGTAATAATATCAACTCGTGGACGGGCAACAGCAGCCAAAAACATTATTTTTGTAATAAATCGTTTACTTTTGCATGTCCGTACAGGCTCATTTTCTTCGGAGTGAAGATAAAACTTTTCACTTGTATTAGACATATAAAACCATTTTTCATCAATGTGAATTTGATCGTGCATGCTGAAAAAGGTAGATTTTGGTGCATTCGTACCGTGATCAACCATTGATAAACAAAACTCCAACCTTGCTTTTTTGTTGACATCCGACAAATATGGTTTAATTGCGTTTGAATGTGGTCGAATATTACCTTCTTTTATTCTTCTATGCAGCGTCGATCTCGGCATTCCCAGCTCTCTCGAAAAAGATCTTATGTTTGTTCGACGACAAAGAGGAATATTTTTTATTTCTTCAAGACTCAACTCCACCTTCTTTTGGCTCCATGTTCTATCCGCGAACTTAGAGGCAAAAATGCTCCCAACATCATTTGCATCTGTGACAGATTTTCCTTGATGCCAAATTCTCGAAACCAATCTAGTTGATATGGAAAATGAGTTGGCAACTTTTGATATCAACCCTTTGAAGCGCCTCCCACCTTGAAGTTCGATGAGTATCATTTCAAATACAGCTCTTTTTGTATCACTGGTAAGATTTTTCCTCTTATTTGGCAAATGATGCGAGTTGGAAAGTTCTATGTTGGTGTTGTGAGAAATATCATCTTCTTCTTGCACAGATTGATTCAAATCAATTTGCACACGATCTACTTGGGAGTAAGAAAAGTTATCATTGGACAAGTCTATATTTGGAGGAGGGAAATTCAAATCAATAGGACCAAAGAGTGGTTCATAATCCATTTTCACCTACTGTTTTTATGTTTATGAAACTACAAACCATTGCATCAATTTATATTGTCCATGTTAAAAAATTTAAATTAGTTGGCAAGAAAGTTTGCCGCTGCCAAGTAGAATGAAAATTTTAAGTTTAGCAGTGAATTTTTTTTGCTTCCCTCTCAACTTTTTTCTTGATTCTTGATTTAAGGTTTCAAATGAAATTAATGTAGTGCTGTACGTGATGTTCCAATTTCCATGTTTCACACACATTGAATTCTATTTGCATATATGTTTGCATCAAGTCATTAAGCATTAAATAATGTCAGATGAAATAAATGAGGGTATTATAGGAAGTTTACTTGTTTGATACACATTTCCAATATATTTCTTAATCTCCGTGAAAAAGGCAACAAGCCTAAATGGATGGGACGGAGGGAGTATATATATATAGATGAAGGGACAGACATGGGTGAGACCGTCTCATACATGAGACGGGTCAATACTCACATGCGGGGATCATTATTTATGGGTGAAGTATCATTAACTCACATGTATCATTATTCATGGGTGAAGTATCATTATTTATGAGTAAAGTATTATTAACTCACATGTATTGATCCGTCTCATATATGAGACCGTCTCATACAAGAGGAATTATATCTATATGATATTATCCTCAATAGAAAAGAAGAAAATGGCGTCTTCACGGTACTCGAATTGTACATTTACCAACAAGGACGGAATCATAAATTTTTCATTTGGATAATCAAACTGCTTTTCACCAATAATCTGACGTACTATCTTTTTATTTCTGAAAAACTACATATAAAAAAGAATTGGTTGAGGGCAAGGCCACACCCCAGTTCCGCCCCTCTTTATTAACTATAATAGAATATTTTATTGCTCTAAAAAAATCCAAATTGTAAAAATTTGATCGAGCTTTTAACTTATTTAATTTTTTTACTTCTTCTTTTTTATGACAAGAGTAATCCGCAGCAGCTATTTGAAGGTGTGCATTGGTTAAATTTCATTATTATGCAATAGTTTGTAAACTCACAAAAGAGGTAAATAACACTTGAAAAATCAAGTGTGACAAGCTCACACATATTTAATGATGTTGGTGGGATTCGATCTGTTCACTAACGAAACACGTTTTAACGACGGAAAATTCAGTCGATGAACATCAAAATTATGTCCTTCAAATAGTTTAGTGACGGATCAAGTTTGTCGTTAAAAATCTCATCGTTGGCCATTTTAACGACATAATTAGCGACGGAAAAAATAATGACGAAATTTTATGTCGCCATTGTCAAAAAATAAAAAAATAAAAAAGAAATTTAATATTAGCGACGAAATTTGCCACTCGACACACTTTAATCTACCATTTGTGGCACGCAAGAAAAGAACTCGCGACCTCCCGGGAATGCATACCTTACCAAGCTAATGTACATTTATATTAATATTTAAATAAAATACACACACACATGAAAATTGTTATGCTTTATTGAATTTTTTATTTATAAATTAAATAAATTTTAACTTTTTTACATTTTATATTTTAAATGTTAATTATATACTTTTCATTTTAATTAAACTTTTAAAGATTGAATATTGTATTCATTTTATTTATCTTCATTTGTATATTATATTTTATCTATATATACATGTATAAATGAATATATATATATATATATATATATATATATATGTATAATTTTAAAAAAAATTATACCTCTAGAGTATTAAAAAAATACAATTAGATATTTAGAGATGGAATTTGTAGATTTATAATTTTTTTAATTTATATCCCTAAGGTAAAATAATATAAAATTAGATATTTAGATACGGAATTTTCTGACTATAATATATATTTATTATATTTGGATATAATATATACATTTAGAGATGGGAAATTTTGTCTCTAAATATCTTTTTTTTTTTTTTTTACTTTAGTGATGTCTAATTAAAAAAGAGATTTATCAATCCAATGCTCGAAAGATAGTTTATCTATTGATATAAAGCCTAAAAGATAGATTCTATCAATTAAGGTTTGAAAGATCTAAAACTATCGATTGAAGACTTAAAGATTTAACAGTGTTAAAACTTCATCTAATAGAAAGTGATGTGGCCATTAAATATCTATATCATTTTGACATATCATTTTTATCCTAAATTAACTTGAATAAAAACAAATGCAAATTTACATTAATTACCTTAATTAAATTAAATAGAGAGTTTTATTAAATTTTGTCAAGTCAATCTCTACTTAATTCAATAAGATATCATTAGAAGTTTGAATTAAATTCAACGTTTAAATTAAATACAATGTGTAATTGTAATATATTTTTTTTGGTTTCCTATAATAATATTAAATTGATATTGTTCTTTTGATTATTTTTTTTCAATTTTGATGGAAAGTGATTATTTAAAAAAGAGATCTAGAGAGAGAGAATAAAACTAACAGTAAATATTTATTAAATATTTTAATAAGATTGAATAGTTGGCCATGGGATTAAAATCATAATAATCAATTATAAATATAATAAAATTTAATTAATCAAACAAATAAAGTTGAGTTTTAAACTACAAAGTAATAAGACCCGAAAAGCGAAAAGTAGTGATTTTTATTTGTCAAACAATAAAATCATCTGTTTAAATTTAATTATTGTCATTAATGTAAAATTTTGTTTGTTTTTGTTTAATTTGACATATGATAAAAGTAATGTGGATATTTAAGGGCCACATCCCTTTCTATTGGTTGAAGTTTTAATACCGTTAAATTTTCAAATTTTAAATCAATAGTTTTTTTATCTTTTAAGCCTTGAATCGATAGAATCTATCTTTCAGACTCTATATCGATAGATAAACCTCTTTCAGGCATTTAATTGACAATTCTCCTTAAAAAAATTAGACATTTAGAGATATAGTATTTCATCTCTAATTTAGAGAGGGAAAATTCTGTCTCAAATTTAAATTAATGAGTTTTTTAATTTTCTATCGTTAAAGGAAAATAATATAAAATTAGAGAACAGAGGGGAAATTCCGTCTCTAATTTAGATTTATGGTTTTTTAACTTTCTATCTAAAATAAAATAATTAGAGACATAATTTTCTGGCTTTGATATAGATTTATGATTTTTTCATTTTCTATCGCTAAAATAAAATTAGTTAATAGAATTTCATCTCTAACGTATATTAAAAAAATAGACATTCAGAGGTGTAATTTTTCATATCTAAACAAAAAATTCCGTCTTCAATGCTTAATTATGTTATCAGAGATGAAAAAAAGAAAATTTGAAAAAATATTTAAAATAAAATAAAATTATTTTTAGCAATGAAATTTTCCATCATTAACATTAAAAAAAATAAAAAATTAATATTAGAAATTTAGAGATGGAATTTTTCCGTCAATATTCTATATTATTTACAAAATATATTAAAAATAAAATTAGATGTTAATTTAATGATGAGTTTCTTTCCGTCTCTAACGATAAAAATATCCGTTGTTAAAAGTTTCAAACTAAAATTATCATTAATTTGTCAGTAATTTAAAGATGAATTTTTTAATTTGTTGTTAAAATGCGTTTTTTTTAGTGATAACTTTAATTGTTTTCATTTTAATTTGTAGGCATAAAAGTGGCTAGCACTGTTAAATAGAAGAGATCAATAGTTGTTTCATCATTACATAGTTGATATGCCAACTGTTAATTAGTATATAGTCCAATGAACGATGAAATGAGATACCATTATATATATTGGAGAATAAAAATTGTAATACAATGCGAATATTCTTTTGATATAACAGTAAATTCTTCTTTGGAAAAAATAATAATAATATGAATAGATCACCCTATAATTTTAGATGTTAAAATTAGGGCTGATAAAAAATATCGTCATACCGGAATACTGTCCATACCGTACTGAAAAAATACCGAAGATACCGATATTTACGGTATATCGGTTTTTCGGTAAGGTATGATACCTTACCGGAATTTTACAGTAAGATAACGGTATAGATTTTCAAAAATTAAGGTATACCGGTGCATACTGAAAGTTCGGTATACAGTCATGTATCAGTATATACCGTTATACCGTACCACGGTGTATGCCGAATTGAAGGTATATACGATCATACCGTTATATACCTTCATTTCGGCATATACCGTTGTACCGTGCTTTGAATTTAATATATATATATATATATATAATACAATATTTAATAAATTTATCATAAAAGTTATGTTTTGATATTCAATTTAATACCTAAACTATAACTAAAATTGAACTATTTAAAATTAAATATAATAAATAATGATATTCTATTTTTTCGATCAATAAAATTAAAAATTAAAATGAATTATCAATAAAATTAAAATATAATGATGTATACGTAAATTATAAGATATAAAATTATTTCAATAGAATAAAAGATAAATTAAATTATATAATGCATATTAATCTTTTATTCTTCTTAAATTTTTAAAACTAAATGTTAACAAGAATGGTTGAAATGGTTAAAAGAAAATGAGATATATTATATAAAAATATAATATATAGTTTGTTCATCGTAAAAGTTCATAAACATATAATATTTAATATAATTTAATAATTAAATTATAACTGAAAATCAAATCATGTGAAATCAGACGTAATAAATAATAATTATATTATTTTTCAATTTTTAAACTATAAGTTATGATGAATGATCTAAATATTTTAAAGAAAATGAGTTATATTATTCAATAATATAATATTTAGGCCTTAATATGTTTATTATGAAAGTTTTGAAAATTATTAAATTTCATATAATTTAATACGTAAATTAGAACTACAAATTCATCAATTTGAAAGCAAATGTTATTGATAATCTTTTATACTTTTTTAAATTTTAGATTAAAAGTTATGATGAATAGTAAAGAAAAATATACTAAAATGAAATATTATATACAATATTATAATACTTAGTATGTTCATAATAAAAGTTTAGAAAAATATTATATTTCATAAAATTTAATACAAAACTCGTAACTAAAAATTGAACAATGTGAAATCAGATGTAATAAATAATAATGTTATCTTCTTCTTTATTTTTTAGACTAAAAGTTATGATGAATTATCAAAAAAATTGAAATAAAATGATATATGACATAGAATGCTATAATTCCATCATAAACATTTAGGAAAATATTATATTTCATATAATTAATACAAAACTCATAACTAAAAATTGAACAATATGAAATCGGATGTAATAAATAATATTCTTATATTCTTCTTTAATTTTTAGACTAAAAATTATGATGAATTATTAGAAAATTAAAATTAAGTGTAATATTGAAGTGTATTATTTAATCTATTTATGTTTTTATAAATGAAGTGTATTATTGATTAATGTTTCTTTATGCGTGTATTTTCTTATTAAATATTTTTTAGTATAACGATATTTTCGATATGCTGTGAAATGTCGGTATGATACAGACCGAAATATTGATACAATAAGGTATACCGAGGTAAGGTATACCGAATTAAGGTACGGTAAGGTATACCGAAATAAAAGTATGATAAAGGTATACATTATCTGTCATACCGAACTTAAGGTATACTGAAAGTAAAGGTACGGCAACGGTATGATTTTTGTCATACCGTGAGCTAAGGTAAGTTATAAAATATGACAAAAAAAAAAAAAAGGTATGTCGTACCTTGACACCCCTTGTTAAAATTGGTAAAATAGATCAACCTGCAATTTTAGATGTTAAAATTGGTACAATAGCTCAACCTATTCATTAGCATTAAATAATTAAGGTCCACTATTTATTGATTTTGCACAATTTCAGGACAAATTGAAAACGGGCTTCGAAAATTGTGTCACAAACTGCACTTGAGGTGTCAATGTGTCATGTTAATTTGGGAATTTCCAGTGATCATTAATTGTTTGCGATTTTTATTTCAAATTTCAGTCTTAAACATGTGAATTTACCACACATATAGAATTATTTTTACTTTATTTGATATTTAAATTATATTTTTATCAGTGATAAGTATATAATTTTATATAATTAATCAGTCTTATTTTTTAATAGAAAATAATTAACTCTAATATACATATTTTTGTAAATATAATATTTTTAAGAATACTGAATTTAATTCTATATTATAAGACTAGTTTAGATTCAAATAAACTCGTGAACCTTTTGAATATGATATTTAATTAATATGGTTAGCTCAATTTTGGCTAAAGAATAAACGAATCAAACTCAAACTCTTTAATACTCGAATCAACTCAATTCGTTTCCGCCGAAACATAAAAACTCTTACTTCTAATTCTCTTTCTCTTAAAATAAATTAATACTCTTCAATCCCATTATTCAGATCAATTAGGTACAACACACTAACTCCAAAACTTTTATTAATTAACTTCAAACAATAAAAGAAAAGAAAGAAAAACTCGAATGGACTAGAAATTAGCAGAACAACAACAATAATAATAAAAGTGGATGATAATTTCAATATTCTTGTTTTTCATTTACTTATTTTTGTGATTTAGGGGTGGGGTGGGTGGAAAGATCGCAAGGAATTGAGTTCTTGATCTATTATAATTACCCAACAAAAATTGTCGAATAATTTATGGGCATGATTCTTGGAAGGTGAGTGAAAATCCGAGTGGGATTTAAGTTGGAAAAAAAATAGAGGAAATATTGTATAAGCAAGAATAAGTGGAGAACAGAGAATAACATACAATTCCCCTCCTGACTCATTTTCCAACTCATCATCTTCTCACGGATATCAAATTATATAAAAATAAATTGCTACCGCACCCTATTCCTTTTCTAATTCACGATTTCAATTAATAATCAAATAAGGTCAAGAGTTGTCGAGAAGGTCCTCCCCACAAATAAAAATAGGAAGGCTCTTTCAAAACTCAAATAATATATAATCATATAATGAACATGTAGTTTAGCTGGTATTCTTATAGCTCCCACTTGTAAGAGTGATATACCCGAGTAGAAACTCAATCCTCCATCCTCTAGAGTGGCTTATGTTTGAGCATAATTTGCAGCTTCATTCTATTTACGAACAAGTCGATCAAGTGGTTGTTGATTTATGTCTGTGGCTTCAGAATATTGTGACCCACAGATCTTTCTCACTAAAAATAATCTTCATAACAATATTATTAGAGACAATAAATGTTGTCATTTATAACATACTTAAGTCAGGCCCGGCCCTGAGGGTGAGCGAGGTGGGCCACCGCTCAGGGCCCCCCATTTTTATGGGGCCCACATTTAAATATATATATATATATATATATATATATATAATTAGGTAATTTAAAAAAATTATAAAGTTAAAATGGTTATCTTTTTTAGATTCTACTCTACCAGTTTTGAAATATCATAGGGCTTCAGTGATTAGATCCATTACTTATTTTTTTTTCTATGTAAATTTAGTGTAATAAAATATTTATTGAGATTTTATGTTGATTTAATCACAATTTTGTAATTGAATTATTAAACAACTATATGTACTCTATACAAAGATCCTATACAAGAAATGCACCTTTAAAGACTCAATTTAAAATTTTATTAAAACTGTTTAAAGGAAAAATAAAAATCAATTGTTATATTTAGGATTTTTATTCCTCAATTTTGAGTTCACCAAAATATTAACTTTAGGGCTTTTAACATAAAATATTACAATAAAAAAATTGAATTGATTTCATTTTGAGTTATTTTTCTTAATATTATCAGTATCTTTTTTCACGATTATTTAATTAATGAGAGTATTTTTTTTTACTTACAGAATTCACGAATGAGATTTTGTAAATATTGATTGTACTTTTTCAAGATTTAAGGTGAATGGAATAAAATGAAAAAAACTTTAAAATGCTCGTGAAAACAAAATTTAAGGGCCTTTTATTTTTATTTCGCTCTGGGCCTCCAAATTGTTAGAGCCGGCCCTGACTTAAGTAACGACATGTTGTCTATAATCACCACATGTCATCTCTAATGACATTTTTATGAGACATTGATGTCGCTTAAAAAGAAAATTGCCACGACATCATGTCGTCTTAAATAGAGTGTTCCTAAAAGTTCGTCCCAAATAAATTAAACATCATTACGTAACAACAATGTCGTTAGAAATATATAATTAGAGATGATATTTGGTAATTATAAATGACATATCGTTGGTTAAGTTTATTTTGAGTGACAACATTTGTCATTTCTAACAATATTGTCTTTAAATATACACACATATATATATATATATTGTGACTGCTTATTTTTTTATTATATTAAAGTTTGACTTGCCTTTTTTTTTTTTTTTTGAAAAGGTGACATACACGTGTTTTGTAACTTCATAAATCATTCATTTGAATCGTTGTAATGAAGTCGTCAACTATTGAAGATAATATAAATTATACTATCTATTACCCACGAACAAATTCTTCGTCAAAGATGGCTTCGTAATTGTCAAAATATTTACTTTCAGCAAATTTATTATTGTTCAAAGTAGAATTCCAAATCTCTCCTCTCTCTCTCTCTGGGTATTTTTCATCGTGTTTTAAATTTAATAATATATATTTCATCGTGATCGTGAAATGAAATGTGTGCGTATGTGTTTGAAAAAAATAATCTCAATTAGTAATTCAGGCATTCTCATCATTAATATATCTTTTCTTGCTTCTGAATTAACTTGATTTTTATAGAAAAGCTTGAATTCATTGAGTTGCCGGAGAGAGAGAGAGAGAGAGAGAGAGAGAGAGAGAGAGAGAGAGAGAGAGAGAGAGAGAGAGAGAGAGAGAGAGAGAGAGAGAGAGAGAGAGAGAGAGAGAGAGAGAGAGTTTCATTCATCTGTGAACACATGTCTCATGTGTAATTTATGAATCTTATCCATTTATATTTTAAGATCAATGGTCACTATTAATCAATAGTGAAAGGTATAAAAATGTAATTTTTCAATTCCAATTTCATATGCACTGAAGGTTAAAATAATTTTTATTATATTTGGTAGTAACGATTTTTATGGGATTTATTATTGCAAATAGGATGAAATAAAGCATGCCTCTTCCGAATTAAAATAATTTAGGATGAGGACACAACACTATATGAATTTAACTTATTTTACCAATGTTTAGTTGGAATTAAGTTGTTTCAATGAATTAGTCTGCTTTTCTGCTCTTAATTAATTAAAAGATTTGCATCAATAAATCAATGTAGTGCAGTGCTTATTTTTAAGAACCACTACCCGACAAACTATGTTTATTTTTGGTCCATCCTATACACATTGATACACTAATGAAAGTTTCAATAATAAAACTATACAAAAAAAAAAGCATTACACAAGTATAAATAACATTCATCAATGCCTCATTGTCTAAATTATTTTCATTCTTTTTGGAAAAATTTCTTATTTCAACTGCTTATATATATCATCTAAAAAAACGAATAAGCACATGCATGCAACCTTATTATAACTTAAATATATGTCCTCAATTTTTAAATTTTGTTTTACGTATTAGATGCTTTGTATATATCCAATAGATCATTTGTGAATTATGTTCTAGCGTGTTAATTTGTGAACAATGCTATTTTTCTAATTCTAGATGCTTATATTTATTATTTATGATGCTATTTTTCTATAATGATGTTTTCTGTTTTTTTATTGTTCAAAATTGACGGGTTTTTTTTATAACATATGTTGTTTTCCTAATTCTGGGTGCTTATATTCATACTTTGTAATGCTATATTTTTTTTTTCGGAATCCAGGCCTTTTTTGTGTGATAACACTTCAGCAAAATTCTAATTCTATGTGCTTACATTGATTTTGTAATGTTATTTTTTTTGTTCGTAATTGAGGTATTTTTTGTGTGTGATAACACATCATCAAAATCTGTGAATGTTGTTTTTCCTATTGTTAATGGTTAAATTGAGGCTTGGTGATACTATTTATGTATTCGCATATTCACATTTTAAATAAAAGCATTGTAAAACAAAAAAGAAGCATTACAAAAGGCATACAAAACATTTGTCAATAACTTATTATATTATTCGAATTGTTTATGTTTCCCTTTCGGAAAAATATAGGTATCGAATAAATAATTATTTGATATCTCATTAAATTAAAAACCATGTAGATCATATAGGGATTGATTATATTATTTAATTAGCACATTTAATTTTCGTTCTCAAATCCCTTAAGAACGTTACAACCAAAAATAAAAAAATTTAACTGTACAATTTTACCCTCAATGCAGTTGAAATCTGTAAAAAAAAGCAGAATTATAACCTTAACAATTGATTAATAATATTTCTTGATCTTAAGAGTTTAACGGTTAAAATTTGTCCACAAATTACACACATCCCCTATGTTCACATGCCAAAGCTCCCCTATATATATATATATATATATATATATATATATATATATATATATATGATAAAAGTTATAGTTAGAATCATCTTATTAATTAATGAACTCAATAAATGTTAATTTATCTATAAGTCGATCGCTACAAACTCCATTTTGTAAATCTAAAAATAAAATCACATATATAGTTCTTGATGTCTCAGCTAAAAATGCTAATTAGATCGATCAAGACATCATCAGCTAATTCTTGTATCTTTAGTTAATTACATATATATCCGAAAATAATTAACTTGATTTAAAAAAAAATGTAATTGTTTTGGGCCCTCCCTTTCCTGATTTGTGGTAAAGTCTGGTTGCGTCCGCGGATTGTCTACTGAGCTGATTATTATCTTCAATTCCTAGTAATAAAAAAATATACATAAATAAATGAAAATAAAAGTGACAATGTCCTATTATCCACTAGCATAAATATTGTTGAAATTACGTTGATTTTATCTACTATACATGGTTGTCGATCCAATATAAACTTTTTGGTTACACAAACGACGTCTGCAACTAGGAGATCGATCTAGTTTATTTGATTTATTCGAAACAATACAATAATCATTTGAATCAAATAGTATTTATAAATAGGTTGTTTGAAAAGTTTGATCTAAATTTGACTTGAACTTTCCCATGCTTTAATATTTAGAAACATGGTTTGGAAGAGAAGGAAAAGAAAATACTTAAAGGATCATGTATGTAATAAAATGTGTTTGGAGAAGGTATTCCATGCAACAGTCCTTATTTAAGACTATATGCAGCAGCCGCGTGGCTCCTACACGTGGGTTCACGCGCGGCGCGTGGGCGTCATGCGCCTGTCACGGTTCAATTTTTATTTTTATTTTTATTTTTTTTCTGGACATTTTTTCTCCTTTTTTTTTCCTTTTTTTCTATTTGATTTTTTGTTTGTTCCCAAAAATTTTATACCCTAAAATAATATTAGTGAACCCTAAAATTAAAATAAATTAATTTATTTGTTTGAAATGAACATGAATTTATATCCTAAAATGGAATTAAAAAACCTTAAAAACCACAAAATAAATCTCTAAACCCCCTCCCCCAAAAAAAAAATCCTAAAAGACATAAAATAAACCCCTAAAAACACCCAAAAAAACCCTAGAAAATACAAAATAAACCACAGCCCCCCCCCCCCCCCTAAAAAAATCCTAAAACCCACAAAATAAATCCATAAAAAAACCTTGAACCTTAAAAACCATGAACCCCAAAAAAATCCTGAATTTCTAAACTCTAAACATTAATTGGAATGAAAAAAATCAGAATTTGAACTAAATAAACTAGTATAAGATAACTACCAGACGCCTTACTTTTTAATGATGCAGGTGATACTTTTCGAATTTTGAATGATACTTTTTAATGTTGCAGATGATACTGATTTTACAGGAATTTTTTTTGCGGGTTGACCCGCATTGACCTGGGTAAAAGCGGGTTGACCCTATCCGTCTTAAATAAGCCTTATTCACAACTCCTATCCATCTTAAATAAGCCTTATTTGCCATGTTTTTGACATTTTTTTTGAAAGAAAAATATTGCCTTTGACATATTAATTAAATAATATCAAGTCGGACCCTAATTTATAACATTTTAATACTCTTAATTAACAAGTTCTTTAATAAGTGATCAAAGTTCAAGCGTTTACATATTAGTATATGAGTTAGTCTCGTCATCTCATCATACGGGTCAAAATTCATTTAAAAGTACTTTCATATTCAGATTTGAATTTTAACTCTACTAATTTTTACATTAATCTGCATAATTGTGACCATTAACATGTAATTTAGTCAGTACGAATCTCAATCACCCCATCCCCAACTCAAAAAAAAATATCATGTAGAACTATGTATTAAATTCAAAATAGATTTGAATATAAAAACCATCAGATGACACGATCTGACTCAAACTTTTGTGTCGGTATATAATATATTATATAAATAGCAAATCGCAATTATAATTTAGAAAATTGACATGTTACTGGATCCTGATATGCTAAGGCTCTGATCAGAATAATTAATTGCTTAATTAATATCCAAGTTCCAACAGCCTCTTCCAAATGAATCCACCATATATCAACATATTAGTTAATTAAATATAGTAATTCACTATTTGAACACTACATCCTACACATATACAAATACGTGCATGTTTGTAATCAATGAGCTGACGCCAAAATATATGCTATTAGTGAATGGGAATCCACTAATTTTTTGCCATTTTTTTTAATTAACAAGCTTTGGCAACGAAAACACCCACTATTAAGTTGAAGTGCGCCTGATTAGCGAAGACAAATTGAATTAACTATCATTAAACAAGGTGGTATAAACCGTATTCTTCATTTTATATTGTTGGAAATTTTTAATGAAAAAGTTGAAGATGATATGTGATTATTGGGACATCGTGTATAGTATTTCATATATTACTTTGTTTATGAAGTTTTAATTATAAATAATACTCCATTACAAATTTAAAGCAGAATAAAGAATATAATATATAAAATACCGAATTAGATTAATATAATAAAAATTAATTATGAATCCCATGTGAATATTTTCCATCAGATGCCTTCATCAGTTAATTAGCTCATCTTTTTTTGGTTTGACGACATGAGGAAAAACTAAATCGACAAAATCAGAATGAAACATTCCCATACTCATTTTTCTTGTAATATTAATATATGTATGTGTGTGTGTGTGTGTGTCAACAGCATGATATCATCGTATATGACATACTAATCAAACAAAAAATTAATAAATAATTAATGATCCGCAATTTATAAATTAGGGAATTTAGTATTTCAAATTTGAGTTTTATTAGTTTAATATTGATATTGATATGAGTTGCGCGCCATGTAAGAGCCCACTGCCAAAACTGCATCATTAGTGGGCATTAAGGTCGCCATCAATGGGTATAAAATTCCTCCTAACAAATAGAATAAATAGGATGATGGAGAAAAAACAAATCCGTAAAAACATGTGAATAAGAGAGAGAGAAAAACCCAAGATTTGAGGTCAATTAGAGGTATAGTTTTTTGTACAATGGCTACTAGTATTTTTATTTTTATTCTTGTTCTAATTTATTTACATGTTTAAAATAAATGTGAAGAAGGGTTGAATGGTAATTAAGAATTAAGATGATCTACTAGTAAGAAATTCTATCGAAATGATGTGGGCCTATACAAGAGACTGGGCTTATCGAGAAGCAAAACTATCCAAGCACATCAAGGCCCATAAGTGAATTTGTGTAAGATTCGATGCTAACCTTAAGAATAGTGCCCTGATTTTTAAGAAAAATAAAATAAAAATGCAAATGCAATGTTTTTTCAAGTGATATTTTATATGTAGTTTCTATAGTCATATTATGAAGATATTAATTATATGTGCTTCCATTTTTTTAGCTTGTACTATATTAACGATATTGATTTTTTTAAAGATGATGTTGTCATAAAAAACGTCGTAACAAGAGATAAAAACCAGTATTGCTACGCATATAATTAATATCGCTTTAATATGACAATAATGATTACATTGGGGTTACTTAACATAGCAAGAGATAAAGACCAATATTGCTACACATATAATTAATTGGAATAGCTATTTGCACTATCAATATTACTATTTGTACTTTATCTTCTTTATGAATTTCATTTCTCACTCTTCGCACCACATTATATTACATATTTACCTTTCATTAATAAATTATTTTAATTTTACCCTCCTCCTTACCACCGTTGCCAACCACCAACCTCTCTTCCTCCGCCTCACACCTTCCCCTCCATCGCCCAACCACCACCAATCTCTTCTCTCCCTCTATCGGCATACAAAATTGAGCGTTGTTTCACTCCCACTACCAGCCACCACCACAACCCACCATCCCCTTTGCAAGTTTGTCCGGAAAACTTAGCAAAAATCTGTTCGAACATTTATTTTTGAAAACTTTGCAAGGAGTTCAAAAACTAATTTCCGAACAAGTTAAGAACGTTCGAAATTTTATTTTCGAATCTATTGTTCGAATATTGTTGTAGACGTTCGATAATTATTTTTCTAATGTACAAAGATGGTTCGAAAAATTATTTTCGAATTGGTGGCCACCTTTCGAAATATTCAGTTCGAACCACCCCTAAAGGTCTGAACTTGAAGGAAGATAGAGCGCTCATCTCGTCCCTAGCGAAATCACTATTGTTACAACGGAAACCATGAAATGACTTCATCTCCGGTTTGTTCTTCGTCTTCTTAGCCATTGGGATTGGCAATGCTGGGGAAGAAGAATGGAGCTGTGGTGCAGGTCTCAAGTGGGGAATTAGAAGGGAGGGTGACGCCATTGGGCTACCATTGTTGCCAGTAAATCTGTGAAGAAGAACGAGAGAAGAAAGAGACAATTCTTTTTTTTTTTTTCAAGTTTAATTCATTTATTAATTATTTTGATTTTTTAATAAGGATAATTAAGTAATTTTATAATAAATTATTTTTGAATTAGTTTATTTTGTGGTGCAAAGAGTATTTTTTGTACTGCAAATAGTCGTCCCCATAATTAATATCGCCTTAATATGGAAATAATGATTGCATAGGGGTGGAGACAAATATCATCACACTGCTTTGTAGTATCGAAAAAATACCGAACATACTGGAATTTATGGTATATCATTTTTTGTAAGGAATGATACCATACTTGAATTTTACGGTATGCTACTATAACAGTATGGATATTAAAAAAATTAAAGTATACCAACGTATACTGAAAGTTCGATATTGTAGAGGCCCTATTTTTGCATAGACCCAAAGGCAAGGCCCACAACCGTTTTAAGGTCTAAGAAGTCAAAGAAGTCGACACCTCGAGGTCGACGCTTCGGGGTCGACGCTAGTAATCGAAGTCTAGAGGCCTAAGAAGAAGACCGAGTTTGAGCGGACTCTTAAGGAGACTAGGTTAACATATCCGTTGGAGATAAGTGAAGACCTCGTCAAAACCCTAAAAGGGATAGAAAATATCCCTTAACACTCGAAAAATTGGTTAAACCCTCCTCTATATATACACTTCCTTCATAATAATAGGGGATATAAAAAATAAGCTATCACACGTATAACATCTACGAACGATCTTCATACAATCCATCTTCATACGATTCGTCACTCGGCATAGTCTTTACGTTCTACAACGACAAGAACTAAGCTCTTCAATCCCTATTTGTTATTTTCTTTTCAATTTCGTATTGTTATTATTTTCACTAAGTTCGATTCTGTTGGAAAATTGGATTTATTAAATTGAGTTTTCACTCATTTTATCCTATTTTTCGTGACTGGGATATTTAATTTTGGAGGAATTAAATACCGTACCATTGTTCTATGTTGTGAGTAGATAATCGTAGTATTTTTATTTGCTCAAATCTGATTTTCGGTGAGTGAGAAATAAATGGTTGAAGTTGGTCACACGATTGGGCATTTATGGTATGTGGGATAATGTGTTTAAGACACATTAAATAATCCCACATTGATTTCTTAATCAAGATAAGAAGTGTATTTAAGTGTATTAACACTTAAGTGAAGTAATTAAGTGCACAAGGATGTGGGCCATGAGCCCACACGCGCACACACGCGCCCGCCCGCCCGTGTCCGGTACCCGTGCTCAGCTCGTCTCGTCCTCATCCTCGGACTTGGATCTTGGCAATTGGACTTTGGGTGGACTTTGGGCGTATGTGGACTTCCGGGGCTTAGCCGTACCAGTTTTACGGTACAGAAATGGTCGGGTCGTGGAGCGGGTCGGTGGATTGGCTCCGGGTCGTGCGGGTCGTGGGTGCACTTAGTGATGCATGTCCAGCCTTGAAGTTTGTAACTCCTAGCTGAGTTAAGTGGCTTCAATATATTCAAATGTGGTAACTCCCACCTGGAGCTGGTGGAGTTAGTGGCTGGAATGTAACTCCTGTCGGGAGTCAAAATCTGCAGCTGTCTGGACACGTGTTGGGATCCGAGCCGACATGGGACACTTGTCAGGATCTGCATCTGCAGCTGCCTTGGACACGTGTTGGGATCCGAGCCGACATGGGACACCTGTCGGGATCTGCAGAAGGTAACTCCTGGAGGGCTTAATTGCAGAGCCATAACTCTTGGCAGTTACAACACCTGGTTTGAATGTCCTCAAACCATAGTTGTCCCCTGCAGTGGAGATGTGCCTATAAATAGGACATCCTGCATGGTCCAAGAGGCCACATTCTGCATAAATGAACATCATCATATTGTTGTATACAAGTTTCTTCGAGTCACAGCTTCCCAGTTCTCGACGTTGTTTAGTTCGCCGGAGCCTTGCCGGACTTCTGGTGCTACTGCCGGAAGGACGAAGTCGTTTCATCTTTGAGAGACAAATCGCCAGACCGTGAGAACTAGTCGGGGCATAATTTATCTTGCGGAGAGAGGTCCCCTCGACTCGGCTTGCCGGAATCTGCACTCGGGTTTCAATTTACTTAAGTGTTTTAATTCAGTTGTTTATTGTAATCTTTCACTTCCATCTGTTCTTCTTGCACTTCAGTTGTAAAATATTTTCAGTCAAAGTATAATACACCTACAACAGATTCTAACTTGAGCGTTGGAGTCCGTTCGATCATCAATCTTCCGACGGTCCTTCGGCTTCACGTGTGTTTTCTTTGTCATGTAGATCGTCGGAACCCGAACTCGAAGAACGATCAATTGTAGAGTTTTTGACCTCTATAGTTTGGCGCCCACCGTGGAGCTCCAATCGATCACCTCAAGATGACGAACAACAACCGAAAGGATACAACAACCATCCCTCAGGAAGTCAGAAAAGACGGGGTAACTGCGACCCCCTCACCGGAAGGCGACGGTGATGTTGCATGACTCATGCGTTCGATCCAGTGATAATTGGATATCACCATAGTCAAACTCGCGGCAATCCGAACCGAGAACTCAACCTTGAAGGCTAGGGTTAAAGTTATTTCACAACCAAACCTTTTTCTGAACGGATCTACGTGAACCCAACTGTCCCCGCTCTCGCGAACCCGAACGTCCAACGAACTCTGAGAGCAGTTACTTCTAAACTCAACTCATGAATTGACTAATCATTTCATCGTAGGTATAAGCAAGGAACCTGTGCTTAAGGGCAAGGAAAATGATGATTTCCTCATACCTGGATTCGAAGACTACGAGCCCGGCTCAGAATCCGAGGTTGAAAAGAAGATCCAGCGATTGAAAGACATATTGACTCGAATTCTAGGGGTTCCCACTCCTATCTGAAAAACTGCGCCAACGAGCTTTGCAGATTCTCCATTTACTGAGGAGATCAGCCTCATGGAGATGCCCCCGAAGTTCACCTTTCTGAGTATGAAGCTGTTTGATGGCACATCCGACCCTGACGACCATGTCGTCCAATATAAACAGATAATGTTCACTACTACGATACCTTGACATGCCAGGGAAGCTAGGATGTGTAAAAGCTTCGGATCCAGCCTCGTTGGCCCAGCACTCCAATGGTTCATCAACCTTTCCAACTCAACGATCTCGTCATTCGCCCAGCTTAATGATCTCTTCGTCGAATAGTTCGCCAGTGGCCGCAAGATTGAAAAACATGCAGATGACCTCTAAACAGTTGTACAAAAGTCAGAAGAACCCCTACAAAGCTTCGTGGGAAGATTCAATAGAGAAAAAGTATCGATCCCCAACTGGAACATCGATACTGCAATTTCGGCCTTCAGGAAGGGCCTCAAAAGAGACTCCAACCTCTTCAAAGAGTTAACTAAATACCCCTGCAAGACAATGGAAGACGTGCTCGCCAAAGTCTGAGCACAAATCAAATGGGAAGAAGACAAAGCGAACTTATCTAGATCTCGCATCAGGAATGAGCATCCAAAGAAAGAACAAAGAAGTAACAGGACGGAAAGATTCAGAATGGATCCCTATCCACGAAACTCGTGATTCGACTCTCGAAATAGGCGAGCTCAAGAACCCCAGGTCGACAGAAGACTCCCAGAGTACAGCCTCTGCATATCACCATCAGAAGCAATTCTAGCCCTCAAGGGAGTTGGACAAAACGTGAAATGGCTCGCAAAAATGAAAGCCCCATATAACAAACGTGACATGAGCAAATATTGTGAATTCCACAACGACCATGGTCACAAAAATGACGAATGCATCGTCTTGAGACTCAAAGTCGCAGAGCTCTTAAAGTGAGGATATTTCACCGACCTTTTGACCCCCAAAGGAAAAGAGTCCTGGTCATGAAGAGAAAATCAGAAAGAAGCACAGCCACCTGAACCCCCGAAGATCGATCGCACTTTGAACTGTATAACAGGAGGTTCAAAAGTGAGCGGAATCTCACAGTCTTTGGGAAAGAGACACTGCCGCTCGATAAAATATAGCGGAAACATACCCAGAGAAGCCAAACAAGATGACCTCAACACCCTTAACTTCACCAATAGAGAAGCTTTCGACCTCTCACACCCTCACCACGATGCACTAGTCATTTCCTTATTAATTTCTAATTGTCTAATTAAGTGCATTCTCATTGACAATGGGAGCTCCTCTAACGTAATCTTTTTGAATACTTTGAAAGGAATGTAGGTGAAAGAAACTGAAATCGTTAAAAGGTCAACCACCTTAATCAGTTTTAGCGGAAAACACAAATCCACAATGGGGGAAATCAACCTTCCTACCTATATCGAGGGGATGAATATCTTCATCAAATTCCAAATAATTGACGCCCCCTCGGTTTATAATGTCATAATGGGAAGACCTTGGATTCACGAACTCCAAGCAGTACCGTCAACCTATCATCAACTCCTGAAGTTTCCTACCCCTTGGGGAGTTTGCGAAGTTTGAGGTGAGTAAGTCACGGCACGAGAATGTTACGTCTCCATCTTCAAACATAAAGGAGCCATGGAAGTTAATCAAATCGAGGTCAGATCATCTTCAACCAACGCCAAAAATCACAATTATGAAAAACCCGAGGTGGAAGATCTCGATGAAGTCCAACTACATCCTGACTTCCTTGATCATAAGGTGCCGATCAGGTCAAGATTAACTGCAGAAATACGAGAGTAATTGATAAGATTCCTCATCGAGCACCATGATTGTTTTCCATGATCATTCGAAGGCATGACAGGTATCGATCCTTTGGTTATAACACATAAATTACAGGTCGATCCAGACAAGACCCCGGTGAAGCAAAAAAGACATAAATTTGCCTCCAAACGAAACAAGATCATGGATGAAGAAGTCAATAAGCTGCTCAAGCATGGACACATAAGAGAAGTTCAGTACCCCGAATGGCTAGCCAACGTCGTGGTAGTAAAGAAAAAGAACGGCAAAAACAGACTCTGCATAGACTTCACCGACCTTAACTAAGCCTGCCCTAAGGATTCATTTCCCTTATCTCATATCGATGCACTAGTAGACGCAACAGATGGACACGAACTAATGAGTTTCATGGACGCTTTCTCTGGATACAACTAGATCCTCATGCGTCCATAAGATCAAGAAAAAATCGCGTTCATTACCCATCGAGGTATGTTTTGCTATAAAGTAATGCTCTTTGGATTAAAAAATACAGGTGCAACCTACCAAAGGCTGGTGAACCGAATATTCGAAGAACTGATTGGGGACACTATGGAGGTGTACATCGATGACATGCTCGTAAAGTTTCCTAGAGCCTGAGATCACATTGATCATCTCCGTCGAACATTCGAGGCCCTCCGCCGCTACAATATGAAGTTGAACCCCACAAAATATGCATTTGGAGTGACCTCGGGAAATATCCTTGGGTACCTCATTATAAAGAGAGGTATCGAAGCCGACCCCAGTCAGATCAGAGCTGTCAGAAACATACAACAACCTCGGAATATCAAAGAGGTACAAAATCTCACTGGACGACTCACGGCACTTAGCCGTTTCATCTCAAAATACTCAGAAAAAAGCCACCTCCTTTTCAAGACACTACGAAAAAACAAAAGCTTCGAATGGACCACCGAATGTTCGAAGGCTTTAGAAGAATTGAAAGAATATCTAGTGAGCCCCCCTTTACTATCGAAACCCCACGACGGAGAGGTACTTTTAATATATTTATCTGTTTCAACTAACTCTGTTAGTGTAGTTTTAGTCAGAGAGGATGAAGGAAGACAACAACCGGTCTACTACGCCAGTCGATTATTGCTGGATGTCGAGACCAGATATCAACAACTGAAAAAACTGGCATTGGCCCTCATTATGGCATCAAGGAAAATGAAGCCCTATTTTCAAAGCCATTCGATCAAAGTGGTCACAGAATTCCTGCTCAGAACAGTATTGAGAAAGCCAGACCTCACAGGAAGACTATCTAAATAGGCCGTTGAGCTCGGGGAGTACGATATTTATTATATACCCCGGACCTCGATAAAGTCCCAAGTACTTTCAGACTCCATTTTCGATTTCTCCTACGAGGCCCAGACCAGAATAGAAGGCGAATCAATGAACACCGAAGAAGAAGAAAATTCAAAGTTCTGGACCTTTCAAGTAGATGGCTCCAGCACTTCGAAGGGGAGTGGTCTCGGCATGGTTCTAACAAGCCCAACAGGTGAAACCACTGAATGCTCAATCCTATGCGGATTCAAAGCACCAACAACGAAGCTGAATACGAAGCCCTCATCGCATGTTTAAACCTAGCTACTGACCTCGGAGCCAGAAAGATCCGAATTCAAAGCGACTCTCAGCTAATAATAAACCAGTTTGAAGAAGAATTCCAGGCAAAAGATTTAAGAATGATCGCTTACCTCGCTATAGCAAAAGAAACAGCTGCAAAGTTTGAAAAGATCAAAGCCCAACACATCATGAGAGAGGACAACAAACACGCCGACGCCTTGGCTAATTTAGGGTCAGCGATCGAAACTATCGAGGCCAAAAACATCTCTGTATTATATGCAAAATGGCCAGCCATATGGAAAGAAGAAGGTTCAGAGATTCTACCTATCGAGAACAGTACAAATTGGATGACCCACTCATCAGGTATATAGCAGAAAATGAACTCCTTGAGGACCCCATCGAGGCAAGATGGATCAAGACTAAGGCACCAAAATTTTCCATGATCTCCGGATCCCTATACAGAAAATCTTTTTCAGGGCCTTACTTGAAATGTGTTAGCCCCATACAGGCTAAATACATCCTAAGCGAGCTTCACGAAGGTGAATGCGGAAACCACTCAGGATACAGAAGCCTGGCCAACCGAGCTCTAACATCCAGGTTCTACTGGCCGACTATGAGAATAGATATAAAAAACTACGCCAAAGTATGTGATCGGTGTCAGAGGTTCGCACAAACAAACCATATGTCCCATAACCCTTACACACAGCGGCCATATTGTGGCCATTCATGAAATGAGGGATGGACATCGTAGGGCCATTACCAAAAGGCGAAAATCATAAATGCTACATTTTGGTGCTAATCGACTACTTCACCAAGTGGGTCGAGGCTGAAGCCTTCGCACGGATCAGAGACACGGTGGTACAAATTTTTTTATGAAAACATATTTTATGCAGGTTCGGAGTTCCCAGGGAGGTCATGACAGATAACGAGTCCTAGTTCATAAGCACAAAATTCCAAGACTTCTGCAAAGAATGGAACATCAAGCTCTCGTTCTCTATCCCGAGGTACCCCGCAGTAAATGGTCAAGCAGAAGCCACAAACAAGACAATCCTAAACACCCTAAAGAAAAGATTATCCGAACACAAAAATCAATGGGTCCAGCAACTCCCAGGAGTTCTATGGTCCTACAGAACAACCTCAAGGACAAGCACGGGAGAGAACCCATTCACCCTAACATATGGTTCGGAAGCAGTATTGCCTGCAGAAGCGGAGATCGGTACAGTCCGAACAGAATGGTCCAATCAATCAAATAAAAAGGACCTCGAGGTGAATCTCGACTCCATCGACGAGCTTTGAGATCGAGCGGCAATGAAATTAGTAGCATACCAACAAATGATAAGCTGATACTTCGATAAAAATACAAGGCTTCGAACATTCCAAGTCGGAGATTGGGTGCTCAGGAAAGTGTTCCAAAATACGAAGAAGAGTGGAGCCGGGAAATTGGCACCAAATTGGGAAGGCCCATACCAGATTGAAAAGGTCATCGGAAACGGAGCTTACAAACTCTGAACTAAGGAAGGTCGACCCATAGCCAACAGCTGGAACGTGCTATATTTGAAACAATATCATTTCTAGAACTCCCAATCTCATTTTTATTATTTAGTTTAATTTATTTTTCAAGTTTCGTTTACTGACTTAAGCGTCGGAATAATTAACAGAACCCCAAGCACAGGGGTCCTGACCCTCAAGAGAACAATGAAATCTCGGCCATAAAATCATCTTCTCAACCAAAGGAGTAATGTATTCATTCTCTTAATTTCTAAATTTCTATTATTTAAGGTATATTTATTTATTGACTTGAGCGTCGGAGTAACTAACAGAACCCCAAGCACAGGGGGACGGCCTCCGGAGCTCAACAGGACCCTGACTTCGAGAGTCTCAAACCCGACGTCGAGGATAAACTCGACCTCCCAATTCAAGTCCTGAGGACCTCAACGCTCATGGATGGCAGAAGACATATGCACCATAGTGAGAGCAGAGGCGCTGCCCTTCGACTTCTTAGAAGGGGAGTGGACTTGGAAGCCTCTCTTTCGAAGGACTTTTTACGCCCGAAGGCGAATACTCATCTCTTTTCAGAGCCGCCAAAGCCTTGACCTTGGCGTCCGAGGGCTTAATCTTCAATTTCGCCATTCTGTCAAACAAAACTCGATCGTCTCGGACTTTCTCAAACTCTCAAAGTTCGTTGGGAAGGAGGAAGGCTTCATCGATATGGGCGGCCTCAACACTGGTAGGATCTCAACGTGGGGAAAAACCTGCACGAGATAAGAAAATTGGTAAGTCTCAAGTAAAGAATAAGAACGTAAGAGCTCGGCTCAGAGACCCACGGGTGTCGCAGAACTCGGCGGGTACGATCGCATCAGCAGAAGTCCGAGCTGGTACGAAAACAAACTTGGGTTTCAAGTCCCCAGAGAAAAAAGACAAGGTCGTTATCATAGGGGGCCGATCCCGTACCCATTTTGTGAAGTAGTAGAAGCCAGGTTGTCCAGCGTTGGCTACCAGTCGATAGACAGCATGCCATTCTCCGATAATGGGTTTGCCGAAGCCCAGTTCATCCCATAAGTAGTACATGCCTAGCATGTGGAACCACCCAATCGGGGTGATCTGGGTAGGAGCTATGCCATAGAAGTGGGCTATCTGCACAAAAAATGGGTGTATTGGGAGCCCGACCCCCTTCTCCACCACCAACGCATAAAAAGCAGTAAAACCTAGTGAAGGTCGATGAGCTTGGTCATCAGGACCGAGAGATTGGACCTCTACTCTAGCACCCGACACTGGCGGTGAGGTCGGCCTTTTTAAGAGCTCATCGCTTACCTTTAGAGCGATCTCGGAGGCTTTGAGCCTCTCTCATACTGCCTTGACTTCCCGAATTTGCAGTTTCCGACCAACAGATAATTTCTTCCTCACCATCGTCGCTTCACGTTTACTGATTACTCCGTGACCGACTAAACGAGGAATGACCGCTGACAGCCTCCTTCTCCTCTCCTGTCTCGTAACCTTAATGATCATGGGAGAGTCGGAACTCTCCGATTGTTCTGACCTAGATCACTGTTCTACATCTTCCCCGTCGTAACTTCTCATCTCCTCCGCGTTAGAATCCCCACTTGCACTCATTATAATAAAAAACCAGGAAAAACAACAAGTAATCCAAACCCTAGACCAGCCTAAAACCAAGAACACTATCGGAATCCTAACTGTCTCCCTCCTGAAATCCCCTAAATCTACTGAAAAACCTGCCGGAAAATTTAAACAAACCCTAAAATAACCGCAAAGCCCTTTAAACACAACCTAGAAATCAAATAAATCCAGAAAACTCAACAAATCACTATGGTTCTAGCAAATACCCATAAAAATATCTCAAGCATTCCAGAAAACCACACGAGAAATCTCAAAACAACATATTTACGGCGCAAATATTAAAAAGAGGGAAATGAGAAGGTAACCTGAAAAATGGCGAAGTAAGTAGCCGATAAATTTTTCATAGCAGAATCTCCGAGCAGTCCTAAGCGAGAGAAAAATGGAGGTGGTTAGCGGAAAATGCGGGGAGAGATTCTTCTGAAGATTCGATTGGTGGATAAGGTTTATCGAAAGAAAGTTATGTAAAAATTAAAAAACTTTTGGGATTCTGGAGAAAATGGTGAGGAGGGAACTGTTCCTCTCGATATTTAAAATGCGGGAAGGAGGGACATCACGATCTGAGCCCATGTGTCTTGATCTAACGGCGAGGGTTGACCTAGGGAACGGAAAAGGTAAAATTCGTACCTCAGGTCTGGAGCTCCACGAGGTCTGCTCTCACGATGATACGAGCACGATAAGCATCAAGATTCTCGTGTTATTCAAGATTAAAGATTGGAGATCAAGATTTGAAGAACAATACATGATGATCAAGATCACACAGCTAGCAGTATGGGCATATCGACTGCGTATCGGATTATTTTAATTAGGAGTTGATTTTATTAGACTATAATATTATTTTAGACTATAGTATTTATTTATTTAGATCAGTTTTTATTATTTTATTGATGTAATTTTCGTTCATATTTAATTAGGTGTGACTAGAATTTTATTTAAGTTATACTGTCAGTAGGAATTATGTGTCATACCGTAATTAAAGTGTACCGAAGGTAAGGTACGACAAAGGTATGATTTTTGTTATACTGTATGTAGCACCCTAAACCCGGAGAGGTCAAGGAGCTAACAGAACACACACGAAAGAAGGAAATCCCATAGCAAAAAAAAAATTCAAATAGAGTAATCAATTTAAGGTTTGCTATGTCAAAGAAGCTTACGTTTACTAGTCAAACACCAAGAATCAATATATTTGACTAATCAAGAACCATTAGAAATAGACCTTAAGAAAACTGACTGGTCAACCACATCAAAATAATAATAGTCAATTCATGAAACATAACATGACCCAAAATGCTCATAGACGTACACATGGCAAAAGTCAAGGTTCAGCGAAAGCATAGAAATTAAGAGCAATTCAATTGACCATCAACAATATATACAACGGAAGCATATGAATCATATAATAGTTTGACCATAAATAATAAATTCAAAAGACGGTCAACTATAAAACAAAAGGTCCTCATTGGTCCACATCCGCCACCTGCCATCATCAATTACCTGAAAAACATTTAAAATAATGGGGTTGAGTGTCAGAAAACACTCCGTGGACATACTCATACATTCGTCCCATATTTTGCATTAAGGGTAACAGTAATCACAATAACAATTTCACATTTGACGTCATAATTCATACACTCATTAAACATAGTGGAGTCCGGCCCTAATGTGATCACATATCATCTATAGCATATTCATAACATATTCGGATATCCTCATATGAGTCGTATCAAATCCACAATAAGAAACATAAATATAAATCATAATTCTTTTTTTTTTTTCATAATGGACGAAAGTTTAAATACATTTTCAAAAGAGTTTTGGTAAGTAAGCCCACCTTCTAGCTAAATGTAGCTGTCGCTTTAATCTCAACTTGCATGTGCTAAGCCTGCTGCCTCGGGTTAAGACCTATACATAAAGGCTATGTCTTAGAAACTTATTATGATAATTCACCTATACTATAACGTAGATAGGGGTATAAGGTACATCTATAGAATAAAGTCGCGAAAAGACGATGCCTAAAGATCAAACAGGTAATCCTAGCTTTAAGCTATACCCGAGCCCTTGATCGAGTATAATCATAGTACTTAAAGTAAGGTTTTAAAATATATATATATATATATATATATTTCAATACCAATAAAGTATCACTTATAATACAATATGCCTAATTTGAATTAAATCCAAAACTAAGCAAAAATAGAAAAAGAAATAAAATAATTAAATGCATAAATAAAATTGTGGTCAAAAGGATCTGAACCCATGACCTTAACTATAAAATAAAGACAACTTAACCACTATACTAAATGATTTTATACAATCTAAAACAAAATGATTTTATACAATCTAAAACAAACTGTTTTAATTAAATAGCTTCATAAATGTCGTGAATTAAATACACAAAATAAGAATTAAAACTGCATCAAATAGTTTTGAACCCTGGACTCTCTAAACAAAAAAAAAACGCTTAACCATTAGGCTAAACCTTATTTTCAAAATTAATCAACCATAATTAATTATATATATAGTCCAGAAAGCTCTTATGATAATAAAAAGATTAAAATTGAATAAAAATTACTTCAACAGGATTTGAACCATAGACCTCTCAAATATTAATCTGAACACTAACCATTAAACCATAAGTTATTTTCAAAATTTAAATGATGTTATTAATTATATAAGGTTTAAAATCATCTTAAATAAAAATGATTAAAAATGAAATAAAACTGCATTAAGTGGGCTCGAACCCTTCCCCTTTTAATTAACAAATCCAGACATATCCATTAAGCTAGTAATTTTTGAAATTTATAACATGCTTTTATTTAATTAAAGTTGAAACATGGGACATTAATTACAATAAAAGAGATTTAAAAATGCATGCAACATGCAAGAAGATTTGAACCTTAGACCTTTTAGTATTAATTTAAACATCAACAATTGGGCTACACAACCTTATAGAAATATTAACCTATACTCTTAATTAAATAGTTTCATAGATCTAAAAGAAAAATAAAAAAATAAAAATAAACATAAAAATAACACACACACAAACACACGCCCAGAACACACACACACACACACAACTCACGGTAAACACACATTCACACATATCACATTCCATTTTGTTTTCTTTTCTTTCCTTTTTATTTCATCAATCAACCATTTAACATCTAAAGTGTTCAAGAACACCAAGAACACCATAAATAAAATTTAAAATATATTTTAAAATCATCCATCCAAAATAGCCCCTAAATAACAATATATAAACTAAAATCGAAAAATAAAGAAAGAAATGAGGTATTAAAAGGCTAGAGATTAACCCATTTTTAGATCTGAAAATCGGAAGCCTAAACCTTAAAATCTCTTAAAAATAATCGAAGAACAAGAAAGAGGAGAAGAAGAGGAATCCAAAAATGTAATTGCATGTTTAAAAAAAAAGTCACCGGAAATTTTCCGGCCGGCGGCGGAGAGGAGGGGAGGCGAGAGGGAGGCAAGAGGGAGAGAGAAGAGAGGGGGCGACCTAAAATTGGATCCTCCAAAATGACCTAGATAAGGAGTTAAATGGGTATTTATATCCCTCCCTATATTAACCTAAATTTTAATTAAATCCCTAATTAAATCATAACTTGGTCAAATGAAATCTCACTTAGGTGAAATCAGTTTCTATGGATTCGTATCGACGAGCACTATCATCTACCATATCCGATCATCTCGTTTCGACAACTATAAGTATCGAAAATAATTAAAAACGTAAATGGGCTAAAAAGCCCATGAATTGGGCCTCAACCTTAAAGTGCCTATTTTTTTTTTTTCATTTGGATCATGATATCATAATTAAAATAGAGTTGGGCCTATTATTAAATTTTGAGGTGTTACACTGTAAATTAAAATAAAGTATAATGTATGACAAAAAAATGTAAAGTATATCACATCCGCCCAACCCTATGATTGCATATAAAATATTTGAAGAAAACATTGCATAAGTGTTCATTTTTTAAAAATCCGGATAGTGCTCGTACGGGCTGCATCCACTCTACCACGAATTCATGGTTGGAAATTTGAATGATGATAATGAGGTTAATTACACTTTAGTACAAAAGTTTGAACCTTTTTACACTTGTTTTGAATTTTCAAAAATCACATATCAATACTCAATTTTTGCACAAATTAATATTTGTAGCCTTAAAACAAATTTTAGACCTCATAAATATTGACTTGAGATGTCGAAAATTTATGTTGAATGTAAATTTGTCGCCTCCATTAGTCCATTGAGCTCCTAAGGGATACTGTAGATAAAATTTCAGGTGGTCCATGTCAACATTTGGGATATCAGAAAATTACTTTAGTGCTATAAGTGTTTGTTTGTGCAAACATTAGATATTAATATATATATTTTTTGAAACTTTAGGACGAAAGTATAAAAACATCCAAACATTGTGTATAAAAGTGTAATTAAGCCAGTGAGAATTAGACAATATTCGTTCTTATTAATGATGCTTGATAAATGACATCAATTTTTCGTAATCTTGATTGTTCCATTTTCATTAATTATTCTCCATCATTAATTAATCAACAGTTCTGCACTCTTTAATAGCTCACTTCAACCAACTATATTATCACAGTTGTTAAGGAATTTTAAATAAACATTTTGCAAATCCATAGCAAGCAAAGCTTGAACATAATTAATTAATGACTATTATATATATCTCTCACTTTACACCATATCATATGGGTGTTTTGACGAATATATATCCAGAAACACCAGTAGATAATCTATATAAATTATGAAAAAAAATACGTCAAATAAGTGACTCAACTTACATGTGCATCCGACTAGTTTAGTCAATAATGATTGACCAAAATATTCATCGTGTTAGATTTGATATAAAGAAAAGAAAAGAAATAATGGGTACAGATTTATAATTAATCCATTTTCCTCAAAAGAAAAAATAATCAAACTATAATAGAGTACCTATTTGTAAGTTGTAACAAGCCCAAATGTAAGAATATAAAATGATACTTTTCAAATTATTTATGAGTAGTCATTAATACTACAATTCTTATTATTAACATTTACTAGTGCATTACCCGTGCGGTGCACGGAGATCATGTTTTGACTAATTTATAATTCATTATTTATTCGTAAATATCATATACAATTTTTTTAATTTTAGTGAATTTTACAAATTGTGAAAATATTTACTTATATACAACATTTGATGGAGATATAAAGATATTTTATCATTTGTAGTGGTATTTGTATTAGTATCATCTTTACCACAAACAACAAAACAAACAAAATAAATTATAAATTAAGCACCAGATTCATTCTATTTCTACATTCTTTACAATCAACATAATATTTCTCCAAAATATAAATTAAAAGATTATGCAAAGTATATAGTCTAAGTCTCCTGGTCTAATGAGCTCTAAAAAATATTCTAGCGCTTAACATTAGAAAACATGCTTCTCTAATTTTCTCTCTTTGGATTCAAGTTCTGCTCAATATGAGCAACACTTGGCTCAAAGTTAAAAAGTGTTCAATAAAACTCATGATCAGTGCATGTGTGTAATATGTATAGATCAATAGATCAATGAAATGAGATACAACATTGAAATATTAGTACAAATTATGAAGTACTATATATATGTTTGTGGAAATAATAGAGTAGGCTCTTTCTTAAAACAAAATTGTCTCTATCTTGTCTCTATTTCACTGATGGTTATGGAACCAGTTTTGAACTCTTGAATTTCTTAATTCCTGGTGCATCACTTTAACTATCATGCAATAAAAATGAAGGTGCATAATAATGAAGGTTTTTTTGGGTTGGGGCAATCCTGTCCTCATTGCTCAACATCAAAACTACGGACTGGCTTCACGTCTGCTGCATTTTGAATGCAAAAAAAATAATTTGAGCAGAATCCCAAACATATAATTTCAATTATTAATGGCTAGCTACTATTGTTGTAATTACCATTCTAGGTGCAGTGTAGTGAGTAGACATGCATTCTTGTAGATGTTGCCTATGAATTGTCTTGATATTTTCAGAGGTAGACTTTTACTATAAAATTTCTAGAAAGCAAATAGATCAAACATGCTGCAATTTGGGATGATGAAACTAAAGAATGGGAAAAAAACTTATTTCTAAAATAATGCCTAGACTCAAATGAACTTACTAAATGTACGTGAAATTGTTCGATTTCTTTAACAGTTTGATTTTCATTTTACAAATTTTGATATCATGCTCTCTATTATATGAGGAAGAATTATTCATCAGATATATATAGCAGATGAAACGACATCTCCATAAAATCATTTAAGACCATCGAGCAACATATATATAGCTAGAGCCTAGCAAGCAACAATAGAAGCAAAAGAAAGAACAATATTGAAATCTTGAGATCAAACTCTGACTTTGGTTATTTGTTGGATATGACAGATTTCAAATTATGTTACTGTTACCACTTTCAATCCGATTTGTAGCTCCATTATTTGACATCATATATGATATATCTCTTTTAAACTGGAAAGGATGGAGACCGTACAAAAAGGTGTCATGGTTAAATCATCTGTCACCTTATAAGTTAGTGCACATTCAAGATAACTTTCGTTGCCTCTGGGAAACTTAACAGAAATAAAAAAAGATATTTCATTGTAGGCAGCATGCAAACATTCTTCGGTGAGGGGAATAATGCGTCTTTCAAAAATATAAGTATATAACCATGAGGTATTATTAGACTAAAGATTGATCAGTGTGTTTTTTGCACATTAACATAAATGAGAAGAAAATGGATTTCGGCAGTTAAAAGCTTTTACCTTCTGTTAAAGAGTGAGTCTCTCTGTTCCGACGCCACACCCATGCTTCCCTTGCTGAAATTTTCAATCATAGTCGGCGTTAAAGAATGAATCTCTCTGTTCCGACGCCCTTGCTGAAAATTTCAGTCATAGTCAGTTTTCACTCGCAGTAGAACTGAACCAAATTTACATGATAAGAAAAACTTTTTTGGGGCAATTATATATAAATATGTTGAGCCGATATGATGTTCTGCGGTGGGTAATAAAATTTGTTAAAGAAATTTTCAGAGAGTAAGTGGAATTTGTATGCAGTTATACATTGAGGCATCAGATGAACTTTGTGGATGGAGGAGAAAATAATTGCATATATAATTTTTTTAACATAAACTGATAAAAACTGCAGTTTTGAATTGACATGAGATTGCCAGAACATTTGAAATGGCATCAGAGGTTCATGGCTTAACTGGATTGTCGATTGATTGGAGATGATGGAGTTGATTTGGCTCCTACACTGGAGGAGAAGAGAACGTCGAGGAAGAAGACGGAAATTGAATGTGAAAAATGATGAATTGAGCCGCTTGAATTTAAACTCAGCTCGGCTCATTTTTCTTCAGCGCCGCTTCAATACTTTTTTTTTTTCAGAAATACGTTTAAATGTGAAATGTCAAAATTATCCCTACTATTCTGTTTTTATATAATACATAGTAATAGATTTAAAACATTAATGTTCCCATTATTGACAAAATTGCCACCAGCCTTCTTCACGTATTCAATGAGTAGTGAATCAAACAGTACACACAAACCTCCAATGAGAATCACAATCATCATCATCATCTTCTTAATCTCACTTCACCTGCCTCTTTTCGTCATTTCATCTCGATTAATCACCCGCCCACCCGACCCGCAATGCACTCGATCCGAACCGCACTCCCTCCGCCCTGACCAGATGACAGTCATAATCAACGGCTACTCGGAGCATCGGATCCCGCTGCTCCGCTCGATCACCGCCGCCTATTCCGCCTCTCCGTCTGTCGCCTCCGTCGTTCTCCTCTGGTGTAACCCCTCCACCCCAACGGGAACCCTCTCCGAGCTGACTCAGAACCTCTCCGCCGCCGTGCTCCGTGCGCCCTCCTCCAGCCTCAACTACCGATTCTACCCCTGGGGAGCAATCAGGACTGGAGCCGTCCTCATCTGCGACGACGACATCGAACCGGACCCGAGCTCCGTCGCCTTCGCCTTCAGCGTGTGGAGATCCGACCCGGATCGGGCGGTCGGGTTCTTCGCCCGGTCGCACGCGTTCGAGATCGGATCGAAGAAATGGATCTACACGATGGAGAGGGAGAAGTACTCAATCATTCTCACAAAATTCATGATCGTAAACGTCGATTACCTCGAAAAGTACTCGTGCGACGAACGATACGCGGAGGCTAGAAAAATCGTGGATGAGATGAACAATTGCGAAGACATTCTGATGAATTTCGTGGTGGCGGAGGAGAACCGGAGGGGGCCGGTGATGGTTGGGGTGAAGGGCGGCGGAGTAAGGGACTACGGCGACGCGAGGAACGACGGCGTATCGGGTGGAGTGAGGGAGGTGGGATTGAGCAGTAGAAGAGGGGAGCACAGGAAGAGGAGAGGGGAATGCATAACGCAGTTTCATAGGGTTTTGGGGAGAATGCCGTTGAAGTATAGCTATGGAAAAATGGTGGCTGATGTTGGGGAACAAGGCTTGTGTCATAAAGCTGGAAAGCTCGTGCTTTGTGATCATCAAGATTTCAGGTGAAATATTTTCAAATTTTTTTTCCTATTTGCCTTTGTTTTTTCTTTTAAAAAGAATACTTGTTCAAATTTGATTTACAATAGAATATCTGTCCCATGGTTATATACTTGTAATTTGATTTGGATTAGAACTGTGATTATGTTGTAATTTGCAAGTTGTAACGACTTGAATATAGAGTAGGTAGGGTAGCTTCAGTTACATTTTTGTTTTTCAAATGACTGTTCTGCATGGATGTATATTTCTTTTCATTTAAATTCTAAGAATAGTGTTATGGATGTATATTTCTTTTTTTTTTTTTGGAAATCTATAGATCTATATTTCTTTGCATGGGCATTATCTTGAAAGGTCGAATCCATCTATTGCAGTAATCTGATATTTGACATAGAAGATTTTTTATTTTTCCAATATATTAGCTTTCTAAAGGGTTAATTGCATTTTATAACCTTTTTTTTATCTAAATCATAAATTTAACACAACGTCTTAAAAAGAAGAATTTTTTTTTTCACAAATTTTTAAAAAAATATCGGGAAGCATACAGTTTCAACTTTCAAAGGCTACACAAACCTGAGCCAGTATAAATTGCATTAAAAAGAAAAGGAGGTGCTTTTTTTGTAAGTTTGCAATTTGAGTAAAATATTGTAATTTTGGTTGTGGTTAATTGAGAATTTGAATATTGATTTGCATTCTATTCCGACATTTGAAGGCATTTTATTAATTAAAGAAATAAAAGTGGATATTATATTGTTAAATCCCTGGTTAGATTTCTGTTATAAAGCTACGTGTCTTGGCAAAATGATAGGCAACAATAACCAAGGAAACTCACCCAACAAAGTTGAAGGGAGTCAAATTATTACCCGCTAAAGGTGGAGCTCCCCTTACACATCTGAATTGTAAAAACTAAAAAACAAGGAGAGAGAGAGGGAGAGTTAGAGAGAGAGGGAGGGGGATGTTCATCCGTGAGAGAGACAGAGCGAGAGAGACTTGTTAGAAATTCTCTTTTTCATGTCAAACCAAGAGCAATAAATACGATTACCATTTTGTAAAACATGTGTGACTGGAAGTTGACATCAACATCAATAAACTGATCCAAAACCGTGAAGGTGGAGATTATATATCAATAAGATTTTGTACGTTACATAAAATCAAATTGAGATAAGTAAGGAAGAAGAAAATGTGGCCTCCACCGGCGAATTCTTCAATGACTCCGATGACTCGGTTGGTCGCGGTGGCAATAGACAAGGATAGAGGCAGCCAGATTGCCCTTAAATGGGCTTCCGACAACCTTCTTGTTAGAGGCCAGACCGTTATTCTGGTACACGTCAGAGTCCGACAATCCGCGCCAGGATTGGCAACATCTCCATCTTTGGCTTCACCATGTGATATTAATCTCTCTCTCTCTGCCTGCCTGCGTGCATGCATGCTTTCATCTCATCATCTCTGCATGAACTATTGGAATTCTCTGATTCTGCTCATATTTCTAGAGTTATATTGCTTTGTGATTACGGTTTGCTTCAATAATTAAGATGTCGCATTGCAATAATTTCAAGTGCTTCAATAACAACACGAAATGTTGTTGATGCCCTTAATTTGAAGAATTTGTATATGGCCTAAGTTGCTAGTTTTCTTCAACCAGACATCAGCTGAATTAAACTGACCGTTTCCATTTGCCCTAAACAATTGATTATATTTTCTGATCTTTTGCGCATGCAGGGCCTAACCAAGCGTCTGATGGCAGCGACGACGTTGCAGATGATCCACAAATTAAGGAGTTGTTCCTTCCTTTGCGTGTCCTCTGCACACGAAAAGATGTGAGTTTCGACATTTCAAACATACATTGTCTGAAGAAGTATTGCTGATCGATTTGCCTATTTTTGCTGTTCAGATACAACGCCACGAGGTTGTGCTTGATGATGCAGATGTAACGAAAGCTCTCATCGACTTTGCAAAGCAAAATGCAATTGATATGTTGGTACTTGGTGCTACAAATAAAGGCAGCATCTTCAGGTGCATTTCTTCTTGAGATATGTTTATTTCTACTACATTTTGCATTTGCAAGAAATCTAGATTGAGATTGACTAGTGTGTAAACAAGCAGATTTAAAGCCAAAGACATTCCTGGAACTGTACTGAAAAATGCACCAGATTTTTGCACTGTATATATCATCCACAAGGGAAAGATCTCATCTACGAGGGCTGCTTCCCGTCCGCCTCCATCAAGCCAACTTCGTAACCAGATATTGCTTCAAGCCAGCATCAAACATAATGCAATGACGGAGCAGAATTCTTTGCAATCCACTACCAGTTCTAGAAGTCGGTCATTTATTCTGAACCAATATCATATTTCTTGTACCTTGAATCAGGAGCTCAGTTTTGGATCTTTTTCATCTGCAGGTTCGTTCTCAGGGAACTCAAAGCCTGGATCTGAACCATCTCCACGTTCGAGCAGGCTAAGTGATGCAAACTTCAAGTATGATATCATATGCTTAACTACTAACTGTGTTATTGATCAAATCGGAGAAGTAGGAGATTGAAAAGCATTATCCAACATCAAAATCTTGATTGATTTTCTTTCTGTGATTATTGCAAACAGGTCTCCATTCACTTCCCGGAGAGGTCCCAACGGAAAAGCTTATGACATCTCTCCACCGGATACTGATATTTCCTTTGTCAGTTCAAGGAGAAGTGTAGATGTATTTCCTACTTTCAGTGAGAGCTTTGAAAGCGGCCCTACACCTCCACGGCTTTCTGGATATTCCGAGGTAGAATATCAAGGCTTTGATTCCTGGAACCTTGGACGCAAGTCAGTAGACGTTTTGTCTCCACTAGATTTCACTGCTTCACCTGAGAATGATAAATCATCGTTTGCTCCACAATCAATGGTAAGTTTAAGACTGGTTTGTCTAATATAACTTATAATTTACCTGAGAATATTGAACAGTGTGTCGAATATTCTATGAGTTGCAGGATGAAGTAGAAGCAGAAATGAGAAGGTTAAAGCAGGAACTGAAGCAAACAATGGATATGTATAGTACTGCATGCAAAGAAGCACTCACAGCAAGAGAGAAGGCATGAGAAACATTATTTAATTTGATCTTGACTTATTTTTCCTTTGGCCATTTAATAGATTTGATTTTTGTTATGTATTGTAGGCAAAGGAGCTAACACGGTGGAAACTGGAAGAACAAAAGAGGTTAGATGATGCGAGACTTGCTGAAGAAGCGGCATTGGCTCTTGCAGAAAAAGAAAAAATGAAGTCCAAGGCAGCCCTTGAGCATGCTGAAGCTGCTCAAAGGATAGCGGAGATGGAAGCTCAAAAGAGAATCACTGCAGAAATGAAGGCCTTAAAAGAAGCAGAAGATAAGGGTAGGGTTCTATCCTCTATTCAGTCAGATTGCAGGTACAGGAGGTACACAATCGAGGAAATTGAGGTTGCTACAGAGTATTTTGCACAATCCAGAAAGATCGGGGAAGGAGGTTATGGGCCGGTATACAAGTGTTATTTGGACCATACACCTTGTGCAGTCAAGGTCCTTCGACCTGATGCTACACATGGAAGATCACAGTTTAATCAAGAGGTATATATGTTCGTGTAGTTACCACATTTACTTCACAAGCTAGCAGAGACAGAGTAAATGTAGCCTAATAGTTTCCATCTGTGATGTTATATTTCATTTGCTAGTAAAACTAGGTAATTCTTGTTGTACAATGGCAGGTTGAGATTCTAAGTTGCATACGGCATCCAAACATGGTCCTACTTCTAGGTGCCTGTCCGGAGTATGGTTGCCTTGTATACGAGTATATGTCCAATGGAAGCTTAGAAGATCGTCTATTCCAACGTGGTAAGACTCCACCATTATCATGGCAGAATAGGTTTCAGATAGCTGCTGAGATAGGGACAGGCCTGCTTTTCCTCCACCAAACAAAGCCTGAGCCACTGGTGCATCGTGATCTGAAGCCTGCCAACATTCTACTTGACCGCAACTATGTGAGCAAGATCAGTGATGTCGGGTTGGCCAGGCTTGTCCCTCCATCCGTAGCTGACAATGTCACTCAATATCGGTTGACATCCACAGCTGGAACCTTCTGCTACATTGATCCGGAGTATCAGCAGACTGGGATGCTTGGTGTGAAATCTGATATATACTCCCTAGGAATAATATTCCTACAGATTCTCACAGCCAAGCCCCCAATGGGATTGACTCATCATGTTGGGAGAGCTATCGAGCAAGGCACATTTGGAGAGATGCTAGATCCATCTGTGCAAGATTGGCCTTATGAAGAAGCCTTAAACCTTGCCAAATTATCACTCAAGTGTTCTGAACTCCGAAGAAAAGATCGGCCTGATCTTGGAAATGTCATACTCCCAGAATTGAATAAACTGAGAGAGCTTGCAGAAGATTCGTGTTCAGTTCCATACAGTGCACATGCCTCACCCTGCCATAGTCAAGTTTCCATCAAAGTAAGTTCATTTCTCAAATTTAACACAAAAGAATGAATGAGGTGAACAAATCATTTTCTAGTCAAGATTTATGTCATCATTATCTTGTCTGAGACATTCATGCTACTAACAAATAAGCTCCATAATTCTTTTGTAGGAGGATTTGAGTTTCCAATCGTCAACACACTCCAGCATGGGGAGCTGAATGCAGGTAGACATAGTTATTACTGTGCATAGGAAATCGCGGCAACAATGTTTAACTGTTGATAGAATTTTCGACACACCTTTTTTTTTTTTCTTTGTTTAGTAAATACTTTGATTGATGTAAAGATTTTAGGTTTCACAAGGCGAACGCTATGCATGTTTCGTGAGGTTCTTGTGTTTCTTCAGACTCTAGAGAGAGAGTATGAAGAGGGCTGGTTATTAACTTTCTTTTTTCCTTTTTCACCTCTCAGTTTCATTATTCCTTTGTTTTCCTAGTAAAGAACGAAGTACTGCGCTATATCATGTACTATACTACTGTTCTATGTATATTGTCTGTATTTTGCAAAATAAAAATAAATGTTAGAGAATGAGAGAGCTACTATTTATGGTACGTAGATCAATTGTGTTTGCTGGTTCGTTTCATTTTTCCATTCAACTGTAACATACATATATACACACACACTCAGCAAGCTGCTGTAAGCTGCAGAGGAGGAATCCAAATGAAAGATCAAGAAAATGTTACTACTTGAAAACAGGTAAACAAGAAATTCATCATCATATTCATATTCATAGAATGATCATTAAGTAGATCCCATACACAAAATGAAAAGTACTGCATCTGCATGTCAGTCTAACTATGAGAAACAAAATGGTTGCTGCAGTCTTCATGAGTCACCGGTCTCCAACTCTAGGATTTTGTCCACTGCCTCCCTCAAATCCCACCTCCTCTCCACATCCCACTCGCAGCAGCACATCCCGATTTTCAGAAGGCCGAGCATCTGCGCCTCACCTCGCGTTGCTGAGTTCATATCCTTATCAAACACCTCACCATTCCACTCTTCCCTCCCAACAGAGCCAACCCAAGTAGCCAAATCCGAGCTAGGCCCTCTCCCTTGTTTGAGGTAGCTAGCTGGGAACTGCCCCGTCAGCAACTCGAGTATCAGAATCCCCAGGCACCACACATCGGCCTTCCTTGTGATCACCCCGTCATTCACAGGAGACTTATGCCCTGCCATGAGCTGCTCTGCATGATCCTTGTTCATAACTGGTGCTAGTGCATAGTCTGCAAGAAGGGGTTGATAGTTGTTGTCCAGTAAAACATTCGACGATTTCAGATGACCATGAGGTAGAGTCAATGTGGGAAGCTCCTTGTAAAGATAGGCTAACCCTCTTGCAACACCTTTGATGATTCTCAACCTGGTAGGCCAGTCAAGCCCAGGTTGGTGAGAGGCTCTCTTACCATGGAGATGGCTAGCTAAGCTGCCATTTTGGACAAATTTAGTGATGAGAAGCTTCTCATCTTTCCTAAAATGGAAGGCAACGAGAGGGAGGAGGTTAGGGTGTGACAGCCTCCCAAGGGTTCTCATGTGTCGACAGAATTCATCTCTTCCGACGCTGCTCATTCTCCTAAATCTCCGAACGACGTAGGAGTAGTGGCAGCCGAAGACGACGGCCTTGTAAGAAGAGCCGAAGCTTCCGCCGCCTAGAACTTGTGCAGATGCTCTCAGAAGCTCGTCCAGCTCGAATCTTTCGCTGTTGTTGTTCCTCACAAAGCAGAGTTTTCCGCCGGATTCTTTTTTGTTGGTGTGAGTACCAGTGTCGATATCGTGGAGTGATTTTGAATATTTTAGAGGCTTTGGACGGCGGCGGTGGATGAGGATGAGTGTTAGGAATGCTGAAAATGTAACTCCGGCGACGGCGGCGGCAATGAAGGCCGTTTTTGGGAGTGGCTTGTTTGGTTTGCATGGGGATAGAGGCCTGCCACATAACTCCAGATTTCCTGATCATTCAAACCAATATACAAAACTATATGAATATGTATGTATGTTGTCTCAATAATAATAAATATATGCACTAAGTTGAAATTAGATGGGAACTAATTATAAATTAGATAGATGATATCTATTGTATATTTAAATAATTTAATTAGGAGGCGTTTGAACTACATGGCTACCACTTACTCATAAAGGTATAGTAGGTTATTTAATTAGAAACAATTATTGGCCTTTAAGGTGCGCCATAAAATAAAATAAATCAGATCAATTCAACTATAAAGTTTGTATTTTTAAGTTGGTAATTTAAAAAGTGTCTCCCACTGTTACAACCGTATTTACCCCTATTAATTTACCCTCTTGCCACCAATTCGAGTCAAAAGATTAATTAAAAAAGAAAAAGTAAAGCACAAAATTTGGGAAAGTCATAAATCCCTAGCTTGTACACAGAGTTTGACATGTAGGATCGAGAGTCCAATTTAGAGGGACCTATAATTAATATTTTTTATTTGAATCAGGAAAAGAGTGCGATAGGTCAGAGCTGAGCCCTCTTTTTTCCCCTTAATTTATTTTCATGGTTTGGACTTATATTGGTTGGTTACTTAGATCTAGGTCACCTCACATGAATCCCATATATGTTATTACATCAAATTATTAATTATTCTGACTAATCATCCATTCCCAAATATTAATTGAGATGTCCATGGTATTACTCCCTCTGTTTTTATATCAATATGATTCTAATATTTTAAAAAAAAAAATGTCATTCTTCAAATTCAAGATTTACCCTCATTAATTAAGTAAAAGATTAAAACATACCATAAAAGGAAGTAGCATTCTGGTTGCTGAGCTTTACCGGTATGGAACCTCGAAGCTTATTGTTAGAGAAATTAACCGCCAAATTATCCTGCGAGAAGTTAGGTATTCTCCCGCGAAACATATTATCCTGCAGCTGCAAAATCCCGAGGCTGGGCAAGTCCAGCAACGACGTCGGAATATTCCCCCTCAAATAGTTGTTGCTGACCACCACTTTCCTCATCGCCTTCATCCCAGAAAACGCATCATCGCCCATCTCTCCCTCAAAGCCGTTATCGGACAAATACAAACTCCTCAGCTTTCGAAGCTTCCTCACGTCGGGAAACGGCCCAGAGAAGTTGTTGTGCGCCACGCTCAAGCTGTAAATCGGCAGGCCGGAAAGCGCCTCGACGTCGATCCGGCCCCCGAGGCCCATCCCCTCCAGCCTCAACCCGATGAAGGAGCCGTTGGAGCAGAGGCAGCCGGTCCAGACCGGGGTGTTCCACGAGCAGAGGCGGCTGACGAGCGGCTCTCTCCAGCTGTGGAGCATGGTGGTGTTGGTGAGAGATTGTTTGAAGATGAGGAGGGATTTGGCGTAGTCGGCGTGGTTGGAGTTGGATGATGATGCTGCAATGCCAATGCATGCAGCTGATACCAAACAGATGATCATGAGCGCCAGAAGATAGGAAGAGCCCATCATCATTGTTATTTAGTTTGTGTGATGATATGATATGATGGCTGATCATCTAAAATTTGAAGGCATTTGAGAATTAATATTTGAAGAAGGTAATTGTGTGAATGGAGGGCATGTTGATGTTGTGGTTCAACGTTGAAGATGAAACTAAGAGCAATTCATTAACAAGATTTGCTGATTTGCAACAGTCTGTCATTCATTAATTAGATATACATGTTGTTGGCTGGCATGATTTTTGGAAGGTGACTTCTTCAATTCTATGTTGTTGTCAAGGATTCAAGAATACACACTGCACGCATATATCATATATGTATGTATATCTCGGACCTTTTTTTTAATTATTATTATTATTATTATTATTATTATTATTTTCTTGGTGTATGGTCATCTTTTAATTAATATTTGCTTATTTCGATATTTTATCATTATCTTGTACACAGTCATGAATTCTATTGTTAATTTTGTGTTGCATTTCATACGCTAATTAAAATGAAAGACTGGCATATGAAATGATTTCTTGTCAGTATTGGACAATGAATCAAATGTATATGTTTCACTATTAGACACAAACTGAAATGAAATTCAAACAGAGTTTTTCATTCCTTGAAATTCTTTAATTAGTTTCCAATAGAAAAAAAATCTCAAACAATAAGTTCAACTAATATTAGAATATAATTTTTTTTATTTAAATAAATTCCGATGGGATAATACCAATATTGAATTAATACTCATCGGAATTGTTATAAATCTTATCATATATTGTATGATAATATATATTTAGGTTTTTATTATTTAAGTACTATATGTAATTATAATTTATAGAGCCTTGTGCTAAATTCCATAAAATCTCTTGTTCCTATTGGAGATCGATGAACTTGGTTCCGATTTTTCAAAATGATAGAGGTCGAAGGTGTTCAAATATTTGGATTTTTGTTGGTATAAATGTGGATGCTGAGGTTGTATTTTCTTCAGATCAATGTGTGTTGCTCAATATTAAATTCAAGAGTTTTTGTGGATTGGTGGCGGTTGTGCATGGAGCTTCAACGTACATGCAGAGGCGTCGTTTATGGATTGAGTTGAGTGCTCTCTCCGGCAATTTTTTGATTTTGGGGGATTTCAATGCTATTCGCGGAGCTCATGAAAGACGTGGAAAATCGAAACCATCTCCCCAATCTTGCATGGATTTTAATAATTTTATTGGGGAGTTAGACGTCAAGGAATTGATAGTAATGGGTTATTTTTTTCTTGGTCGCGTAGACGTTTCTTCCCGGAGCTTACTGAGAGTAAAATTGATCGCGCATTGATTTCTGAGGATCTTTAGAATGGTTGGGATTCAATTACAGCGACGTTGCTTCCAAGATTATGTTCAGATCACTCTCCTCTGGTGGTTGTGTGTAAAAATTCTTCTCAATCTGGTCTGAGGCCATTTAGGTTTTGGAATATGTGGACAGGACATGATTCTTTTCTCGCCATGGTTCGGGGATCATGGACGCTTGATGTGGATTCTTGAAGTTTTATTCGGAGAGTCATGATTAAATTAAAGCGGCTTAGGAGTGAGCTCAAGAAATGGAATGCGGAGGTTTTTGGAAATTTCAATGCCAAGATCGGTGTTCTTCAAGACAAATTGGCCGACATACAAGCGGAAATTTCTTTGCATGGTTATTCCGATGAGAGATTAGAGGATGAAATTTCCATTCAAGATGATATTAATGGTCTCTTACTTGTTAAAGCCTCTCATCTGCAGCAAAAGAGTAGGGTTGATTGGTTAAATGACGGGGATCGTAACATAAAATTTTTTCATAATGCACTAAGGCGTCGCCGTGCGAAAGCCTCGATAGATGCTTTGTCTATTGACGGTGAAATTGTCATGGATCCTGACCGTATTGCTAATCATATGGTGAATTATTTTGAGAGATTATTTGCTACTCCTACTCATGGAAACATTGATTTTGGAATGGTGGAAAATTTAATCCCAACTTTAATTGATGATCGGCAATCCCATATGCTTATTGTTAACCCTTCTTTCGAAGAGGTAAAAGCTACCGTTTTTGCGCTTGATGGGGATAGTGCGGCTGGTCCGGATGGTTATACTGGGAAATTTTTTCATGTTGCATGGGACATTATTGCGTCGGATATTTACAACGCTCTCTTGGAATTTTTTGAGTAAGGTTCTATTCCTTCGGGTTTGAATTCTGGATTTCTCGTTCTAATTCCTAAGAAAGAACGGGCGTTATTAGTGGAGGAATTTCGTCCGATTGCTTTAAGTAATTTCTTTTTTAAGATATTTACTAAAGTTCTTGCTATTCGTCTTAATTCTGTGGCGTCTCAAATTGTGTCTCATAATCAGTATGGGTTTATTCAAGGGAGGAGATTCATGATGCGATTGTTTTAGCTTCAGAGGGTGTGGATGCTATGAATCGAACGCATGAGGGCAGAAATATGGCCTTCAAGCTTGATATAACGAAAGCCTTTGATACGATGGAATGGCCGTTTCTTAGATGGGTGTTGAATAAATTTGGTTTTCCTTCAAAGTTTTGTGATTGGATTGATTCAATTCTTTCATCAACTCGTCTTTTGATTCTTGTGAATGGATCTCCTAAAGGATACTTTGCTTGTAGCTGTGGTGTTCGTCAAGGAGATCCCCTTTCACCTCTCCTTTTTGGAATTGCCGAGGACTTGTTACATTATATTCTCACGAGTGCGGTTCATAATCATCGCTTGATTCCTATGTCGTATGCTCGTGGTGTTAATTTTCCGACTCACATTCTCTATGCAGATGATGTTTTTTTATTTTGTCGCACAACTCGATCAAATGTTCGAGCACTTCGAAATATGTTGGATTTATATGCTAATGTGTCGGGATAGCTATGTAGTCAGTCCAAATCAAAAGTTTTCTATGGTAATGGGACGAGGCCGAGAGTTAAGAAGTTAATTTCATCTAAGCTGGGTTTTAATGTGTGGGAACATTTCCAACCGATTACCTAGGTGTTCCTATTTTTGGAGGAACTCCCAAAGTTATGTTTTTGCGGCATTTGGCGGACAAGATTCTGTCCAAATTTGCTAGATGGAATGGACAAGTGCTTTCAATGGTAGGCCGGCTATGTCTTCTTAAATCCGTTATTGTGAGCTTCGGGATACATTCTATGATGACTTATGAATGGCCTGCTTCTTTGATCCAAAAGCTTGACACGGCAATGAGGAATTTTTTGTGGAAAGGGGACATCAATGTTCGATCTTCCACGTCGGTTAGATGGGCTAGAACGTGCGCGATGATTGAAGAAGGTGGTCTTGGACTTTCTTCATTTAAAGATCTCAATCGAGGTCTTCTCATGAAGCTTGCTTGGAATTTTATTGTGTCGGATTCTTCGGCTTATCGAATATTGCGTTGTCGATTTTTTTCTTTGTCTTGCATGCCTAAGCGAGTTTCATACTCTTCTATATGGCCTGGAGTACGAAAGCACATTACTCCTCTTTTGCATGAGTCGATATGTATTGTGGGGAAAGGCTCCACAATTGATTTTTGGCATGATGATTGGCTCGGCTACGTCATTGTTGATAAATTACGTATTCCACCTGAGGCTCACATGCGATTTCACTATAAGGTTGGGGATTTTTTGGTTGACGGAGTTTGGCGATTTACAGCTTCATTTATTCGAGCCTTTCCGGACATTTTGCTTGATATTCTTCGAGTTCCAATTATTTCGGGTGAAGATGAACGTCTCTGGTCGAAATCTTTGCATGGGAATGTGTCGGCAAAATTAGCCCGACTTCACTCGAGAGTGAGATTTCCTACTGTTAAATGGGGCACTTGGATATGGAATTCTTTCGTTCCTATTCGTAGATCTCTTGTGTTTTGGAGGTTGCTTCTTTCTCGTCTTCCGACTATGGATAAGTTGCATGATTTCATTGGTCCTTCGATTTGTGTTATATGCCGGGGATCTATTGAGACGATCGACCATTTATTTTGGGATTGTTCGTTGGCGATGGTGGTGTGGCGTTGGGTGTTTCAGATTTTTCATATTGATGTGGATGCGGCTTCATTTCATCAAGCTTTCGTTCAATTTATAAATTTACCTGTTAGTTCGTAAGTTTTGGTTCTTTGGAAGATGGCGGTAACCACGGTGGTTTGGGGGCTTTGGACTTTTAGAAACAAGGCAATTCATGATGATTTGGTTCCTACTCCTTTTGATTTGATTAATGTTGTTCGGGTTGCTTTGCGTGAAATTGATTACATTAGTGGAAAAAAATGGTACATGAAAAATAATGTTGATGATTTAATTACTTTGAAAACTCTGGGTATTAAACCGTGGCCACCTCCTCCGAAGATGGTGGTTTCTGTTAGTTGGAAGCCTCCTCCCACTGGCTGGATTAAAATTAATACGGATAGCTCAGCTCAAGGTACTCCAGGGAAGATGTATACGGGAGGTGTTTTCCGTATATCGGATGGCTCAGTTTGTGGGTGTTTTCATACTGAAGAAGGAATAGGCTTTGCTTTTTTTGGCAGAGACGCTGGCTGTGTTGGCAGCTTTGGATTGGGCTAGAAGACTGTCTCTGGACTTTATTTGGCTGGAGGCAGATTCTATTTATGTGGTCTCTCTTCTCCGGGCTAGGAGTTTGCAGGTTCCTTGGATTATCAAGGCTCGTTGGCGTGAGGCTATGGATTTTATTGATAGTATTCACTTTTGTGTTTCTCATATTTATAGAGAAGGCAACAGAGTGGCTAATATTTTATCTTCTCCTAGTATTCATTCGGGTTTTTGGACTAGTGTTATTCCTTGTATTTCTGAGGCAGTTTTAGAGGATTTGCATTCTCGTGGTTTTTTTCGTTTCGTGTAGAGGAGTACTCTTTTTCCCATATGGTTTTTCTTACTCTGGGTTTTCCATATGGGTTTTAATGAGGTTCCGGTCCCCTGAGTTATCGATATGTGATATCTGGAATTTTTAGGTTTTTTTTATATTTATACAATTCATTTAATAATTTAATTGAAGATTATGCGAAAAATATTTAGTCAAGGAAGTCAATGATATGTCATGCATGACTAATGAAGCTCATACATATTCCTTGTTTCTCTCTTTTCATTTTTCTTGTTTATATTTATATTCATTAATCAATGCCGGTAGTGGAACCATACATATTATACTACAAGTAGTAAATTAGAAAGGATTAATATGGTAATAGTCATTTCGAATTTTTATAATATCCCATTATATACCTTTTATAATTATTATTACCCATGGGGATTTTTATTTTTAAAATAATTTTATAGTAATATTATATCTAATATAAAGTCATTAAAATGTATGCTAATGATCATTTCAAATTCGTATAATATAATATCACATTATACAATTTTTGGGCCTAGATTTCATGATCCACTACCCCCCAAAACATTTAGCATCCGAAATAATAATAAAGCCCAATATGCAGCCTTGGATTTCTATGTCTAATTAAAACAGGGTAATGGCCCCTAATTCAAATAAAATAAAAAATTAAAACCTTAACACGTATAGCCCCAACTCTTCTTCTTCATAAAAAAGAAAAGAGAGAAATTAAAAACCTTATAGCCCCACAATTATACGAATTTTTTTTTCCGGTTTTGATTGTATGATGTGTTACGGATAAGACACAACATCAATATTGAAAATGAGAACAAAAATATAAAATTATTTACTCAACATCATGTGTGGCTACATTTGGAAGCGCGGCCAAATCAGATTATTCACTAGAGATTTATTATGTGTTTATAAATTACAATTATAATGGCAAAAGATGGTAAGACATGATGAGGTTGATTATCTTAGTCCAGCCAAACATCGAATTAAGTCAACAACCTAAAAAGACTGTCTATGTAAATATAGGGGAGAAGAGATCAAACATGATCCCAAGAATTGGGGACAGTTAGATCTATAATTAACAGAGATGACCACGTGTAAAGAGAAGGGTTTATCTCAACTAAAAAAATACTTCATCTATTATGGATCTAACGGGGGAGAAAGGTGAGTCAGTTCAATATCGCCATCTATATAAATAATCAGAGGCGAACGCACCTTGGGGCCAAGTGGAGCATTGGTCCCCCTTGATTTTTTTCAAAAAAAAAAAAAAAAAATAGGGTATATATATCATTTCACATTTATACCTATGAAAAAAACAATTCATTTGTCTAATTAGATTGCACAATTCTCTCTTCTCACGTTTTCCTCTCCCCATTTCCTTTTTTCTTTTACTTATTTTGTACTTTTTTTAATTTCACCTAAAATTTTCATATCAAAGTTATAGTTCATATATTGAATTGCTTTAATTTTATTTACTATTTGGAACTTTTGTGTTAACTTTTAAAATTGTTTTATCACTTGGTGTGAATTATCATCACATATATAGTTGATAATAGTTTGATTAAATATTAATTTAAATTGTTTTTTATTTGTAGGTCTAATTTATTTTATTTCATATATATATATGTTTTATTTTCTTGGTAAAATGTATTGAATTATTAACGAGAATTTAATATTTTTGGTATACAAATGTTACAACATATAGGGAAATTAATGGATGATAAATATGTAGCTTTTGCTAAATTGCTAGCTCCTAATTTATAACTTAATCTATTTCATTTTATCTTCAATAAATATTTTAATTTCTTTCTTAATCAAGTTATTGAAAATTATTTTTGATATTTTTATAAAAAGAATATTGTTAAATCTCGATTTTATTTTTAAAATTTTAAATATTATTTGTTGGACCCTTTTAACTTAAATCCTGAGTCCGCCACTGATCACGACAATCACTTATATTCTGGCTTTTTAATTCATAATTCCTTTCTATTTTTTCTAAATCTTGATGTCTGACTTGATCATTGGAGATCGATCAATTGTCACCCCCTCCGATGATTCTTGGCTTCACTATTGTTGTTTGCCTTTCGAAGATCGTCGATGCTTGACCTTTGATACGAAATCAATTATTGATTTTTGGATCTACAAAAATTACATTGAGATGTTATTTATATTAAGGGAAGACCCTTAATACAATAGCATGCAAAAACTGTATAAAGTACCCTTTCATTATTTCATGTCATTTGTAGTTCCAATAAGGGGTTTTATCAGTTGTTTATCGCGATTTTATCATGGTATAATTCAAATTCATAATTTTTGAATCATAAAATCAAAACTCTACTAATTAACTAGACCATATCGTCCATGACCATGAGGTTAACTTGTAAGATTAGAAAATTTAGAAGTTTATTAAAAATTATATAATTAATAATAATATAATTATTATATATGATCTAGCAACAGCATACAGTATGTCTGTATGCAAGTGGAAAAAACAACACATTCCTAGGGCAGAAGTCAAATTAGCACACGCCTTTCTACAGCAAAAAGAAGCTCGCATTTTCTGACTTCCATAAAAGTTTTTGAAGACGGGACCAACGTTTTACTTCAGTCAATTTGACCATTTGATTTATTTGTATGTCACTAACTCGTTTTCTTTCAAGGGGATATATATATATATACATACATACATACATATATATATATGTATGTATGTATGTATGTATGTATATATATATATATAGGGGTGGGTTCAAATAGAAACCAATCCCCCGTGAGAACCTAGGAACCAATCTAACATAAGAGATTTATATTGCTAACATCAAGAGATTATGTTGCTAGCATGAGGTAAACTCATTTTGCTAACTTGACGAGATCATAATATTAGCAACATATTGCTAATATGTTAGCGATTATACACATTGCTAATATGTGACTAATAGTTTGCTAATATGTTTGGTTCCTAGGTTCTCATGGAGGGATTTGGTTCCTATTTGATCCTTTCCCTATATATATATATGGATCAAACGAGAACACTTTGTTGGTGTGAGAAATAAGAACTCATCTTACACCATCCAATTTAATGATCCAATGATTGAGATTTAAAGTGGCAATTTCGTAAATAATAGGGCAAAAAATAAAGGAAGGAGGGCTATTTTCGTCCAAACCCATTAAAAATGATGATGTCAGCAATTAAAAAAAATCTTAAAACATTTAACCGACCATAACTTGCTTGTTTTTAATTCAATGTACACAAAAAAATATATCAAATTAAAGCTCTCTTCATGCTCTTTCATTTAAGATGTCGAAAGCTATGTTTAGATGAAAAAATATATATGAACAAAAAATAAAAAAGAAATTTTTTTACGCGTGCCCAGGTTGTAAAAGCTTTCGTTAGCATATAATAATTCTACATCAGCATTATGATAACATATGATAACGTATGTTAACGAAACATTTGTCATATGCTAACATAATGTATTCATTGTGTTAACAAATAATTATCATAATGCTAGCGTAGTATAAATTTATTAGGGTTTATTAAATCTCAATTATGGTTTATTTAATCTCGATTATGGTTTATTCCATCTAATTATCATTATTTTTTTAAATTTTAATTTTTTGTTTATAGTTCTTAATTGATTATTATGGTTTATCCCATCTAATTATGGTTTGTAAAGTATGTTGACAGAGTATTGTCATATGCTAACATAGTGTATTCGCAATGCTGACGAAGCAAAACCATAATGCTAACGTAGTACAAATATATTATTATTATGATTTGTTCCAACTCATTTAGGGTTTACCACATCCAATCAATGTTTATTTCATCTAATTAGGTTTATTTCATCAAATTATGATTTTTTCCATTTAATTAGAGTTTATTAAATTAAATTAGGTTTATAATTAATTTTTAGAATATTTTTTCGCTAATAATATTTGAAAACTTTAATTAGTATAACTATAATGCTTCATTAGCATGATGATAATACTTCGTTAGCATAATGATCTGTTATCAAATCCTCCGCGATTTTATAAGAATTACCAAATTACGTTAATACCCCCGCACGAAAAAAATTTCAGATATTACAAAATTGCCACCGTCTTTTTCAGCAAATCTGAACCTTTGATTTTTTATGGATGTGTGGTGTGAGATGTGTTCTCATTTCTCACACAATGGGTTGTTTTTATATAACTCCACCCCTATATATATATATATATATATATATATATATATATATATTTGGGTTCAAATAGGAACCCAAACCCTATGTAGGAAATAGGAATGATTTTAGATCATATGATGCTAATATTTCAATGGACAAGATCAGTTTATATTTCAAGGATCAGATTGCAATCAATTCACAATGTAATTTATTGAGGGATATTTTTGTATTTTACATTTAAATACAGAGATTATAATCCCACATTTGTTGGGGTTTCCATAATAGATGGAATTTTGGATTAGATGCAATTTACTATTGCAAGATCTCTACACACGTTTTTTTTTTATCTCAAAAGCAGACACTGTTTTTTCATATAACATCCGGCTATTATTATTAAAACAGTTCATTGGAAGTTAGCAAAAACTGAATAAATCTTGCAAATTTTGCCAAAGTTGGAGTCGGTATATTGGACGGGTTATATGGTGGTTTGGGTGATAGTTGTTCAATAGAAAATCCAGAAATCAACATCGATGGAAAATTCAGGTATTTAATGTACAATTATCGTGGTTCGATTTGCATATGTTTTTATATAAAAATTGTATATTATTTTCAGTTATTGCAAAAAATATGTTCGATGAAGATGGTTCGCGGAAATTGAATTCAAGTTTGTCAAGGAAGTGTTGTTTTTTGGACATTCAATATTTGGAAATTTGATCGTTTCATATTTTTATTTGGTTGAGTATTGATTTATAAGTTGTTGCAGCTTGCTTTTTCAGTCAGTTTTTATTTGTTATTTCTGAATGTAGAGAAGTCATGCTTTTCTAATCATGCATTTCTAAGTTTTGCGATGTTATAGTGGAAGTTTTGCTAACTAACGCAGAGATACTTGCTAATTAACTATCTATGTTTGCTAATTGAAACGCCAGGCAGTAATGCATCTACAGGAGGTCTTGTATGCGATGATTATATACCAGAGTGTGAAAAATCGTTGAAACCGTTTGTTGGTCAAAAGTTCAAAATTGTAGAGGATGGTATTAATTTTTATAGGCGTTATGGTGCAAATGCTGGGTTTGATATTCGTCGTGGTATGGCCAAAAAGTCTAAGAACGGTGTTCTTTTATGGAGGTATGTGTTATGCAGCCGTGAAGGTGAAAAAAATTCAGTTGCGGATGAAGTTGGGGATGGTATAAAGCAGATACGACGTAGAGTATCAAAGAGAGTGAATTGTATGGCTCAAATCACTTTAAAACGGTGCGGTATAGATGGATACGTTGTTTCTCGCTTTAGGGAGGGTCATACACATCAGTTAGTCACTGAGGAGTTCAAAAAATATATGAAGGTTAATAGAAAGTTGGGGGTTGTGCACCAGAATTTTATTCTCGATTGTGCAAGAGCAAATGTGGGGCCGATGCGTTGTTTCCGAATATCTAAAGAAGCTGTTGGCGGTTACTCAAATGTTGGTGCAACCGCTGGTGATTTCAAAAACTTTTCACGTGATATGCGGGCTTACATTTCTGGATGCGATGCTCAAATAGTATTGAATAAGATGTTCTTGAAGAAGGAGTCTTGCTCGTCATTTTTTTTAGCTATTTGGTTGATAAGAATGATAATTTATCAAGTATTTTTTGGGCTGATCCTACTGCAAGACGAAATTACTCAATATTTGGCGATGTGGTGTCATTCGATTGTACCTACAAAACAAATAGGTATGCAAACTGTTTTGTATTTAATAATATTTATGTACGTCCTATTGGTATCATTTATATGATTATCTTTATTCATTATTTGAGTCAACCTTAATTAGTAGTAGATAAAAAATAGGCTGTATTACAGTGCACACCGTATGAGGATTGGTTAGCAATTTTTATATGCATTATTAGCAATATTATGTGAACAAGGTAGCTTTTAATCTGTTCAGATAAAACACGCCTGTTTTGTTGTTTAATTTATCACATTTATATATATATTTATGTACGTCCTCTTGGTATCGTTTATATGATTATCGTTATTCATTTGTTGAGTCAACCATAATTAGTAGTAGTAAAAAAATAAGTTGTATTACAGTGCACACCGTATGAGGATTGGGTAGCAATTTTTATATACACTATTAGCAATATTATGTGAACATGTTAGCTTTTACTCTGTTCAGAAAACAGATAAAACACGCTTGTTTTGTTGTTTAATTTATCACATTTATATACATTTATGTTTAACACACTTTTATACTATATGTACGAAATGATATTCGCTCCATTCACTGGAAAGGATAATCATGGGAGAATTGTGACGTTTGGGGCTGCCCTTTTGTCCGCTGAAAATCAGGAGTCGTATGGGTGGGTTTTTGAGCAGTTCAAAGAGTGTATGATACGTGATCCAAGTATGATTATTACAGATCAAGATCCAGCCATGAAGATAGCAGTTCAACGTGTTTTCACTGGTACAAGGCATCGTCTTTGTATGTGGCATATAATGCTAAAAGTACCTGAGAAACTTCCTACACACTTGAAGAAGGACGAATCTTTCAGAAAGAGTTTCAATTCTCTAGTTTGGTCAGATTTGATTGAACCCGATGAATTTGATGCAAAATGGGATGCTATAATTTCAGAGTATGGTCTTGTTGATGATAGTTGGTTTCGATCGATGTTTGCCATACGCCAATTTTGGATTCCTGTTTATTTTAGAGATCATCCAATGAGTGGAATATGTAGAACCACGTCGATTTCAGAGAGTATGAATAGCTTCTTCAACAACTATCTGAATTATGGCGCTAATCTGGTTGAATTCATGATGCATTTTGATAGTGCAATGGATGCACAACGTAATGCATATGATCTTCAAAACAGTATCGATCATTCAACAGTTCCCAATACTAGCACCCCTTGGAAATTCGAGCATCATACCGCTACTATATATACCACAAAGATGTTTGCCAAGGTGCAAGAAGAGATTGAGAAAGCATGTTACCATTGTAATGTTGTTAGAATTGACCATCGGGAATCGTCTACTATATTTGGTGTGGAAGATGGCAGTGACCAAACATTTAGTGTGGCGTACGACAGGAATGGTGATACTGCAGAATGTACATGCAAGAAGTTTGTGAGGGAAGGCTTATTATGTTGCCATATTTTTGTTTTATTCAAGCAGTTTAAGTGGGACGAGATTCCTAAAAAGTATGTACTTCCACGATGGACCAGAGCAGCGCATTTAAACCCTTTGAATGGTGTTGGGGATCCAATGTTGGAACAGTTGGTTCAGTTGAACGGAAAAAAAAAATATGACAAATCAAATGATTTCTGATTTCTATACTTGTGTAGCTGCAGTTGAAGGAGACATAGACAAGATGCATATTTTGATGAGAGGGATGAAGGAACTGAAAGGTGTATTGATAACTGGAGATGAACAAAGTACAGCTGCTTCGTCGTCGAAGAGCAAGTTGTTTGAGCTATTTTATGGTTGCGCGCGCCCGGATGAAGTGCTTGTTACTCCACCTATACCAGTGAAAACTAAAGGTAGTGGCAGTCGTACACCATCTCGTGTTGAAAAGTCTATAAGAGTAGCAAACAAGCCGTTGAGGTTGTGCAGCAACTGCCAAGAAATGGTACATCATGATGCGAGAAATTGTCCATTACCAAAGCGTTCTTGATTTGTCAGCATGTTTACAACTCATAAGACAAGTTGTGTCTTTCATTTTAGTTACCAAACAATCGTTTTCAATATGTATAATGCATTTTTCATATCCAAACTGTTTTATTTCGTTTTCATCAACATGATAGCATGAGGCTATTCACATTATATTTTCTGCTACCTTTACTCTAAGATATTGCTAATTCATATTTTTCCCATGTGTGTATTTTTATAATCTTGAATTTTGAGTTTGTTATAAAAAAAAATTCACTGAAGTTCCCTGCATATATTAGAAATCGAGGGATTCTTACAAATTATGGATGTGCCACAATGTTTATGAAAAAAAAACGTTTTAAATCCATGTGTGCATGACATATAATTTACATGGCATTTCGCTATCCGAAATTATATATTTGCTAAACAATCAACAAATGTTTGCTAATTTAAGTCGTTTTCCATAATTCACATGTATGCTATCCTCCACACATATTAATTATTATCTCTTAAAAATGTATGGATTTGACACAATGTTTATGGCAAAAGCTGTTGACAACATCAACACACGTGTGCATGGCATACAATTTTAACCCATTTCGGATATGCATACTTCTATATTTGCTAAAAATATCAATAATGTTTGCTACTACAAGACCTTTTCCATATTTAACGTGTGAAACAATCAAATGAATGGTAAAATTCAAGTTTTATAATAAAGCATAAACAACCATCATCCAAATTCAAGTTTAATAATAAAAGCGGTACAATTCAAACATGTAAATATAAAATCATGCCAAATGTACACACTATGCGTCTCTCATAATAATGGATTCAATATTTGGTTGACCATCCTTGGACATTAGCTTATAGTGTAGGCTTGCATGATCGATAACACGTTGTTTGTGAATGTTACTGTCGGAGGAAAGGATGGCGCCACAATATTTAGCTCTAAGAAATTTCATTTGTTTGAAATTGTTCTTCGTCAGTCCGGAGTCCCACGTTCTAGCACATTCTCCTTTATACGTTTCCATGTGTCTCATCACGTAAATTCCACAATCCAGCTTATTAGTCATATTCCTCCATTGCATTTTCAGTCTGTCAATATGTTTACGTCGTTTTTCTGTTGCTGCAGTCTTCCTTGTTTGTCCAACATTCTTCATGAATGATATAAAAAAATCAACCTACACGGAGCATATTAGCTCAAAATTTAAGGTTCGATTCCATATACGAATGCATGACAGAATCACTTACCAGTATATGTGGAATATCGCCATATTTGACCAGGTCATTATTTTTGGGCCCATCCAATTCAGATGAGTTATCAATGATTTCAACCTTGCTCCTCTTAGTATCAATACACACGATATAAAAGTAGAATGCATGGCATATGGGGAAGAAAAACTGCACATTCAGGTACTATAATTAAAAAATGTTTAACCATTAAAAAAAAGAATGACAATATGATTAATGTAGTATTCATTTATACCATGTCCACGTCTGCTAATCTCAACCCTTCAACATTATTCAGCTCTCCAATAAGCCGTTGTGAGAAAAGCTCAAATCGTTTGGATGTATCCCAGGATTCCGGTGCATCAACGAATGTACCAACCTGATAATTCAAAACACATTTACGAATATCAATCATCAACTCATGTTGTTGAATTTTCCCATTGTAATACATACCGATAAATATGTTGTTGAGAAGAATCTGTGTAATGAGTTTGGATCCCTTAGCCGTTCATTGTGGTTCATTATAGCACACCAACCATCCAATACGGCAGAACTTACATATTGATTGTTTCCCAATGTTTTCAAGTCATTTCTAAAAATTTTCACCAGCGTATCAGAATACACAACTTCGTTACTGCACAAGAGTAATCAATTTGGTTACACACATTAAACAAAAAATACTAATACTCAAGTAGCATATAATTTTACATTGATGGAACATATACAACTTACATGTCTGCTATCTGATTCTCCATAATCCACAAGTACAATTGTTTTGTTGCCATATCTAACCTATCATTTGCCACTATTGGTCTCACCAAAAAAGGCGATACTAATATGTTCGTCCTTCGCAATAAATTTTGGGATCTAGTTTCCCTTCTATCAATAAACTGCACAGTCAACAATAGACAAACCATTTTCGATACATCTGTTTATAGATTAGGGAATATACGTACCCACTTTTTAATTAAAGCAAATATACTTTTTGATAATGGCAACAACAAATGCAACATATACAATTCAAATCAAGTTAATTTGCTATCAATACCCATGTTTTGGCTATTACGATAAATATTATTGCTAACTAAATACAACCATACTCAATTACTCAATTAGGCATTTTCAGTAACAAAAAATTGAATTTCCTAATCAATATATTTTGTTGGTCAAATATAATCTAACAGACAGCAATCCAATTCAATCCACATAAAGTTAATTTGCTATCAACACCCATATTTTGACTATTACGATAAATATTGTTGCTAACTGAATACAACCATACTCAATTACTCAAATAGGCATTTTCAGTTACAAAAATTGAATTTGGATCAATTTTAAATTCACAAAAATGCCAACATGACATATCAAATACGTTATATAAGTTATAACACAACCAACAAAGTTATACAAGTTACAGGCTGTAATGTCATAAATGTTTACAAATTATCCAAAATACATACCACATACTAGTCAACAAAAGTTACCCCAAATCATGACATAACAAAAACTTAGACATTTTTAGTTATCACAATTTCCCCACCTCGGTAACACCTTTTACTTTCTTGTCGGCCACCTTTCTTTTACCCTTTAGCTGAACCAATAAACAAAACACATTGAATCACTCATTGATAAAACCACAAATAACAATAATTAATTAATAGGACATAAGCCTTATATGTCTTCAATACAACTGCAGTGCCTGCATCCTTCACCTAAACACCAAGTAAATGCCATCAGCATATGATATCAAATTTAGGTCGGTATGAAAACTATTGTTCACATAGTTTAAAATGTATACGCAATAATAAAAATTTCATTTTTAATATGTTTTAATATACCTGTTCTCCACATTTCACGGGCTCTGCATCAGGAATATTCAAGTCCACTGTCGCTCCTTTATCCGCCACATATGAATGAGGAATTTGTTGTTAAAACGTCAAAACAACATCAATAACAACCTTTATATAAAATTGCAAATACAATTTTAATGAATGGCACAAAAAAATTGATCGCTGCACAACAACAGAATACACACACACACAATAAATATGCATGTTCGTTTGCTAGCAATATGCAATAATTTTCAAATTACGGCAATTTGTTTGCTAACCGAATACAACCATAATCGAGTTCTCATTAGTATTATGTGAGATTTGTAATCAGGACAAAAGAATTGTAACATGCATGTTTTAATCGCTATCACACATACAATACAGATTTACCATTCTCATACCTTTTCAGGAGCAACGACATTTTCCTTTTCAAGAAAATCTTGTGTCAGGCCCAAGCTGAAACTGGGCAGTTCGCCATCAACAGTCTTCACAGATTCCATATCCAAAATGCTTCCCTCGTTCGCAGCTTGGCGTGCCACATTCACAATCCCATACCAATCTGAATGCACGACCATGCCCGATCTAGGCATATCGTCTAGTTTCTTCTTGAGTGCATGTCTATCCAAAGCTGTCTTTTCAATCTCTACCATAGCAGCAAAATGTTAAGGATTATTCCAAAAATCCATATCTTCCTGTGTGGGAGATGGCTGCGAGCTTCTTGCATCACCTCCAAAGTGGTCGCACGAGGATGGGGTAACCAAAAGTGTTGTGTCAACTGCTTTCCTCAATGACGTGTTCTCTAGCATGTGGACTGGCAACTTGGTGATAATGTCCATAACGCAAGACAATGCATCACTTATTATTCTGCCTTTTTCCAACAACTTTGCAGCCACGACATGTACGTCACTTAAATCAACGTCTACACCTTCCGTGCGGGTGTTCACAACATCCTGATATTCATTGATATGCGGCCCATCTGGATGTTCGTCTGCACCTGCCACATAGGCCGGAATATCATCAGCATCAACTGCACAATCATCGGCCGGCGGTGCTTCTTGGCCTGCATTTTCATTTAAAACATTAACTCTTTCTTCGGGTTCTTGGTCACCATCAACACTAACAACCTCATCCAACGTGCATGGTCCGTCGCAAAATCCCTGTCCGAATCCTCCTTCACAAATCTCGATAGATTGCCTTCACAAAAGCATATTTTTCTTCCACTGTTTGATTGCAGGGATATCACGTGGAACTCTTCTGTACCCGATAACCACACGATCCATGTATAAAAGCTGAGAAAAGTTTATCCACATTATTCAAAACATAAGTTAGGTTGGGAAAAAAATGATTTGTACCAATGCGTTGATAAATTAAACAACAAATACTTGCTAACACTTACTACAACAAACAAATTCGCTAATACATACTCAAATCAGATTGTAAAAAAGCCAAAAAAAAAAACAACAAAACAATTTATATCAGGCCCTATAAAAAATGATTTGTAACGATGCGTGGATAAAATAAACAACAAGTATTTGCTAAAAATTTCATAAAAACATGCTACTACAACAAACAATCGTCATAATACATTATAAATCATATGCCATTACACAAAAAGCGTAAAAAAAACCCCATATAAATACCACAAATGCATGAAGCAGACTACCCCAAAAAATGTGCCATTATACATTCATATACAAATTGTATGATTTATATAACAAGCTATTTGCAAATACATACACGTACAATTACGTAAACATTTAAAATATTAAATTTCATTTAAAATTTATAATGCATGAATCATACTACTCAATATGCGACCACAACACAATAATTTCATAAATATAGAATATTTAAGCGATTGAATGTTAAACACTTACAGTAATGAACAAGGAGGGACCCGTGTAGTTTTTACTTTTGTTCGCTTGCCATTTTCTGGTGTGCTCTATTAAACACTTAATTACATATCCGCACCAATTTAGATCCGAGACATTGTCAACATTTTGGAATGTGTCTAGAATCTGTGGTGAGACGTAGCAGTTTCCTATGCGTTCAATAAGGCATGAAGTAACTAGGACCAGAAACTGCCTCCTAAACCATAATCCACCATCAACCTCTTTTATCATGTCATCTGCCACATAACTGGCACATATTCTTTTACAATGTGTATCCACAAATCGCTTCACCCACTGCTCTGTTAAATTTACTAGTGCATTTTTTGCCTTTCTAACAATCGGCCGGGGGCCCTTTAGAAACCCAAAAATGAGTTGCACATCATTTTCACTAATGTGCACTCGCCAATCCCCATCCAGAACTATTTCTCCTCTCATTGTGTCGAAGTTCTCCAGAATCCAATAGGCTATCTTCGGAGGCACATCCTCAATGTCCAGATTTAACAATGCACCAAACCGCATATCGCGAACGCTTTGCTTCTGAACATCGTTCATCTTTTTAATAGCCTTTGTCAGATCAGCTGGGCTAGTTCTATTCTTCATATTCAAATATGATGACCTCGACCACTTGACTGCTGAATTTGTAGATGACCCGGCTGCAAATATATTAAAAAAAATATCAATACGTCATCAATATGTTTTCTAATATCAAAAATTATTTTTCGCTTTAGAAAATGTGGCTTCACCAGTATAAATATGCGTAAAATCAATTTCTAGCATGTAAATCAATATAAATAATTCTTAAAGCAGACAACTCTATATGTGAGTAATACACACTAATTTGACAAACTTATCAATTAACAGCATGACAAAATATTAGCTAACACTTTCATCAAAATATGCTACTACAACAAATAAATTTGCTAACAGATTTAAAAATTTGGTAATTGCAATATCCTACTACACCAGACAAATTTGCTAACACTTTCATCAAAATATGCTACTACACCAAATAAATTTGCTAATACATTCAAAAAATTGGTAAATTTTATAAAATCAATACCAAATGCAAAAACAATCCATACATATACGCCACTACAACAAAAAAATGAGCTAATACAATATAATATATATGCCATTACACATTCATACACATGCACGTACACTTGCTAAAAAATTGGTAAATTCAATAAAATCAATACTAATTTGACAACCTTATCAATTAACAGCATTCCAAAAGATTAGCTAACACTTTCATCAAAATATACTAATACAACAAATAAATTTGCTAATACATCCAAAAAATTGGTAAATTTAATACAATCAATACCAATTTGACAAACTTATCAATTAACAGCTTGCCAAAAGATTAGCTAACACTTTCATCAAAATATGCTACTACAACAAATAAATTTGCTAATTTTGACCAACTTATCAAGTAACAGCATGCCAAAAGATTAGCTAACACTTTTATCAAAATATGCTACTACAACAAATAAATTTGCTAATACATTCAAAAAATTGGTAAATTTAATAAAATCAATACCAAATGCAAAAAGAATCCGTACAAATATGCTACTACAATAAAAAAATGAGCAAATACAATATAATATATATGCCATTACACATTCATACACATGCACGTACACTTGCTAAATGTTTAAAATATAAAATAGCTTTTATAATTTCTAATTCATACAACAGACTAGTCTACCTGTGAGTAATACACTAATTTCACAAATTTATCATCTTAAAGCATCTTAATGCGATTAACTTGCAAATGATACCAATTGACATAATAAAATATGTTTGCTAAATCAAGATCCCCATTTGCTACTACAACCTCAACTCAATTGGAAAAAAACCAAAAAAATAAAACCACTAATATTTCAATGGCTAGCAGATCCTTACGCAATTTGCTAACATGACAGTTAACAATGCTAATACAGACTAAAATCAAAAGACAAAAAATGCGTAAAAAACAACACAAATATATTTTTCAAGACACGTGCGCGCCGCCGCAAAACAAAACCGCAAATCAACTATAAAGAACAAGTGTCCATATCCACACTTTTTTCCAAACAATAATATAGTTATGTGGTCCCAAAAAAAGGAAATACAGAAAATATATAACACGGAACAGCAACAAACTTTGAATATTCCAAACAAAAAGTACACAGGCGGCGGCGACAGAAAAAATTACCAATAATCTGAAAATTTTATGTATTATCCAAAGATGAAACAAAGTACAAAAAAAACACTATTCAATCCAAAATTTTGCAAATTCGAAATAATAAATCACATTTAAACCGGTATAAACACAAAAATAGCAAAAGCAAAACCTCCGCTTCTTTTTATTGAACGCCGCCCAGACATTGTTGGAAGCTGTAAGTAGATAAACAACGCCGCCGCAAATGCAGAATTTGATAGCCGTATAGGAGAAATTTTTCCGATTAAGTGAATAATACTAAAGCTAAAACCTAGTTGTTCCACCCCAAAAATGAAATCTATCCAATATGTTGATCGATTCGTCTGCCTATGGTAATTTATTGGATAGCGTGATTTTGGGGATTTTTACCCCAAACTCTTTTTTACCCTTCTAGATTCAATTTTGTAAGATATTATTAAATAAATTGCTATTTAGTCCCTATAAAGGAAAATGAATCTGGACTATTGATTAAGAATAGATCTATGGTTGAAAGGAGTTCCTATTTCCTACATAGGAGGGTGGTATAATATATATATATGTATGTATATATATAGGGGTGGGTTCAAATAGGAACCAATCCCCCCGTGAGAACCTAGGCACCAATCTAACATGTGAGATTTATATTGCTAACACCAAGAGATTATGTTGCTAACATGAGGTAAACTCATTTTGCTAACTTGACGAGATCATAATATTAGCAACATATTGCTAACATGTTAGCGATTATACACATTGCTAATATGTGACTAATAATTTGCTAATATGTGTGGTTCCTAGGTTCTCATGGGGGGATTTGGTTCCTATTTGATCCTTTCCCTATATATATATATATATATGGGTGGGTTCAAATAGGAACCAATCCCCCCGTGAGAACCTACGAACTAATCAAATTTAAGGATTTTGATGACATGGAGGATAAAAAGGTGGTGGCATAGCTGTAAATATGTAAAATTCGAAATATAATGGGGTAATTCCAGATTTTTTTATAAAGTGATGACATCATCCTTTAAAAAATTCCTAAAAACTTTAAATAATTATAACTTACTCATTTTTTATCCAATTTATGCAAAAAATATATCAAATTAAAGATTTTTTCATGCTTTTTCATTTAAGATCTATAATGCATATGTTTATTTGAGTAAAAATTGATGAAAAATACAAAGAACTTTTTTCACATATATTCAACTTGTAACTGTCAGACATTTGTTAATATGATATCACAATATTGCTCATATATATATTGTGTTTATGTTGCTAACATGAAATTTTTTATGCACAACTTTGAATTTTAAGTTGCTTTCATGAGAAAATAGTTAAAGTATGAGATATATATAGTTAAGTTCATAAACAATTATAATTTGTCAATGCTTAATATTATTTTGAAAACTTATAATATTTGAGAATTTAAGTCATATTAGCATATCATTATTCACATATTAACAACATGTTACTAACATATTAGCAAATTATTAGTCACATATTAGCAATGTGTATATTCTCTCTAACATATTAGTAATATGTTGTATGTATGAATGATATTACACAATATTATTTTAAATGTGGTCCAATATTATATGTGTGGTGTTTAATATGTGTCAATTTAATATTATGATGTCGTCAATTTAGCAATAAGAGTCTACCTCATGTTAGCAACAAAATCTGTTGATGTTAGCAATATAAATCTTTCATGTTAGCATATTAAATTATTAATACAACGCCAGAAAAAACAACGATTTTAAAGCGTTATCTATTTAATTCCGAGAATTGGGCCCAAAATTCGAAAAAATATAACCGAATTTCTAAATTACGAAAATAACTCCGCCTTCATTAAGTTCTCAAATATTACAAGTTTGCCACCTTACTTTGACTAAAAATTTGACTAAATTATGGTCATTAGATCTAATCAAATCTAAGGTTAGGATTAGTTCCTAGGTTCTCACGGGGGGATTTGGTTCCTATTTGATCCTTTCCCTATATATATATATATATATATATATATATATATATATAGGATTTGGTTCAAATGAGAACTAGGTATTCACGTGAAAACTATAAACCATGCTTATTCAGTGCATTTTTATAGCTTATTTTATTATATTTTAGTGCTAATTTTTTTTAAAAAAAATTATAGCTTATCTTGTTGTATTTTAGTCAAAATACAACAAGATAAGCTACAAAATCATATTAAATAAACATGGTTTATAGTTCTCACGAGAATACCTAGTACCCATTATAACCAACCCCTATATATATATATATATAAATGCATGAGAGTAGTAGATCTTGAACTCAAAATCTCTTCATTTTGCACATATTATATATATATATATATATATATATATATATAGGGATGAAATCTGGTGAGAACCAGTCACCAGGTGGGAACTAGGAACCAATCTCATCCCTCCATTCCAAAATCTGAACGATCCAGATTAATTCAGATTTTCGGTGGCAATTTTATAATTAAAATGAAAATCTTCAATTCGCGCGTCTCATTAAGGACAAAATCAGAACTGAACTCAGAAATTGCCCAGATTCAATTTTAGCCTCCTACTTCACTCATTTTAGCCTCATGCATTTCTCATTTTAGCACGCGTTGATAAACAAAAATAGAACGATGATTTCATTGGAATGAAATGCAATACACCCTATTTGGGGACAGTGAACCCTAATGAGAATCTTATAATTACTAGTTGGGATCAGATGAGCCCTAATCGGAACGTAATAAACCCTAATTGGGAACGGTGAACCATAGTGGAAAATGTCACATCAATTTTAGCCTCCTACTTCGATCATTTTAGCCTCATGCGATTCTCATTTTAGCCTCATAGCAAAAGGAAAGAATTATTGAATTACTATATTACCCCTCCTCCCACAAAGTTGCCGAAAATTACAGAAATGCCACCGCCCATCCACTTAAATCTGATTTAATTTAGGTTGTCCAGATTGAGTCACACAAGGGCTATGATTGATTTCTAATTCTCACCTGGAGGAAGGGTTCTCATTTGATCATTTCCCTATATATATATATATATATATGGGTATCATTGATGAGGCATATATCGCTGACTTATTATATTAATGATCTATAATTTAATCAAGATATAAAAAATTAAAACATCATGAACGGAGCACCGTATAAAATAGCATTAACTATTTATAAATGTAAAATAAAAGTACACAAGTAAATAAATAATTAAGGTAAAAACTTGCATGTATCATGATGCAAATAACACTATATGAGACGGGTCAATTAAACTCGTTTTTTGCATGTATCATGATGCAAAAAACTGTCCAAAGTGAGTACCAACCTTCATATTAAAAAGTATCACAAAACATTCGAAAAGTACCATCTGTATCATTAAAAAGTAAGGGGTCTGCTAGTTATTTTATACTAGTTTATTTAGTTCAAATTCTGATTTTTTTTTTCAGTTTTTATATTGTATGTGTTGAGATTAATCTAAAACAATCATCATTTCAAGAATTTACAAAGGAAAGCAAAACACGAGTTCGGTAAAATAAAAAGTACCATGTGGTAAGAAGAAAAGTATCAAGTACGATAAAGACAAGTATCAACCTGAGATTAATACTATCATCATTCCAGCTACAATAAAAAAGTACCATGTGGTAAGAAAAAAAGTATCAAGTATGATAAAAATAGGTATAAAAAAAATTAAAAAATCACAAAAAAAGATGAGCGCGTGGACACCACGTGTCACGCGTCCACCTGAAATAGGCGGAAATAACAGCTGCTGCATGCAAGGCACCTTAATAATTAATATTGCCTCCATAGCTCCGTTCCAATAAGATGTGTATTATTATTATTTCTTCACACACATTAAGAAATAAACACACTAAATAAAATAATATTGAAATCGGTAACATTTGCCTAGTCTTCCTAAAAAAACTTCATTAACTAATAAGAATATCTTCACAATTAAACACCACACATACCTATACATAATTTGGGATGACCAATACCTTCATCCAATTCTTTTTGGACTAACCTCATTCAAGATGACCCCATACTTTTTCATTTTTAGAGTGTAGTAGAGGAGGTAAATCGTGGTATGTATCTTAATACGTGAGTGTTAAAAGCCCGTATGTACACTAGATATCCACAAAAAATTCAATAAAGAAATATATGATGTATTCACTCCTCATCAATTGAGCTATCCACCGGAGAATATAATTTATTCTAAATCTTTACTCCCAGCTTAGTCATATCTAAAGTGATGAATCCAAAAATAAAAATAAAAAAATTGGTGGGTTGGTGACTTATAAGTTATAACTGACACCAACATCCTTACATGTACAAAATACACTTTATAATGCATTTTAAAAAAAACACATTGAATATTATTCACCTATAAATATAACTATTTAACTTAATGACTAGAAGAATAATAGGTATTAAATGTTAAAAAAATAGGTAGTCCTATTAAATAAAAAATAAAAGGATTTTTTTTTTTTTATCAATTTAGAGTTTGAAGGGATGAGTTAACTATCAATACAAAACTTATAAAACTATCAATTTAGATATGAAATCATTGAACTTATTAATCGAAAACCTATTAATCATGTATTATAATTTTTAATAAGTTTTCAACGAATATTTCTTCACGAATTATCTATTAATTTTAATTAAAAAATAATAAAAATAAAAGGTTTTTTAGACCTTAAATTGATAATTTTAAAGATTTAAATTGATAGGTTTATTTTTTTGAGTTTTGAATGGATAATTATCTTGTAAGGTGAAAAAAGTGGAAAATAGAAAATTAGGTAGTCCCTGATTGGCATTAAAGCGTCCACGTTCAATGAATGATAACAATTAAATTGGTTAAACAAAGCATTTGAATTTTGAGGCCACTTTATTTACTGTTGTATATTGCGTCGCCCACCCCCACGCGCTATTAATGCTGGTCCCTGTTGTCTTGTGTACGAAAACGATTTTACTCAAAGCTCAATAAACGTCCAGGTTCAATGTACCTAGACATTTGTGCTGTTCAAACTTTCATGTTACCTAACCCACATGGATCTGCTAATCAATCTGCAATTACACACACACCCACCTCAATTTCCCATTTTACTGCTTCAATTTTATTTTGTTTATTATTTGGTAAACTTCAATAATCTCATTTATACTAATTACTACATAGTTTTGAAATAATAATAATAATTATTATTATGTTGTCCATTTTGCCATGTTATGTATCTGTCAATCATGTCATCCACATACAACATACGAACTTCTAACTGACACACCCAATTTTATTGAAACAAAATAAAATAAAATAAAACTGACACAATCCAATTTCCCAAACCAAACACGGTTTTCTGATTCCTATAAGAAGCTCGCATATCTCTCCCCCCCCTTTTCCCATTGTCTCCCTCCTAGAATCCACCAAATAATCTCTGCAAATCGAGAGAGAGAGAGACAGAGAGAGAGAGAAATCTCCCGAGAAACAATCCATCGAGATTTCATTCAACACCACAACTTCTCTCTCTGCTCTACTACCAAATCTCTGTTTACCAAGGTTTTACTTGCGCCTTTTACCAATTCTACGTAGCCGTCGCTCCCAAATCTTGCCCGTACGTTCCAATTCTCGGCATTTTTCTCTTCCCTTTAGTTTTTTCAAATGGTAATTTCGAATTTGATTTACGGCTGGTTTCTTCTGCGCAGAGTTTTATTTCCGAGATCCGAAGATGGTGCTCTGGTTTTTCGGGTACGGTTCGTTGGTGTGGAACCCTGGATTCGAAGTCGATGAGAAAGTGATAGGGTTTATTAAGGACTACAGGCGTGTCTTCGATTTAGGTGCGCTAGCTATTATTTCTCTTGAATTATTAATGTAATGTATCGAGCGTGATTATTTATTTTCGAAATCGATTTGAAGATCATGAACAGTCCATTTCTGTTCGATTTATTTTGGAAACTAGATCTGAATTTTTATTAGTTTATTTATTCATGTCTAATTTGCTGTATTTCAGCCTGCATTGATCATAGAGGTACGCCTGAGCACCCTGCTAGAACTTGCACCTTGGAAGAACGTGAAGGAGATCTCTGCGTAAGTCGATAAACTTTAATTGCTCTTACAGCTCTATATAGTAGCAGATCATTTATATTAATTGAGAAAGAGATTTTGCTTATTCTTTGATGAAGAAGTTGTGCATTAAGTTATATATTAGAAATTTGTGGCTTGTGATAATGTAGCAAGCTGCACAATATGGAATTTCAATTTTCTGAGCTTCTTGTGCATAAATAATTGATCTTGAATTTTGTTTCTTTCATCAGTGGGGTGCGGCCTATTGCGTGCGTGGAGGTCCGGAGAAAGAAAAGGCGGCGATGGAGGTAAATTTTCAGTTTACATTTCTCAGATTGAACGAACATATGTATGAATTACTGGATGTTGATTACTAACTGTGATCAATTCAAATGTTATGTTATAGTATCTCGAGCGAAGAGAATGCGAGTATGACCAGAAAACTTTGGTTGATTTCTACAAAGTAAGCTTGTGTTTCGATATCTGACTTTGTGTTGATCATGAGAATTATGGCCTAATGTGGTTGTCTATAATTGCAGGAGGGTGATTCCGAACAGCCATTTGTGACTGGTGTGATAGTGTAAGCATTTCTTTACTTGTTTATCAATTCTCATTGTAATTGAGTATATTGTCTGAAAATATTGGCTTTGTGAATTGCAGTTTCACATCCACCCCTGACAAAGTATCGAACAAGTACTATCTGGGGCCGGCCCCTTTGGAGGTGATGGCCAGGCAAATTGCGACGGCCTTTGGCCCCTGCGGCAACAACAGGGACTACCTTTTCTTGCTGGAGAAGGCCATGTTTGATATTGGTAAATATTCGTGTTGCTGTGCTGTGTCTCCCAATTGATATTGAATTAGATTTTGAATGAGTTATATTGTATGCGAACAGGTCATGAAGATGACTATGTGATCGAGCTGGCAAACGAGGTGAGGAAGGTTCTTCTTAGTCTGAGCGGTTTGCTCAAGGAAAACAAGCTGTCGAGCGTTGCCAATGTGTCTCTCAAGTTGAGTTTGTCGCCACTGAAATTGAAGGCTTTGCCTGAAGCAATCGCCATGGATTCGTAGGAGGTGTTAACTGAAGAAGATGAAGATTTTCTCTAACAAAAGCAGCATATGTAGGCAATTCTTTCTTTTTAGTTTTTTTATTCTACTCTTAGTTGAGACTTCTACTTCAGAATGGAACCATCGGCCAAATTCATTATTGGCTGCACAGAGCTTACCGTATTGTATTGTTATCCTCAAAATTTTAACGGAAATGAAAATTTTACATTCTCCAGCACTTTTAGCACTTGTACAATCATTTTTTTTTTAATATTTGAAATGAAGAGTGTCGTATGATCGAATTTTTGTTCATATATTAGCAGCTATATCCGCTGTATATTGGCAGTTTATTTGAAATAGAGAATCTCGTTAAGCTCAGGAGTTGACTATAGGAAAAGATCACTCACAGACACTAGCATTGAAAATGAAAATACAACTGAGTTACATTGCCAACCAATAAAATCGGGCAAAAAAAGAAAATTAATTTGGGAAAAATATAGAATGTCAAATTTTAGAAGATATAATCTATGAAGACTGAACATAATTATTACTCCCAAATACATTTTTCTCTTGAGATAACATATATGATATATTGATATTATATAGTTTAGGCAAACAAAACCAAGCAAAGCCTTTCTTTTTAATCGCGCAGTGTAGTTGTAGCCTGTAATAATAGTTTTCAGACCTTTTGCTTTTCTGCAAAGTGCAATGGCTACATGCAATTACCGGATTCGCATTTAGTTGAATATTCCTATATATTGGAGTTTGGATAACATAACGACAACCATACTTTTTAGAACTTAGTTTGACTGTGCGTGTAACACAGAAAAAAGAAAATGATAGAAATTAAAAAATTAGTCTTCTTCATGAGATGTTTCTTCAATCATCTTCGAGATTCTCTCATGTGAGTGCCACCGCTATCTTCCAATTAGAAATTGTATTTGAGTCATGATTTTCAGGACTAAACTGAATTCATCATATTGTGGCTCAAATTCTATAATCGGGCAGGACAAAATGTGGACCAAAATTGTGAAAGTAAGAGATGTAAGTTGACATATTTACTTCTTCCATATATTATAGTGATAAGGTTTAATCGTGTGTGCATCACACACTAAGTTACTAGTGCTTATCCTGTGCCATGGCTGCAGCACATAAAATTTTGCAATAAATACATGCAAAACTGTCAATAACTAATTACATGCATATCCTTGCTTTCTTGGATTTGGAGGAAGAGTTGTAGTGGATCCCGAATTCAAGACGTCTTCTTTTTATACACGGCTTGGGTATTCTCGAGGGACCAATAATGTCGGAGCATACCATTAGTACAAAAGCATACCCCAAAAATGAACAGTGTTTCAGATAATACGCTAGAGAATTCTTTTATAATTTGATCTCAAATTACAACTTATAAGAATATATAGACAATCCAACTTATGAGGTTCACGCTTCTATAGACTATAGCCTTCGAACTTCAGCAGTAGGTCTCTCTTTCGTCTGCTTTACGTCGCTTAACCAAACAGAATGAAAAAAGCTCCAACCTCCATTCTGGCGGAGGATTGAAATGATCTAGTATGGAATGACTGAAGCCGCAAACGTCGAGAAAAGCACCAGAGCCATCCCAACATGCACCAGAATCAGTCCTATCAGAAACTGAGTCAACACTACCTTCTGTTCATCTTCAGCGGCAAGAAAACCAATTTAACTGCGTTGATGGTTAACTACATAAAATGTCAGTATTAACGGAACATGACATATATAGCAATAATTTCCACATCCAACATGCTCGAGACACAGCCAAGAATCGACCAAAGTTACATTACCTTGTACATTTCTTGACAGATCATGGTGGATATCTAGAATAATATCTAATGATGATACTTCTGGCCTTTGAGAATAGTCCAAGCCCTGCGAACCATATCATAATGAGTTAAAAACATCTGAAGATCGATGATGGAGTTTGATTGATATATATAGTTCCCACCTATAAAGTTGCTCAGATAATACAACCAGTGCTATTTCATGATTTAAGACCAAAGATGACAACCGGATTGATACATCAGCTCTCTCTCTCAATTGCCTTCCATGCCCATACGGCCCGCCAATGCAGAATAGTATGCTTGAAGCACCCTATCAGAAGCAAGAAATTCATCCATCAAACCTATTAGATCCAAATGACACGACTAAAACCTATCTACCGGTTTCCTTTATCAACATTAATTCTCTTTGCTATTTTGCTTCATTTGGGAGGTAATACGTGCATAGTTTGCTTTCTACACTTACTGCTTACTGAAAATGGATATGGAAATTCAATGATTGGATTATTTAAAGCCTATAAAGGACTCAGCTCTCTCTCCCTTATTATGACATAAAATACAGAAATACATGTGAATCGAGTTCAGCCATACTGTGTTTCCGGCATCTGCAATGAGAGAAGCCATTTGCTCTGACCCCAAATTGAGTCCACGCTCGTCCAACATCACAACCTACATTCACACAATGAGAAAAATAGGAGATGAGAACAGCAAAATATCACATGAATGACACAATAAAGGAACACAACAATGTTTTAACAATCCTGCAATCCAGACAAGACTCTGATAGATTTCAAGAAGAAAAGCCATCAAATTACAATCAGAACAGGTAACTACTGAGGTCTACCCATTCATTGGACTTGATAAGTCCTATCACAGCCATATCTTCATGTTCAACCTGAGCCGCCGCGTCACTGTGAGAGGGAAAGAATAGAATTGTAAGAAACATACTGCATACTCTTTCAAGATCTATACTTGAAGAGAAAATATTTGGAAATCATTTGGCTACTCATGACTTATTTCTCTTCCTACATTCAACGAGCCGGGCCTCAGGTATACAAAAAGGGATAATTTACTCAAAATAAACAGAGGGTGTGTAGATAGATGTTCACTTAGAGAGAGAACATACAGACAGCTTAAATTTGATGGAAATATGATATATTTAATTAGCCAGACTTCAGAATACAAACATGTCAACTAATTGATTCTTACATAAACATAAAATGCACAGGACAGAGGTTGTTAGTATTCATTAAAAAAGCCTATGATATAATAAGATTCGACCTAATCATAATATATGCATAGAGTTCTTAGGCAAAAAAGTCTATAATATTCGCCAAAAGGCGAGATGAAACTTAGTATTCGACGTCCTACATTCTTTCAAATATGATCTATTGAACCATCCATCAGCAATTCAGCACAACACAACACAAATGACATGCAAAGTGCAAGTCGCTAAATTATTATAAACAAAGACGTTTAATCAGTTTGACAGACCGAGCATTTCTAGGATTGGATTTGATTCGAACATCTTCGACAGGGCAATAATGCTTGAGCTTCTCAATATACTCATCAGCAATGAGCTGAATCCCCGCCGACCTCTTCTTCCCCACAGTCAGAATTCGAATCGGCAGCGCTCTCTGCAGCCAAAAAGCACTCTTCAAACAAATACAAATACATAATAATAAAAAAATCACTGAAACTACTCAAACTCAACACAGTATTTTGAAACTTGGAAGAGTAAATTGCAAGAAATTTACCACAGATTGGGCCGCGCACTTGCAGTGGCTACCTGATAGATAAACATTGAAATTGCAAGTATATATAGAAGATTAAAATGCGAAAAAAAGAAAAGAACGTAATGGCAGCAAATTGAGAAAAGGGATTAAACCTGAAGGGAGACGGGTCTTACTGGTGGCGAAGAGACTGAATTCCATAATTAATCACACCGATTCACACAGTATATATTTCAAGAAAAAAACGCAAAAATAAATAAGTATATATTATCTATACCATTGTTTGGGCTAAAGTCGTTATACGGGCTATGTCGCATTCAACAAAAAAGAAAAACGTCCCTACGTCGATAAAAGAAGTGTGTGGAAGTTTGGAACATGGAAAACAAAAATGGAACGAAAAGAAGCTTCGCGAGACGCCGGGATTATTTGCGCATATATTTAGCGTGTTTGTGGCGTTAATCTGTTCTGAAATTATTCTGCGTTTCGCTTCAATACACCATTCAGGTACGGCCTTCAGATTTTTGAATTCGCGTCTCTTTTTCCTTGCTTCTCTGATTGATTTGCTATTACTCTTTGCCAAAGTTGGAAGATGTTACCTTTATGCTTTGGATCGATTCTTGTAATGTTCGATCAATTCAGAAGTATGTGTGTGTATATATATTGTAATTTATTTGTCGATTTTGTTTCGGTTATCTGAATTTGGAGAATGCTAAAGAAATTGAAAATTTCAAAGTACTCTAATTCTAATACACGAAGTGGATTTTGTGAATCAACGAATTACGCAAAGTTGGCGTATAGCATATATTCTACAGTGTATGCATGTCTTCTATGTTGAAAAGAAATAAATGTGGCGGGCTTCTTTCTTTTTGCCCTTTTATCTGTAGAGGTGATTGCTGTAAAAGAGGGTATTGTTGAATGACATACTTCAATCTGGTGAATTTGTATAATTTTATATTAGCAGATAATGAATTGTTTGTATATTGACAGATTGAAGAAAGTGTTGTATGAAAGATATGGATAAAGTGCTGTGCTGAGAAGATAGATGCAGTGCTTCCATGCATCTCAAAGTCAAACATGAATGAGAAATAGCTAATAAATTGAGTACTGAATAATATAATACTTATAGCCAGTAGCTAGAATATGAAGAGGCAAAAGATATAAGGAGGCAGATATAATCAGAGTAGAGACTGATATTAGGCGACCCCTAATGCTGACTTTTAACTAATGGACTCATTCCCTTAGTTGAGACCCAATGTACCTAAATTCTTTCAACTCTAAGTACTTACTCGTTCCATTAAATTATCAGCTTCTGAACTCAGGCAACCTAGAGAAGGAAAAACTATGCACTCATTATAGATAAGTCTGAATGTTGAAAGCACATCTATGCTTGCCTGAACTTTTTCTTCATCTTCTTCAGCGCTGTAATTGTACCAGTAAATGTTCAAAACAAGTTGAACAAGTTCATTCCTTGTTAGTCACCCATGGTTACCTTCTCATTACAGATCTATGGGTTAATACTCTTCTCTATAATACTCTCATCAGAACCTATCTGAATCTTTCAAGACCGTACACCAGCCTCAGCCTCTTTAGTGAGATGCTTCGTCATCAGGCCCCTCCTAATAGCTACACTTTCCCTTCTGTTCTTAAAGCCATTGCTTCTCTCACACAATCATATGGTATATCACGAATAGGTTACTCCTTACATGCACAATGTGTTGAAAGAGGCCTGCTAGGTGACCCATTTGTCCGTACATCGTTCCTTTCTTTTTATTCACAATTTGGTGATATAAGGTGTGCACATAAGGTCTTTGATGAGATTTCTCAACCATGCATTGTTTCGTATAATGCGATGCTTGATGCATTTGGCAAAAGTGGCAATATGGATTTGGCCATTTCAATGTTCTTTAGGATGCCAAAGAGAGATGTTTATTCATGGACAAGTATCATTAATGGCTATGCCCAGAATGGGTGCTCTACTGAGGCAATCAGGTTTTTCATGGAAATGATGGTAGATGAGGATGTAAACCATGGCTTTCTAAGGCCAAATGAGGCCACCTTTGTAAGTGTCCTCTCTTCATGTGCGAATTCAAATGATGGCTTTGCATTGTGTCGGGGGATGCAAATTCATGGATACATGATTAGGACTGAGAAGGAGTTGAGTGTTTTTAGTGGAACATCATTGATATCATTCTATGGAAAAATGGGTCGCTTAAGTTATGCTTTCAAAGTGTTCAATGGTATGTCGGTGAAGAAGGTATGTGCTTGGAATGCTATGATAGGTTCACTGAGTTTAAATGGCAGAGAAAGTCGGGCTCTAGAGATGTTTGAGAAGATGAAGAATTTGGCATTGTGCCCCAATGAAGTTACATTTGTAGGTGTCCTATCGGCTTGTGCTCGGGCAGAACTTGTGAGCTTGGGCATGGAATTGTTTCAAGCAATGTCTCGTGATTTTTCCATTACACCTACAATGGAACATTATGGATGTGTGGTCGATCTCTTGGGCAGAGCTGGCCTTCTGAAAGAGGCGTATAAATTTGTAAGAAGCATGCCTTTTGAGGCTGATGCATCCGTCTTAGGTGCTCTTTTGGGTGCTTGCAGGGTTCATGGGGATGTTGATTTGGGAAACGAAGTGGGTCGACGGTTGCTTGAGTTGCAACCAGATCATTGTGGACGATATGTGGTGTTGTCCAGTATTTATGCTGGGGCAGAGATATGGGACCATGCTGCTGCCTTGAGAAAAGCGATGGTGCATGCTGGAATTCAGAAGGTTCCAGCAATTAGTATGGCTGATTGAAGGTAAAATGTGGGTGTGTTTTGCGTGCATTTCTCTGCACAAGTTCGTTTCAGTTAGCAGATAATCTTGTAGTACTCGGTTTTTGTGCCATCTACTGCCCAATTTCCCATGATTTTATCTGCTAGTTGACTGCACGGGATTGGAAAAATCAGTTTTTTATTATTAAATTGAGAAGATGAAGACATATAAGGAGCTATATTGGATTATTTTCATCTCTGTTGGGGGATTAAAGAGATTCATAAAAAGGATGAGGGAGAAACCTGTCTAAGATGTATTCGAATTTTAGCCGTACCTGCTAGCCAGAAGTGAGTCAGCCACCAATATATATTTGCATCAATAACCTTTGTAGATTTGCTTCAATAACTTCTAGTTGGGGATAGTTTTGATTCATATATATATATATATATATATATATAATTTTATATCTAGAATTGCCTTGTTAGTAATGTATTACACCACACACACACACTGCCAAAAGTATATATTAACCAGCCTATCAACTCGATATGATAGTCAAGTGACAACTGCTAACTCTTGTCCATAAAATCAGGTTCTGCTTCCAGCTAAAGATACAAAATATTTAGTAAAGGGATATTCACTTTTTGGTGTATTCTTGATGTTTTTATGCATTTAATCAATTTTCATAATTTTGGACTAAGAAACACAACACCTGCAGTATTTTCAAAATTCTCAAGATAAGGAGAGATGTCAGCTTATGAAAATGTTGTTGCCGGCAAGCTGAGGCTGAAGGGAAAAGCTTTGGATGTGAGGGCTGCAGGTATCAAAAAGAAAACGAAGCACAAAGAGCGAAATGCCCCATCATATCATGCTGCTGGGCACGATCAATGGACAGGTTTGTCACAATATTCATGACCTTCCCTTTTGCGTTTTATATGCTGCTCTTCAGTTACTTTGAATTAGATAGTTTAAGATGCAGCGAGTACTGTGTTTGAATTTTATGCAGTGAAGAGGGTGTTTGATTGTGCTTTCCATTGCAGATGAAAACAATGTGTTGGTATCGAATAGTGGAAATTTGGATGGAAATGGAGGAGAATATGAGCGGCTGACTCCAGCAGAGAGGCGCTATATGGAACAATGGCAGAAAATCGAGCGTGAAAGACTTGCCCAGGCTGCTAAGAAATCTCATCGTCACCGTATTCAAGAATTCAATCAGTATTTGGCTAATCTGAGCGAGCACTATGACATCCCCAAAGTGGGGCCTGGCTAATGTTGCTCTTCTCAACTCTCTTCTTTCTTTTCTTTCCTCTCTCGTTTCTGTTTGCATAACCAGCTTCTGTATTTCAAAACTAGTTTGATGTAATTCTACATTATCTTCCCACTCCTGTGTTTAGCCTCTAATTCACCCCTACTCTCTCTCACACACACACACACGCACAAACGCAGACTCTTATCAATGGTACAGGTAAGGAGTGTTTCTGGATACAAATACATAATATCGTTCTTTCGGTTTCGACATGAATCTCTCTCTCTCTCTCTCTCTCTCTCTCTCTGTTGTAAGAACAAGAAATTTGGTTTCATGATATTGGTTCACGTCTCTGGAAGACAAACAGAGAGCCTCTGGAACCTTTTCCTAATCTGATCTTATGGTCTATGTATGTGATTTGGAGCTTCACTTCACTCTCGCCGCCGTACCTAAACTCGGCACCACCAACCTTGAGCTCTGGTGCCTCAAACACTACCTGTATCCACTTGTCATCCAAAGCCGTCAGTTTCCCTGCATCATCACAGATTGATTGATTGATTGATTCAAACTTGAATGTAGATCAACACCACATGCTTCTACCTGAATGGATAATTATACTTAAATCTGAATTACCCTGCAACGAGACTTCTCCATCAAGGAAGCCCAAGAGAGAGAAAGACACTCGATTCCTTACAACGTCGGGGGCCTCGACCACCTGAATCATTTCCTTTGTTTTGAAAAGGAGGCGCCCTATTGCGCTCCGGTATCCACCACCGGGGGATGTAGGATTCGAACAATACACAACGTCCCACTCTGATTTAACAGAAGATGAGTTTGTATGTTAGAAGAGAATTAATTGAATAATTAGTTGGAAATAAGTAATGAGCCTCACCTCCGAATATGAGAGGGCACTTGACTGGTTCATCCACACAAAAGTTTTGGAGTTGATTAGCCACTTGAGCAACTTTTTGGTGTTCATCCCTTGCTAGCAAAACTCCTCTATCTGTTTGCACTACCTACTCACTGATGAACCTCAGTTCTGATTTGCAATACATGCATATTGTTGTTGGACTTAATAATCAACTTTCCACAAAGAGATTAGATGAATATTTAGAAATGTGACTGATGCATATATATATATATATATATATATATATATATATAGTTTTGCATTGCTGAATAAGTAAGTGAGGATTAAATTAATACACCAAATGTTACTTCTTTTACCAGCAGTAGTATTAAGTAGAAAGAAGCAGTTGGGACATAGAATTGTGACTTCCAATCCTAGTTCACTAATGGCTTTAGACAAACCAATTTCTAATTTCTTGATGTTCAATAATTAAATTTTGAAGAAAAGAGCACCTGCCCATAATTCATCTCACTCTGCTCTACCAACATATATATATACAATCAAAAGTCAAAAGAGAAAGGTACCTTGGAGAGAATGGTCTCCACCAAATCATCAGGCTTATACAGCACAGGATCCGCCGCCGACAGCGAAGCACAGACGCCGGCGGTAGATCGGGATCGGCGTGGAAGCGGAAGAGAATGTGGCGAATTATTCCTGGGCGAGGGAAACGAAAGAGGGAATTTGGCAAAAGCATTTGCAGAAGCACAAGTGGTGATGGTGGCCATTTGCCGTAGTTTTGTTAGATTTTTTTGAAGCGGTGTGTGATTAATCATTGTTTATCGTCTGTTATTTGGAACATCTCAAACTCTGCAATTTGGTTGCATGGCCTGGATTCTGCCACGTCTGCACTAACTTTTTGTTTCATTTATTTTTGTTATCATCTCTCTCCTTTTTTTTTTGACAGATTTATTGTGTCCAATGATATATCTTTTTTTTTTTGAACCCATGATATGATTTTATAACGTCTTTCCTGATTTGGTGCATTTAATTATTTACGTACTGCAATTATGATTATTTTTTTGAATCGGTTGTAATTATGAATGTTTATTAAGGGAAGCAATGCCCAATTTAGTGAAGAATGTGTGAAATAATACAAATTTAGGCCCCCGTTATTTTTTACTTTTATTTTAGATTAAAATATGCAGTACAATTTAAAAACGTTAACCTTTACCTCTTTTCATTGTTACACCAAATTTACGATCCAACACCATTCATTTACATTTTATACACATTCAAGTATTCAACATTAGATGAATTTCATCTATAAGACTATAACCATGAAGGGAAATAAAATGTTTCTACATTAAGAACTCATTTATTTATGACAAAAATTACTGGCTCATGTAAAATTTCATCTATAACCATTCATTTTATAAGAGGAAAATAAAATGTTTCTACATCAACAACTCATATATTAATGGCAAAAGCTAACTAATGTAAAACATGGAAATGGAATCTCAGAAAACTTTCTTAGAAATATAGGATAGAGCTCTGCTAATCACTGCATATACACATAGTGGCTCAAAATTCTGAGAGATTCCTCATTCCTCAATTTTGTAAGAGCTGTCCTTTCTATTTTTCTTATCCACTCTTTGCTCACACAAAAACGCCTCCCGATTTCTTCAAGCGACTTGCACTGATGGTTTCCTAGTCCAAATCTTAGGATTATTACCTGTCTCTCTCTTGGCTCCAAGCCATGAAGAAGTGTATATATGTCCTTGATCATGTGCTGTCTGAGAACTGCTTCTTCTGGGGTCCTTGTCGATGTATCTGGTGTGATTTCCTGCAAGATAGTCGAAAAAGGTTCAGAAGAAACAATGCTTCTGCGTTTGAGGCAAGATTTTGAAAAAAAAAACTGGATGGCCTTATTTGGAGAATTGCGCAGTCATAAATTTGAACTGGCCAAGATTACGAGCTTTGGCCTTACCATATACTTTGTGCTGATGAACTCCCCGAGTTTCTGATCAATTGATCCCACAACTCTGAGACATTTGCTCACTGAGATAATTTTAGCTATGGATAGACCGGTGAACTTGGCAATTTCACAGTCGTCTGGATATTTTCCACTGCTGGTACGAAGGGCCTTTTGTGCCTTCTGTACTTGATTTACCGCCTTGCTTAAAGTGCACTGGAAACAGAAAATAGCAAAGTTTATGGAACTTCGTCCTTTTCCATTTCTGAGTTCATGCATAAACATACATAGAATGAAAAGTAGTCGACAAGGGAAAGGACGAGACATACAGGGATTCGGACTCCTCTGGCATGTCTTGACACCAATGTTGACATTGACTTCCTAATCCAATACTGCACATAGGTTGAGAATTTGTATCCTCTTGATTGATCAAATCTCTCTGCACCTTGCAAGACACCTATGTTTCCCGCCTGCAGATCAACACGATCACAACATCAAAGTTGGGCATGGGAACAAAAACGAAGAGCACCTAGCATTCATCAATACATATTTGATATTTCTCATTGAATAACATCATCGTCAATTTAGCGTAGCACCAAAGACTTTGAATTCTAGGGGTAGTTATAAACACGTGTAGTTTCAAGGTGCAATGACTCCTTGACATTTATAGGAAAAGATACTTTTAATCCATCACAAAATAAAATTACATACCATCAGCAAATAAGTCTAAAACCATTTATATCCCAACAAGTGCAATAAACTGTTTAATGTTCCTGGTGTGTAATAAGGAAAATGAAATCTAATTTAGGTGCTTATATGTATTGTTCGCATCTAATCCAACATTCAGCTTTGTCTGTTATTCAATGTACTTAGAAGCTGGTCACTGCTACCACAAGCCTATGCTATGATAAAAATAATTTAGAAGAAAACAGGAAAAACAACCTGAATCAGATCTTCAAAGGCTACTCCAAGTCCCCAATAATTTCTTGCGATAAATAAAACCAAAGAGCGCGTGCTTCTTAGAAGCTCGTCTCTGCAATGCCAACCATAATGCAATTGACGCTGCAATTCCATCTTATCAACTCCAGCAGCTTCAGCCCAGCTACTCAAGCTAGGTATTTTACCAGTTTCTTCTTCCACTATCATCCTGAGTTTTTCCAATTCTGCAACCATCTATCACATGATAACATTAACTATGAGACAAACTTTTTCTTAAATGAGCATAAAGTGCATCTTGCATAATAGAAATTAAAACAACCTTAACTCCACTCGACATTTCTCCCTCATTCCTAGCAATTTTCAGTTTTTTGTTTCTCGATCTCAAGCTTCTTCTAGCAGGGGCAAATTTAGGCTGTTGAAGATCATTTGAATGCATGCCGGCACTTTCCTTCTCCAGAATTCTTTTCCTTCTCAATTTTCTGAGTTCTTTTTTCCCAGACTGAACAACCACCTTGCCCGTATGATTATCCACTGAATCATTTACCCTAGGCTTGTCAACAGTCTCAGTGGGTGCATTAGACAAATCAAAAGAACTTGAAGATTTAAGCGTCCTGGATAGAAACGAATGGAACAATCTTAGAGCTCCAAGTCTTTCTAATTGCTCTAGAATATCTCTTTCCAACCTTACCGCATTAGAATCACCAAACATGTATTCCAACATATCAAGATTTTTCATCAACAACCTGTACTGTGATGCTTGCATTGCTTGTGAGCTGGCAAGGTATTGCAACTTATCCTCGTTGTTAGACATCTGACTGGCATTGTCAAGTAAACTGTATGAACCATCACTAGACTCCTTTCCAAGCACCTCCTGAGTATGCAGATTTCAATAGTAAGTGAAAGAATATTGAAGCCAATACGAGACATGTATCTGTTCTGATGACACAAAATAATCTCATACCGATACACGTGCAATTAGTTCCTGATTGCTTTCACTCAACTATGAAAAAATTAAAACAGTGCACGATGTTGCTCAATTGTGCATAAAAGGACTAAAGGAAACAAAGGCAACCTTGAATTCTCTAGTTTCCAGGAAATACTTCTCCAAAAGCTGATGGGGAGATGAAGAAACTTGTGCCCTGGAAGTATCATTTTGTGTTTCGGCCTCACCATATAAGACTGAGGCCGCCGACAATCTCACCAAGAAATATGAACTATCTCTGCCTCTACCTGCATAATAAGATGAGGAGAACACTTTAAAACTTCATGGCGGAGCTTCTGAAGTACATGCTTATGTATGTCAGCATGTGTGGGGGTATTGGGCATGGGACACCCTCATTAAAAAGACGATCAAGAAGAAACAAGCTTTACATGCAGAGGTTTAAGCATTTATGAAAAACATCAAATACAAGATAGATTTATGCTATGATTGCCCTAAAGGAAATCATCTAGCTGAAGCATATGAGAATGGTAAAACAATCAAAATTATCTGACAAATATATGCGCATTGTTATCCCTGAGAATCTCAATCCGAAAAGGTAAGGTGGAAAAGCACGGGAATTCTTTTATTTTGATAAGAGGATAAGTAGAATACAGTAAAGATCCTAAGAAGAGTCACGACTATTAACATAGTCAAGAAATGCTTGTCACACTGATTCAAACACATAGACATGAGCAGAGCAGCTTATCAGAAGCTTCAGGAATAAACCCTCATCGATGCCCCCTCCCCACAAAAGGAAGGTATAATTCAGGATACACATTTTGTGAAAACCATATTTAGTGGATATCGCCATTGACCATATAAATAATTCCATAGCTGTTATCATAACTACAACAAGCCATGATAATGCGGCTAACTAGATATTTGCTTACTTGAAAACAAGAACTCCAGCTAATGATTTAATCAAGTCATCACAATTTACTTTGAGGTAAGCCTTTGTGGAAAATCTTGAACATTCCAAAACAAGAAACATAAGAATGCAAACAAATCAAATCAAACACTCTAACCAAACAATCAAATCAAATTTCGTAGACTGCAAATGATTTGAGTTTATAAGCCACAATTTTTTTCATATTGATGATACAACAGGCACTCAAACGAACAATTTAACCAAAAGCCATACAATCGCATAGACTACCTTGATGAATCAATTCAAGAATCCCTGGATTCTAGAATTCTATATAACAAGTAAGCATCAGAAGCTAATCACTTTTCCAACAGAAAAATATTTCTTCAAGCACAATTACTGAGAAAATCTAACATGAAACATAATTTAGCAAACAAATAAGAACAAAAACAGTATCATGCAACAACAAAAAACCCCACTTTCCAGAATTGATCAAACTCACAAGAATATGAAGACGGCAAAGATGATGAACTCGTGGGGAGAGGGGACTGAACTGAAAGGCCGCCCCATTTGATGTTTAGCCTAAAACCCATCAACAAAAATCGTTTCTTCAATCGTTTCTTGAAAGCAAGAAACAGGGGGAAAATAGAGTAACCATCAAATATTTATTTATTGATAATAAAAATTGACGAGCAGCAGAAATATCAGAGATGTGCTGCTATTGTCAGCTCTCAGCCACTGGTTCCCCATCTCAAGCATGGGGTCAGTTGTGTTCCAAAAAAGTGTCGAAATTCATTCTTCTTTTTTCTTTTTTTCTTTTTCGGTTTTACCACACGTCAATTCATCAGTCTTACGAAACTCTGATTATCATCATGGTTAATTCTATCCGCGGCCCCGTTCCTCTCCTCCTAGCCCAAAAATTAAATAAAGTATAAATTTTAGTTAAGGGAGTTTCTAAATTCACTGTCAATTTTACTCTATGCACCATGAAAGAAAAAATAAAATAATAAAATAATTTTGAAATTACTTAAATACCATTTAATAAAATTAAGTATAAACACATTCAAGGTGTTCGAATGTTGAAGTTCGAAAATAAGGAGGATGTTCGAACTTTAATTTTCGAACATCTCCATTTTTTTTTAAGTATATGAGTCGTTCGAATTAATACTGTCGAACAACTTGAACTTGTTCGAAATCATTTTTCCAAACGTGTTTTTTTTTGTTTTGTTTTAAAGTTGTATTCGAAAATCGAAGTTCGAACATAGTGAGGATGTTCAAACTTAAATTTTCAAACCAACTCCATATTTTTCAAAGCAAGTATCGTTCGAATTAATATTTTTCAATAAATTAAATGTGTTCAAAATTGTATTTCTGGACATATTTTTTTAGACTGAATAACATTAATGTAGATGTGTGTGATACAAAGAGTAAAAATAGTAGTGCATAGAGTAAGTGTAGTGCAGAGAGTAATTTTAGTGATGCATTTAGAAACTCCATTTAATTAAATTAGCAGTATATCTCCCGCGCGATACTCGGTACTATTTTATTTTATAATAATTGAAAGACTAAAATTTATTCATTTTAGATATATATCAAATACACGCATGTAAAAGTGTATGAAACTGACGTATAAAAATATTTAATAAATTAAAAAAACTAAACTTTATTCTAATGGATATAGACAATATTTGTCTTAATTACTTAATATTTTATTTAATTATGAATCACATGTGGTTTGCAGTTGTTGTAGATGACAAAAATCTCTACAATAAATCGTTCTTCGAGTTTGGGCTCCGGCGATCTACAAGACAAAGAAAACACGTGAAGCCGAAGGACCGTCGGGGGGTTGACGATCGAACGAACTCTGACGCTCAAATCAGAATCGGATCAATAAAGGTAAAAGCGAATAAAATGACAGAATTGTAAGAGTTATTCAATAATTCAAAGGGGGTCGAGCTTCGTTATTTCAGATCCTTGTGTGTACGTTGCTTGTGGAGTTGTATGATAAACGTCTTTACTTTTAATGGAGTAGCGAGTGTTGTGCGTGTAATCAATGATGCCCCTATTATCATTTATGATGAGTATATATATACTGGTGAGTTCCTAACTTAATCCCGACATTTTAGGGATCTTCTCTTATCCATTTTAGGGTTTTTGACGAGGTCAAGACTTATCACCAACGGATATTTTGACCGAGTCTTCCCTTTGAGTTTGCTCTATCATGGACTCTTGTTTTCAGACCTCCGGCCTTCGAGGCCTCACGCTTCGATCTCGAGGTTTAGATCTTGTGGGGTGACTTAGAGAAGCGGGCCTTGAAGGGTTCAATCGCCAAACATTGATCTAACTTAGTTCTTTAGACCTTTAAATAAACGTGGGCCTAATTTCTAGGCCTTTGCAGAAATATGACATCTACAGTTAGCTCCTCATTACTTGATTCTTGTATTTCAAGGATTGGGTAATGAATTCCAGTGTTGCTTCGATTTCAAATTCCAAATTTCATTCGGTTTAAACTTGATTTCCGTAGACGAGTTCTTACAGGGATCTCCTGCTTTAGAAGATCCCATTATGTGAGCTCTAGTTCTTTAAGGCAAGTCCAAGGAAGCCCATGCATTTATTAGGCTATACTGAAGGCAGGTCATGGGGGAGCTTAAGAGGTCGTGAGAGCGGACCTTGTGGAACTCCAGACCTGAAGGCAGGTCCTGAGGGAGCTTAAGAGATCGTGAGAGCGGACCTCGTAGAGCTCCAGACCTGACCTGAGTACGAACTTTACTTTTTTCATTCCCTAGGTTTACCCTAGCCGTTAGATGAGGACACGTGTGTCCAGATTAAACTATCTCTTTTCCGTAATTCAAATATCAAGAAGAAACTGTTTCCTCTCTCTTCATTCTTCAGAATTCCAGCAGTCTCCTTTTTCAACCGAATCTCTTTGCGAGAAAAAATCCTTTCTCCTTTTTCATTTCTGGATTGTGACACGTCAGCATAAACTTTTTGTTTCAAGAATTTCGTTTCATGTTTCATTGGGCCTTCATTGGCCCAAAATACCCCTCTTATTGTGACATTATTTTTTTAATCTACATAGATATCAAATGTCATTTATTGAAGGAAATGGACTTTTGATTCGGAGGTTAAATCATATATAAAGTGGTACACACACACACACACACACATTCTATATATTTTGAGGAGTGGTTATTACTTTAAGAGATGCAAGGTGATTGGTGAAAAATGCAATTATTCGTGACCAAAGATAACAACAATATTGAAAAAAAAACCCCTTTGATGCATCTGGTAGACTGGTACGACTATTTTTGAGGATGCATTGATCAAGATTAATGGACTATTATTAAATCTATATCGTTTACTAATATACATTTAGTAAAAGCTTCCAAAAGGCAAAGACTTGAGACAAAATTTAGTAAACCATAAAATCTTGGTGCTGCTAACATGTAACTAAATTAGATAATTTATGCAATATAGTCCCACACACTCAAATATTATATTAATCCCACATTAGAAGTAAGGAAAAACTAATACTGTATAACAATGTGTTATCTAAGTCATTATTCATCGTAAAACAACCTCAAAATTCAGTTTCTTGGGAATTATGCAAGATTACATATATGGGGCTTGGGAAGCATCTCCTGCTTTAAGCTTGATGAACTACAGATTAGAAAGTAGTTTAATTAGCAAAGAGCTAATGTCACACAGCAAAGAGCTGATTACTAATATTGCACCAAACCTAAAAAAACGTCTTCCATTTCTTCATCAGCTTCAGCAGATTGATGAGATCAGACTGTGTAATGCTGTTGAATGGTATCAATGTCCAATCCTTTCAGCTTCACCACGGATTCGACGTGCCCCTTCAGCGTATGCAGCTCTCTCAGCCTGAAGCATATCACACAATCATGCAATCCGATCAGCATTACATTTCACATTGCTTAATACTATGATTCAAATTCTAATTAGGACACTGTGTGTGTGGAGTGACTTGTTTTAGTACCTGGCAACCTCTGCTCGTCGTTTGGCCTGCTCAGCAATCTCCGAAAGCTCCCTGTAGCTGTTCTTGTCGGAGAAGAGATTGGTGGTTTCCGGTGGCTGAAGGCCGTGCAAAGTCCTCTGTGCAGCAGCCCATTGAGCCTCTCTCTCTTCTTTCCCATAGTTGGATTTTGTTGTAAATGCAGTCTATCAAATTCAAAACAGAGTTTTTGCATAAGGTCATACGAATGAGGCAATTCAACCAGTTGATTAGATTGCTGTTGTGAAGAACAATGTACGTACCTTGTTCTCCAACAGATTATCCCAAGCTTTTCCACTCAACACGTAGCGAATGCAGAACTTGAGGATGTCGAGAGGGAAATAAGTGACGACACTATAGAGCCAGATGACTCCAGCCCAACCCCAGCCACATCCTTTGATATTTGCAAAGCTCCAGTTAGCATAAACAGCTATTAGGGTAGCAACCTGGGTAACAATTGAAGTTAATTGTGTTATCATCATCTATGAATATGACTATGAGTCTATGACGATGAATGTAGCATTTGCACCAAGTTTTTACCAGCTGAGCTATCATGAAAGCACTCAACAGGAACATTCCCGGGCGTTCAGCAAAGGACCAGCTACGAGACCTTGTCACGAAAATGAGTGCTTGACTCACTATACTCACTTGCAGGTACAGCACAGCCATTATTTCCTCTGGACTATTTTTCAAAGGTCTCACACCAAACTTGTCCTGCACAACAACCAGGGGTAGAGATGAATCGAGTAATGAGTAAAAAAGGCATGTCTCTTATCAAAATAAGCCCTTGCTCACCGAGAAGAATGTGGTGTCTTTCACCAGCCAGAAGAATAATACAGTCCCTAGTGCCAAGTACCCTCCTAAGACAACTCCGGTGGCGAAGATTTCTTTGAGTTTCCAGCTGTCTGGGACAGGAGACGGCTTCACTCGATCCTTTGAAATAGTCATGATGGTTCCTGGAGATATATACATGTAAGCAACACACTTGTAAATCCAATGACTAAATTTTAAACACAGATTTTGTCTCACCATCATTTAAGATGGCGATGATCAGAACCATGAAGGGAGCAAAGTCGAATCTCCATATCAGTGCAATAAGCATGAATCCAAACTGTAGTAGATTTACATATAGAAGAGAAAAAAAGAGTTTCAGTGTGTTTATGATTAGAATTGAAGAAGCATTTGAAGTGTTTCTTGAACACTTACCACTATACGGATTGTAATGGAGACAGCGTATATCTGGCAAAAGACAGACAAAATATAGTTAGTTCAGATCGTTGAGCAGAGGCTAAAGCTTATATATATATATATATATAGATAAGCACAGTATATATACTCACTGTGTAATTTTTCATTCTCTGGAAAATTGCCCTGCTAGTAAGCACTGCACTTATTATGACACTGAGCCCCGGTTCAGTTAAGACGATGTCTGAAGCGCCTCGAGCAGCATCAGTTGCATCAGCAACAGCAATGCCGATATCTGCCTTCTTCAGAGCAGGAGCGTCATTGACACCATCTCCTGTCATGCCGCATATATGCTTTCTTTCTTGCAATCTCTTCACAATTTCGTATTTGTGCTCTACAATAATTTTCATAAAACATGAATGTCAGTTTATATTTCATAGAATGGAGGAGGAGTATTAACATATATGTGATAATAGCATTGAAGAAAAATTAAAGGAAATTCACCAGGAAATACTCCAGCAAAGCCATCAGCTTTCTCAATCAACTCATCTACAGGAAGTGCTGCTATAGATTCATCTTTGTCTTGGCCAAGCAACGACGAAGAAGGGTACATGTTTGTTCCCATTCCAAGCCTGCGCCCCGTTTCCTTGGCAATGGCAAGCTGATCACCTGATCAGAAATGAGGAAAGAGTTTTTGAAATGATGATGATAAATGAACTATATTTGACTGCAGGCACACGAGCAAAGCATATAATTATATGATTCATTCATTACCAGTGATCATCTTCACATTCACACCAAGATTCAAGGCTCTCTTGATTGTTTCTGCACTATCATGCCTAGGTGGATCAAACAAAGGTAACAAGCCAACGAGCTGCCACGGCCCTCCAGAACTCTCTTTCATTTTCTCAGGAACTTCCTGCAGAAGATGATGAAATTAAGGCAACATGAAGAATACGAACTAACTGATGAACATATTATACTATATAAGAAAACTTACCTGTCTGGCAACTCCCAAGGAACGAAGTCCACGTTCAGCAAACTTATCTATACAAGCATGAACTTTCTTTCTCACATCTTCCTTGCTATTACAAAGTGCCAATATCTATATAGATGAAAATTAAAAGTTATTAGCTATCCATGACAAAGATTCAAGATGAATTGAAATCTTTGAGGCTTTGACATTTGAACCACCCTTAATTACCTGCTCGGGGGCACCTTTGCTTGCTCGATGCCAATTTCCGTTGGAATCTATGTAGGTTAATGCTGTCCTCTTATCCACAGGGTTGAAAGGCAGAAAATGCACCTCTCTTATACCAGCCCTCGCCTGTTGAATTAATGAATTAGAAATGATAAATTAAAAGACCTCAGGCATCATATCATAAGAAATAATAAGAAAAAAGAAAAAAGAAAAAAGAATTGTATCCAACTACAACATATATACCTCCTTTGGATCAGCAAGCATCCCTACAATGGCAGCATCTATAGCATCCTGATTTTCGGTTCTTGAAGCCCTTGCTGCAAGCAAAATAACCTGCTCTTTATCTAATCCCTTCACGAAAACTTCAATGAGGCTTTTGTCAACAGTGAGCTTATTCAAAGTCAGTGTTCCTGTTTTATCACTGCACAGGACATCCATTCCTGCCATTTCCTCTATGGCCGTCATTCGTTTGGTGATCGCGCCCTGCTGAGAAAGTCTGTGGGAACCAATAGCCATAGTAACAGATAACACCGTTGGCATAGCAATCGGGATTCCTCCAATAAGGAGAACTAGCAAATTGTCAATCCCATCCCTGTACTTACGGTGCTGTATCGGGTACATGACTATGACCTCGATGATTATTCCAACAAAAATCGAGCAGATGCAAAAGTTTCCAATGGCAGTCAGAACCTTCTGGAAATGTCCAACCTGGTTGGTGCTGTCTACCAGATGAGCAGCCTTGCCAAAGAAAGTATGAACACCGGTTGCAATGACAACAGCCTCAATTTCTCCCTGCTTACATGTTGAGCCGGAGAAGACCTCATCCGAAGGGCTCTTGGTCACCGGAAGAGACTCTCCAGTCAATGCAGATTGGTCGACTTTCAAGGGATCGCCCTCAAGGAGTCGAGCATCAGCAGGGATGATATCTCCTAGTTTGATGCTTATTATATCACCTGGAACAAGGATTGCCGCATCTTGCTCACTCCATCGACCATCTCTCAGGACCTAAATCATATATATATAATTAATAAACACTTGTACAATATGTTTGTGATTGAAATCTTTGATCATAGTCAATTACTCTAGTACCTTGGTTTTGGGTGCGAGTCCAGCCATAAGAGCTGCAGCAGCATTGCCGGCATTGTTTTCTTCGATGAAACTGATTGTGGAGTTGATGAACAACAAGGCAACAATGCCGACAAAGTCCTGCCAATCGGGAGGCCTTCCATCTCCGTTGGCGAGGACTATAGCCATCAGAGCAGCAGCCTCCATAACCCATGATAAAGGGTTCCACATGAAGCCTAAAAACTTGAGGAGCTTGCTCTCCTGATCCCCATGGAAAAAATATTTATCCAACAATCATGACTCATTTCTTTTGAAAACATAAATAATTAATATTGATGACAATTGACTAAAACAAGAAAATGCGATGGAACCTTTTTCTCCTCCAATTTGTTTGGACCAAATATTTTCAGCCTGTTCTCTCCTTCCTCTGAAGTTAACCCTTCTCTCGTACATTTTAGCTGCTCGAATACTTCGTCAACAGGAATTCTTTCCTGGAAATCAGGCATTCAAATACTTATACATTTACCAACTTAAGCCATGACAGAGAACATACATGCACAATATTGTATACTCATGCATACCAAATGGAATTTCACAATTAAATATTTCATATATATATAAGTTGGCTTGCTAATAACTAAAAATATTAAAAAATTGAAACAATCTCCCAATTCTTGTATATGTACTAGTTTTACATGTATATATCCTCAGTAATTTCTTGACCACCCATCATTAAAAATTGTTAATCTTTTCTCCTCTTCAATTCGATCCTCGATTGAAAACACTATATATATATATATATGTATGTTTCTAATTAAGTCAGCATCAGTACTGGATTTGTTTGCAAAGATACATAGCCATGAACGCTATAATTAAGACTTACACATCATCATATGCTTGTTTATTGTAAAAGGTGATGGCATACCCTTTGATAATCTAGATTTCGGTTAATTAAAGCATAATTTTATCAGATCATTAGATTAAGTTTCATAAGCAAACTTTTTTTTTCACACAGTTTCTGAATACTGCCAAAGCTCCTTTTCTCTTCTTTAGTCACCCAAAAAGTTCAAAAACAGCTCACTTGAATTAATGTGCATAATATTTAGTTAACAATTCCAAAAGATTTAACCTTTATTATCACCATTTTTTGTATTAATTCTCAACTACCTTTGAAAGAAACTAGGTGGTGGTAAATGGTAATATGCATGTGACTAACATAAATGATAAAAAATAGCACTACACATATTAATATATCAATACATATTCCATTTAAACTCAACCAATTAAAGCTCTACAAAAAAAGAAGAATAAAAGAAATTATTAACCCACACGCACCTAAAAATGTAAGAAACTCTGTAAAATGATATCACTTGTTAAGAATCTAACGAAAAGTCTTGTATGTGTTTCCCTTTACTATAAAATCCATGTATATTGGCAGTTTGTTTAAATATATATATACCGAGAAAAAGACACTAATATTTATCAAGTTTCAGACATAATCCTGTTTTGCAATTATCAAAAGATGAGTTTTGTTGTGATTTTGAAACAAACAAGGAGACGAGAGCTTTATAAGTACGACGAAACGTTGTCAAAAATCATTGGTAGCCACAGCGCAGTAGTCTCTATAGCTCTATTATATATATATATATATATATCTCAATGAAATTAATCACAAACTGAACCTTTGAAAGATGGGAAAATTTTCTCTCACTTTTACCGAGACCGACTTTTTTATGTACAAGAAACAAAAAAAAAGGTGAAATATTCCACGTGACCAACTAGAAATTAGCTTTGCTTCCAAGCACAATATATGGGTCACAAAAAGAATTAAATGCTAGTAAGTTATTTTGTTACCAGCAGATCATGGAATCCAACATGCTAGACCCAAAAACACAAAAATAATAATTTATAAAAATAATTATTGCTTAATCCAATAAATGAAACTGGGGAAAAAATCTCTCCCCTTTTTACCAAAGGAGACGGTTACCGTAGTGTGTTTTTTTTTACCACAGGGGATAATAATGCAAAAATATTAGAAACGTGCAAATAATATATAGTATTTTGAGTATTATTAATATTAATATATCCTACTTTAAAAAATCTATTCACAAAGGTAAATCCTAAGCAAATTCAAAAAGGTGTGTGGGTGGATGAAAAGGTGAATGGGGGTAGAAAAGACAAGAAAAGGGTAAGATATGTTTAAGAAAGCACATACGTGTGTGTGTGTGTGTGTTTGTGCATTTTTCTATAGTAAACCATGGGTCCAAAAATGAAATCAGAGCTAAAATTCACCTTTGCAAGACTTTGACATGTTTAATTTACACGAGACAGACATACAAATAAAACATTAAAAAAGAACAAACTCATGCATATCAATATAAACCTTCAAAAAAAAATTAAAAACGAAGTCCCACCAGCATGCAAATCTTTGCATAGGAGAAATGAAGAAAAGTAAAGTCACACACACACACACATACACTGATCACGCGTATATTATATTAATATCTATGTATATGCATGTATAGATACAAACCAAATCAACAGCTTCATTTTTAATCTCTTCAAGGCTGATACCCTTTGTGCTGCCCATATCGAAAGCCTTGGAAACTCCGAAATCAACTCAAAGGGCTTCAAGAATACGAAAATTAAAGCTCATATATATATATATATTATATATGTATATGTTGTAAGTTTGTTGAATAGATCGATGAGAGAGAAAGAAGAAGGCCAGAGAGAGAAAACAGAGATAGGAAAAATGATCTGTGGTGGAATGGACAGCGCTACGAGTCTGGGTGGAGAGAGCCGCATATAAATCCGTGAAAATAAAAAGATGACATACTCATTTATATATGTAGATGGTTTTCGTGTGTGTGAAAGAGAGAGAGAGAGAGAGAGAGAGAGGGAGAGAGAGAGCTGCCTCAGTGTTTGTGCATATGTGCTAGGGTCTGGAAGGCCACGTGTGGGGCCAAATATTTGCACTTTATATATGCTATTTGACGACCCTATATGGTGCAATGCAGATTATATCAAATTTATTTATATCGTCTCTTTGTTTTATTTATTTTGGCTCTATTTATAAATTTATTATTGCATAGCTTTCTTTTCTAAGGTTACCTTTTTTGTCTATTTTGTTTCATTTGAACGATAAGAAATAATTTTGAGTGTTCAACAAAATTATGAGGTAAATGGCAAATGTGTTTTTCTCCACTTCGATTTGTTTTTCTTTTTTTTTTGGGGGGGGGGGGGGGGGGAGGGTTATTCTCTAGAAGGAAAAACAAGAAAAGGCTGAAATCTCTAAAGTTATTTCATTAATTTTCTTAAATCAATAGCTAAGTTTCGAGTGTGCTTGTGTTTTTCTTTGATTGAAAATAGGTAATTGAAGACATATTTATAATGAACTATACTCAATTTGTTATACGCTAAATTACACCTTGATACCTACATTTTTTGCTCTTTTTAAAAAAAAAAATCCATATTTTCAAAATTACAAAAACAATACCCACATTTTCAAAAAATTTAAAAATTTAACAATTGATCAATTTTCTAGTCTGGAAATTTAAAGCAATTGATTGTATTTTAAGATTTTTATTTTCCCAACTACCTAAAAAATCTCCCAATTAATAAATGTTAAATAAAATCAAATATGCACAATTTTCGGATTGAAAAATTAATCGAATATTAGATTTGCATTTACAAAAAAAAAGAGTGCCAATTTATTAATTTTGAGAAATGAGTTATATTTGATAAATAAGAAGAAATATGTGTATCAAAGTGTCCAATTTGCCCTATGTTCCTTAAAATGAGGATTTTGGCACTTTGCTAATGAAAATATCTTGGAAATTCACGTTTTTATCATATTCCTATTAAATTTTAAATTAACATGTTCAATGCACCATTTTCTAAAAGGGCGCAAGACAAATGAGGTATTCTAGGGTGGTTTAGTGGTTGAATAGATTATTTCATTAAAAGATTATGAGCTGATCAAATGCTAATGTTTTATAGTTTATTTATTTTTCTTATTGATCTCATCTTTAATTCATCCTTGTCGTCGAACTTATTTTTCGTAATTTTAATTTTGAGATTTGAATCATATTTTGTATTTTTGTGCTTGTGATGAAACAATATATTTTGTATTTTTGTGCTTGTGATGAAACAATATTTATGGTAATTAATGAGTCTCGAAATGAAACTAAAGGGATATTTATCAGATTTAATGTATTAGCAATAAGATGACTAAAATATATTTGTAAAACAATAATGCGCACCATAGATGCGAAGCAGGTCCTCTGTGATTACTTCTACAATATTTGGTGTGCCATAATTTAATTTTTTTTAACATATCATAATTTAGAATGGACGAACCCTAGATAAAAAAAAATTTAAATTAAATTATAATAAATTAAAAAATTAAAAAAATCATATTTTTTAAGTGAATGCTTGGCATAGGAAATGCCACATGAAATGTAACAAGTGATTTGGGGTGTGTGTGATAGACGTGTATAATAACAAATTGCACAGTTGATGAGAAGAATTAGTTAAAGCCACTTTAATTATGTTTTGAATTAATAGTCATTAAATGAATAAAAAGAGGTATGATGATGGGGATTTAAAAGAAGCTGAGAGAGAGAGAGAGAGAGAGAGAGAGAGAGAGAGAGAGGACAACTAATGTAGAATGGGGAAAATTTAGAAATATGATTTAACAAAGTCCAAAAGATAAATGAAAGAAGTGGCAAAAATATGTTAGGCATAATTTTTTTTGTTTTTTATTTTCTATGTAAAGTATAATGATGAAAAGCGAAATTGTCTAAATCAAATGCATGAAAATGAAATGGTCTCACCAATTAAATGCCCCCTTTGGAATTGGCTAATTAAATCAACACTTGAATTGAAAAAAATGCCTAAATATACATTGCAAATTACCAGGAAATCTCTATTTTAATGTTGTGAAATGCCAAAAATTCGTGCACTATCCTAAAATGTGGTATGAATTGAATTGATATGATTTTTTAGAGGTTAATTTCTATATTCTAGCAAACTTTATCCCAGCTTTAATTGATTTTCAAATTTATTTGGACTCTTCAGCTAGCCTCCACACCTCGTCAATAATGGCATTTTTCGACCATTTTAAATACTACTCGACATTTGAAAACCCTTCATTTATAGTTATAAATACTTCCGATTTTCTATTAAATGCGATAATTAATTAATTTTAGTCAACAATATCTAAATAAATAAATTTAGGTTACTAAAATAAATTAAATAGCGTATATATAGTTTTGAGAAATTTATGCCTTAGCACTTTCTCGTTTTGCGCATGTATTTTTTTTTTAAGTCTAGTTATTCAAAGAAGCATTAATTAGTTACGCAATCAGTCTCATGCAGGCTGATTGAATGTTTCACAATTGGATTAAGAAAATTGTTAGAAAAAGAGATAATAAATAAGTAAATTTTCTAATAGGTCCATATTTATTTCTTTTGATAATAAATTAATGTTTAGTGTAAACATATATATTGAATAAGAATATATTAATAAATTAACTAAATAAATACAGACACACCAACCTATGTATTGAGATATATATCCAAAAGAGAAAAAAAAAAGTCTATACGAATATGACGACGGAGGGAGTATTTACTTTAATTGAATTCACTCTTTTCCTTTTAAGTCTCACTCGTTCAATACTTCAATGAAGACACCACCAAATATTCTTGAATGGAATGCATAATTATTACTATGAGTAGAGCTAGCAGATTCCTCGCTATTTTCTGAATACTGCTACAGCAAAAGTTCTCTATAGTAATATTAACAGGATCGGAGAAAAATATTATTATAGAAAGGTTATTCTGAAATAGATGTTTACATGTAAAAATTATATATATTTTTTAAAACTAATATATATTATACGTCACTTGAAAATATATCCCTTCATTTTTTAAAACACGTGAATTTAAAAGATAAATAATATTCATGAATTTTGCCCCTAAAAAATATTCATGAATTTAAAAAAAAAAATCAAATGTATGTACATCATTTATGTACATGTCTAGTTCTAAAAAAAAAACATGTATGCATGTGTATACATATTAGAATTAGAAGATCCATTCATGTACTGTGTATCTAGGAAATGTTAAAAAATGTATTTATCGCATGCAACTTTAGATAAGTATTTATATCATTTTAAGTTTAATGTAACATAATCAAATAATTCTCTAGATATATCTAAATATATTTGAAATTTAATGTCATTTTATTACTGTATGGAGATAAATTTTTAAAGGATGATCCTAAAAAATTAAAACATTGGAATATTACAATGTAGAATTTATTCTTATTTATAACAGGTCCCGAGTTGGGATCACAATTTTTTATTACTGTAAGGAGATTATTCTTATATATAGATTTTACTGTATTGCAATTCAACTATACCTTATAAAATATTGTAATCATGTACACACACTACATACATTTTCTCACTATCATCTTCATTGAAACTATATATTAATTACCTCCATTTAAAAAAAACAAAAACAAAATTATTATCTTCGTTAATCTTATATTAAAAGTATTTTAAACTTACTAAATCGCAAGTCTGGACATGTGTAATTTCATTTACAATATAATAAGATGCGCCATTTTTTGTACTAAAAAACTAAACTTTTCACGATTTGATTTTAGCTCTTGAAACGTGGTATTCATTATCCAATCATTCCAACATTAAAATTATCAAGTTTGCTTAAAGTTGGCCTCTAAAGGTGAAATTAGGTTGCCCATAAATAAATTGATGATAAAAAATGAAAAGGAATAATTTTACTGTAGAAATAAGATGCCCTCTATATAACTTTTTTCCTACTGGAACTTAATTATTATTTGTCTCAATAAATAGGGACATTATGAAAAGAAAGGGGGGAAAATGATACCAAAGGAAGAAAAGTAAAGAAGGTAGCATAAGCCATTGGCTTTGCTTCTTGCATGTGAAATTTAAAGTTGGTAGTCTTTTCTTATTGTTTGGTTGTGCCCTTTGCCCAATTTTAGCCATCCAATTTTTCTCCTTTCCTTGCCAACCATCCTTAGCTTCTCTCTCTTAAATTTCAAGAAAATATTATATATTTTTTTAATTTCTTATTTGGTGTTTCATTGTCATTATATTGTGTGTATAGATATATGAAGTGTTTGTTTCTGCAATAATTAAAATAGTAAGTTACTTAATAGTTTTTGCTATCGATCTAACAGAACCTGTCACTTATGATTGCTACATTTATTTGAAAAATCATGCTTTTCTTGACTCTTCTCCTGCCCAACCTCCCAATATTTGATGGGTTAGATTTTGCACTTCATAATATGAAGATTTCGATCAACTTTTATATTATTTATTATTATTTTTATATGAGGGGCATGATCTTTTCATGTGAGGCATGGGCTTGACCTTTTTGGATTATACAACTTTAATTGCACTTTTTTTCTGAATTTTCACATGGACCTTACCAGCTTCTTCATATATACATATCACATTCATGTGAAATTATGGTTGCCTGCCTTTTTTCACTACAAAACCCTTTTCATTTCCAATCCTCTAACAATTTAATCTTATTTAATTACCATACTTTACTCATATTTGAAATACAAGGAAATTAGTTATATATTAATAGAGGAAACTATATACAACAAAATGGACGTTCTTACTTCTTAATTTCTATACTCCGTGATTAAGTATTTTTTTTGCAACGACTATATATGGTGGTCCTATATAAATTAATAATAATTTCGATCTGATTCTTAGATTCTAAATTTATTAAAGTGTATTTTGACATAATTTTGTGTTTTTTTTTCCAGGTTTTGTCCAATGTGCATGCATGGGTTAAGGATCAAGAAATTAATCAAATTATCCACTAAGGAAAGGGAAACCCCAATTAATCATCGGACTTTAAAAAAAAAATATAACATGATTATGATTATTTCTAGATTGATTAGAGGATTAGGGCGATTTTATCAACGGTGAGGGACGAAAATCAAGAAGTGAGTTAATTAATTAAATGAAAGCAAAATTTAACACGATTTTGTACATAGAAATGGAATTAAACACCCATTCATTTGGTTATCACAATCGATCATGAAAGCATTGAATACTTGGACTTAATTGAAATTAGTTAGTCAAGAAAGATCGATTAGCCAAAAAGGTCCATTTCAATTTGGAATTTGAATAGTTTGACTGTAATTCCCAAAGTGTGCCAAAGAAATATAGAGTATATAGGGAATCTAATTTGAATTGATGCTGCAGTCAACTTCAATTCATGATCAGACAAAAAAATTGACAAAAAAAAAAAAAATGATAGAATGTGCTAACCTATTTGTTTAAATCAAACTTGAGTTGGGAAAAGATAAGATAAAGAGGAATTTGCTTGAATTATTAAAGAAAGAATTAAAGTCCATATACTATTCCTAACTATTGAGTACTACTGGCTTGTATGTAGAAATGAAAAAAAAGGTCATTAGTGTAAATCTCAGAAAATAGAATTGTTTACATTTACTAAGAAATATATTAACAAGAATCATGAGAAATAAATAAACTATTTCAATTTCTTTTAAAAGAATAATTAGTGATATATTTGTAATTTTTCTCAAAATTGATGTTGAGTAAAATATTATAAGCATTTTTTGTAAAATTTTAATTAGTAATTTTCTTGTAAAAAAATATAACTATTCATCACAATAAAAAATATCATCATATTTACAGTAGTGAATATGATAAAAACGAACTGACAAGTTAAGATCCGTTGAACTGTTTGACAGGAGAATGTGATTCATGACAATAATCTTTTCAGATTGCACTAAAATTCTAAATTTCACCCGACTGAGTACAACAGGCTATTTAGCATATATATTTTGTGTGTATGAGTGAATATATATGTATTTATTTATTTATTTTATTTTATTGTTGGGGGGGATTAGTACGTTTACAAGTGGAAGATATATCACTTACCGATCCCAATCAAAAAGCATCGGTCCATATACCTAATTGGAGGCTGTCTCAGGGAATCGTGTTCCTCTCTAATCTTAATAAAATTTTATGTCAATCATTTAAATATTCCATCAGCCTCAAAATTAAAATTGTGAAATGCTTTAGAGATTGAAATATTGCGTATCTTTTTTATTGTTATTGTTATTCTTGGAATGTATGATATTGATAGTGAATCAATCATAACAATCTATCTAAAAAAATCATGATAAACAATAACATAGTAAGAAAAAATTATATTTAGTTCATAAAAAAGGATAAAATACGTCATACCCCTTGTATTTTTTAAACTCAACACCAAACTCCCTTATGTTTTTGAAAAATTTCCCTAAATCCCCTTGTGTTTTTTTAAAATATGCACACTTTTCCCTTTTTAGAGTGTTGGACCAAAATACCTCTATTTACTTAGTTTTGGATACTTGAATTTTGTTTGAAAATGAGGGTATTTTTGTTCAAAATTTTAAAAATGGGAAGTTGTGCATATTTTTAATTAAAAAAACATAGGGGGAGTTTGGTGGGGTTTCAAACACGTTGGGGGGTTTGGTATTGAATTTCGAAAACACAAGGGAGTTTGACATATTTTACCTTAAAAATAAAAGGTGGTCTCATGTATATTGGACATACAGAAGATCTTATATAAGACGGAAAAAAAATATCACTTATAATACTGAAAAATATCACTTCTGATACTAAAAAGTATTACGCTTATTTTATTGAAAACTACTGATAAAAAGAAAAAGGTGGTGACATTTTTGTAATTATAACTATATTTTTTTATATTGAAAACAATACCACTTATAATACTGAAAATATCACTTATAATCCGCTTAGCCAAAGTAATTCGACCTACAACAAATGTACCCAAGTTTTTGCCAAAAAAAAATGATGTTCATGAATCTTTCTTTCTTTTCCTATATTTTCCCCTAAAATCTGTGTCTAAAGTTGAGCAACTAATCTCATAAGAAAAGAAATAAAACCTTCTATACATCTAGTTTATCGCGGATCACAAATTTGGATACGATTATAGTTCATAATACTATATTAATACGATCACTTAATTACCTATGAATAACCTTCCAAAAGAATCATGAAAAAAACTGCATTCCAATTCCTCTTAGCACCGTAGATACTTGTTAATGTGAGCTGCTTCTCTCAAATCTCGTTTTACCCATTTTTCTTGATTTTATTTTTAATTTTTCATTTGCAAATTCTAGGTTTCATGGTATATAGTTTGATTAGATGATGAGAATAATAAATAAAATGGAATTGAAATTGGGAGGCATGAGGAATATATTCGACGGAGTTGTAGCTAGCTAGGAATAAATGAACGTTATATATATGCAAAGAGATGATATGATGTGATAATAATGCTTTTCTTATTCTTAATGGCTACAACCACTCAACATGCTTTCCACTGCTACATAGATATATTGACATGACCTAATCCTAACTCACTATATTTCTCAATTTATCCTCAACCATTCTCTCTCTCTCTCTCTCTCTCTCTCTCTCTCTCTCTCTCTCTCTCTAACTCAACCTAAAGTTCTCAACTCAAATCTAAATATTCTTATTACAAGACATGAAGACAAGTGTTAAAAATCCACGGTGTTAGGATAGAAACCAACGTACAATTTCCCTTGTATCTTCCAAAACTTCCAACAGTCCCCTCCACCATCCATCTGTTCAGAAGTATAAATATTTTATATTTATTTTTAAATGTTAATGTAAAGTGCAGGCACGATCGTGTTTTTCTCTTCTAAATAAAATGATTGTGTTCTCTCCGTCTACTCCTGCCTATATTGACAAAATAAAATAAATAAATAAATAAATAAAAAGTGTGATCGTGGAGGGGAAGGACACTGAGCCCCCTGGAAGTTTCCTCGTATCTTCCATGTTCATAGGTCATTAACGAGGCCTTCTCCCTTCGAGACTTAAAAATTTCAATTTCAAATTGAGCATGTCAGCATAACATTTTTCTAGTGTTTTCTTGCGCATTTTACCTCTTTTGAGCAGAGTTAACCTATAATGCACCCTTGGTTAGGGTTACAACTTACAAGCTCCTCTCATCACCTAAAAATTAACTAGAAAAGACCAGCAGAAGGGTCTCAAGCCCGAAATAGAAAATTAAGAAAGGAAATCAAGTGTAAGAGGCTAAGGAGCATGAGCATTTTGACGAAAAACAATATCAAACGAAATCCACAGTCTCTACAGCAGCCAAGAACAATTTAGACAGCCATTTACAGACGAGAATGGATGAGTCGTCGTCTACTACTGATTCAGGAACAAACATAGATGGAAGGCATCCTCTATTTTATCCCGATTCTCCAGCAGCACCAAGCCACCAACAATTCAACAGTTTCTGGGGCCATCTTCATGAGTTGCAATTATGTTCAATTCAGAGGTTTTCTATACCAGACAGTAAGTGAAAGGACCTCGAGGTCCAAAAATTAGAGAGGTTTCTACTCAGCTTTCAGCCATTGCTTCAGGGCCAGTTGGGTCAGTTTGAGATCGATCGGATTGCCCGACAGAGTTGAATAGAATATCCTTGATGACCTAGAAGAGTGGGACAAACAAGGCAATGATCAGTACAATGCAAAGCTTCTTTGTTCCAAGTCTAGAAAGTGCTAGTCTTTAGTCTTTATGAAGAGATGGATGTTCAAATGTGATAAACCAGAACATCACAATTACCTGTGACATTAAACCATGAACTTGCTCCACAGTTATCTTTGCACTATCACGAGTAATCTTGTTAAGTTGAGACTCTTGCTGAAAAATATCCACAATCACCGATAAATAGAAGTAGATGACAAGGGGTTTGGCTGCAGTAAAGCAATTTTTGCTTCCTATATGATCAAGCAAATGCATATGCATGTTTCATCTGGCAAGAGAATAATGTTGGAAAGATTATACACATTAAGATCAGTGTTTAATATGATCAAGCTAGAGCTGCAATTTGGACATGGCCAAAGAGCTCTATGTCTAAAGAGAAAAGGATTAGAATGGAGAAGGCGCAAAAAGGACTCAAAATAATTCCATTAAGATCACATAATCTGCAATTCCAGAAAGGGCAAAAACTTGACCCTATAAATACATTTGAGACATCTTCTTCTTAGTTGACTTGACAACTATAGAAGTAATAGAACTAAATCTATACTGCGTGAAAACAGTTTCCAACTCTTAAGAGGTAGGTGAAATATTTTAAAAAAATGAGCTTTCAGGTTGGCTCAAAGTTTATAATATGAAAAGTAGAACTGTAAGTGTATTTCAATGGATGAAACGCAAACTACTTGAAACATATATTCTTAATTGGGGAAAGTTGGATATTGAGATTATGCCTTGTGTTTGAGGACTTCAAGGACGCCAAAGGACCATTAAATGAAGGGTTAATTGCCTTAAAAATCATGAACTTTGACCCTAGTTGCAAATTTAACATGAATTTTATAAGTAGGCAATTAAAACACCAACTTTGAATGTATGTGTTATTCAACATCCCCAAATTTTTATAAAATAAATTGACATCCAATCCAACATACAATTTGCTCGTCTCTTCGAGCCCGTCATGATTCGACCATAAATTTTTTAAAATGACGTCAAAGTGGTCACAATTGTATGTTGGATTGAAGGTCAATTTGTTTTATGAAAATTTGGGGATGTTAAATAACACACAAATTCAAAGTTGGTGTTTTAATTGCCTACTTTTAAAGTTTATGCTAAATTTGCAACTAAGCTCAAATTTCTTGATTTTTAAGACAATTAACCCTTAAATGAATAAAAACTGATGACTTTGTGGAGTTTGTGAGATATAAAAAGACTTTCAAGTGCATGTGCATAAGCAACTAGGCAAATAAAACACAAACTCCACTGAGACCTAGTATTTCTAGGAGATATGCAAAATGATGGGGTGGGATAACTCACTGACCTCTTTCTTCCTTTGAGGAGCTATAAGCAAGGAGCCAAAGCCTGTATGAGCCATTTGATTATCAGCTTGCTCAATTTTCTCAGCTGCATAAATCATAATCATACATTAGTACTATAACACGAAAGAATGGCATCTACTATCTGAACCCTTCATGCAGGTTAGAAACTGAGCTCTTATGCCATCAACTAGTGGAGCCAAGAAATCATAACATTCACGTGGCATAAGTAATTACCTAAATCTGAGATCTGACCAGCAACAAAGTCTGCATTACCAAGCAAAGGTGAGGAAGAAAGGGTGTTCACCCAATACTTGTTCCATAAAAGATCCAAGAGATGACTATCAAGTGATGACTTGAAATATGTGATATCTAAAGAATAATACTGCACATAAGAAAAAAGAACTAAATTCAGAAGTCATATATACAAAACTCGGACAAACATATAATATCCTGGGGGAATTGAGAATGTGACCTGTTTACAGTGCACACCAAAGTCTTCAATTTTATTCAAAGGGATAGTCTGATACTCAGAAACCGGCTCATCTGGAGGCTTGTAACCTTCAGGGAATGTTCTAAAAGCACCAATCTCCACTTTTCCAGCAGAAACAGTCCTTGTTGGATCAATAACAACTGCTAGAAAGGGTTCCTGGTATTGCTGGTTAAGCATTTGTGTAGAAACATCTATACCAGAAAGCCAGCAACCATAACCAGGATGGGAGTGGTACCACCCAACTACATTCTCTAATCGACCCGCCTTCATCCATAAATCCAAAGTTTATAATTACAAGAATGTATTAAGTGCACCAACAAGAATAAATTCTGAGTTAAAAAATACACATCAATGAGAGAAGATTTAAACATCACAAGATACTCGTGCTATGTTAGCTTAGATTTTGGTAAAACACCCTCTTCCCGAGATACAACAAGGCACATTTATGTCATCTATACTAATAAGCTTCATTTCTAACACAATCATCTCCAAAATTATTCTCCGAATAATAGATTCAATACCACGTTTCAGATGGACATGAAAACATACGCAGCTTGTAAGTGAAAACTCATATTTCATGAACAATACATTTCTGAAACAATGCCATAAATATAATTGTCAACCCATCGACACAATTACTGCAAATTCTACACTCACATTAACAAACCTTCTCCATGAGATCTCAAGGAAAACCAAATGAAATAAACATATATTTTAGATTAACAGTGGCACTCGATCACAAATAGAGAAAATTACAAATTAAAGACATTGAAACATAAAAGAAAGAAAAGGTAAAAAATACCCGTTGGTTAGTTTGCGAATAATCCACCATGTACTCATAGGCATCGGCCTGCGCATTAACCCTAGTTTCCGTGCCCTCAACGGGGAGGGCGAAAGCGTCCATAACGATAATCGTGTCGCCGTCGGTCTTCCCCTGCATGAGTCCCATGACCTCAATGGTGCCGCCGGAGCGAGCGTGCACCACCATCTTCAGAAGCGCGAGTGCGGAAATCTTCACGCGCTTGAAGTAGTTAGGGTCGTTCGCCCACGGTTTCTCCTGCTGGCACTTGGCCTGCGCCGCCTCGTCGTAGAAGAAGATGGCGTCCGAGGCGGCGGCGAGAGAGTCGGATGTGGTGTCGACGGCGGTGGTGGCGACGATGTTGTTTTCCAGTTCCCATGTCTGGCGTGCAATGGTCGCCGACGGAAGGGGATCCATTGTTTTAGCCTTTAGGTAGAGTCGTAGAGAAGTGAGTTACTACTGCCACTGCACTCTGTCTCTGTAGAGACTAGAGTCTCGAGAGCTAAAACCCTCTCGCCGAATTCTATATATTTTTATTTTATTTATTAAAATCTTTTTAAGGGAATATATATATTTATATAAAACTCATATTTTTGGGTCAAATGATTTCGCAAGCCTCTTAGAATCGTTTTCATTGGTTGCCTCACATTCCTCACGGGGTGTATTCAATTAAGATTTTAATGAATTTTGTTGGACTTTAAAATGTCCATAGATTTTTATGAATTTTATAAATCTATAAACTCCACATGGAGTCTTCCAACTCCACGCAGAGTCTGGCGAATTTGTGTATGGATTTTGAATGAATTTTGGAGGATTTCAACGGATTTGAAATCATTTTTTCCAGCGCTCGATGGAACACAGCGATCGGTGGGCCCGGAAAAAAATGGAACCCAGCGACCGCTGGGAGGAGAGGCGGAGCTAACCCAGCGATCGCTGGAGTCGCGGCCTTGCTCTCAGCGACCGCTAGCACCCAGCGGTCGCTGGAGTGCCATCATCGGCAAAGCCAATGACCGTTGAGGTCAGGTGACGGCTGGGGTGTCCGATTTCAACTCCTCATCGACCGTTGGGACACAGCGCTCGTCAGATTTTCCAAATCCATCGAAATCTCGTGTCCAAAGGTCGAATTTCATCATTTGTAATTTTCACGTCAAATCCAGCTGAAATCCAATGAAGTCAATGACTTTTTAAAGTCCATGAATTTTTGAATACCTCAGGATTTTAAAAGACTTTTAAAAGTCTGGATTGAATACCTCCGGATTTTAAAGAACTTTTAAAAGTCTGGATTGAATACCTCCGGATTTTAAAGGACTTTTAAAGTTTGGATTGAATACCTCTGGATTTTAAAGGACTTTTAAAAATCTGAATTGAATACACCCGGATTTTAAAAGTTCATTAAAATCCATCCAAATCTCAAACAAATACACCTCCTAAAATTTGGAAGAGTGGTGATTTTCAGCCACATTCTGGCTTTATTATTTTTAATAATTAATTAATTTAATTAATAAAACACTAATTATTCAATAAATTTACATTGATGCCCTCCATAATAATTAGGGCAATTCTATATGCGCTTCAATTCAGAAGAAATCGAAGATGGAAAAAAAATAAAGAAGTGAATAAAAGAAAGAAAATGAAGTTGCACGCCTTTCTTCTGATCCACTTCTAGAGTGAGTTTAATAATTAATTACAAATCACTAATTTCATGACAGAAGGATAATATAGTAAAAACATAACATTTAATAATTAACATAATTAATTTATTAATAATACAATTTTATTAATCATGAAAAAATTAGAATCTGACTGGCTAGCATTATTCATTTTGGAAACAATACAAAAGCTTAAAGTTATTTTTATTAAATAAAAAATTATTAAAAGCAAACACGTAACTTCAAATTAAAAAAATAAATAAGTATAACAAGATTTTAGAAATAGTAATCAGTACAAAATCTCATTTTCGAGTACTTAATAAGGGAATTTAATTAGGTCAACCAGAGAGAGAGAGGTATATGAGGCATTGATTTGTCAAAATCTTCTCAGGTATACATGATATGTATTGAATATTTTGAAATAAAAATGAAACATAATTAACACACATTTTTCCCATCAAAGACCAAAGAAAAAATCACCAACTGATTATTTGTCGGAAAATAACAGAAACAAAGCGGCGCTACTAATAAATCAACTAAACTTAACTCTGAACAAAAACAAATAATCCTAAACCTTTCTTCCTACAGCACTGTCCAATGCAATGCACCCACCGTTCGTTTACCTCTTCCCCTGCCCGCCTTTTCTGCTGTACTGTCTTTGCTTTCTTCTGTTGCACGTGGTTTTGCACGGGAGATGGCTCAGCTATATCCGGTGATTGTTCTACATATTTCAAGCCCAAACTATTCCGAGAACCTCTTGCCATACTGTTGGTTTCAGTTACGATTGGGACTTCCATGAAAGCTTCGTTCTAAAGCTCTCACTTGACTTACCTTCCACATTGATGATGTTTACAATCTTCTCATCTCAAGTATCTGCCTTCTGGTTTTCGATTTGAACATCATGCTTAGCCACGCCTGTTGAAAAACTGAAACACAGATGCAGGGTGGTTTGCTGTGCTATAACTCAATTGGATTTGGATACAAGAATGGGAAGGAAGAGATGATCAATTTACCTGACTTGAGAAGATGACGGACCATTTGCACTCCCTCGTCATCCACCAAATTCAGTCACCTCTGACAGTGGAGAGCAGTTTACCTGTGCAGATCTGAAAAAGAAAGATACAATGAAGGTGCTGCATTTGAGTTATAAATAGAACTCTCTCTCTTGATAACCATTATTAAAGAAAGAAATCAGATTTATCAGGGAAGGGGGAGTGTTGAAACCTTGAATGAATTAGCAAGAAAAACCTAAAAACACAGCTGAGGAAAACATGTGAGAGAGGACAAATAAAAAACATCATCCTATACACAAAGGAGGCAGCAAAGCTAAGCACTGGTCCTCTAGCAGTTACTCGAGTCAAGACCAATGTTTACAGTTGCCAAAAAGGCCGATATTTGATGTGTAACGCTAACAGCAGAGCCAGGGATGAAAAAATGAATTAGGAAGCAAATGAATGAAAAGGACCCTTCAAAACTACCCTATTCTATTAGGCTACATCTAAGCAGTTAACTACAACGACATCTGAATTCCAAATAACTTTTCAATTTCTTTACAGAACATTCCCGTTCATCCTTTTTCCTTTCTTGCATTGTAATTTACTGAGGTTTGCAGCCTTTTAAGTTCACGCTCTAGCTTTAAAGTTGTCCCTCTTTCTTCATTGCTGCTCTCCTTGTCACTCTCCTCATGCAATCTTCGAACATCTGGCAGCCAATAAAAAGCTGCTTGTGGAAATGATAATAGTCATAATTCAGTCCCAAAGATGCAAATATTTGCTCCAATTTTGAGTCAAATCACTAGGTTATGGCAAGACAAGCACATGAATCAGTAGTAAATAAAATAATAAGGGCTGCATGCAGCAGTAGAGCTTTACTGGAACCACTTTGACAAGCCATATAAAAGTGATTAATGGGGGTATTTTGTACTGTTACTAAATAAATAAATAAAATAATAAATCATGCTGGGAGGATTAAAGAGTATAATAACAACAAAGACAAATATGCGAGGGGTGTTGCGATCTACAAGAGAAGCAGAGGAAGGGATAAACATAGTAGTACAAAATTAGCTTGAAGCATTGCATTTATGAGAAACAGCAGATATGCCTTTTAAATATCCCCATTGACCCATGCGTTGAACAATAAGAGTATAAGGTTACAACTTATAAACAAAATTATTAACCAACCACAACAGAGCGGGGAAAAGACGGCCCAATTACCAGAATGTAGCTCCTCAGCATGGTTGGGACTCAAAGGGTGAATGACCTCAGCATCTTCCTGAACAGCTTCTGAAACCTTGGGAAACAATAAAATGCACTCTTAGATGTTGAAAAGTGCCACCAGAAATTCCGCATACTTAAGAGATGTATCAACAGCTACTGCAACCACCAAAAAAAGAAAAAAGAGAAGAAACCATGCATTCCCTTATTGAGTACCTCATTGTTTCCAGAAACAGAAGTATCTGGCTTCGATAACAGTGCTTCAATTGCCTTACCGTCTCGCCTCGACTCTAAAGCTAAAAAAAAAACCTAACTCAGTGTTTTAGATATACACATTAAAACCTACTCCGCGGCCTGAATGGAGTAATAATATCAACAAAAGATTATATTTCTTGTGTACCATAAATTTCACGAGACTACCAGACATCTATAACAGAGAAAAACCAACCTGCTAGGGAGCTAACTCCTGAATGTACCCATGCATCTATTGGATTATGTAGCCTTAAAGACTCTGGTTCAGTCATTCTCTCTCCCATGGCAAACACTTCTTCACCAGCTACAGGGGACCTCATTTTGATTCGTGCAACTGCAATGTGTGATGGATCAGTTTCAGTGGTTGGACTGCGGAGCATATCTTCTGTTGCTCTTGACTGCACTCTCCGTAATTCTTCCTGAATATCCCATGATCCGGAGGCAAAAGACCTCTGATATTCATGTTCCAATTACACAGAAACAGAATGTTGATGAACAGGGTAAACTGAGGAAGAAGGGACGCAGGGTTTTGGGGGGGGGGGGTTACTGAAACATCAACACTTTACTACAATACTACAGTGAGTTGTGCAAAGAACAAAGAGTAATGATAATATAAGTCAAAATTTGTGGCGACTCAGAAAAGTAACCACTTTGCTGATACAGAAATGAATGAATAACAAGAGATAATAAAAAATGAACCTTTGATGAAGATGTAGAATAACGGCAAGCTGAATAAAGCATTCCTTCCTGGAAAAGCTTCATAGAAACTGTCGAGGGGGTTTTCAACTCAACATTACTCCCAGAAGATGCCCAAGGTGGCATGGCCTTCATGTAGGATCTGGCTACATCAACAGGAGAACCTCCTCCAGTTTCCACCTTGGTTTGATAAAAATCAAAGACATCAGAGCAATGTATATTCATATCAAGATGCATTCTGAATCTTGAAAGATTGTGAAACTCAAGAAGAATAAAAATATAAAGGTTATCCCATCTGGGTGCATAATAGGCAACTATGATTAACCAGATAAAAAGAAACGAAACCATTGATGTAAAATTGGTCAGCACAATCATTCCCTGTTCTATAATAACAACACAAATACACAATAAAAATAAGAGGAAGGAGAAGACCGAACATGTTCAAGCATTTCTGAGTTAAGGTTAGAGGTCCTCTGTGCCAACTCTCTCACTGAACTCAGCCTCGCTTTCTTCTCTTGAAACCATCGTTTAGCTTCCTGAACAGCTTTATAAAAAATATCAACATCTTCTGTTCATGGATATGAGAATTGCATCAATGAATGGAAAAACCACGTTGCAAGACTTCCTAGACTTTTGAAAAGGCAATACCATGGTGAAGTTTCTCCCTAGGGGAGCCAGCAACAGAACTTTTCTCCCTTGCATCCATTGACCAGTCCATAACCCGTGAATTAAGTACTTTTATCAGCATATTACACTCTTCCCTGATAAAATTGAAAATGAAAGGAAAAATTGTTGATTAGATGACAAGGGGAGTGCTGGAAAAGATCAAATTTGTCAATTTACAAGTAATCTACATCCACAGTAAACATTTTTCCATTGAATATAGAACAGTAAACATGAATATCAATCACAAGGCCCATCTACTGCATTTAAGATATTTGAATCTACTAGTTATTTTCAGACAGTATAACTCAGCATCATTCGATCAAACAGATCATGATCAAGAATTTAATATACATACGGAAAGGAATTGATAACCAACATAGTAGTTTGATGACAATGATAAAACACAATTGTAGCTATATGTTTCACATGTTCTGAATTTCACTGACACGAGAAGTCAAATTAAATGGTATACACTGAAGAGATAGGAGCCCGAAAAGCACGCCAGTCAGTGTTTTAGCAACCATATCTTCTCAGTTCTCACCAAAAACAAGGTTAAGAGACTCAAGACATAAAACAGTGTTGCTGAAATAAATACTGAACTTTCAAACAATAAGAACCAGAAATTATATGTAACATGGTTAATACCTTGAAAAGGTCTCCTTCAGTATAAGCTGTTCGATTATCTTTTTGGTTTCACTCCCCCACACACTCAATTGAGACTCTGGCTTGTATCGCATCATCTCTGAAAAAGTTACATTTTCCTAACACAAATAAATTAAGCCAAAATGATTGTTAATCGTGAACAGGTGAAGAAAGCATCCAATAGAAAACAATTAGAGAAATCCTATTTTCTAGAAAAAGCAACCAAACAAAAATGACGAATCTTGTTAAGAGTTTTCTTCCCACCATAGGTGCCCACTAAGAGTTACATATGAAAGTGCTCTTCCTGGTAAATCGCAACTTTCATCAAACTCAAAAAAAAAAGTACTACGCAACTGATGTGGCATTCCAGAACTTCCAAACAAGCTAAACCACAAAATTTTGGGACCACAAATGAATTTATCAGATGCAAAACCAGAGAAAGATGTATATGATTTTGTTTTTGTAAGATTTTCTTTTTCCTGGAAAGGAATTCGTACAGGGCCATGATTCTTCTCGTTGTCTTAAGAATGAACTGATCAAGCTGCAAATGACATCCATAACAACAAAAACCAGTGCTTCCCATCTGAAGATTTCTCTTTTTTTCCCTTTTTTTTTTGCTCTTTTCAAACAATTGGCATAGCATGCTAACAAAAGAAAAATATGAAGTTCAAAAGGGAGACTATAGCCTAGGCTGATTCGACATCATTAAGGTGTAATGATTGTGCATACAAATAAACAACAAATTACCTCGTTTAATGTGTTTTCTCGATTATATGGGATCTCAGGGAGATTATCATTGACAATATCATCCTCTGTGCCACACATAAGGAGGAAGAAGAAGTAGGCAAAAAAGAATAAAAATGAGTTTTATGTCACTGAAATGATGTGCAAAAGAGGATAGTGTGGTGAAGGAATAGAAAGAAAGCATGGAAGTTGCTACATGCATACATATCAAACAAAATAAAGGCAAATAAATTGCAGTTAAGCATTGAGATTTGACAACGCATCAACTGACAATAATAACATCAAATGTTTAACGACATTAAATTAGAAAAAGCATTTAACAAAACGCCAGCAAATTATGTTAAAACGCAGACAAGTCTTTCCTGGGGTATCTACTATGAACTTACTTCTTTGGAGAATCAGTCTTCAACTCGGACAGTCAGACTCTTCTAACTTCTAAGAGGAGAAAAGAAAAACCCCAATTCATCCTTTGTGTCTTTTCAGAAAATTTACCTTCATTTCAACATTTACCAACAAAAAAATATAAAGTTTCTTCAATGTTCAGACAGTTATATCTAAAACAGTATCCTTTAAGCCCGCCATGTACACAAAATACACAGCCAGTCCCTTCTTTAAGTGGACATAAGCATGTTTTTTTTTATCATGCATAATTAAAACCTTCTGTACAAACATTTCAAAACACCATTTTGATTTCCCAACTTCAATCTCCTAACAAATAACTGCATACTGAGACTTGAAAAGTGAATCAACAATATCATTATCCTACATTTCAATATAAAAATGCCACTGACCAGAAGGGGGAAAAGGAAAATAAAATAAAATATAGCCACTCAATAGATGGTTTAACCAAGCTTATCTTTATCTATAAATTTGATTATCCTAGACCCCTAATTCACCAAATTATACCTTCATATCGCATTCTCTTTATAATTATTTATGACTTCTTATCCTATAGGCTATAGCTTCTAAGTAGAATTCTAGTTTGATCTTCTTCTTCTTCGCATAAATTCCACCATTTCCAGCTCTCAACATTCATTTGTTACTTCTGCATTTTGACATGAGGAGATCTCCATCTTAATTTAAGAAACTACTATTTCGACCAGACAGGTAATCTCAAACCATGGCAAGCAGTATATTATAGTGCAATATTTACTTAACATTCTATCACATAACGCCCTCTCGCTCTACATATTTGGCTTGAGCACTTCAACTTCGAACCAACCACACTTCATCTTGAGATGAAACGCGACATGGAAGCCGCATATACATTGCGCACATTGAGCAATAAAACGTATAGACATGCATAATTACGAAACACTAAAATAGTGTAAAGAAGAAGAACCTGAATCGTACTCCTCCGAAGATGAGGAGGAGCGGGAGTCTGAGAAGATGGAGGATAAGATTTTCCCGGCGCCGGAAGCGATGGCGAGGGCGGAGGGAACAACGACACCGGCAAACCAATTAGGGCTTCTAGGAGGTGATGGTCGCGGTGGAGGACGGTCATAGGGGGTGGCGGCGATTCGCTGCTTCCGACGGTTCGTGACAATGTTGCCGGATCGAGAAGTTGCCATTAGTTAGTTAATACTGTCGACAATTAACACATTTTTTTATTAATTAACTGTAAGAGTACTTCTATTTATAAACATAGACCAAGTCGTTTAATTACTATCTTCTTCTTTTTTTCACGGTAAAAGTAAAAATAATACAACGCTATTTGAATTTGACTCCCTAAAAATGGAAAACATGAAGAAATATAACGAAATGACAAAAGTACCCTCCACCCACCCTCAAAATTCAACAGCAGCAGCTTTATAAACAGAGTCGCCCATCATCTCAAGTTTACTTTTCCATTCCCAGACACTGTATTTTCAATTGACCAGGTTTCTCTCTCTCTCTCTCTCCCCCCCCCCCCCCTTGCTTACACACATACACAAGCACGCCGGTATTTCATGATTTTTTTTAGGGTCATACGTTTAATGGGGTGGTTGACTATTGGGTAACAGTGAATTGGATTGTTTGATTCTCTTACGAATACTTATCATTTGGATGTGAAAGTGTTTTGGTCAATTGGTTTGATGCTGTGTATGGAGCTTTGGTAGTGAACTATTATTCTGGGGTATTGAACTTCACTTCCCCTTATTATGTGTTTTGATGTGAATCACTGACAAACGAGCACCTTTTATCCGTACAATTTCTTGTTTGCTGTAAAAAAACTGAGAAATGATTTCGAATTTGCCTCGTATTCCGATGTTCAGTAAAACGAGCTGCTGATAATTTTGTTGCTCGTGTTGTGAGAGAAAAAGGGAAAATATTAACTATTGATATGTTTATTTGTTTTATTTGGATTCGATGAGCTATGTATAGAATATACTCCTTTGTGATTTAGAGAGGAAGGGGAAATTTTATGTCTCTTTTTTTCCTGGAAATGTAAAGCTTGAGTTGACAACGATTGTAGTGCTGTCATCTTTAGGAAAATTAGTATGAATGATGATGGATTTTGAAATTCTTCTTGATGTCTATTCTTTGATCGTTCTTAATTGAATATGTTTCATGAGCATTTGTTGCAGGTTGAGGTGCTCTCAAGTTTGTTTTTGTTTTTGTTTGATGCTATGTTTTGCGTTGCCCTAACTCATAAGTGATGGAACACTTAAGAACAGTTGAATAAATGGTTGTCTAATACAGCATTCTGTTCATATCTTGTGCACTATGGAACAGTTGAATAAATGGTTGTCTAATACAGCATTCTGTTCATATCTTGTGCACTATGGATGTGAAAGTTTTTGTATCTGTGTGGGTGCTGGCTTGATTTTATATGCAATCGTTTGCATGTTGACAATATTGGAGCTTCAGGAAAGCAAGTGCAAGAGTAGACGTAATTGAATATATAATGGCGGAAGACAAATATTTTTCTCAGGGACCTGGCTGGCCGTTGTAATTATTGTTTCTCCTTGGCGATTGTGTGCAATCATTAAAGACAAAAAGCTTTTGCAAACATCTGCTGATGTTCCACCAAGAAACTTCTAGTTGTTCTAATAAGTTTATATTGTGTTGTATAAGTCCTGCTCCCGTCTTTTTGGGTCACAGCCTCCGTTGCTTGTCTGTGTTTTATCCTTCTATTTAAGAGTTTTGGACTGGAATTTACTGGAACTTGATTTTTCAGTCTCCAAACCTCATGGAGGAAGAAAGTTCAAGACAGAATACACTTATGATGGAGGAGATCCAGTTGTATACCAACTGGGATGATATCATGTGTCCAATATGCTTGGACTTTCCTCACAATACTGTTCTCCTCCAATGCTCATCATATGAAAAAGGATGTCGTTCCTTTGTATGTGACACAGACCATCTGCATTCTAATTGTCTGTACCGCTTCAAACAAGCAAATGGAATGTCATCTGAAGGCAAATCTCCAAGTACTGCTGAAAATCTGCCATGTGTGGGTTCAGAATCTGATTGCAAACCAGCTTGCCCCTTGTGCAGAGGAGAAGTTACTGGATGGATAGTGGTTAATAAGGCTCGTAAGTATTTGGATGAGAAGAAACGTTGTTGTGAAGAGGAAAAATGTCGATTTACAGGCACTTATTCTGAGCTCCAAAAGCATGCACAGGTAGAACATCCTCACGCTTGCCCTTCAAAAATTGATCCCGCACGCCAGCTTGATTGGGAGAATTTCCAGCAGTCCTCTGAAATCATAGATGTCTTAAGTACTATCCATTCAGAAGTTCCACGCGGAGTGGTTCTGGGTGATTATGTGATTGAGTATGGAGATGATAACTCTGGAGACGATTATGATGACTTCCCTGGGGATGATGGAAACTGGTGGACATCTTGTATACTGTATCAAGTTTTTGAAAACTTTAGGACATCTAGAAACAGAAGAAGATCAAGAGTCAGTGATTCCAGAAGAGGGAACCGCCGTTTGAGTTTTGATACTTCAAACTCTGATGAGGGTTCTGTATCATCTGCAGAATATGCAGAGTACAGAGCTGATGAGACTGATGATGAGTATGCAAGTGCTAGGGCATTGTCTAGACGAAGAGCTGCAGAACATAGGTGAGCATTAATGTTTTTGAGTGTTCTTTATTATACTCAAAAGTATCACTATGTTCAAAAAATGTAAGGTTGGTTATTCTTAGTGTTCTTGCAAAATATTAATTTGCCACCTTCCCAAAACAAAGAAAGAAAAAGCTTTAAAATCCTTATTACCACATGGAGTTAGTTTATGAAGGTGATAACATGTCATGTGTGATGTGTTACTTGATAAATCCCATTTGGTATCTATTCACTATAGACACACACACAACCTGCTGGCTGTTATCTTAAATCAGCGATTGGATTGCTAAATTGATCGTTTTGGATTAACTATTTTTTGTATTTGATTTTTCATGTGAAAGAATTGAAGTTTATAGTCTTGCTTATCAAGAGTGATTTTATTTACCTGGATATGAAACATGTCTAATTCATGATTATTGGTTCTCTAGGGTTGAAATAGTGCAAAAGTGTATAGTTGGGCATTTAAGTAGCCATACTTCTTAAAAGTTACTTTGTATTTTCCTTGCATTCACCAAAATTTGTTTTCTCACAGCTCTCGAAGGCGTCGCTCCCGTTTCTTTGACAACTAGTGTAAGCATTACCCTGAATACTTGTTCCTTAATTCCTTGCAATTTACAGTTGGTGTTCAATGTGGAGCTTCTGTTAGGCATCACCTTTTCAACATTTTCAAGTTATTACAGAAGATTCTCTTGCTATATTTACCCTCGTTCTTTTATTAATGTTAACTCTTGGTAATCCCTTGTATTAATTGTGCGACAGAATAGAGTTCATTATAGATGTGGAATGGAAAGTCAAGCTTTAGAGATCTTAGTCGGGCAGAAGGTGAACGCTGGATGCCAAGTCGTATTGGCACTGTTGATGATGTGAAATTCTCAGGTTGGCATAATCCTCCAGATTGATGTTCCTCTTAGGTCACTTGTTTCATATACTTCGATCGCAGGAGTGTTTGATTTTAGGACTTAATGTGCTCCGCTTTCTAATAATTGTTTGATTCTACCCCCTGTTAATATTTCTTGGCAAACTTCCTTAGCTTCATAGATGACTACGTCGGATTCAACTACTGCTAGAACTTGTTGTCATTGGAACAATGTTTATAATGTATCATTTGATTTCATTATCTTAATTTATGTGATTCAGGAATCTTTGTTGTCCTCCATATTGTTATGTTGATGTTGGTATTGATTTCGAAATGTCAGTGCATTTGGGTAAGCAGTTGAGTGCAAAGAATAAGGATCATAGATACTTGGAGAATCAGTGGAGTGCAAGGATTAAAAGTCGTGTGTTAATCTGCTACGACACTGAATATTATTTTTTAATCATGCAGGTGATATAAATATGGATACAAAAGGAATATGTTTGATCTTCTTCTGTGTAATATAATCCACTACAAGTGGGAATGATAGTCCAATGTCCCTTTCTGCTTATTTGACATTTTATATTTTATTTTCGAATCAGTTTCTTGATATGTTAATTTACACGTAATTGGATGATCGAGGCTGACCAAATTCACAAAAATATTTTGCTTCTAGAAAAAACTGAAAATTTTCCTGGTTCAATCCCTTTGTATTTCAAACCAAGTATACTTTGATCTCGTATATCAAATATCTACATGTACGATGACAATGTCTTTAGTGAAGGAATTTGTATGCTAATCGAAGGTAACAAAATGAATACAGTAATCTGAATAGCTTATGCATCATGGCACACTATTCTCCACTTGATATAAAATTATAAATAGTAGGATGCAAGGATGTTCATTCTTAAAAATTCTATAAAATCGTTCAATTACGTGATTTTCTTAAATAAATCTATCAACCTTATCTGAGATTTGTCAAATTCGAACCATGTGTCACCTAAGCACGATATGAAATATATTTCACAAAATAGCGGTATTTAGTCAACCTGCTTATCATTATCCAAAGCCTGTCCAACAATCTCACTACAATAAGCTGATATCGAGAAACTATACCCATGGAAGACTCAATATTTCAGCAAGTCATTTGTGAGTTAATAATATTCAGACCAAACAATACAAAAATTTTAGTAAATAAATGTAGTATAATACAGCAAAAAAAAAAATGCATCAAAAATCTCTCCCCAATCCAAATTTTTTAAGTTCCTTTTTTTAGATTAAAAAAAACAAAGCTGCCAAAGGTAAACACTGCTGTATCTAGCAAGTTAGGCAGCAGCAGGAGTTGCGAGGACTAATAGGGGACATTATTGGGGAGGTTGCGAATGACATTACTCTTCATGCCCATTTTAGAGCGCATGGCCTCGACACCAGACCTGTTCATTGCCTTCATTACTTTCATCCGGACTACGTGCTCTCTTGACTGCACAGTTGTTAGGCCCATGCTCTTATACCTGCAAGCACAAAAGCATTTACATGCTCAAAAAATTGAAGTCCGCGTCTCCTTTTCTTTTGCATCTCAAAATGGCAGTGGTAGTGAGTGATACTACAATATTCTTCTTTACTACGTATGAAGTGAAAAGGGGCTCAAGGCACATACCTAGCAGCTAATGCAGCGGTGATCTCACTGTGTAAAGCTGTGGGACGTGGTTTCTGGCGATAGTATCTCAGATAGTCCCTAGATCCAAGCATTTTGGTCAATGTTGCACCATTATTCTGTCTGGTAATAACAAGCTCAGAGCCACCACTACCAAGTGCAACACCATTCTGCACGTCACCAACAGCAACCAGTTGCTTTCCATCCGTGTCCACATAACTTTAAAATCCAAAAGAAGAAGTTAAAAAATAATCAGAACAAACAAGTAGTTTAGAGTAATAAACAGTCAAAAAAGCCACAAAAACCTGCTGCTGTAATCATAAAACTCTTCAAGCTCAGCTTCCTCATCTTCACTTCCATCACCATAATGCACTTTGCAGTGACTTTTTGCCTCCATATGCTTCCGAACTGCCTCCAAACTACTGAAAGAGTGACATCTCTCATTGCAGTATAAACACATCAAATCTCTTTTAACCTGAGGATGGAGTTATAACTTATAAGTCAGCATCTATGTTTAGTTACAATGTACAAAATGTAGTGGATGACCCTAAAGGATGAGACATTATTATCCATACTAAGAAACATCATTGATAAGACAGCACAACCATTACCTTGAGGCCCAGATATGTGAGAAGACCTTTAGGATCCTTCAGATACTCGATATCTGGAATGAAGAACCCATGTTGCTTGTGCATGTGTACCATACAGCTCTCTAGTGTCTTATGTTCCAAATCACACATAAAGCAATGAGATGGATCCAAATCTTCAAAATTATCTTCACCATCCACATCTTCATCCATATCAGAAGCACTCTCATTGACTCGTAATTGTTTCAACGAGTCACTGGTTTCACCAAGTAACTCTTCATCAGGATCAACCTCTTCCCACTCACTATCTTCACTTTCTTCATCTTCCTCCATCACATGGTGCAGCGGCTCCTTTGGAGCACGGCGTGTAAGAGGTTTGATTATTGCACTCCCCTCATCTTTGTTGCTTGTTGATTCAGAAGCCCTTATTAAGTGACTTTTAGATTTCAGGTGCTGTGCATGGGCTTTAGAACTTCTATACCCCTTTCCGCAAAGGCCACAACTATAAAGCATGGGAGTCTCATCTAGCTTATTTTTCTCTTCGGCAAGTGCAGATTGTCTAGCTAGAAAGAGTGTCTCAGTCACCCCTGGTACACCGGCAACCTTCACAAAGATAAAGAACACAGAAGGCAATTACATATAGGTAAAGCAAGCAACATGGTATGATCAATGTTGGCAGAATGAACTCAATGAAGAAGCCTAAATAAATTCAGAACACGGCCATTTCAATTTTGACAAAGGAAAAAATAATGCCAGACAAGTTGAATATATGAAAATACAAAAAAGCAGAGTTTCTCAAGTCCAACATTAGAGTAAGGGAGATGATAAATGAGCTTAATCAGGTTAAAGCAAAGGAAAATTTCTACCCCGAATGAGGACTCAAGAATGGGTTTATCAAAACATAAACTACTAAACTAGCTTCTCCGTACTTGGATACAATCCTAATAAAATCTCGAAATCACTTCCACTATATCGACTCACGCATACAGAAAAATTGTTCCTCGAAATACAGTAACATACTCGAATTAATTCCTACACCAAAAAATAAGGGTACCACAAAATAATTGAATCGGGGAAAAAAAAACAAGAGCGCCAAAAATCCATCACTTGTTATCATAATTAAGAAGAGCAATTCGATAAAGAAGAAAAAATGATAGAATAAAACGGAACCTTGCGTTTGAGATTGTAGCGGTGCCACTCGGATTTGTAATGGAGCTTTTGTTCGACATCGTCTGCCAGTTCTTTGTTGCAAGCGTTGCAAGTTAATCCCGGCATATCTTCTTCTTCTTCTTCTTCTTCTTCTTCTTCTTCCCCTTTGCTGGATTGGATTGCTGAATATAATGAAAAATGAGACTCAAAAAAGCGAGGGTTTTAATTTTTTTCTGCAGCCGCTTTGCAATTTGTGTGCTGCTAATCTGTATTTAGGTATTTATAGTGGACGAGAGCTACGGTGTCGTATGCGCTTGCGATAGGCGTTCTAAAATCTGAGACCAAATGTTGCCGTTTTGGTCCTTTTCTGTAAGGGTGTTTTTATATACACCACAAATTTTTTTAAATACACTATTATTAAATTTAATTTAAAAATAAATAGTTACTAATTTACTTAAATATCCATTTCAATTAAAAAAAAGAAGATTCATTAATTAATAATTAATTCACAACAAAAAAATTCAAAAGAAAAAAAAAATGACCGACCCGCTCCCCACTCCCCCTCCACAATTTTTCTCTCCTCATCCTCCATTTTTTTTGCAAGGTTGCAGATCTTCATCATCCCCCCTCTCTCTCTCTCCTCCGTTCACCGTCAGCAGGGCTAGCACTCTTGTGGGAGAAGGAGGTTTCGGTTGTAGTTCAGAGCCTTTTTTTTTCAAGGTTGCAAATCACATCTCCTCTCTCTCTCCCCTCCCTCCACCAATTTTGCAAAGTCACGAATCATTCCCCACACTTTATTTCTCTTCCCCCTCCATCATTTTTGCAAAGTTACAGTCTTGCATATCTTATTTTCTGCAAACCTCTACCGTAGCTAGCTCCGCAGCTTCTTCTTTTTTTTCTCACCCAACTTTCTCCTTTTTCTCCGGCACGCCCTCCTTCGCCAAAGCCCGATCTTCGTGCATATTGGCCACACTTTGGTTCGAAAAAAAAGTTGTGGAGTATAGAGAGTAATTGTTCTCGTCTTACCCGATTGTCTTCTCTTCCTTCAAAACCAACGTCAACGTCGCCCGCTCTTCTTCTCTCTTTCTCTCTCGCTTTTTTTTTTTTGTTCAAACTTCAAATTAGTTTTAATAGTTTTTTTAATTGAAGGGTGCAATTGAGAAAAGAGTGTGGTGTATTAAGAAAAATAAATAAATATTTTTTAAGATGGTGGTGTATTTAGTAAATGTGGTGTATTTAGAAAATTTAGTGGTGTATATAGCAACACCCTTTCTGTAATTTCCTTTTTTATATTTATAATAAGTTTTGAATTTCTAATTTTAGTCATTTTGAACGCGGCGGATCTCTTCGGCCGACCTGAAGGGCTGGATTTCAAGCATGGACGGGTATAATAATAATAGGGTAGTGATTTTCAGCCAGATTCTAGCTGGCCAGAATCTTTTATTATTTTTAATAATTAATTAATTTAATTAATAAAACACTAATTATTCAATAAATTTACATTGATGCCCTCCATAATAATTAGAGCAACTCTATATGCGCTTTAATTCAAAAGAAATCAAAGATGAAAAAAAAAATAAAGAAGTGAAGAAAAGAAAGAAGATGAAGCTGCGCCCCTTTCTTCCGATCCGCTTCTGGAGTGATTTTAATAATTAATTACAAATTACTAATTTCATGATAGAAGGATAATATAGTAAAAATATAACATTTAATAATTAACATAATTAATTTATTAATAATACAGTTTTATTAATCATCAAAAAATTAAATTTGTGTATTAAAAGTCACAATATTTGGATCATTTTATAACTACAACATGACCTTGTTAACTAATATGAGGATACACACATGTAAATTTGATTTAAAATGTTTTAACTAAAATGGTCGGAAAAAAATAGCCGTGTTATAATTACAAAAATAACTAATTAAAGGTTTTGTATTTATTTTCAACAATTAAAATGTTATGTTATAATTGCAAAAATAACTTAAAAGTTGTGATTTTTAGTGCAAACTAATATTTCTCTCGTAAGATCTATGGAAATTATTTTATACGTTTAAAGTTTAAGAATAGTTCATATATATGTTAGTTGTAATAATTATAATATAGAATCATTATAGTTTTATCAAATGATAATTTATATAAAAATACTATCTTTGTAATATTTCAAAATATAATTATAAACACAGTTACAATATTTGATTAAAATGCTTAAACTTAATTAGATTTGTGTTATATAATATCATATTATGTTAGGATCGGACTATTGGTTATAAGTACACAAAAATCATGTATATATACAATGAAAAGTTATAAAGTGGACTAGAATGTTAATTCAATATTTAGTTGAGAAATGAAACATTATATTTATAATAGTGTGTGTATTTGGTTTAATTTATCTAGAATTTTATTCAATTCTAATTTTGTAAATTATAATCACTCATATAAATGATAAAATCACATTTACATAGTAGAAAATGATCAACCACTTAAAACTTTTAAGACGGTCAAATAGGTTCAAAATTATGGGTGCAATGATACAATGTATGACTGTTTTTGGGAAAACAGTCATTTGGGTACCGTATGTTTGACCTATTATCACTTTTGGTACCCTACTTATTGTTTCAGCCAAAATGATGATATTCTAACAATACTTGTTCATACATTTTTGGTCTCCATTACCTATGATAGCAGGTTTATAGGTCATTATGATCATTTTTATAATTTTTAAAGTTGGAAGACCAAAATTAAAATTAAAAATATTAGATAACTTTAAATTTTTTCAAAAAATTATATAATTTAATTTATTTGAATATATATATTTTTTATTTTTTAAAATTTATTTTATTTTAAAAAAAATATAATTTTATTTTTTTAAAAAAAATTATAATTTTATTTTTTTTTAAAAAAATTATAATTTTATTTTTTTTAAAAAAATTATAATTCAATTTTTTAAAAAATTATAATTTTATTTTTTAAAAATTTATATATATTTTTTAAATTTATAATTTTATCTTTCCTAAAAATTATATAATTTTAATTTTTCTAAAAAATATATAATTTTATTTTAAATTTTAGAAAATTTAAATGATTTTATTTTCTAATAAAATACTTCTTTTAATTTTTTAAAAAATATATAATTTTATTTTAAATTTTAGAAAATTTAAATGATTTTATTTTCTAATAAAATACTTCTTTTAATTTTTTAAAAAATTATATAATTTTATTTTTTAAAAAAATATATAATATTATTTTTTAAATATATATTTTAAATTTTTTATTTAAAAACCTTATTTTTAATTTTTAAAAACAAAAATTAAATATTTTTTTCTAAAATTTTAATTTTTATCCCTCAACTTTAAAAAATTATAGAAATTACTCATATAATTTATAAACCTGCTATTCTAGGTAATTGAGACCAAATTGATTAAAATATATATTATTAGAATATTATTTTGATCAAAACAATACATAAGGTACTAAAATTAATAAGAAGTCAAACATAATGTACCAAAATGATCATTTTCCCAATTGTTTTCCACCCAATTATGTTTGTCGTTCACAATTTGCCGATGGGCAACCCAATTCTCAAGTTGGTAACTGCGAAATATTAAAATTTAGTGCAGATTTGGAAGTGTAGACAATAAAAATAGGTCTTGAGCATTTTTTTAAATTTTGTTTTATATTGTTAGTTTAAAATATAATGATATATATATATATATATATATATATTTAAAATGTTCGATAGCTTTTATGCATTTTTGCTTCTAGTTTTTGTCATTTTTTTCCTTCTTATTTTGTGATTCTAGGATGATAGAAACACTGGCCCCATTTGGTTCGGTTGATGAGACAGATAAGATTGATGAGATAAGGTAGGATTGCACTGTTTGGATAAAAATAATCTTGTGTTTGGATTGGTTGATTGTAATTTTAATGATTTAGGATAGGTTGTCAATATTATGTTTGTATTGAATGATTATGATTAAAATGTTGGAAAATACCTAAATTGCCCTTTATATAAGATATCTATTTATAAGTATTAAAGTTGATATTTTGTATTTAAAAATATTTGAAATCATGAAATTGGAATTAATCGATGCACAAAAATAATTTACCCAATTTTGAGAAATAATGAATGAATCAAAAATAGTTTCTTTTTCAGAAGTCCTCTTTTAATTACATATTACTATATTAGTATTTACATTAATATTATATTTACATATCAATATCCTCATAATTATTATTATATTGAAATTATGGTTTTTATGGTAGAAACTATGAAATTGTGAACAAAATTATGCAATTTCATAAAATTTTCAGTATTAATTTGAAATATTCAAAAATAATTTAGATAAGGATAATTAAGTAATTTTATGTTGATTAAAAAGTGGAATGGAAATAATCACCCTAAATGGGGTGATTAGTTATCACCTAAATGGGTGATTGGAGCCCCGGTTCATCATCAATACCAGGCTCCTATCACGCGAACCAAATATTTAATTAGGTTAGATTATTTTATCAATATAACCTAATCCCACCTAAACCCACAAACCAAACACCCCCTTAAGGGAGTGGTCTACCCACGTAAGTAGAAACAAAAATAAAAATAAAAATAAAAATTGTGAAAAACGAAAATGAGCAGTCGACCAGCGAGCTGCATGCGATCATGGGAGATCTCCAATAAATCATCACTTTGACCAATGAGATGGAGAAACTTATCACCATCCTGTTAGTCGATCAGTTTTATTTAGATATATAGATAAAATTCGTATATCTTTTATATAATATAATAAAAATAAATAAAAAATATATCAAAATTCATATTTTTTCATTTTCTATAAATATAGATCAATTTTCTATATTTCAACACACTTTAAAATTATCTATTTTTCTCTAATTTTTTATATATCCAAACAATAAATCACAATCATTCATAAAAAACACAATCTATGTCAATTTGATCTCCACCATTAATCACAAAAGCAATAAATCTCAGTCATTCATCAAAAACACAATACATGTCAATTTGATCTCCACAAATAGTTGTTAGTTTTGTATACTAAAAAAACTTGTCTTTGTATACATTTAACAATGTTTTTGATGATATGATTTGAATATTTATTGCAGTCACTATGTCCATTTAATTATTGTTATATTTATCTGCATGTTTCATATACTTGCATTGTAGATGATATGGTGTGGGTCAACACATGGTTAAGATCATATCATCATTTCCTTGCAATGTATTAAAAGGCTCATAACTTAGATGGTCTTAAACCCATCATCGGTACACCGTAGAATAATCTGACAGTTAGTTTGTCTTGGCTAATATATTATAAATATTATTCTAGTACACTGGTGTGTGTATTGAGGAGGATCACGATAGAGTTCTATTTTCTATTATGACCTTAAGTGAGAGAACAAAGATTTACAGAATTCGAGTTCTTAACCTATATATTATTGACGGACATATATGAGTTATGTCAACTGCTTTGATTATCAATGAGTGAAATTCTTTGATAGAATCAACAATCTTGATATTTTGGGTAGTGACTTTTACATATATGATGGGTCGTGCATTATATATGACAACCATGTTCTGATGCGCCAGGTTGATGATATCCCCTTGAAGAAATACAAAGTTCATGTGAAACCTTGCAGGTGGAATTTATTTCCTACATGATAAATTTTGTGTGGTACTGTAGAGGTTTATTTTTGTTAAAGCCCAATAGTAAGGCCTATATCCATCCAAAGGTCTCAAGGCCTAGCAAGATAAGTGCCGAAATCCAGAGTTCGGAGGTCGAAGGAACCAAAGGTGATGAGGGCGAAGATATAAAATAAAGGGCGAGCTTAGGCAGAGTTCGAACGACGAGATCGGGTCAAAGGTGCATTTGAAGATAAGCATGACCTAGTCAAAAACCCTTAAGGGGATAAGAGGTTATCCCCGAAATATCGGGGAATCCCTTAAAAATCAGAAAGGGGTTGTGGCTTCGTCTTATATAAATCACTAAGGGGTGAAGAATAAAGGGATCAAGCAATATCGAAACTACTAAGTAAACTTCGACTACACAAATAACTCTGATTCTTTACACAACCGATCATTCCTTAATCAATCTCGTTCAACTTTATTCTTTGGCCTTACAAAATCTCATCGGTCGCCAGAGCCCGAACCAAGTACGAAAATAATTGTAGAAATTTACCCTCTACAATTTGGCGCCCACCGTGGGGCTCTGATCGACCATATTGAAGATGACTATCGATGGCCGAAGCAGTACGACCCCGAATCCTCAAGACAATCGGAGGGAATCACCGTCTGTAACCCCTCCCGCAGGAGGAAATGGAGACATTGCTCAGGTGCTGCGAGCGATCCAGCAACAACTCGACTCCATCGTTGTGGAACTCGCGGCCATTCGAAAGGAAAATTCAGTTCTTAAAGCTCGAGTGGAAGCGTTCACTCCACCAAATTAATTTCCTAATGGACTTCATCGATAACCCCCACAAACTCGAGCAACTAGCCATCTGCGCGAACAGGTACTTTTAAATTCCGCTAACGAAACTGCTAACCAAAATATTGCAGGAACTAGGGAAGGACAACAAAATAAAGAAGATGCTGGCGATCTGTATCTCAGACCCCCCGGGTTTGAAGGTATCGAGAATCAGCCTGGGATCGAGGTCGAGAGCAAACTGAAGCGGTTAGAAGAAATACTTACACGAATACCCGGGGTTCCCGCCCCCATCCGTAAGACGGCCTCGACAAGCTTCGCAGATTCTCCTTTTACAGAAGAAATCAGCCTCGTAGAGATGCCACCGAAATTCACCTTCCTTTTCATGAAACTGTTCGATGGCACTGCTGATCCCAACGACTATATAACACTTCACCACTTCGATCCCGCGACAAAGTAGGGAGGCCAGAATGTGTAAGAGATTCAGAAGCAGCGTATATTGACCAACACTCCAATGGTTTACAAGTTTGCCAAATTCATCGATCTCCACCTTCGCTGAGCTCAACGATCTGTTCGTCGAGCAGTTCGCTAGTAGCCGAAAGATCGAGAAACATGCCGACGACCTTTACACAGTGATCCAGAGACCAGAGAAAACCCTACGAAGCTTCGTAGGACAGTTTAGCAGAGAAAAAGTGTCGATCCTAGGATGCAACATCGACACCGCCGTATCAGCCTTCAGAAAAGGTTTAAAGAGGGGTTCAGACCTCTACAAAGAATTAACAAAATATCTATGTAAAACGATGGAAGACGTCCTCGCCAAAGCATGGGCATAAATCAAATGGAAAGAAGATGAAGCAAATTTGTCCAAGTTTAAACCCCGAAATAATCCACCCCGTAAGGAGCACAGGTCTCACATCAGAAATAAGAGGTATCGAGCAGACCCCTATCCTCGTAACCCCAGATCCGATCCCAGAGATAGGAGAATACCCGAATGCCTGGACAGAAGGCTACCTGAGTATAATCTTTGCATAACACCTTCGGAAGCCGTAAATGCGATGAAAGGGCTCGGACAAAACGTCAAATGGCCTTGAAAGATGAGAACGCCGGATAATGAGCGAGATAGGAACAAATTTTGCGACTTCCACAACGATCATGGGCATAGGACAGATGACTGCATCGCACTTAGACTTGAAGTGATCGAACTTCTCAAAAGGGGTCACCTGACTGATCGCCTGACCTCAAAAGAAAAAGAAAATTGGAATCGAAGAAATGATCATATGGAAACTCAGTCCCCAGAACCTTCGAGAATCGATTGAACATTAAATTACATAACTGGAGGTTCGGAGATCAGTGGCGTCTCGCATTCGTCAGCAAAGAGGCACTGCCGATCCCTCAAATACTCAGGAAACATACCCAAAGAAGCCGAACCTGATGATCTAACTACTCTCAGCTTCTCCAATAGTGAAGTATCTGAACTCTCACACCCACACCACGATGCACTTGTCATTTCTCTTTTAATATCGAACTGTTTAATCAAACGAACTCTCATCGATAACGGGAATCTTCTAACGTGATCTTCCTTAGTATACTGAAAGGAATGCAGACGAAAGAAACATACATCATAAAGAAGTCAACAACATTGATTGGCTTCAGTGGAGAACACAAAATGACTTTAGGAGAAATCACGCTCCCCACTTACATCGAGGGGCTTAACCTCTTCATCAAATTTCAAGTAATAGATGCACCTTCAGCGTACAATGTGATTATGGGACGACCTTGGATCCATGAGCTCCGAGCAGTACCTTCAAAATACCACCAAACCATGAAATTCCCTACTCCGTGGGGGGGTTCGATCAGTATGGGGAGAACAGGTCTCATCCAGAGAATGCTACGTCACTACTTTCAAACAGAAAGGATTCATCGAGGTTAATCAGATAGAGGTCGGATCAACCTCCGTGAGCATAGAAGATTAAAATTATGAAGAACCAGAAATCGAAGACCTCGATGAAGTACAAATTCATCCTGAACTTCTAGATCATCGGGTATCCATCGGGTCCAGATTAACCTCGAACATCAGGGAACAATTCATCGCATTCCTCAAAGAGCATCACGACTGCTTCACATGGTCGTTCGAGGATATGACAGGTATCGACCCTTCTATTATAACTCAAAAATTGCAGGTAGACCTGGAAAAAACTCCCATCAAACAGAAAAGACAAAAGTTCACCCCGGAAAGAAACTAGATCGTGGACGAGGAAGTAGGCAAACTATTGAAGAATGGACATATCCGTGAGGTTCATTATCCAGAATGGTTAGCAAACGTCATGGTGGTCAAAAAGAAGAATGGAAAGAACCAGTTATGTATAGACTTCACCGACCTCAATCAGGCGTGCCCTAAAAATTCTTTCCCCCTCCCACATATAGACGCCTTAGTCGATGCAACGGCAGGTCACGAGCTCATGAGCTTCATGGACGCCTTTTCAGGATATAACCAAATCCTCATGCATCAAGAGGACCAAGAAAAGATAGCGTTCATTACACATCGAGGTATGTTCTGTTATAAAGTTATGCCTTTCGGACTAAAAAATGCAGGTGCAACGTATCAAAGGCTGGTAAATCGAATGTTTGAAGAGCTCATCGGAATAACAATAGAAGTATATATCGATGACATGCTAGTCAAATTAGTACGAGCTCAGGACCATATCATGCACCTACGACAAACCTTCGAAGTCCTAAGCCGATACAACATGAAGCTGAACCCCACCAAATGTGCTTTTGGAGTAACATCGGGGAAGTTCCTGGGGTACCTGGTAACAAAAAGAGGTATCGAAGCTGACCCAAGCCAAATCAGAGCAGTTCGGAATATCCAGCACCCTAGAAACCCGAAAGACGTCCAAAAACTGACCGGCCGATTAGCAGCTCTCAACCGCTTTATATCTAAATATTTAGAAAGAAGTCGGGCGTTTTTTCAAACTCTACGAAAAAACAAAGACTTCAAATGGACTCCGGAATGCGCCAAGGCCCTCGAAGACCTCAAGGAATACCTCGCAAGTCCACCTCTTTTATCCAAACCAATCGACGATGAGGTACTCCTCATTTATTTATCTGTTTCTACTAACTCTGTCAGTGCAGTTCTTGTTAGGGAAGACGAGGAAAGACAACACCCTGTATATTATGCTAGCCGCTCGCTGCTAGATGCCGATATCAGATACCCGCAGTTCGAAAAACTGGCCTTAGCACTTGTAATGGCTTCCAGGAAAATGAAACTCTATTTTCAAAGTCATTCAATAAAAGTGGTCACAGAGTTCCCCTTAAGAGCCGTGTTAAGAAAGTCTAACCTCGCGGGAAGATTGTCAAAATGGGCTATCGAACTCGGAGAGTATGACATAGACTACGTTCCTCGAACATCAATTAAATCACAAGTCCTATCAGATTTCATTGCAAATTTTTCCCATGAGGCCAAACCGGAAGAAGAAATGTTGATGAACATCAAAGGCAATGATGCAAAGTACTGGACCCTCCAAGTTAATGGATCCAGCACTTCGAAGGGGAGTGGTATGGGCTTAGTACTGATCAATCCAGCAGGAATAATCACAGAAAGATCTATCCGATGCGGGTTCAAAACCACAAAAAACGAAGCAGAATACGAGGCTCTCATAGCAGGATTAAATTTGGCAGCTGACGTAGGAGCTAAAATAATTCGAGTCATGAGTGATTCACAATTGATAATAAATCAGTTTGAAAGAGAATTCTAAGCAAAGGACTCGAGGATGGTATCATACCTCGCAATCGCAAAACAGGCGGCGGCCAAGTTTAAAAAAATCGAAGCCCAACACATCATGAGAGAAGAAAACCGCCACGCCGACGCATTGGCCAACTTGGGATCAGCCATACAGACTAACTAGAACTAAAACATCCAGGTCCTATACGCCAAATGGCCCGCTGTGTGGAAGGGTGACAACCCTGAAGTCCTTTCCGTCGACATCGAAGTAAACTGTATGACCCCCCTATGCAGATTCCTAATAGAGAAAATGAACTCCCCGAAGAGCCTATCGAAGCAAGATGAATCTAGGCAAAAGCTCCAAAATTCACCATGATCTCCGGATCCTTGTACAGAAAGTCCTTCTCAGGACCATATTTGAAATGTGTAAGCCCGACCCAAGCAAAGTATATCCTAACCGAACTCCACGACGGTGAATGCAGAAACCATTCAGGACATAGAAGCCTGGCTAACCGAGCATTAACGGCAAGTTTTTACTGGCCAACTATGAGGGAAGACACCAAAAATTATGTCAAAAAATGTGAAAAATGCCAAAGGTTTGCCTAGACGAGTCACATGCCACCAGAACCTCTACACACCGCAACCATACCTTGGCCATTTATGAAGTGGGTGAATGGACATCGTGAGACCACTACCAAAGGGATCGAATCAGAAATGCTTTATCTTGGTCGTGACAGATTAGCTCACCAAATGGGCCGAGGCAGAGGCCTTCACACGAATAAGAGACATCGAGGTATGCAATTTTTTGTGGAAATTTATTATTTGCAGGTTCGGAGCCCCTAAAGAAATAGTCATCGACAACGGCTCCCAATTCATAAGTTCAAAATTCCAAGACTTCTGTCGCCATTGGAACGTCAAGCTCTCTTTCTCCACACCAAGGCATCCAGCCTCGAATGGTCAAGCCGAAGCAACCAACAAAACGGTCCTGAACACCTTGAAGAAAAGGCTCCCGAACACAAAGGACAATGGGTCGAACAGCTCCCAAGGGTCCTCTGGTCTTATCGGACCACCACCCGGACCGCTACGGGAGAAACCCCTTACGCTCTCACCTATGGCTCGGAAGCAGTCATCCCAGCAGAAGCAGAAATAGGGTTGGCAAGAACTGAATGGTCGGATAAAACCAATGACTTCGAGCTCGAAGCTAACCTCGACACCATTGATGAACTTTGAGATAAAGCCGTGATGAAAATATACGCCTACCAACAAAGAATAAAAAGGCACTTTGATAGAAACATGAGGCTGCGAACATTCAAAACAGGAGATTGGGTGCTAAGGAAAGTATTCCAGAACACAAAGGAAAGCGGAACTGGAAAACTAGCCCCAAACTAGGAAGGCCCCTATGGGATCGAGAAAGTTATAGGGAACGGAGCTTGCAAACTCCGATCGAGAGAAGGGCGTTCGATAGCCAATAGCTGGAACACCATCCACTTAAAACAGTGTTTATTTCTGAACTCTTCAACTTTTTATTCCTTTTTTAGTTTTTTAAGTACTTTATTATTTGTTTACTGACTTGGGCGTCGGAGTGACTAAAAGAAACCCGAAGCCCAGGAGTTTCGACCCCAGCTTTCCAGCAAGATCGAGAGAAGAAATCAACCTCGAAGCCAAAAAAGAGTACCGTATTTCTCCTTTCTTGCTTATTCCTCTTTTAGTTTTTTAAGTACTTTATTATTTGTTTACTGACTTGGGCGTCGGAGTGACTAAAAGAAACCCGAAGCCCAGGAGTTTCGACCCCCGCTTTCCAGCAAGATCGAGAGAAGAAATCAACCTCGAAGCCAAAAAAGAGTACCGTATTTCTCATTTCTTGCTTATTCTTTTTTTTAGTTTTTTTAAGTACTTTATTATTTGTTTATTGACTTAAGTGTCGGAGTGACTAACAGAACCCGAAGTCCAGGGGCCCTTACTCCCACCTTCCAACAGAGTCGGGAGAAGAAACCCAGTAGATCTAACTCCATTTTGCTATGAGTTCGGAAAAACACTCGAGCCTCACGTTTGTTCATTTTTCTTTAACTAGCCTCAGAAGGAGTCCTCGGAAGACGGACAAAATTACTTATAATCCTACCATTTATCACTATGAACGCAACAATAAAAGCTTCAATCATGAAAACAATGGATATAGACAAACCATTCATATTAAATCCTCACAAAAAATGTAATGTCAGTTGTTGTTTAAAACTTGTCCACATGAATTATAAAGAAAAAGAAAAAAAATTCACGGTTGATCTTCCATACTCTTCTCGACCTCCAAAGCAGCCATTTTCGCAGTATCCTTTCTAGCTTTGGCCCCCTTCTCCTCTTCGGCCCTATCCGTAGAGCTCCTGACTGCCTCTGTCTCCGCCTCGTCGTCAGCATCAAGGAAGGAGAGGTCAAGCTCAGGCATCCTCTCCTTGATTGCCTCGACTACTGCAGAGCCACCATCCTAGTAGAAAAGCTCTTTGTAGGGCTCGAACTCTGCAGAATCGACCAATGAGGCGAAGTCCAAACTCGCATGGCGGGCCTCGAGCTCTTTGATCCTCGCCTCAGCAGCAGCCAGCCTCGACTCCAGAGAGGCCTTCGACATCTCCAGTCGGGCTTGGTGATCCAGAGCCCGGTCAAGTTGCACCTGAGTCCCGATGGCCAAAGCGCGAGCCGAATCTCTCTCAACGAGCAGGGCCGACTTCTCCGTAGCCATGTCACGCCTTTCCTCAGCGATCCTCTCCTGTTCCTCGGAGAACTCCATAAACCTCTTCTCGAGGCCCTCAGCGTGCCCCGAGACCTGACTCCCGAGCTGGTATTGACAGAAAAGGGCCTGTAACGTAACGAACCAATCTATATTAAGCACTCATTTAAACACGAGTATAAACACATAAAGAAAATATGAATAAGGGAAGATAAGCAAACCTTCGACAGCATTTGGAAGGCGAGTTGAGTTTGCTCTTCTAGGCCATCTCTCTCGAACTCCAAAGGAGAGCAGCCATCAGCAATGGCAGATTGGACGTCGAGAAGAAAAGGCCTTAGAGGCACCTTAAGGCTGCTCGACCCCTTTGAAGCTTTCTTAGGAGCTAAGGCATCGACATCAATCACGGGTTGAGGTAGAAGAAAAGGAGTGGAAGCCTCGGGGCCAGCATGATCCTTCTGCTTCTTCAAAGGGGGAGAGGTTGAAGGCGTGGCCCCAACAAGTCTTTTGACGCCGGACGACGAGGGGCTCAACACCTTAGTTGCAGCCAAGGCCTTCACCTTGTCATCAGAGGGACGAATCTTCAACTTTCCCATGTCAAATAGGGTTCGCCCTTGACGAATAGCTTCGAACCAGCAGTCTTCTTCAGAAAGGGAGAAGACGGTCTCGACTCACTCAGCCTCAGTGCCGACTGCATCTATTCGCTTGTGGAAGCCTGCAGGAAGACACAAAGCATGACGTCAAAGAATGGTTATGATTTAAATAAAAATAAAAAAAGAATAGAGACAGGCTTCGAAGACCCACAAGCTTCGGCGAACAATGCTGGCAAGATCCTATCGATCGAAGTTTCAGCTGGGACGAAGACGAACCTCGGCTTCTAATCCCCCGATGAAGAAGGAAGAGTGTTTATTAGAGGGGCTCGCTCCCCGACCTACTTGGTAAAGTAATAAAACCCCTTCTGACCGGGGCTGACCACTATTCTATATGTGGAATGCCACTCCCCGACACTGGGTTTGGGAAACCCTAGATTTTCTCAGAGGTAGTACATGCCCAACATATGATACCATCATATTGGTGATATTTGGGCAGGAGCAATTCCATAAAAATGTGAAATCTTAGTGAAAAAAGGATGAAGAGGAAGCCCTACACCCTTGTCGATAACTAAAGTATAAAAAGCAGTAAAACCAGGAGGAGGTCTGCTGGCTCTATCAGAAGGCCTAGGGACATGGATCTCTACCCCCGACCCTGAGTATTTTGGAGAAGTTACTTTTCTAACTAAGTCATCTCCTACTTGTGGAGCGACCTCGGCGGCATTGAAATCTTCATTCGAAGAGGGAGAGCCCGCAGCCTCAGGTTTCCACTTCTTCGATTTATCGATGTGTTTTTTGGTGGCCACCTTTAAAGCTTTAAGGTGACTCACCATCGACCCTCCTCCGACACGAGGAATAATGGCAGACCTCTCCTCAGATGGCTTGGTCGGAGGGATAACAATTTCTGTAGATTCAGAGACAGAGCCGGAGGATTGCTCCGACTAGACTATCCTAGCACCGCCACCCCGACTCCAGGTCCTTTCATCGGAATCATCGCTACCCGATATGCTCATGGTAAGAAAACCCTAGTACGAATGTGAATCTGTAGGCGATTACAGAAAGAAGATCCTACTCAGAAATCAGGAATCTATGCCCAAAAACTCCGATAGCCTACCCCCTGTTCAAACCCTATATTTGTTCAAACTCGTCGGTAATAAAATCTATCAACTAACAACCAAAAATTCCACTAAAACCACACCAGGTTTATACACGCAAAATCCACAAGAAAACCAAGCCTAAAATCTCCTACCGCCTCAACTATTAAAATAAAACCTCAAAACATCAACCTAATAATCCTCAAGAAAACTGGAAAGGGAATTGAGGGTAACCTGGAAAATCGAAACTCTATTAAGCACGGGAGAAACTTGGATTCTGGGAAGAATGGTGGCGCGCGAGGATTCAGAGAGGATTTCGAGCAAAATCTTCAGTGGAGATTTGTAACTATGCGTGCTTTGAATGAAAGTAAGGAGGGAAGTGTTAGACGAATTTGATTTTAAACCTGTAAAGAATCGAAATTAAATCTAAGCCGCATATCTCGCAAATCGGACAGCTAAAGTTATAGAGAAGATGGAAAGTCGGTGAGAGGGGTTAAAAAGGCTACTTTACCCTCAGACCCGCCTTCTAGTCTAAAAACCCTCGAGGTCAGCTTTCACGACCTTTTTAGCTCCCCAGGACCTTCATTCAGGTCTGGAGCCTTACGAGGTCAGCTTTCACGACCTTTTTAGCTCCTCAGGACCTTCATTCAGGTCTGGAGCCTCACGATACCAGCTTTCACAACCTTTTTAGCTCCCCAGGACCTTCATTCAGGTCTGGAGCCTTACGAGGTATGCTCTCACGACCTCCTCAATTTCCAGGACCTTCCTTCAAATATGAAGCTTTCAGGGGATTAATCTCATGGTTACTTGTTAAACGACAATGACTCGTCCTCGAAATTGGGGCTTTGTGGTCATTTGAAATAGATTATGATCGTCCCTCTACATTGCGATGACATTCATTACATGATCCTCGAGCCTCAAGTAATAAAGGGCTAATTATAGAGGTCTATTTTCGTTAAAACCCAATAGTAAGGCCCATATCCATCCAAAGGTCTCAAGGCCTAGCAAGATAAGTGCCGAAATCCAGAGTTCGAAGGTCGAAGGAACCAAAGGTGACGAGGGCGAAGATATAAAATAAAGGGCGAGCTTAGGTAGAGTTCGAATGACGAGACCGGGTCAAAGGTGCATTTGAAGATAAGCATGACTTAGTCAAAAACCCTTAAGGGGATAAGAGGTTATCCCCGAAATATCAAGGAATCCCTTAAAAATCGAAAAGGGGTTGTGGCTTCGTCCTATATAAATCGTTAAGAGGTGAAGAATAAAGGGATCAAGCAATATCGAAACTACTAAGTAAACTTCGACTACACAAATAACTCTGATTCTTTACACAACCGATCATTCCTTAATCAATCTCGTTCAACTTTATTCTTTGGCCTTACAAAATCTCATCGGTCACCAGAGCCCGAACCAAGTTTGAAAATAATTGTAGAAATTTACCCTCTATAGGTACTACTATAGGAATTGATATTTTAATTAATTATAGCTGCCAAAAGCTTACAAAATTAATTAACGGGCATTATATCTCAAACATGGGGAATGACTGAATTAAATGAGAAAGTATATTCGTAAATATATATTATATTGATTAGTCAGTATTATTAATTTAGTAGATTAAAAATAATACTTAATTTATTTATTTATATTCATGTTATGGATATTAGAAATTAAATAAATTAATAGGTCAATTTAATATTCTTCTAGATCCCTACTATAGCCCTAATAAGACCTATGGGAACTGTAGAATGGAACAAGTAGAGAGGCCCAAACCCACTAGGGTTTTGGACACATAATTTCGTCCCCCTCCATATTAATTAGAGGGGAGGACACGAAATTGATACTAAAAAATCAGCCCCTCTCTTTGCTCACTTGATTTCCTAGGGTTCCCACACAGTTTAGTAGTCTACAGCCCACCATGCATCTAAATAAGGTTCGGAAATACAGTAGAAGATCAAGAAGTTGATTTGCTTGCTTGGAGGAGTTTGATCATCATCAAAGAGAGAGGAGGGCATCGATTGTGTCTTCTCTAATAATGGGATTAGACCTTTAATCTCGTCTGCAACCCTAGTACGCGATGTAAGTGCTTTATCAGTTCTATCTTTTCCACTATGTTAGAATCGGTTTACTTGCATGGTAATTCGACGCAACTAATAATTAGAATCACACATAAAATATGATTTACATGTTGTAGAATTAATGAGCATCTGGTTAGATCCCGTGAGGGTACACTTCGAAAAAACCCCAACAATTGGTATCAAAGCAAGAATCGTCAGTGTTCTAGAATTAATTCTAAATGTTGTTCAAATTTTTAATTAAATTTGTTGATGAATTTATGTGTCTAAATTTTCAGATTTAATTGGTTAAAATTTTCGAACATGTTAAAATTTGAAGAATTTTTTGATTAAAATTCAAAAATCCAATTTCATGTTTATGTGTAATTTTCGATTTCATGTTATAAGATTTGGAATGATATTTGATGAACATCAAATTTTCAAATTTTAGGTCCATGTATTTCGAAAATTATGATCTTGAAATTTCCTAATTTTTGTAATAATATTTTTCAAATTTCAGGTTTTGATTTGGAATAGATTTTTGATGTTATCAAAATTTTCATCTCTAAACATAAAGGGGATCGAAAATAATAAGGATTTTAATTGGAGAATATAATTTTTGATGTATATCAAAAGTTACAAAATTTAAATACTAGTAGGTCTCAAAATAGAATTTTAAATTTGAAAAGTGTTTGAAGTGGATCAAAATTTTTAATTTTTAATTCTAGAAAATTTCAAAACCTATGGTATAATTAAATTGGATTAGATATTTTTATTATTATCAAAATTTCTAAGTTTAATTAATTAGGGTGTATCGATTTTAAAATTTAAATTTGGTGGAAAATTTTAATTAATTTTTAAATTTAATCTTAATGTAATTTTCGATTTTAAGATTTTATTACTGGATAATTTTAATTAATTTTCAGATTTAATCTTAAGGTAATTTCAAAAATATGAGATTTGATTTGATAGAAAATTATTTATAATTTCAAAATTTTATCTTAGTGTTATTTTTGAAATTTTTAATTTAAGATTTAGAATGATATTTGATGAACATCAAATTTCCAGATTTTAGGTCCATGTATTTCGAAAATTATGATCTTAAAATTCCCAAATGTTTGTAATTATATTTTCGAAAATTTGGGTTTTGATTTGGAATATATTTTTGATGTTATCAAAATTTTCATCTCTAAACCTAAAGGGGGATCGAAAATAATAAGGATTTTAATTGGAAAATGTAATTTTTGATGTATATCAAAAGTTACCAAATTTTAATCCTAGTAGGACTAAAAAATCTATACTATATATAAAAGTAGAAAAAATCCAATTGCAATTGATTTTGGAGGGAAAATTGATGGTAATTTTGCAAATATATAGTGAATTGAGGATATTAAATATTGATGGCAATTTTGCAAACATACAATGATTTGAGGTTATTAAATAAATCCGATTTATGGTTAATATTTTAAATAAATCCGATTTATGATTAAATTAAATAGTATATTAATAATATGAATTATTTGAAACGTGTGTATGTATATTACAGAACGTGTGGTCGGTTTTTTATTTAAACCCACAACCATAATCATGTAATTTAAATACATAATCAAAATTAATATTTACATTAAATTACATCAGAAAACGATAATTAAAAAAATCTATACAATACAGAAAATAAATAAAACTGATATGGAGCACTACAAATAAGTTAACCTCCACTTTCCAGCACCCACTACGTGTAAAAAAAAAACTGATTCATATATAAAAAAAACTACATCTTAAGAAGGGACAATTCTCTCATTCACTCTCCATTTTCGTTTTCCTCTGAAAGCAAAAAAGCAGAAAAACAGTGTGAAGCTTTTTACTGTGCTGTTACAAAATTAGACGATAAATGGCTCCAGTCTTTGGAACTGTACAGATGCTAAAATCGGGAAGGAGTACATTCGGCATAGAACTAAGGTTGATACGATGGTATGAAAACTCAAATGCATTTAGTCTGGAATGCATCTTCCATGATCGAGAGGTATGTTTGAGTTTTAAAATTGTCGAGTTTTGTTTTTGCTTTATGATATAAAAACTTATAACATAATTTTTTTTATAGGGTCAACGAATCCATATGAAGATTCCAAAAACAAATATCGAAAAGTTTAAAGATCGCCTTATTGAAGGCAATGTTTATGCTATAATCGATTTTGTTATTGGATTGAATGTGATGAAGTACAAGACAACTGTGAGCCTTTATAAGATTATTGCATTTAAACACACGAGAATCTTTGAGGTTTTTCACGAAGAATTTCCGCAACATTTGTACGAGATCAAGAATTTCAATGATATAGCAAATATGGAGAACATAGGAGATGCAGCGATGTTTGGTAAGACATATCAATACATACGAAAAAAATATTTTTGTAACATGCAGCAAACAATTTTTAACTTATTTTTTGTTCTTGTGCAGATGTAATGGGAACTATAGTGTCACACTATAGACCCCTTACAAGAGAGATAAACGGAAAGCTAACAAAATTGATGGATTTGGTATTGGAAGATATAGAGTAAGCTTTTAAAATAATGCTTTAAATTTTTTAACTTTTCTCTAATTATGTATTTAGTAATTATTTCTTAATTTTTGTAGAGGAAACACAATTACAGCAGCTCTTTGGGAAAACTACGCAGAACAGATGATTGATTTTTTAGAGACCCCCCTGAAGGACCAGTGACTGTTATTATACAGTTTTGCAGACCTAAAATATATAGGGGTAATATTTAATTTTTTATTTTGCTATCAGTGACTGTTATTATAAACTTACTGATTGATTAAATATTACAATAGGTGAAATACGAATTTCATCTTTGTTTAATATTACAAAGATTGTGCTGGATCAGAAAGTTCCAGAGATTGTGGACTTCTGTTTTAGGTAAAAAAATTTATATCAGTTTATAGTAAATGTATAATTTATATTTATAGGCAAATTATTTTTGACCCAACCATGTTTATGTTTGTTATTTATTTCAGGATATAGTAGATATATTAATCGTTCTAAAGCCCAATTATTTTTGACCCAACCATGTTTATTTCTGTTGTTCTTTATTTTTGAGATTGTCGACATTTATATGTTAGGATGCACTACGGTTTCATTTCATCTTCTACAGTTGAGTATGCAAATTAAATTTATTTGTACATAACAATATGCAAATTAAATTATCTGCAAGTATTAAACCTTTAATAATCTAACTAATATAAATTAATAATAAAACCGATAATATGTATAGTAAATAAAGTAAAGAAATAATTTAAACTATAAAACATTTAATTTAGATAATATTAATATTTGGGCCACAATACTAATTAGATTTACCAAACTGTATCTATCGGCCCACATGATAATATTAATATTTGGGCCACAATATCGATTTTTTTTTTACCCGGTCCAAAATGATTTTATTACACATAAATATATTGAAGCATTATTAGGGTTGAGCTCATTTCTAATAGGGTTGGGCTTTGTCTTATTTTTATTTATTTATAATTATTTATTCAATACACATTAATTTATTAACATTAACTTATTATATATTTATTTGGAGGTATATAACTACTGAGAAACTGAGATCAACCAGTATGTCCACTCTCACATCATCATCATCAAGGACACTAAATGACGAAATTAGAGATGGTGATTTTGAATTGAAGAACATATCTCAAATAATGACATATGGAAAGGTATTTAAAATATTTTTTAATCACATTTTGAATAGTTTTATAAAAAATATATTCATATATTTTTTTTCTTTAACTTAGATTGGCAATTTCTGGGTATTTGCGACCATACTCTGTGTAGAGACCATTGGTGACTGGTCCTACTTGGCTTGCAAAAGATGTCAGAAGAATATTAAAGCAAGTGGGAATCAATTTTTCTGTGAAAAATGTCAGTCATTTGACATTGCAGGAAAACTGAGGTAACTTAAATTTATATTAATTTTAATATTTTTAAAAAAAATTCTAATTTTTATAAGTTTTCGATTATAGGTACAAGCTTACCGTGAGGGTGGTAAATGACAGTGGAACTACGACATTCTTAATGTGGGACAAGGAAAGTATAACACTAATCAGAAAAACAGCTACAGAATTAATCGGGGTAAAAAACAATGAAATTCATAAAATGAAAAAATATAAAAGCTGATTATATTTTTTTACAGGGTCGAAGCATTGAAGGAATTCCACCTGGGCTTGAACGGTTAGCTGACAAAAAGGCACTGTTCAATATTACTGTTTAACTCGGGCAGACAAGAAATTACACTGGATCTTACAGTGTAGCAAGGATTTGTACGGACAGAGAAATTATAAAAAACATGTGTGGTGAAATTTTGCCTACTGAGGTAGGAAAAAAACATATAATATTTGATTTTTTTTTTAAATAAATGCTTTTATGACTTTAATGACAAATTAATTTTTAATACAGGAGGAAGAATCTACTTCAATAAATAGATCAGAAATGATTGAAGAGATGGTTAGTTAATTCGAGTTATGTAATATTTTTTTATGTTCATAATATTTAGAAAGTAATAATTATTTTAAATACAGATTGGTTCATCATCTTCCAAAACAGCTATTGAATCAAAAAGTGGTGCTGTAGTCAACAAAACAATTCAGCAATTAATGGAAGATGGGGAGGTAAAATATAGTGTTATTACAGTGTCATTTTCAATTTAAATACAAAATATGATGTTCAACTTATTAACATAATTTTTATGTTATTTAGAGTAGGGAGTTCACAGTATTTGCCACTGTGAAGGACATTGAAGACATTACTGGCATGTCATACCTTGCGTGCAAAGTATGTCGGAGGGAACTAGATCCATATGATGAACAGAAGTTCTTTTGTCAAAAATGTCAAACATTTGACATTTGTGGCAACTGAGGTTATTGATTAAAATATATTTTTAGTGTTTAATATAAAGAAAAATCTTGAAATATTTAAATATTTTTTTTTGTAAACATATAGATACAAATTGATTGTTGAAGTCACTGATTGTACTGCGACAACCACATTTAGAATGTGGGATATGCAATGCATGGAATTACTTGGACAAAAATTTGCAGAGGTATGTCACACATATTGTAAAAAATATAAAAATATTTTTAGAGATTATAATTTTATTTTTTTTATAGGATGAGGTACTTGATGAACTTTCAGCTGAAGTTGAAGGCATATCGAACAAAATAGGTCTCTTTAATATAATTGTCCTGCCTGAGCAAGTCAACAATTATAAGGGACCTTTTGATGTCGTTAAGGTTGCATGTGAGGACACAATACAAAGGGAAGCGTCAGAAAAGCAGGTGGATTTTTTAGTTCTAAAAAAATACTTGTGTAATATTAAATAATTACTTACAATTGTATGCATTTTGTAGGGAAAGTCATTAAAGTCAAAGAAAGGGAAAGAGCAAGTTGATGAAAATGCGGATGAGGTATATTATTTTTCAAATAGGAATAATATTTTATGTTTTTGTTATGTTTATGCAGTATAGTTCAGTTAATTAATTTTTTTTAACAATTTTAGGATAACTACATAAGTGACGCATTACTAACACAAAAAAAGAACAACATTAACACAAGTAATGCAGTGGTTCTTATGGATGATGATGATGTAAAGAGAAAACTCATTGATGAGTTTTCATCAACTACTCAAAAGAGGACTAAGAGATTGCTGAAGAAAGAAAAACAGTGAGGACGAAAAAGAATGGACAATCGTTCTTATTAAGACAATTTAATTAATTTTGGGTTTTAAATTTTGAGACACTTTCTGTTGTTTTATTTTATTTATTTTCAGACATTTTGGGATGTTTTACGTAATTTATATATGTTTCAATTTATGTTCAACCATTTTATTTTGAGATAGTTTAATTAATGTTACATAAATCATAAAATACAGACAATTTGAATAGAGTCAACCATAGGATCAGAATATTAATTAAAAATTAAAATTAACAACATAATCAACTGCATCAAAAATATAAATTCGGAACATAAATAAATAATTCTGCAATAAATAATTCTGCAAGAATATAATGAAATACAATTAAACATTAACTAAAGAAATGCGAAAGATCTAAATCACAGATTATTAACCTTTCAAAAACCCTTTGGGAGTAAGTGGATTGCCCAGTTCACAATCACCCGTTTGAACAGGGGCGCAGGGGGTCACACAAAGTCCAAGGCTCAATCAGGTTAAATACTGTGACTCAGACCAAAACCTCTCATCAAGAGGTTTCGCATAGACCGTTCTCAAAGAGGAGGGTCACAGATCACACATATTTCTGACACACGAAAGGACATAGCAAAGCATACAATCATTCGAGCAGACATATAAAAATATTAAATCATGTATATATCACATTATTACTTATAAAATTGAAGCATACATATAAATTATGAAACATTAAAGCATATAAAAAATTTACAGGAACATTAAATTAAATTAAACAACATTAACACATTTTTAATAATAGGAACTTTAAATTGAATTAAAAAAATACAGGAAAAGAAAATTAAATTAAATAACATTAACATATTTTTTTCATCACATGAACAGATGCATTCAATCAAATTAAATAACCTTAAAATTAACATTAAACATGAACAATAACAATCAAGCATCTATAAATTAAATAACAGATCAAACATGCATTCAAACATACATTCAAATATTCATCTAATAATAAATCATTATTATAACAGATTTATGTGATAAATAAATATGTCACTTTAAATAGTAAATTAATATAGTGTATTAGATAAACCAAAAGTAAAAGATAATTAATTATAAATACAAACATATACATATATTAAATAAGTAATATATTATTTTTTTATAAATAGAACAGTTAAAATTATATTAACACCATAAACAATTAAAAATGCAGCAACCTTACCAATTTTAAAAAAATAAATATATTAATATTAACTTAACAATGCAAAAATATTTAAATAATTTAATATAATCGGCAGTTAAAAAAATTAATTAAAGTAGGGAAATAAATTATTAATAAATAAACAATATATGTAAAAATGGGAAAATTTTTAAAACTGCCACTTCTATCATAATTAAAAAATACAGTTAATTTAAAAGATACAACTAACTTAAGCATACAAAATTAATAGCAATAATAAATAGGTGAAAATATAAAAAACTCCATTTTAGTGGACAGTTTAATTTAAAATGAAATTGGAATAAAATTTATAAAAATATGCGAAAATAGAAAAAAAATCCATCTTAATGGACAGTTTATGAATATGTATAAAAACAGTTAATAAAATGAAATTCGAATAAAAATTTTGAAAAAATGTTAGTGGGTAATGTTTGAAAATATAAAACTGCCATTCAAATTAAAAAATACTTAAACATTGAACTTCCAGATTACCACATTTGAAACAAAAATGAAAATGGCAAACAAAGACAAGTATCAACCATTCTTAGATGAAACACATGAAGAAAAAAGAAGAAAAATCATGTCACAATCGTGTCCAGGTATCTAATTTTTGCGTAAATATGTTTTAACTCAAAAAAGCTGATGATTTTTTCAAAACTTTTCATGAGGAAACAGAAATTTCAACACACATTCATATTTTTGTGAAAGACAGATGTAATAATCTGTACCTTAAGTGTTGCAAATATTTGTTTAAATCTGGGCCGATGTTTCTGTTAAAGAGCTGCAAAATAATTTAAAAATATATCAGAGACAATTCTGAATAGACATTCATATATTTTTATATAGTTAATATTGAACAGATGTATACTCATCTTCTTTTCGCCCTCATTGACCAATTTTGAGAACTCATATGACATTAAGCATGATTCAGTAGTCGCATACCTCCTGCAAGTTAACATAAAAAATATGAACATTAAACACCATCATAGCAGTTCAGAAAAATCTTTAAAAATAATACATAAATATGACTTTAACGTTTAGGATCTGATTATATAAATATGACATCTCCTACAAGATGTGTGTGTGTATGTGTGAGTAAAACTCAACTTTTTAGTCGGAAAGCTTGGCTCAATCTCTGATATGAGGGCTCTCAGTATAGATCTACTTAGATCTAGATCAGATGTACATAGATCCATATTTGATCTATGAAAATCCAACATAGGGCTACATCATATGTGTAGTAGTAGTAGAAGAATAGAATCTGAAATAGATCTGGAATTATTCAGTGCACCTGCGATTTAAGAGAAAAAAATTGTGTAAGTCGACTGGGCTTCAAAATTGTCATATAGAGAAAGAGACAGAGATACAGAAAAAGGGACATGGAGATACAGAGATACAGAAAAAAGGGACATGGACATGGAGATACAGAGATACAGAAAAAGGGAGATATATAGATACAGCGACATGGAGATACAAAGATACAGAAAAAGGGAGATATATTGATACTTATCTTTCAGAGAAGCTACCGAGATCATCCGTGACTGGGCTCTTCTCATCCTTCAAATCTTCAAGGGTACAAAGAATAGCAAGGAAACATAAAAATTATCAAAACACCGAAAGTAAAAAATATCAGAAACAAAAAAGGGAAAAAAGCAAAAAAAGAAAAAAAGGTACAGAGTATGAACCTTAGTTTGCTGCAATGTTGATGCACGAACCGTTGACTGTCGGCGGAGGCTCAAGTGTGAAATATTAATTGCTGCCGGAAAAAAATTCGCTACAGAGAGTAAGAGTGAAGGCGGCGGAGGACTCTAGATGCAAAAGGAGGCGGAGAAATAGGTTTTCACCTCAGATGAGCTGAACCCTAATCTGACAGAGAGTGAAGGCCGTGGTACATAGACTGTTGCTCGGTATTTTTTTTCAGAGAAAATGAAGGATCAGAGAGGGAGAGGGAGAGGGAGAGTGAGAGTGAAGGTGGCGGAATCGTGTAGATGCAGAAGAGAGAGGAGGCGGAGAAATAGGTTTTCACCTCAAATGAGCTCAACCCTAATATGAGAGAGAGTGAAGGCCGTGGTAGATAGAGTGTTGATCGGTAATTTTTTTTTCAGAGAAAATGAAAGATCGGAGAGGGAGGGTGAGAGTGAAGGCGGCGGAATCGTCGAGAAGCAGAAGAGAGGAGGCGGAGAAATAGGGTTGAGCTGAAATGAGCTCAACCCTAATAGATCAGCAATATATATATTTGTAATAATTTAGGTTTGGGCTGGGTAAAAAAAACGGATATTGTGGCACAAATATTAATATTATCATGTGGGCCGATGATACTGTTTGGTAAATCTAATTAGTATTGTGGCCCAAATATTAATATTATCTAAATTAAATGATTTATAGTTTAAATTATTTATTTAGTTTATTTACTATACATAATTTCGGTTGTATTATTAATTTATATTAGTTAGATAATTAAAGATTTAATAGTTGCAGATAATTTAAATATTATGGTAAGTATTAACTAATTAGTTAAATCAAATTTTATTGTAAATAATTATATAGCAATAGATAATAATGTTTACCTAATTATTAAATATTTAATTTTAATAATTTAAATTTAGGAGTTTGGTTAAATTGTTTATGCCCATAAGTTTATTAATATGTATTTATTAAATTACATAAATGTATTATTATTTCGTTATAAACATTTAATTTTATTTTTTATAAATACAATTACATTAATAATTGATTGTTTTATTTTACGTAAAATATAAAATTAAAGAATTTAAAATTGTAAAAATATGCTGTTAATGTATAATTTAAAAATATTAAGATAGATTTGTATAAATTATTACCTTAAATTAAATGTTACAATATTTACGTTTATATTTGATTTTTTTTTAAATCTTTAGTTTATATAGTATTGTATTAATTTAATTATATTATATTTTTTTACTGCAGGTTATTCATTAACAGAGGAACTACTACAGGATACAAGATTAATTGACATACATGTTGAATAGATTTCTAATACAAGTATTATTTTTTTATTTTTACAATTTTAAATAATAGATTATAATATTATAAATAAGAGTTATATTTTATAAAATTTTAAAATAATTAATATTTATGAAAAGATTATTGTATTATGTAACTATTTTCTCAAAGAATTTGATTTTAGTGATTCTTTAAATAAAATTGGTCAGTTTCTAATTCAATTCTGTATATTATTTGTTTATGTAATTATTATTGCTATTTTTTCATATTATTTGATATACTAAAAAGCATTCTTTAATTATTGAAATACAGGTGATCTCACAAGTAACGTTGAACAAATTGATGATTTAATAATTAATGAATTAATGGAGGATGACCAATTAATTGATATACATGTTACACAATGCCTTGATACAAGTATGAAATGCATTATATGTTAATAAAAAATTGAATTTCAAATTTAAATTATAATTAAATGAATCTCATGTTAATTATTATTTCCCTTATTAGGTAAACAGTATGATCATAATTGGCATCATTATTGTATTGGTAAGTTACTTATTATGTCCAAATTTAAATGATGATTTTGTATATAATATTATTTTTAAATCATACGTATTGATGCAAAAATTATTTAGTTATTTAACCAATTCTGCAAGAAATTTATTTTAGTCATTCTCTAAATTGAATTGGTAAGTTTGCAATTCAATACTTTATATTTTTTTTTTAAATAAATATTATTACTATTTTTTCGCATATTAGTTTAGATACTTAAAATATTTATTTAATTATTCAAATACAGGTGAAGGAACAAGTAATTTTGAACAAATTGTCGATTTAATGAATAATGAATCAATGGAGGATGACCAATTAATTGATATACATGTTACACAAATGTCTGATACAGGTACTTAATGCAATATGTGTTGATTAACAATCAAATATGAAATTTGAATAATAAATATATAAATCTGATGATAATAATTTTTTTCCCTTATTAGGTGAACAATATGATCGTAATTGGCATCAATTTTGTACTGGTAAGTTAATGATTATGTCCAAATTAATTTCATTTTTTAATTTTATTATTTTTTAAAAAGAACAATTTTTATTTTGAAAATATTTATATAAAAAAAAATTTATGGGCATCGCACTTATATTTGTAAATTAAGTGTATTCCATATTGATAAGTTTGCAACTAAATATTTTATATTTTTAAAAATAAAATTTTTTAGCGTGTTGTATATTGTTAGTTTACATACATTAAACCATTCTTAAATTAATGATCTACTGGTGAATCAACAACTAAACATAAACAGATTGTTGATTTAACAATTAATGAATCACTGGAGGAGGATCAACTAATTGATATAAACCTTACACAAATGTCTGATATAGGTACTAAATCCAGTGTATCTTAATTATTTAATTATATATCAAATTTTAATATTAATTACATAAATCGGATGTTAATAATTTTTTTTATCCATTAGGTGAACAGTATGATCATAATGAACAACAATATTGTACTGGTAAGTTAATAATTATGTGCAGTTATAATTAGGTATTTTTATTTAATATGTATTTTAACTTTTATTTTATTATTTCTATAATATTTACATCAATGGGAAAAAATAATTTTAAATCACAATCCTATTGGTAAATTTATTTTTTTTTAATTTAAGTTATCTAAATTATTTTTTATTAATACTATATGAATTTATAACTATTATCAATATAAATATGAATGATATGAAATTTTTATTTAACATTTATTATTCATAACGATTTCAGATTACTAAGATCTTGGTGATCCGATTTTTATTTGTGAATTTTGTGGAGCATGTTTTTGGTATGATGAAAGGTTGGGAAAAAATTCAAAATCACGCACTACAAAATACTCATCATGCTGTATTCGAGGAAAAATCAAATTGCCACCAGTTAAAAGGCCTCCTAAGGTTTTGGAAAGTTTGCTCTATGAAAATGATCATAAGAGTAAACATTTTCTTGATAATATTCGTTCATACAATAGTATGTTTTCTTTTACATCAATGGGAGGCAAGATAGATTTCAGTTTAAATGTTGGTAATTCTTCACCGATATTCCGACTGCATGGTCAAAATTATCATATGATTGAAAGTCTACTACCACCTGAAGGTTCTACACCAAAGTTTGCTCAGTTATATATCTATGATACTGAAAATGAAGTTGCAAATAAGATGCTATCTGCGAGGTATTTTATATTTAGCATTATATTTTTTAAATTGTAACTTTAAATATTATGTACGTTCATTTTAATTTGATTTAATATTTTATGTTTATGTAGGAACAAAAAATGCATAAACACACTTCATGCGAAGATTGTTTCTGAACTTAAAAGCATGCTAGATGATCATAATGTCCTTGTGAAGTCATTTAGGATGGCAAAGCACACTATTGTTGATCTTGGCCAATCTGATGTTAACTTGAAACTTATTGGTAGACGTGGAGGTGATGCTAGAACATATAATCTTCCAACTGTGTCTGAAGTGGCTGCGTTAGTTGTTGGAGATTTTGATCAGTCTTTCGGAGATAGAGACATAATATTGGAAACTCAAACTGGAGAGTTAAAACGCATTAATGAGTTAAATACAGCCTATTTGGGTTTACAGTATCCTCTTCTGTTTCCATATGGTGAAGATGGTTATAGAGAAGATATACCACTTTCAGACTTGAATTCTTCATCAAGTTATGCTCGAAATATGGTCAGCATGAGAGAATATTTTTCCTATCGGTTGCATGAAAGAGATTGTGATGCAAAAACCATTCTAAGCTCAAGGAGATTATTTCAAAAATTTATTGTTGATGCCTACACAATGATTGAATCTGCAAGACTTTTATACATACGTACACATTACAATCATTGAGATGTCTTATGTATAAAGGTTTAGAAGAGGCTCTAACAAGAGGTGAGAGAAATCCCACAACTCAAGGAAGACGAGTTATATTGCCTTCTACATTCACTGGAGGAGCTTGATACATGATTCAAAATTATCAAGATGCTATGGCTATTTGTCAGTGGGCTGGATATCCAAATCTATTCATTACATTTACATGCAATCCAAGATGGCCAGAAATTGTAAGATATGTGCAGGAAAAAAGGATTGAAACCTGAAGATCGTCCCGATATTGTTTGTCGAGTGTTCAAAATGAAACTCGACAATTTGATTTATGATCTCCGTCAAAATAATATATTTGGAAATATTAAAGCAGGTACGTGTTAAATTTTTTTAAAATTATTCTATCAAAATTTTAAATTAATTTAATATATTTTTTTTAATTTCAATTGTAGTGGTATACACTGTTGAATTTCAGAAGAGGGGCCTTCCACATGCACATATCTTGCTTTTCATATCGAAAGAAGATCAAAATCGTGGATCAAAAGTGATTGATCAAATTATATCAGCTGAAATACCTGCTAAAGAACTGGATCCACAATATTATACAACTGTGCAAGATTTCATGATTCATGGTCCATGTGGTGTTGCCAAAAAAAATTCACCATGCATGAGAAACGGTCGTTGCAGTAAATATTTTTCCAGAAGTTTTATTGAGACAACGACCACAGATGAAGATGGATATCCAATATATAGACGTAGAGATAATGGAAGAACAATTTTGAAGAGTAGAATGCTGATGGATAATAGATACGTGGTTCCTCATAATCGAATCCTTCTGATGAAGTATGCTGCCCATATAAATGTGGAATGATGCAACCAGTCAAGATCAATAAAATATCTGTTCAAATATGTGAACAAAGGTCACGATCGTGTCACTGCAGCATTTTATCAGAGTGCTGAAGATGATGAAACTGGGAAGAATATTGATGAGATAAGTATGTATTATGATTGCAGATATATTTCCCCCTGTGAGGATGCATGGAGAATATTTGGATTTCAAATTCAATACAAATACCCTCTAGTTGAGAGATTAAGTTTTCAACTTGAAAATGAACAGACAGTTTTCTTTCAAGATTCTGATTCCATTGATGATGTCCTTAATAGACCAATGGTTCATGAAAGTATGTTTTTAGCTTGGTTTGAAGCAAATAAGAAGTATCCGGAGGCGCGGGAACTTACTTATGTTCAATTTCCAACAAAGTTTGTTTGGAAAAAAGCTACAAAAGAATGGGTACCGAGGAAAAAAAATTTCTCAATTGGAAGAATTTTCTTTATTCCTCCAGGCAATGGGAAAATGTATTATTTAAGATGTTTGCTTAATGTAGTGCGGGGTCCTACGTGTTATGAAGACATAAGAAAAATTAATGGTGTGCAGTATGCTTTATTTAGAGATGCATGTTATGCTTTGGGGTTGTTAGATGATGATAAGGAATTTATTGATGGGATCATTGAAGCAAGCTATTGGTCATCTGCTGAATCTTTGAGAAAGTTATTTGTTACACTGTTAGCATCTGATTCAATGGGACGTCCAGAAGTTGTGTGGAATAATTGTTGGGTATATTTATCTGATGACATATTATATAAGTAATGATCAGTACTACAACACCCAAGTATTTAAAATTTTAATTGTTTAATATTTGTTTAATTTTTCCATAATATTTGAACTTTAATTATTAAATATTCTTATAAATGTACAGAATTGCATTTGACTGATGAACAAATTCAAAGTTATTGTTTGGTGGAAATTGAAAAATTGATGAAGAGTTGTGGATGGACTTTACGAGAATTTGAACGTATGCCATTTCCAAGTTCTGACTTTTTTCAGTCTAAAGAAAACAGATTGATAAATGATGAAATGAGATATGACAGAATAAAATTGGAAAATGATCACAAAGTGTTCGTTAACAAGCTTACAGATGAACAACACAATGTGTATCAAATTATTTTAGATGCATGCTATATCATCAGAATCAGGTGGCATGTTTTTTCTTTATGGATATGGAGGTACTGGAAAGACATTTATATGGAAGACATTATCAGCAGCATTGAGATCAAAAGGAGAAATTGTGTTAAATGTTGCATCAAGTGGTATTGCTTCTATATTATTACCAGGTGGACGGACAACGCATTCAAGATTTAAGATACCATTAAATCCAAATGAGGATTCCACCTGTAACATTATCCAAGGAAGTCTGCTGGCAGAATTAATTGTTAGATGCATGCTCATAATTTGGGATGAAGCACCTATGAAGCACAAGTACTGCTTTGAAGCTTTGGATAGAACACTTCGAGGTATAATGCGTGTTTCTGATTCATCAAGTGCACATAGAGTTTTTGGAGGAAAAACAATCATTTTTGGAGGAGATTTTCGACAGATCTTACCAGTTATCCCAAAAGAAAGCAGACAGGATATTGTTAATACCACAATAAATTCTTCTTATCTGTGGAAAGATTGTTGTGTCTTGAGATTAACAAAAAATTTAAGACTGTCGAATTTAGGTCATAATGATGTAACTGATGAGGTTGAACAATTTGCAAATTGGATTGCTGGTATTGGAGACGGTACAATCGGTGGCCCAAATTATGGACATGTGAATATTGACATCCCTGATGATATCTTATTGAAATGGTCAGGAGATCCAATTTCAGCAATTATTCATAGTACTTTTTCATCATATGGTACTAATATTGCAGATACAACTTATCTACAAGAACGAGCAATTCTTGCTCCAACTTTAAACGCGGTTGAATCTGTAAATCAATACATGCTTTCTTTGAACAAAGGTGATGGCAGATTGTATTTAAGTTTTGACTCGACATGCAACTCAGATAACAATAGGGGTTTGCTGTAAGAAGTTCATACTCCAAAATTCTTAAACAGTATCAAATGCTCAGGGGTTCCGAATCATGAATTAATTTTGAAAGTAGGTACTCCTGTTATGTTGTTGAGAAACATAGATCATGCAAATGGTTTATGTAATAGGACTCGATTGATGATCACAAGACTTGACAAACATGTTGTCGAAGCACGATTTCTCAGTGGCCAAAATGCACAGCAAATGGTACTAATTCCAAGAATGTCTCTTACGCCTGCTGATCCAAGATTGCCATTTAAGTTTCAGAGAAAACAATTTCCTCTCATGCCCTCATATGCAATGACAATAAACAAGAGCCAAGGACAATCACTCTCTCACGTTGGTTTATTGTTGCAGAAACCGGTTTTCACTCATGGACAATTGTATGTTGTTGTTTCAAGGGTTACAAGTCGTGGTGGATTGAAGATCTTACTTGATGATAATATTACGAATAGCACTACAAATGTTGTGTATAGAGAAGTATTTCAGAAGTTGTAAACTTAAGACTTTTTTTTAATATTTACTTAGATTTTTTATAATTTAAACTTACAAAGTGTATATAATTTAATAATGAAATGATGTCAGTAAAAAATGTTAACAACTATATAAGTACTTATCATATATATATATATATATATATATGTCATATAAAAATGTTTTAAGAATTATGTGGATAAAATTAATAATTATGATTACATTTTATAAATTTTAAAATAATTTAAATATTAATCTATCTAAAATTACATAAAAATATAATACAAAATTAAATTTAACTATTTTTTTTCGTTCAATGCATCGGTGAGATTCACTGTTACCGTGCAACACACAGCTCACATACCGGTTTACTTCCACCGTGTAACGCACGGGCTGCGTACTAGTTGAATTTTAAATTTGGAAAGTGTTTGAAGTGAATCAAAATTTCCAATTTTTAATTCTAGAAATTTTCGAGACCTATGGAATAATAAAATTGGATTATATTTTTTTATTATTATCAAAATTTCCAATTTTAATTAATTAGGGTGTGTGATTTTAAAATTTAAATTTGGTGGTAAATTTTAATTAATTTCCTAATTTAATCTTAATGTAATTTTTGATTTTAAGATTTTGTTTGATGGATAGTTTTAATTAATTTCTAGATTTAATCTTAAGGTAATTTAAAAAATATGAGATTTAATTTGGTAGAAAATTATTTATAATTTCCTAATTTATCTTAGTGTTATTTTCAAAAATTTTAATTCAATTATAAGATAATTTTGAAAATTGTAACATGTATGGATATCATGTGATATTTTATGCTTAACATTTAATTTTGGTAGTTGTATCTGTAGATGGTTTTATTTGCATGTGGTACCAACTATCATGACATCTAATTATTTGTTATGTGAAGATTTAATTTTGTGTTGAATGTATGGTTGGTCGTATGTCAATTTGGCTACGTGATTTTTTATCCATGATAAAATTCATGGATTAGGTCTAAGTAATTTATTTTATTATGTTGTTTTAATGTAATAGGAAAAATAAATTGTTAGATTTAGTGATGATTTTTGAAAATCATCAAGTTTGAGTTGTATTTTATTTTCCTTTGTTATTCTAGATATATTTTGAATTTTTTTTGGAATAGGTATTCAATATAGAATAAGGAAAGAAAATTGACTCAAAGATGGACAATGAAGCAGTCCCAAAAAGGAAGGACGACATCCCGAACACGTCCCAAAACCCTAGCGGAGCTAGGGTTCGGCGAGATGCATGGTGGAGGCATGGATGATGTTCAGATTTCCGGTGTTGATTTTCCAAGTTTATCTCATGAAGCAACATGAGAAATATGGCATGATAGTTAGGTTTATTATTATGCTTATTATGTTGTTTTGCATGTAATGGTTGTTTATCATTTTATGTGATGAATTTACATGCTTAAATGGGATAAGAATGAAACCTCAAGTATAATTAACTAAGTGGGAGAGATACATACCAAAGTATGTGAAAATCTCAAACAGTCTCCATTAGTCTGATCTAATTGAGAAGTGATGGGCATACACATTGACATTAGAGTCTTCCTCCCTTCGGATGTGATATATCACTAGAATCTCTAGAAATTAAACCTCTTAATAGATAACTGTGGGACACTATTAGAATAAATTGACTCCACTAAATGGAGCAGTGAATTCGAACCAGTGCCCTTAGGGTGAAGATGATGGTGTTCACACTTAGATGTAATTTATTAATAAACATCCACCCAACCTAACATGGCTTATTAATTAGAAGATTAGATGATTGGAACGATTTCTGACTATTAATTTACTTCTCATAAGGAAACTTGACCGGAAGTAGGTTAAACCTATTTGAGAATGAATTTTATAAACGTCCATCTAACGTGGCTTATAAGAAACATTTTTAAAAAGTCGGTGGATATGCATATAATTCTTTTGAGGTTTTTTGATTATATGTTTTTTTATCCTAAAGGTTGTGACTGTACTTCATGTTTTTTTTTCAACTATTCCATATCGTCATGACACTTTCCAACTTATCCTCAATTCTCAAAGATAACAACTCATCGGTGAAAACTATAATGATTAAGTTCGAAACCTTAATCTTGTCCTAATTGCTGAGGGATACAAATTTGTACTTGAAGAGGAATCTCCTAAGAAGCCGGATGAGAAATCTAGTAAAGTAGAGAGAGCAGCATATGCTAAGTGGGTTAAGGCTGATGAGATGGCGCGCTGTTACATTTTGGCTTCTATGTTAAATGTGTTGCAACACCAACATTAGTCTATGAAAACTGCTTATGACATAACGCTCAAATCTCAAGGAACTCTTTGAATACCAGAATCACTCGGCTAGATACTTAGCGATGAAAAATCTGATGTTCACAAGAATGTCTGATTCCACACCGGTAAGGGATCACGTTCTCCAGATGATGAGCTAATTGTCGGAGATCAAAACCCTGGGTAGAGGGCTGAATGCTGAGTCCCAAATCGACATTGTGCTTCATAGTCTGTCATAAACGTTCGAGTAATTCAGGCTGAACTTCAACATGATAAAGAAAGATGTCACTTTATCAGAACTGCTCATGGATCTTCAGGCAGCTGAATTGCTTCTCAAAGGCACTGCGGAAGCGCACATAGCTGAAAATAGGGTGCCTTCGTCAGGGATCAAGAAGAAGAGACACACACCTAAAAAGGCTGCAAGTGGGGCCCCTAAAGCTATGAAGGCCAAAGCAAAGATTCCTCAAGAGGACTTCAATTCTAAGAATAAGTGCTTCAAGTATGGTCAGCTAGGACACTAGAAGTCTGTTTGTCCCAACAAGAAGAAGAAGAGTATATCTCACTTTTTCATTGTGGAAACATGTTTAGCAACTTGTTCTGCCCAATCTTGAGTGGTAGATACTGGAGCTACTGATCATATTTGCATGTCTTTGTAGAGGTTCCTAGTATAATGATAGCTGAGTGATGGTGAGATTACCGTCTATATGGGCAATGCTACGAAAGTGACGATTGTTGCAGTATGAGACGTTATTTTACCTTTCAGCAATGATAGTAGTTTAGTTTTGAAAGATTGTTTTTATGTGCTGAATTTTAGGTGAAACTTGATTTCAGTTTCTAAATTGTTTTTAAATGGATATTCTGTTTCTTTTGATAGCAAAGTCGTTATCATGAGTGGTAAATGTTTTATCTATTCTGGAACATTGGATGAACATCTTTACTTACATAATAATATGCATAACACTACACAAGCGCAATTGTTGAATACATTAATCACTAGCCCTAATAAGAGAAAAGAACATTCGCAACTAAATCAAACCTATCTTTAGTATCTGAGGCTTGGCCACATTAACCTTAAGAGGATATAAAGGCTCATAAATGATGGACCACTATCTACATTGGTGTTAGAAATGTTTACTTTGTGTGGATCATGTTTGGAAGATAAATGACCATGTGGCCATTTAAGGCTAAAGGGAATAGATCTAAAGAAGTATTAGATTTGATTCTCTATAACTTATGTGACCCTATATCAGTTCAAGCCCGAGGAGGTTATGAGTATTTCATCACGTTCATTGCTCAAGGTATGTATACATATACCTGTTACATCGCAAGTCCGAATGCTTTGAGAAATTCAAAGATTTTAGGACGGAAGCGGAGAAACGTACAAGTAAAAGTATCAAATCACTGTATTCTAATCATGGTGGTGAGTACCTCTCAGGTGAATTTAGGGACTACTTGGCAAAGAATGGGATAACATCCTAGTTGACTGCGCTTGACACTCTACAACATAATGGCGTAGCAGAGAGAAAGAACATAACGTTATTAGAGATGGTTATATCGATGATGAGCTAATCCGAATTGCCTATTTCATTTTGGGGATATGTTCTAGAAATGGCAGTTTACATTCTTAACATGGTTCCTTCAAAGTTAGTTCCTTGTATACACTTAGAACTTTGGACTGGTCAAAAGCCTGGTCTAGGTCATGTTTGGATTTGGGGTAGCCCAGCACACGTGCTGAACAAAGAAGCTGATAAGTTGGCATTTCGTGTAATACCCCAGATTTTTAGATAAGGTTTAGAGAATTGCTAATATTAATTAATTAATTCAAGAAGGAATTTAATTAAGGTTAGCTATGGTTGGATGTCAGTCACGACTTTAGGAGTCAGTTTTCGTGAGAATCGTCTTTTCAGAAAATATAATCCAAATTTTATTATTGCCATTTATGGTTTCTTTAGAAATGTTTTAACCCAAAGAGTACACCGGTGTTTTCGGATTTTAAATCTGAAGTCATTTGAGTTCCCGGTGAGGGAAAACGTATTTACAAAGGGAATGAATAGTAACTTTTGCGTGCGTTCGTGTTTTGAGAAATTTATGAAATCCTCTTCGTTTATCCGAGTCCCATTCTGTCAGGCCCCTTTTATAGGAAATGACTCAAGGATTCCGTTGGCGTTCACGAATCCTCATTCTGAGGTCAATCGAACGCTCGGGAGCAAAATCTGTCAGTCCGAGTGAATAGTAAAAAGTAATTCCAAAAAGGGAATCTTTGCTCGTCTTTCTTCTGACGACCCCGTCTTCTTCATGAATCAAGTTGGTCCACTAGTGTTTGAGCCAACGAGTCTCCTGGTATTTTTGGATTTCGTGTCTGAGGTCATTTGGACCTCAACATCGAATAAAGCAACTTTTAACCAAACCCGGGATAGCTTTTGCAGTATTCTCGCACAGCAATGGCTTCCAAGGGAAGCCAAAGCTTTCCCTATAAATAGAGGACCACCCCTTTAGCATTCCTTGCTCATTTTCGCATTCACTTCACTTCTAAATCGAGAGGGTGAAAAGCTTTGAAAGCCGAGAAGGTTCTGTCGAAGTAAAAAACGTTCTTCGTGAGTGTTCTTCAAGACGACGAGCAGAGTGGCGTGGAAGGGATGCGGTGAGGGAATGTGCTAGGGGCGCCGTTGAAATCGTAGCAGGCGGCTCTGCCGCCGTTGCGACTCGACGAGACGCCGAGCTAACCACATTCCTTCGATGCACCTAACTCCGTCCATTCTTGTTTGTCGGTCTCAACACCATTCTTTTCCGTCTTTTAAATTCCGTATTTACTTTCCATTCTTTACGTTCTTCGCGTTCTTCATTATTGCTCGTCTAAAAGTTGTATTTCGATATTTGTTGAAGTTCCAAGTTAATAACGTTTATGTTATATTTCTCATTCTACTTCCGTTATTATCATTCTAAAAAGATTAGCCTCATTTATTCCGTTAAATTCCGTTCAAGCCACATTTAACGATTTTATCGTTATTCTAAATATTAAAGGAAGATTATCGTGTTTATGCCGTTATAATGCCGATTTCCTTGTAAATTAAGGCAAGCCGTTTCATGTTACATTAAATTATCGAAGCGTGTTTTTTTAAAATTTTATAAGTGTTCTTCATGTTTTTCGTGTTCGTCGAAGGAATCGACGAACACCGAAGAAACCCAGAAGAATTGAAGTCCGCCCAGAAATTGGACGGAAGAGAGAGAAACCAGGTGCCGCGACCGCGGGGGGTGCGCGGCCGCACAACACCCCCATCGGCCCAGAAGCCCGCGGGCGCATGGGGTGCCGCCGGCGCGCGGTGCCCCCCCCGTGTCATCCGACGCTGATTTTTCCTGGCTATTTCCGTACCCTCTTTTCGAGCTTTCGAGTCGTGTTTTTCCGAATTAATTCCAAGTTTAATTTAAGAAGATTTTCAGGTTATCTTCAAAATATTTCGAGTAAACTTCTTAAGTTGTTTCCCTTTAAAACCCGTGTAACCAAGGTGTGATTCTCTTCGAATAAATTCTTCTTGAAACCTTATAAAGTCAAAAGTCGTGATATCCATGTTAAGTCATAGCTAAGGGAATATTAGTTTGGTAATATTTAACCTCATGTTATTAGAAATCTTCAAAGGAGGCCGCTAAGTCGATGATTCGACTTTTGTAGGAGGGATCGAGCCTCGGAGGAATACTAAGGAAGACCACCAGCTCGTTGCCTCATCTTCAGTTCCGTAATCAAGGTGGGTAAATCTATACTCATCTAAAGTTTGAGCTAATAAGCTCTAGAAGCATGTTAGGGCAAATGAGATATCCAATAAAGTATTTTGCTCAGCCTGATTGATCTCTATACAAGGAAGGAAGAAAGGAAGATATTATGTTTTACTTGAGCTCTCAAGCATGTTTAGAAGTGATAGAACTATTAAAGTATTATTTATCCTTAGCATGAGATGTTTAGAATTAGCTTGGTTTTCGATTCGTACCTATTTACGTTCTTCTCCTGTAAGTTCATGTTTATGCTTGTTAAGCTCGAAGAACTAAGAATTAAGGTTTGCCTTGTAGGGTAGCATTAAACCCTTGTAGGCTGAGATCATGTAGTATTAAAGAATTAGCCTTAGACATTGTTCTAAGCTTGGTATTGCTAGCAAGGGTAAGAAAGAAAGGAACTTAGCTTTTCACTTAAGCAGGATTTGAGCTCGGAACTCTTAAGGGAGTCACTGCTGGGTTTTTCCCTCGCAAACTCGTTCGGATATTTGAGGTAACCCCTCTTCTATCCTATGGCATGCCTAAGGGTGCAGTTGACGTCAGCTTTGAGCCAAGATGGGCCCAAAGGAAAAAAGAAAAGATTTTGCGGATATGGAGAGGGCTTTAGCGTTTTGCTTTCCATAAAGTGCCAGTTGATTGTTGGATATCTTGAAGTTTATTAAAGTGTTTTACTAAAACCCACTGAGTACATTAGTGCTCATGCCCCTCTTTTTCAAATGTTTTATAGGTTGAGATGCTGAGGATGTTGGTGGCTGTGGATGTGGGTTGGCTGCCAAGATTGTTTGCTATTACCTAATATTCTTTTGAAGTCCCACTATGTGATCTGCTACTCTGATACACTTTTTCTAATTCCATTTAAAGTTCTATTATGATTATCAAGACTAGATGAATATTTTCCAAACATGATTATTCGAGCATAAGATGCATATTAAGCTGTATTTTCTACCTCTCGAAGTATGATTTTCTTTCGCCCACAAAAGGGCTTATACGCATTAGTATCTATTATCATTTCATTCTGCTTGAGCATGCTTCCGTTTAAATAAGAGTAAACCCGAGTAGCCTCGTCTAAAAGCATATCCTGACTGTAAAACCGCCCCATTAATCTTCCATTATACCTCATTAACCCTTAATAACACCCTGTCCCCATTCGTTAACCCCTATCTCGGGACCGGGCTGTTACATTTCGTACGGAAGTAAGATTGTTCATTAGGTATCCAAAATGAACGAGAGATGGTTTATTTTATAGTCCTAAGGATCAAAAGGTTATTGTGAGCACTAATGCTCGATTCTTAGAAGAAGACTATATAATAAATCAGAAGCCCGCGAACGAGATCGTTGTTGAGGAGCTTCGAGGGGGACATTCGAACCTTATACCACATGTACAAGAATTGGAACCACCAATTACTGCACAACGTGTCACAGAGGTATAAGAAATGCCTCGTCAACAGTGGGAAGGTTGTACGCTAACCTGATGATTCACTGGTCTGAGAGAATCTTCAAACTTCCCAGAAGGTCTCAATGAATTGGATCCTAGAACCTACGACGAAGCAGTTCAAGATAAAGATGTAGTTTTTTGGAAAACTGCAATGGAATCTGAGATTGGATCTATGCATCACAATCAAGTATGGGAGCTTGTAGAACCACCAAATGGGGTGAAACCCATTGGGTGTAAATGGGTGTACAAAAGAAAGAGAGGACCTAACAGTGTTGGAGTTTTTTCGAATTAAACCACCATATGATATATTTGGTTGCTCAGTAATCCTAGCTCATGTATATCATATTTTATGCATGCTTATGTAATTAATTAATCCAGGTTGAATTAACATGTAGAGCAATTTTTGATTCTAATTAAAGCGGAAATATAGAAACCGAAAATCACTTACAGATTCGAGATGGGTTGAGGACAAGATTAAAGGTTTAATCTTGTTGTTGAGAAGTATGTAATCGGCGCCCCTTAACACTTGTGCAATTCCACTTCTTGATCTTCTGTTGTATTCCCTGACTGTGTTTAGATACAGGGTGGGCTGTAATATACTAAACGGATGTGAATTCTATGGGGATCAAGAGAGCACAAAGAGGGGCTGATTTTATATGTGTAATTTTCGACCACCACATTTCTATTTTATAGAGAGATGGCCGAAAATTCACTCCCCAACCCTAATGGGTTTGGACCTCTCACTCTTGTTCTATCCCCAGTCCACTAAAGTTATATTGGGCTACAATAAGGATCTAAAAGAATATTAAATTAGCGTGCTAGTTTATTTAATTTCCAATATCTAATAAACTTAGGATATAATTAAATAAATCAAGTGTTATTTTTATTCCACTAAAGAAATAATACTGACCTACTAATTTAATACATATTTCCGAATATGATTTCTTCTTTAGTCCATCCATTCCCCATGTTTAAGATACAATGTCCATCAATTAATTATTTAAACTTCTGACAGCTATAATTAATCAACTTCTTGTTTTGAGTGGTACCACACAAGATTTATCATGTACGGAATAAATTCCACCTGCAGGGTTTCACATGAACTTTGTGCTTCCTCAATGGGACATTATCAACCTGGCGCATCAGGATACGGTGACCATATATATTGCACGGCCCATCATATATGTAAATGATACTGCCCAATATATTGAGGTTGTTGATCCTATCTGAGAATCTCACTCATTGATAAATCAAAGCAATAACATAACATATATATGTACACCAATATATGTGGGTTAAGAACCCAAACTCTGTGGATCTTTATTCTCTCACTTAAGGTCAAAATAGAGAATAATATCCTATCGTGATCCTCCCCAATAGACAAACCAACGTACTAGAATAATTAGCTAGTCAAGATAAACTAACTATCAGATTATTCTACAGTGTACAAATGGTGGATTCAGGACCATCTAAACTATGAGCCTTTTAATACATTACAAGGAATCCGATGATATAATCTTTATCGTGTGTATACTGACGCGCGGTCATTTCGCGCTCAAAATGAATTTATAACTCATGTGCCTACAACGAGCATAGCTAGCTCATGAGTACGGATCGATCCCACAGAGAGCTGTTGTGATCTCACCTTCGAGTAACCAATCACAAAAAGGGTTGGTTGTGTTGTTACCTTAATTGAAAATAAATCTGCAAAATAACACTAAAGAAAAATATCAAATAATAAAGGTTCCAGCATTTGAACTAGAATTTAGTTTAAGTGTAAAACTACTCGATCATGGGCACACTGATTTTCATGCATGTTAAGTCACCTAGTTATGGAGACCGGATTCCTCTCTGTGTCTCCTTATTCATCCTTTCATTATAGGTTTAAAAGCGATTCCTCGTCAAGTAAACTCCTAACCTATCACCACCCCCAGTTCCCTAAAGAGATGTAAATGAATAGACAGCAGTGTGCCCTAGATGAATCCAAGTTTATTGTGTTTACCAATTCCTTGTGTGCCCACCAATTCCCTTATTACTATATGAATCAACACACAATCACGATTCGCCAATTTAATTAATAGTGGTGTGCTCTCTATGTCTAACGAGTGGGCATTTCAGACACACACTCATGTGGAACATGCTCAAGAATCGACAGAAACCTATCATGCATTAATATGCCCATTTCGGCCTCACGAGTCCAGTTTCATACTTAAACAATTTCTATTGTTCAAACACCAGAATTCAGAATCTAGCCGAGCATGCTAGATAAAACTAAAATTGCAGAAATGAAAGACATAATTTAAAATAAAAACTTACTGAATTAAACGAGCAAAAATACTCAACTCCAATGTTGAAAACATAAAGAAATCCTACTTCCCAATGGCATAAGGCTTATTAGATTGTTTTGCTGCCTTGGCAGCGTGCAAAAATAAACAAGAACTTAAAGTAAATTGTAGCAGTGTTTTGGCTTCCAAAGCTTGCATTTCCAGAAATTAAAATAAGTTTAAATAGATACATTTTTGAATTTGAATTTCCCCCACAGACGAGGGCCTTCAACTGGCTTCCGGGATTGGCGTGCCCATCGCAACTGACTGGATAAGCATTATCCAGTTCATTGATCAAATCCCTATTTTTTAGGGATTAAGTTTATCTCTTAATTCCCACGCCTCATAGGAGTCCAACTTCACTCAAACTCTCATCGGATTTGCATCTACTCTTTACGCCTCCTTCACTCCAACTGAATTTCGATTTTCTCACATATGCCCATTTCAAGCCTGTGGTCGAGTCTGTACGAACATTTGGGCACGACATCATACAGCCAGCTTCATCCATCTCTGATATGCACATTCTGCCTCTCGAATGTAGGATGAATGCTAAACAAGTTCTCAGTGCCTCTAATTGATTTTTCTGGCTTGGATTATGCTTGAAATGCTAGGCAAAATGCCTCTTTCACCAGACTCGACCTCCTGAAGTGCCCTTGACCCCAAACCTGCTTCTTTTTGATTCAAAACAGACTAAAAATGACATTTATAACGAATAAAATACCCGTAAAAACACGAAATAAATGGACTTATCAATACCCGCACACTATATCATCTACAATGCAAGTATATAGAACTGGCAGATAAATATAACAATAAATAAATGCACACAGTGACTGTAATAAATTATTTAATCTATATCATCAAAAAACGTTGTAGAATGTATACAAAGACAAGTCTTCCAGTATACAAGACTAACAGACAGGAAGGTTGAAATTTTCAAGGCTAGACTGGTGAAGAGTACAATCAGAAAGAGAGTATGGATTATGAGGAAACCTTATCGCTGGTTGCCATGCTTAAGTCAACACGGATTCTCTTATCTACTATCGTTAACGACCCGGCTAGTTTGGTGGCTGTCCCCACAAACCAACATGAGTTTTTCCAACGTACTTTGTTCTCACTCGCACGCTCCCTAAGAAACTTTCCAGGGGGTCACCCATCCCATCATTGCCCCAGGTCAAGTCGCTAAACTTTGCAATTCTTGTGGAACGAACGCTAGAAAAGAAGATGCACCTTGTGGTTTGAGTAGCATCAATCAAATCCTTTAAGCTATCCTCGACTATACAGTCCCATTCTTGTATAGCTTTAGAATCCCTCTCTTTCGGGTGGATTCGGTTCATTAATGTGTCCCTCGCTTGCAAGTCTGACAGGAGCCGCTCTTTGTTTGTACTTATACACCGATGATCACTCCATGATTTGGCCCCGGACGTCACATGCCCACCAGCTTCCGCTTAGTTCGGCTCCGTACCACACCTTACTACGAGAGGTTTGGCTTTAATACCACCTGTAAAGATCCGGCTACCGGACTAATGGTTGTCCCCACAAACCAATACAAGTCTTTCCAGAGTACTTTGTACTCACTCGCACGCTCCTTGAGAAATTTTCCAAGGGGGGTCACTCATCCCACCATTGTCCCAGGTCAGGCATGCTTAACTTTAGAATTCTGGTGGAATGAGCACCAGAAAAGATGATGCATCTTGTGGTATGAGTAGCACCAATCAAATCCTTTAAGCTCTCATCGACTACACAATTTTATTCCTATATATTCTCAGAATTTCTCTCTTTCGGGTGATTCTGTTCATTCATGTGCCCCTTTGCTCGAAAGTCTAACATGAGCTGCTCTTTGTCCATGCCTATGCATGGGCGATCACTCCATGCTTTGGCCCCAAGTGTCACATAACATGTGCGAAGAAGTCTGTTGTATGCGCATTGTGTCTGGAATCCTCCGTTTCTATTGTTTGTTAAGTGCTAAGTTTTAATTATTGAGTTTTATGTTATTGTCCTATTTTGCATTTTATTACCTCATTCCTACTTTAAATCAGAGTCTAGATATTGATAAGGTATCTGTGTTTTAGTTTGGTGATTTATTCGAAATTCAATCCTTATGGATACCATACTCTTGATCACTACATATTGCATTAACATTGTGTACTTGCGGTCACTTATTTGTTAATAAATAGCTTATCAATAATGAATTGGGAAATTCTTGCTTTATCATCATTTTCCATTTCCTTCATCAATTACTCATTGTATTTTTTGTTGTATGAGGTAAGAGACTACAGTATACATAAACTATATAGAAAATTTCTTGAAATTATATCAAATAATGATTTCTCATAAAAAAATGTATCTGTAAATTATTATCGGCACTTCAAAATTCATTCGGGGATGAAATTTTAAGGAATTTAGAAGAACTAGTTGTGAAAACGACATTACTGATCTTGAGGTAATGATGAATTATTCACGGTAGTAAAATGAATGTTAATATCTGTTGGATAACTCGACTGAAACTTCTAAAAAAAATATAGCTAGCATCTTTGAAAACAATGTTGATGAATGAAATTCTAGACGATATAATTATGCGTAAGGAAGCACTTGTAGTGTCCAGAACTCTCCCCACTCTTTTATGGTGTAGTTTGAGAACATAATAATATAAATTTTGAATGCAGTAAGAAAAGTTATAGATGTTCTCCAACTAGATTTAAGTTTTAAGAAAAAACTAATAACATTAGACTCGTATTTTACTGAAATGTCTTAATTATGTTTGTAGTTTTAAATAATTATTAATTTATGATATTAAAATAACCATATATTTTTATAAGTCTTCTAAAAATATATTATCTTATTATTTTACCGATCACTCCATGCTTTGGCCCCAAGTGTCACATAACGTGTGCGAAGAAGTCTGTTGTATGCGCATTGTGTCTGGAATCCTCCGTTTCTATTGTTTGTTAAGTGCTAAGTTTTAATTATTGAGTTTTATGTTATTGTCCTATTTTGCATTTTATTACCTCATTCCTACTTTAAATCAGAGTCTAGATATTGATAAGGTATCTGTGTTTTAGTTTGGTGATTTATTTGAAATTCAATCCTTATGGATACCATACTCTTGATCACTACATATTGCATTAACATTGTGTACTTGCGGTCACTTATTTGTTAATAAATAGCTTATCAATAATGAATTGGGAAATTCTTGCTTTATCATCATTTTCCATTTCCTTCATCAATTACTCATTGTATTTTTTGTTGTATGAGGTAAGAGACTACAGTATACATAAACTATATAGAAAATTTCTTGAAATTATATCAAATAATGATTTCTCATAAAAAAATGTATCTGTAAATTATTATCGGCACTTCAAAATTCATTCGGGGATGAAATTTTAAGGAATTTAGAAGAACTAGTTGTGAAAACGACATTACTGATCTTGAGGTAATGATGAATTATTCACGGTAGTAAAATGAATGTTAATATCTGTTGGATAACTCGACTGAAACTTCTAAAAAAAATATAGCTAGCATCTTTGAAAACAATGTTGATGAATGAAATTCTAGACGATATAATTATGCGTAAGGAAGCACTTGTAGTGTCCAGAACTCTCCCCACTCTTTTATGGTGTAGTTTGAGAACATAATAATATAAATTTTGAATGCAGTAATAAAAGTTATAGATGTTCTCCAACTAGATTTAAGTTTTAAGAAAAAACTAATAACATTAGACTCGTATTTTACTGAAATGTCTTAATTATGTTTGTAGTTTTAAATAATTATTAATTTATGATATTAAAATAACCATATATTTTTATAAGTCTTCTAAAAATATATTATCTTATTATTTTACCGATATCGATGATTTTTTCAAATGATCCAAGTTGGGATCATAGAAATTTATTATCTTAAAGAGTTTATTAATTATCAAGTATTAATTTACAGAGGTTTTACTGTGTGTGTGTGTGTGACACCTTTGTATATTTTATTCATCCATAAATAGAAATATGGTTATTGAAACTTATAATTTGTATTATTACAAAATTGTAACATAACAAATTAATATTTATTTTGAAAATTTCCAAGACCATTTGGATTCAATTAATTCGCCAAAGAAAATTAGAAACGTAGTCTATCTTTTTGAACTAAGATGTATATTTTGTTTCATGATTTTTCAGGAAACCAATTAAATATAAATCATCAAGAAATTTTATGGTCTGCTATATGTTTCAAATTTTTATTAATGAGTCGGGAATTTCATTATAATAATAATAGGTAATTATAAAAAAGAATAATGTATGCGCGATTTACAGGAATGTAATAAAATATTTTAAATTAATATGCACTAATAAATAATATTTTCGAACCACGTTTTATATAAAAGATAACGATCTTAAAAGGATTTACGTCATTACAATATTAATATTTCTTAATTGAATTTTTTTATGCGGTAAAAAAGATTAATTTTTTGTCGATCTCTCTGCACGACAAAGCCGTCGTCAATGCCAACAATCGGTTGGTCAGTGTAAACAAGACACATGCCAATGCGATTACCTCGGTAGCCAAAATTAAGGATGCACAGGCCTCTACACGAGCCTCTGACAAAGCAACTGCTACAGCAACACGAGCCCCGGTTAACCCATGAATTTAGTTGTAGATTGTTTTTGATATATTTTTCTTTTGTTGATGCTAACGGTAGTCAAGAATATGTTGGGTAGCTTACTTGTAGATTGTTTTTTATATAATTTTCTTTTGTTGATGCTAACGGTAGTCAAGAATATGTTGGGTAGCTTACTTGTAGATTGTTTTTTATATAATTTTCTTTTGTTGATGCTTATGGTAGTCAAGAATATGTTGGGTTAACCGGGGCTCGTGCGGCCATGGCTCGTGCTTCTGTAGAGTATCTCTGTCAGATGCTCGTGTAGAGGCCCGTGCATCCTTAATTTTGGCCACCAAGATGATTGCATTGACACGTGTCCTGTTTACACCGATCAACCGGTTGTTGGCATGGACAACGGCTTCGCCGTGAAGGGAGATCGGCAAAAAAAACTAATCTTTTTTACCACATAAAAAAAATTCAATTAAGAAATATTAATATTATAATCACCTAAATCTTTTTAAAATTGGTCGTTACCTTTTATATAAAACGTGGTTCAGAAATATTATTTATTAATGCATGTTAATTTAAAATATTCTGTTGTAAACCTGTAAATCACTCATACATTTTTTTTATCATCACCTATTATTATTATTATTATTATTATTATTATTATTATTATTATTATTATTATTATTATTATTATTATGAACTTCCCGACTAATCAATAAAAATCTGAAACATGTAGCAGATCGAAAAATTTCTTGATGATTTATATTTAATCGGTTCCTAAAAATCATGAAACAAAATATACATTTTAGTTAAAAAAGATGGACTACGTTTCTGATTTTCTTTGGCTAATTAATTCAATCCAAGTGGTCTTGGAATTTTTCAAAAGAAAAAAAATTAATTTGTTATGTACAAATTTGTAATAATACAAATTATAAGTTTCAATAACAATATTTCTATTTATGGAGGAATAAAATATACAAAGGTGTTAACATTATATATATATATATATATATATATATGCATACAGTAAAATCTCTGTAAATTAATATTCGGTAAATTATAAACTCTTTAAGATAATATTTTTCTCTGGTCCCAACTCGAGCCATTGAAAAAATCACCAATATCGGTAAGATAATAAAATAATATATTTTTGGAAGGCCTATAATAGAAGACCTATAATATATGGTCCGTTTAATATCATAAATTGATAATTATTTAAAACTACAAACATAATTATGACATTTCAGTAAAACATGAGTCTAATGTTGTTAGTTTTTTCTTAAAACTTAAATCTAGTTGAAGATCATCGATAACTTTTCTTACTACATTCTAAATTTATATTATTGTGTTCTTGAATTGGACATAAAAGAGTGAGGAGAGTTCTAGACGCTACAAGTGCTTCCTTACGCGTAATTATATCATCTAGAACTCCATTCATCAACATTGTTTTCAAAGATGCTAGCCACATTTTTTTAGAAGTTTCAGCCGAGTAATTCAATAGCTATTAACATTCATTTTACTACCGTAGATCATTTATAATGACCACAAGTTCATTGATGTCGTTTTCACAACTAGTTCATCTAAATTCCTTACGTTTTTATATAACAAAAAACATCGGATTGTTGAGTAACAATTAACATCACTTATTAATTTTCATTAATATTAGGTGAAATTAATTTATTTTATATCAATTTAGTGAATATGATACATAAATTAGTAAGATATAATGACTCTTTGATGTAGTCAAAATTCAATTTCATTGAATCAAGAAAACATTATTTAAATTAATATTTATAGATGAATTAATATCTTTATACAATAATAAAATCTTATGATTCCAACTCTATTAATTTATGATGGAATCTGAACTCTATTCGATTTTCATGAGTTTTAAGATCCGGATTGAAGTTGGGATCTCCCCACACTTAAACTCATGCTTGCCCCAAGTATGAAGAACACAAAGAAAAGGAAAGAAAAAAAGAAACGAATGAAAGACAGAAAAGGAGGTGTAAACGAAAAAATAAAAGGACGCTAATTCAATTGCCAATCATAAACTTGTGAATCAATTAAATTAAAATTAAATTAGAATTATCAACCATCATTTCTCAATCCAAAACTTAATGCATTCTCCATCTAATCAGTCAAAACAGTCAAAATAGCAAATAGGAATCTCACAACTCTCAAGTGCTTAATAACCGGATGTGTTTGCTCTCAATAAAATCATTCCACAAGTTGTTATCAACCATAAGTTTGCAAACATTCTCTTTTCGCCACCACTATAGACATATATATGACATGCAATCATTAAAAGGACTTAATTTTGGTTGTAATGGGGCTGGGTTAACAGGGTAGGAAATATTTTGGAACGAGGCTAGAATCATAGAAAATCGGTGGAGTTTTACGTTGAATAATCAATCAAATAAAAAACCCAACATAATTTTTAATATGCCCAAATGACTTCATATGCCTTATTTTCCCATATGCCCAAAATTCCACAATGCCACATTTAAATCAACATTTTTTTTTCTTTTTTGTCTTTCTTTTTCGTACCCACAACAAGAGCTGATTTTTTTTTCTTTTCAAGTACCAAGATAAATATCCCTTTTTTTCTAACACCTTGATGATTTTTTTTTTTTTTTTTGCTTCTCAAAATAAACAAAACTCCACCACTTCTATGATTAAGGACAAGTTTCATTTTTTATGTAGCAGATTAATTTTGTATGTATTTGAACAAATTGTCATTTAAGGCTAAAAAAGGCTTATAAAGTGATAATCAATAACTGGGTAGGCTCTTTAGGCTTCATGTGGCTATAAAGAAGAAAAATATGCCTTTATCATATAAATACATGCATAATGTCAATGTGATCTTAAATAAGAATGAAAGCAAATTCTAGAGAAAAAACAAACTTGGGAAGAAAATCACACTTGAAAAGAATTGAGATTTTAAAGTGAATTAATCTCTTGAGGCTCAAATCTCACCAATTTCTAGCTATTTGAAAGTTCATCATACCAATTATCATGTGGAGAAAATAAAAATTTTCAACCATTCAATCCATAACCAACTCTAATCTTAATTTAATTAAAATCACAAATTCATAATTTTGACAATTAAATTGACTCAAAATAAATAAAAAATATAAAAACACACGAAGTTCTCCCTCTCACACTTAAAAATTATCATGGTCCTCAATGTACAAATAAACAAGAGAAGGAAGAAAACTAAACAAGACTCCGACAAAATACCAACATAAAATAAAAGAAAATAAAATAAAATAAATAATAAAGGAAATAACCGTCCTTCAATTGGGTAGAAACTAGAGTTGGAGTTGGAGAAATACATGGCGAAGATGGCCTCCATTCAATCCAAATGCCCATTTTGAAATTCAACCTATGAAATGTTATGAAATGTGGAAAACCTACGAAGAAAAGGAGGAATTTTTACAACATTAGGTTTAATTGATTTAGTACATACCTCAATTTTTTAGCTTCAATTGTGGGCATATCAGATGTCTGTTGAATATCATGTTCAGGCATATTGACCACCTTGGGCATACGGTCTGTTTTGTCAAGGTTAGACAACTCTTTCCCTCTACAGATCGTTGTCTCCAATTTGGAAATAACTTGACCCATTTTAACTATTTGTGCTTGCACATTATCAAACTCCACTCGAGTTTCTCATTGAAATGCTCGAGTTTCTTATTGCAACTCGAGGTTGTTTTGTGCCAGGTCAATAACAATTTCTTCTAAGGATCTACTTTATTCCGATTGGGTTTGGTGTGCCCAATATTGATCTTGCGGTGGTATGCCATATTGCTCATAACTCAGGGTTACATGGCCTTGTTGAATTATCTGTGTGCCCATCTCCATGAACATAGTATCCGATCTGAGCTCTTCTGTGCCCATTTTTTGTAATCTCACCACAGTGAATTGTTGATCATTATCGGCAATGATAGATATTTAGTTCATAGTTTCTTCTGGAGTTTTGTTCATCAAAGCACCTCCACTCGCTGCATCAATCATGCTCCTTTTAGAAGGCACAAGTCTTTCATAAAAATACAAAATTAGCATATGATCAGGTATTTGATGATTTGGGCATGCAGAACATAATCTTAGAAATCTCATTCTCAATAAAAACGAAGTGATTCACCGATCTCTTGTTTAATTCCACATATTTGTTTCCTTATGATTACCCTCTTATATGAAGAAAAGTATTTTTCTAGAAACTTTATTTTCATTTCTTTCCAATTAGTTATGGAATAAGGTTTTAAGCTAAATAACCAATCTCTAGCACCATTTTGTAATGAAAATGGAAATGCTTGCAATTTAATATATTCAGCCATGTTCCCTTGTGCATGAATAGATGAACAAACAAATTCAAAGTATCTCAAATGTTTATGTAGATCATCGCCATGTAATCCATAAAATTTTGGTAATATTTGAATAAAATCATGATCAAGTTCAAATTGCTCAGTAATTTGAGGCAAGGTTATGCACAATTGCAGGTTCTCATCATAAGAAAATGCTAACTCCCTGAGAGTACGATTTTCAACTGCCATATTTTTTCTGCTTCTGATTTTGATATGGGGTGGACAGTAGACACAAATGTTTGTCATGCCTTCTCCATTTTTTTCCTCAACCTTCTCACTGTCCTTTTTGAAATTTTTTTACAGACTAACGTGCAAGAGAAGAGAAAAGAAATAAAATAGAAAAGAAAAACAAAGTAAATGGATGGAAAGAAAACTTACTAATGTTGTTCCCCAGCAACGGCGCCAATTTTGATGCGCTGTTGTCACGCGCCCAAAATAAATCTGATCTTCTGAATGCCCAAATGAGTATAGTAGGTAGAAAGCACATGAATCCTCAGAAAACGGTATAATTCTTCTTTCTGCTGTAATTTGGGGGGGGGGGTTGAGAGAGAGTTTAATATACTAACAAAATGAAAATAAGAAATAGATATATCAATAATAAATAAATCTGATGAAATCACAAAATCACAATGGTATACCCACGTCGATCATTGATGCATAAATAATATTCACATAATCAAGTAAACAAGTTATGCAATACCGGAACCCGCTGAGCATTCCTCATTTCTCCTTAAGTGTTATCGAATAAAAGAAACCTTATTATTCGACTTCTTATCAAATAACAACCTGCAAGAACCCTTAACAGATTTAATTAATCAATAGCTTTAAGAAATAGAGAAACCTAGTTATATTATAGGATACTGACCCGTATGCCCACAATATCCCTTTATGCCCATTGACAAGGAAAGTCAATTATACCACTTATAAAATCAATTCGACAATTATAGATCTATCGATTCTAATTGGTTTTAGACATTAACTAATCAATTGTATATTGCGTACTACACAACTAATTACTCATGAACATAAGCCTGCTATCTCGGAGCATTAAAAGGTACAAGTGTGTGAATTTATCTCAACCAATTTGATCTCACAATATGGGCATATCATAAACTAATATGATTTCATTCTGGAAAAGAACTTAGTCACTCATATAAAAAACAATACAAGTGATGATTACAAAATATATTAAAGTAACGATTAAACTAAAAGAATTATTCTAGAAAACTATAAAGAATGGGATGCAGAATGCGATCCCACTGCCAACTGAGATCACAAAGCTTATATAGATAAATTGTCCTCATGAATAATTAAGAGCCATTAAATCTCATTAAGGGCATATCGTGATACTAGCTATTGTGATCGCCGATTCCGTGCTCAAAACCGATCGTTCATCACTCATTTCATATCTTGATGATTTTTCTTCCATATTTACAACATTATTCCATTCGTGTATTTCACACCTTCCATCTCCATATTATTCCTGCAATAACTAAAAATATAATGATTCTCTCAAATAAATAGAAATACAGATAATAAATGTGTAATATTTGAGACTTATCAAGGATCACAAAGGCATTTGTCATCAATGACAATGAGGGTATGGTTCCGATGTTGAATGGAAATGAACCTATTATTGGTGGAGCATGCGCATTCATCATGAATTGATGTTTTTTTATTCTGCTGCGTGTTTGAACACCAAAGTAATCCTATAATCACACCATCTCTTTACTATCTTGTCATTACTATATATTCAACTTCTGTAGTAGACAAGATTATAATTTTCTAAGTAAGAACGTATTCGGCAGTGCTCTTCATTTTATCAAAGATCACTTGATGCTAAATCTTCAAACATAACTTGTCAATTCATTATTTTTGCCTCAAGTGTCTCATAACCCACTTCGCTATTTTTCATGTCATTTATCTGAATTGCTCATAAATCGACTAACACTTCCCATCGTATGAGGTCTGTTATAAAAAAAAAGATCAATTATCTGTCAATCTTTCATTTACCGTGAAGCAATTGATGGGGAAATGGAAAAAGTTCATAAAAGAAAATTTTCTAATTCACTATTCACCAAATTGTAGTTAAATCGCGCAAATGGTATTGAGGATCAATTCAACGTATATATATTCCTCAGAACTACCCAGTTAAAGTAATGAGCGACAGACGACGGCTTGAGCAGAGGCTGCAAAGTTGGGGTTGCCGGTGTCCATTCCATCTCGTGCAGCCCTTGCAGCTCTGATGGCTACTGCAGCCTCTTGAGTTTCACCGTGAATGGGAGATCGGCAAAATACTAATCTTTTTTTTACCGCAACCCACTTACACCGATGAATTTGCACACTATCAATCAAGGAATCCACCATATCGCTTGAGAAAGCCGGCGGCAGGGTAGTCGGTGGAAGATGAGTAAGAGTGATGATATGACTCAAGTAAACGTGAACTGTCATATATTTGTTACCGATGTCGGAAGGCATGAATTGTCATATATCTGTCTACTACTGAATTTAAGTTGATATAGAGTTTCTCTATAGCAGGAGAATCTGCCATTTTCCCTAGTAGAGATTGACGACGTGAAGCGGTGCGGAGAAGAGCAAGAACTAAGAAGGATTTTTGAATTTGGGGAGTGTTATTTTTAAGAGATGAGTTTGGGATTTTGATCGAATCGTGAAGTTGAATGTTGTTTACTTTTTTTCTTTTCCTTAAATTTTGTTTATTTTTCTTTTATATATTTTATTAATTACTTTACTCATTTAATTGTAAATTTGTAATCATAGTGATTTAGTCAATTGTTCATACTTTATTTCAAAGTGTTTTTTCTTATATCATTTATGTATCATAATTTATTTATACATTATCTTCTTACTATACGACCATTATTTATTTTCACTTTTTATGTAAATTGTATTCATGTTAGTTAATTAGTGATTTAGCCATTACTCATGTTAGTTTATTATTTTTCATTATAAGTATTTTTCAATCATCTTAATCCGAATATAAATTTTAAATTATTTTTTAGATCATAATTTACACATTATATTATTAATTTACACGATAGGAAATGTCATTTAGTCGTAAAAACTTGCATTACTATTTTAGAAAAAACTTGGAGTCTATTATAGGGTTAAATCGTTTTAAAATTACGATTTTTAACATGAGTTTTAAATTTTTACACCAAACTAACTTAACACATTTTGGAAACTTAAAATCAATTCCAATTCAACCCAAATTAAAACCGGCGTGGAAAAAAGTAATGCGCGTATACTATACATGTGGACACTACCGCGTGTACTTTATTAGAATCTATAATTCTTACTTAAAGACCTCGTATTTTTGAAGAATTCTTAATTTCATCATATTTTGGGGAGTACAGTAGCGAACATTTCAAAATCATATTCACAAAATTCAATTCAAATGTGTGTGCATTTTTCAAATGGGAAGGAAAATGTTCACATTTGCATTCGATGTGCAGAAAGTGTGTACATTCTATATGTAATTTGAGTAGAAATGACAACGAACTTTCAAAATATGTTAAGTTAGTGCTTTTGATGTAAAAAATTTCAAATTCATGTTAAAAATAAAAAATCGCATAAAATTCATGATTTCAAAATCAATTAACCCTATATTATAGAACTAGAGTTTTCTAAAAATGCACACTTGCAACATTTTCTTCAGAAAATGTATGGGGTGAGGAAATAACACAACTACTTGGAAGACATGAGAGTATCTAAAGATGTTTTGAAAGAGAAATGAAAAGAATTTATCAAACATAAGCCTTTAAAGATCAACTCTTGATACCATGTTAGCTATTTGAGTGCAAGGACTCAGCTTGAAAATTCTACACTTAACTTGAAAAACAAGAGAGCAAGGAGATTAACAACTAGTTATCTTCCATGCTGAAAGACTTATAAAATATAATACTTCTAAATAGCATGCTTAAAGCATAAATTCATAAAGCAATGATGACCACAACTACAAAATATCATATCATACCATAACTAAATATATAATTGAGTATCTAGAAAAGTCTAAATTCTAACAAGATCTTACACTTAATTAACAATAAATAACTTTTATCACACAGGCTCACAACAATTCTCATCTCTTTTTTTCATCTGCGTTAAATTTCTCATCATCGTTGAGAAGAAAAACATGGTTTAAGTCCTTAAACTACTATCAAGATTAATTAGAATAAACTGAGACATACCTTGTGCTCACAATGCATTTCCTTTTCCTCATATCCCAAATCTTTCAAGTGACATGACCTTGGTTCATCTCGGTAGTACCATGATTTGGATCTGCCTCCATGTGATCATGAGTATTGTTAAGGGCTGAATCTTCTTCAATTACATCATTCCTGGACAAATTGATATATTTGTGTCACATCTCATATAATAAATTCTACTTGCTTTAACAACTAATAATTAACTATCTACATCATAGTTGGAAAAAATACAAAGATCAGAACCCGATAATGGGTTTCTTCACAAAATTTTCAAACTCAATAGCACCTTTAGCCATTCCCTCCACAATGGCATAAATGAATCTTTCTATAACCAGAGCATGGATTGAATTTGATTGGAACTGAATTAGTACAAGATTGATTATTTGATCTAAGTTTTTAAATTTTAGTTACAACAGAAACAGAAAGACAATGAAGAAGAAGAAGAAGAAAACACACGAATATGACATCAATTCTACTTCCAAGATCCAATTCCAAAACACGCAAGCATACGCATAGATGAGATTCACCAATTTCAGAGCTAAATTATATATATCATGTGATCGACTTATCTTTACCGCCTTTCGTCAACACCATCCCACCTTCTCCATATCCTCCATAAATAATTCTCTCCAGTCCGAACATCGCCTCGGCTATTGATCGCCACTACAAGAAATTGAGTTTTTACCCACACATAAAATAGCCATACATAATATGTGTAGGTATTTAGCCACACATAATTTGAATAAGTATGGTTAATGGAGTAAACAGATTTAGTTTACCTAGTAAGATTTATTATGTGTAGCTAATGTTGATTAACGACTTTCATATGTAAAAAAATAAAAACTCACGGTTATTTTGTTTTTTAGTTTTGCTATCATGTATTTTTTCTTCAAACTACATATAGTCATAAACGTAAAATATGTGTAGGTAATAATGTAATTATGACACTTTTATATAAACCCTTTAAAGAAAATTAGTGCTCAAAATAAGTTATTATTTATTGAAATAAAAAAATCCTAAAAAATCAAACCTAGAACCCATCACGCATTCTATTTAAAAACTTCATTTTTTTTAAAAAAAATTCTTAAAACACACAAACAGCCGTATATTAATTTATTAGCTTGGTTCAATTTCACTCATATATAATTATAAATTTCTAATATGAATATTTGATAAAAAAAATATACTATAAAGAAAGAGGGAAAAAGGCAAATATCAAAATACAACCTCGGAAAGATTGAAAAGTGAAAATTTTAAACTGACGCGCGATTGGAAACCACAAGCCCACAATGCCGCTATTCAATGCACACTTCCAATAACTCTCTCTACTTCTCTTCAAACCACCATTTATTAAGGTAATTTCTCGTTTGTTTTTCCTTCTTTTTAGGCATAGATTATAGATTCATTTTCAAGAATTTTTTATTATCTTGAATTTTTGTTTCTCCATTCGAAAAGGTGAAGTTGATTTTTGGTTTTCATGCTCATGAATTTCAATATGCCCTACTCTTGATTAGGTTTCTTTAATTTTCAGATATGGTGCTGTGAACTTTTTCTGGGAATTACTTTTATTATGATTAATCTGAGAACTATTGGCTGCAATTATCACTTAAGGATGTTTATGTGATAGAGTTTTTACAATTTTTCGGGTTGGATTATATTGTTAAATTTTAAATTTCATGATCCTTATTGGCTGTTTATGTTGTAGACACAAGGGCCCTGATCAAAGCTAAGGAGCCGACAACATTGGAGAAGAAGAAATATGTCGGCATTGACCGCAATACTATCAGCCCTAACACGCCACACTTTTTGACATTCCCTTGTTTCATACTCTTGCATTTCACACAATTTTTTTTTCTTTTTTTGCATTAATGTGCAATTTATGATATTAACCAATTGTTGAGTGTCTATGCATATTTTGGCAGTTGCCATGGGACTAGCGAAAACTGTAATGACAAATGCTATGATATCGGCAAGAAGAGGTCGGTGCATTCAAAAGTGTCGACATATATCGGTATTCGATACTGAGTTCTGCGTGTAAAAGTGTAATCAATCCTCATTTCTTTGTTTTGATTCTAAAGGTAGCCACATAATAAAGATAAAGACAAAAATAAAAGAATTGGCAAGTTTTATTAAGCATTGCAGTTTTTTTAACAAGTGAACAAGTATCATATAGGGTTGAATGGATCTTCGAGTACTTGATTAGGAGTAATGACATGTGTGAAGAACCGACCGCAATGAAGTGCATGCTCATTATATCTACGTTATAGTATATGCTTTAATACAGCAGTCTGATAACAGTCTAGTGATCCCCCACCATTGATAGATTAAAGATGAGATAATTAGTCGGGTTGAGAGAATCAATGAGTATTGTTAAATGATGTAGTAAATACAATTTTCCAGAAACCTAGTATTTTCGCATATCTTATTTATTTCAGTATTTTATTATCTTGTGTCTTTATTTTATGCTTGTTATTTTTATTCCCTTTTATTTGTTTATCCTATGTCTAGATATTAATTGTGTACCTATGAATAAGAACGAGTAAATACGACTATGTGGGATACGATACTCTTGCTCACCTAGATATCACAATAACACCGTGCACTTACGGTACGACTTATTTGTTAATAAATAGCGTGTCACATGCCTAACATCATAGGAACATAGTTGCATCGTCAATTTAAGCATAAGCATTACCTACAAGAAATCCCCAAATGTAAACCCTAATGACATAATCAAGTAAATCACAAATTTGCACCGATTAAATCTCTAGAAACATGAAGATAATCATAATATTGCATAAACATAGAAGTTAAATGAAAAAAATTGAACATACCTTGAAGATTTTGCAAGAGGGTAGAGAGAATTTGGGAGTGATGAGTGTAGTGTGTGGGAAAAGTGTGAAAAAATGAAGTGAGTGTGTGTAATAAATCCATGACCCGGGACGACCCGCGGGTCGACCGATGTCTTTAATAATTTCAAAGGGGTGGGTCGACTAGCGGGTCGACCGGCCAGTTGACCCATGGGTCAACCCTCTTATGCGTGAAACATGGGGCCTGTGTCGACCCGTCGGACTTGGCCAAGCCTCATTCGAACCTTACCTCGTTCTCTGAACTCTCGACTTCTTGATTCATTTCTCGACTCAATATTATCAATTTTCAAGTTCCTAAACCTAACAAAACACCAAAACAAAGCAACAAACCAAAAATAACGACAAAAACTAAAAAACAAAAAGTCGAGTTAAATTAAATCCAAGTTCCCCCAAACTTATTTGTTGGAAACGAATAAGTTCAAAAATACAAGGACAACTTAACTCAGGAACTCACAGTGATTAGGAACGATACGGTGGCGCACTACACCAACAAGTGAACCCAATCTCCTCATCATCCGAACAATCCCCCGGGTCTAGCTCACCCGAGGCTTCACATGCATCCTCTGTAGCATAAAAAATAATATCAAAGTCATGCAATTGATACGTACTCTTCTCCTTAATTGGTTGGTGTAAAATCAACTTATCCCATCCATGTGTCCACGACAACGTTCCAAACTCCACATTGATAACAGCTTTAGCGGTGTACAGAAATATGCACCCCAATATGAATTGAACCTCTGGTTTACAGGATGTCGACAACAATAAAATGCAACACATAGAAGTATCCATAAATATTCACCACCACATTCTCAAATGTTCCCAAATCTTTGATAGTAGAATTATCCGCCATATGGATAGCTGCCTTACAGTACTTAATATCAGGCAACTTCAACTCTTCACAGATGGACATGGGCATCAAATTGCATCTTGCTCCTTGATCGATTAGTGCCCTTAAATCCATTTTCATCTCCAATGAAAGTTGGATGACAAATTTCCCGGGATCATCCTTCTTTAGAGGACAACTTTTGGCCACTGACTCCCTTAACACCACAAAATTCACAAATCCTACTTATGTCTCCATAGCAGATGGAACTAGAGTATCAATTCTTGGTAAATGAAAGTTGAAGTTGTTGTCAAAAAATAAAGACTCCCTGGTTTTGTGTGTTCCTTCCTTTCCGTTCAAACTTTTATCTATAGGAAAGTTAATTCAAGCCCTTGACTGTCTTGTTATTTTCTCAAACCATAGTGTCATTTTTTAGGATCGAATCTCCTAGAGGAAGATTGGTGAAGGGTTCTATCTTAATGGCCTTTACTACATCTCAACCTCTACTAGCTTTTGGAGCCTTCTAACTCATCATGTCTCTCAAAACCATCAAGAGTTGTGGCATAGACGCTTAGCCCATCCTTCCACTCATGTCATATCTTTCTTATTTCCTGAATTTTGTAACAAAAGTCATCAGTGTAAAACTTGTCATAAACAGACCAAGACAAGCGTCTGTTAGGCTTAAAGAGTATGAAGTGTACAAGCCCAAGCACCCTGCGAGTCAATTGGTTTATGCAGACAAGGTATCTCCTACTCACTGTGCCTTTTTCATCGGACTTGAAAAGGCTAGTGAACCTAGATCATTTGAAGAAGCAAACAAATCTCTTATTTGGAGAGAAGCAATGCAGAATGAGCTTAAAGCTCTATACGACAATCATACTTGGACTGTGGTTCAGTTGCCTCAAGGAAAAAAGGGTGTGGGATCAAGATGGGTTTACAAAACCAAATTTCGTACGGATGGAACTGTAGAACGACATAAGGCTAGACTAGTTGCTAAAGGATTCACACAAACATATGGAGTAGACTATAAAGAAACATTTGCTCCAGTAGTAAAAATGAACACAATGCGAGTCCTCATATCAATCGCAATCAATTGCGGTTGGTCTTCATATCAAATAGATGTAAAAAAATGCCTTCTTACATGGAGAACTGGAGGACGACCTTGAAGTGTACATGAAACTTCCTCCAGAACATGATAGAGAACATGAACATGGTTTTGTGTGCAAGTTGCACAAGGCTATCTATGGTCTTAAGCAATTTTCAAGAGCTTGGTATTCTAAGTTGAGCTTCGTCCTCACTGCATCTGGTTTCAAGAGATGTATCGGTGATTCTTCTATGTTTATCAGAAATGGTAAGCATGGCCGACTTATTGTTATGGTATATGTTGATGACTTGATCATTACAGGTGACAATCAAGAAGAGATTGATGTTCTAAAGGCTTCTCTCTATTCAACTTTTGCCATCAAAGATCTTGGAGCTCTGTGCTACTTCCTCGGTATAGAAATGGACCGTTCATCATCTAGTTTATTTCTCAGTCAACAAAAATATATGCTTGAGCTTCTTGAAGATGCGGACATGTCAACCTACAAACCAGCTAAAACTCCTCTTCCAAGCAATTTCAAAGCTGACAACAAAGGTCAACCCATTATTGAGATCTCTAGCTACCAAAAGTTGATAGGAAAGTTGATTTATCTAACCATAACACGGCCTGATATTACATATGTTGTAAGTTTTGTTAGCCAGTTTATGCATGCTCAATGTACTCATCATCTTCAATTGGTTAAGCGCATATTGTGCTATCTTAAAGATCCACCTCCATGGGAATCCTCTGAAGTGCAATGGTCATTTCACATTAGAAGGGTATACTGACTCGGACTGGGCTGGCAACACCATTGATAGGAAATCAACCACTGGTTACTGCACTTTTGTGGGCGGCAACTTAGTGACCTGGAAGAGCAAAAAACAATCTGTTGCGGCTCGATTGAGTGCTGAGGCAAAGTATCGAACAATGGCTTCAGCAGCATGTGAGTTAATATGGCTAAAAACCTTGCTTTCTGAATTGAGCATTCCTTGCAAATCTCCTATTACTCTTCACTGTGACAATCAAGCTGCAATGCACATTGCAACCAATTCGGTGTTTCATGAGCGCACAAAACATATTGAAGTTGATTGTCATTTTATAAGAGATCAAGTCCAGTCCAAGCTGCTGAAAACTGCTTATGTTAGATCCAGTGATCAATTGGCTGATATTTTTATCAAAGTCCTTCCTACTGCTCAATATGATCGATTATTGTTCAAGCTCAGCTCAAGACATGCTCTTGATCTATCTTAAGAAGGCGTATTAAAGTATAATTTCATCAGTCAACTGATTTGTCTCATCAGTTGACTGATGAGCTTCAGCAGCTGTGCTAAAGCTGTGTGCTGGAGCTGTGCTGCAGCAGCTTCAGTTGTGCTACAACTGAAGCAGTGCGCTGGAGCTGTGTGTTGGAGGTGTGCTGAAGCCGGAACTTACTAAGCTGGAGCTATGCTGCAGCTAAGCTGAAACTGATCCACCTAAGCTCCAGCTGGAGCTGGTGCTGGCTTCAGTTGCTTCAGTTCAAATATCAAGGCCTTGCTAATAACTTTTTTGGTTAACAAGTTGGTAGGCAATAAATTGATGATAGGTGTATAGCTGGAGTTATTAGTTGGTAGGCAATAAATTGATGACAGATGTATTAATTATTTATTAGCTGTAGTTGCTAGTTGTAGTTGTTTGCCGTATTTGCTAGTTGTAGTTATTGACTTTAGATATGGCTTGTAACCTCACCAAAAATCATCATCAAAAAAATATTCTTGCAGCTGGGCAACTGCCTTGTTTATCATTCTCTCATCCTCCATCATGATACATCATATGTTAAAATTCAACAGAATTAATCCAGAAATACAATAGCTTTCACATTCATATCATATCATACAGTTCTCAGGGTAACACTGCAGCGTCACATATTTTGATGAACTGAGGCATATTTAGTTATTTACACGAAAGAAACCAAAACAACCACGAGAAGAAAATTCAAGAAATGTACTTCATTCATATATACTGGAGACCTTTTCACAAAGATCAATATGAGTGTGCTGAGCTGCGGAGGGGCCTTAAAGATCATCGGCGCCAATCCTGCAGCTGCAACTGCTGGTTCGCCCTTATAAACGAGACATTTTCACGACGACGGAGATGATGGTGCTGCTGCTGAGGCCTTGCAGATGGGGCACCAATTCTTCACCTGCAACCACTGGTTTATGCATGTTTCATGATATCCATGTTGGCACTCGACCAAGTTCCCAATCTCGTCTCCAGTTGCAAACTCCTCCTGCGAAAGATCCACGAATTCATCATTCTCTAAAACAGATAATTCAAAGGATTGAATCAAATGACGAAGATAGTATGTCATATGATATGATCATAATAAATAATGTGACTCAATCCACGATTGAAGCAATAAGATCAAGAAAGCTACTTCGTTGCATCTTATCAAAAAAAAAAAAAAACCTGGCAAATACTGCATTTGGTGTCATCGCCATCCTTGCCGGATCCAGTGAATTCTACTTTTGATGGGGTTGTCTCATATATGCTTCTCGTCAGGCACTTTGACACTGCTTCTTCTGACAGTGCCGTGCTCACGGTACCCATCCTCTCTTCTAAAGCTAATAATTCCTGTTAAACACGTAGAACACTTGATGCCGTATGTAACATAAAACAGTTACAGGAAAAAAGACATGCACGTAATACAAGATTGTCGTCTATAAAAATAAGGCATCCTGGAAGAGAAAGCCAACCTCATATGACATGTTGTCAATATCCAGTCTCATGTCTCGGTGTTGATCGTAGAGGTTGAGGCCACTGAGGAACAAACTGGTCTCCAATGCAAGTATTTGCTGCAAATAAAGAGAAGATGATTACAAAGTACAATTCGTTGTTATCGTATTCGTAGCAAATGGAGATAAGAATACCTCATGTGTCAATTCTTCATCTTGTTCGATTCTCTCAAGAGCCAATAATACCTGCAAAGGGGCACGTAACCCAACTTAGTCCAATCTGAAGCTCTTATCTCCCATCTCCATACGAGGACAAGAATAGTGAACTTGAGTATATAAAAGTAAATACCTCAGCAATCCCATCCATGTTAAATCGGCGTAGCACATCATGATTCATTAGATGTGTTAATTCAGAATCAGCAGAGCCAAATGGCGTTCTTGATGATGAATTATCACTGTTACTGTTGGAATTGTGAGATCTCGCACCAGTTACTGAAAACTGCTGTAAGGAACTCCCATCATCAACATTTAAAGGCATCTCATAGTCATTTCTAGAGAAACTCACAGCCGGTTCCCTGGCAGATGAACTGTTTCTTCCATCTTGTCGAAACCTCATTCTAGCATTTACATCCATTGATCTCCTCCTGTTCCAAGTAGAACTAGAGCCATTGTTATCTTCTACAGAAGCAGAAGAACTATATGCTAAATCAGAGACGGAGACACCAGTAGTTGTAGAGGAGGTATGCCTATCTATGTTTGGTGAAGCCGTATTCTTCCTTCCCCTAAAAGACGAACTGCTTTCTCCTTCTGAACTTCTCTTTTTAATAAAGTTCTGCCTTACAGACTCTGATTCTAGCTGCGAACAAGTAGGTTGTATAGCATCTGATAGAGAATTGCATCTCAGATTCCTCAAGCCATACCTGCTTCCGTTGATCCTATTAAATGGTTCTAGTGCAGAGCTTTTAGAAGCTGACGAAACAGGGGAATCCGGTGAAGTACTTTGGTTGTGCAATCCAGATTTAGAACGAAGTATTTTTCGAGGTCCAACACTGGTTGATGCATTAGAAGTCCCGGCTTCAGTCATATTAACATCTCTAGACATAGTCATCGATACTGACTTATATCCACTTGGATTACTCAGTGAAGACACAATCCGTGGAGCTGCTGACTCAGTTGATAGGCTACTCTCCAATGAATCGGATGTCACTTGAAAAGACACTTTTCTCGTGGAATCATGACATGACCTTTTTGCAGTTGTCACTTCATAATTACTTCTAGATGATCTCCCAGTTACTTCGTTTCCACTTGAAGAGCGAAAAGAAGGCTTAGAATGTTTGCTTTTATCTGATATTCCAGTTCTAGCATTCTGACCAAACTTAATTCTACCGCTGCATCCAATTCGGTTGCAAAACTGAGCACTTTGATTCCCTTCAGTAGCTGCTTCTTTAAAAGCTGTTGCACTGTAAGCCTTTCTCGGTGTCACACTCCCACCTGCATCTCTTTTACCAGAGGATCGGTCCATGAATACTCGTTGCAGGCTTCTATTTCTGTTCAAAAACAACATTTTTTTCAGCCTCAAACCTTCATTAACATCCCTAATCTAAATGTGCAGGAGAAGGCACTATATAATCATGAGATGGAACAAATAAATCAAGGATTTCCCACCTCATTGAACACAAAACGAGAATAGCTTTACTAAGAAAAAATACCAAAAACCAGAACAACTTTGAACTGATTTGTCAATAGTAAACTGACACTAGTAACAAAATCCAATTCATCCCACTTCATCTAATGAAGAAACCAAGCTATAAGCATAGAATCTTGGAAATATTAGATAAAGTAACACATTATATGATTCAATATTCCAAACCTACAAGCAAATATGATAAGCAAGCAGCAGAAAACAACTAAATCTAAATATTCTTGAGTCTGATATATATATATATATATATATATATATATATATATTGCGTGAGACTAAAACATTGAACATCAAATATGTGTGACAAATATTTCGTCAATAGATATATGCTACAAGAAAATTCATAAACTTAGGTTCCTATCTGATGAATAATCACATACAAACTAATACGTGTATGATTGACGTCAGCATAATTGAACTGTGCATATTTCTCTATTGAGGAGAAAGAAGAGACTCAGAGAGTCAAAGGGCCGTTTTTACATCCTAAACTCTTCGTAACAGCAGCTCACTCATAAATTCTGGAATATCTTATTTCATTGCTTCACACTTTCTATCGGTCAAGCAATACATTACATAATCAAATTACCACATATTTCAAGCAAAGATTACGACTCTTTCTCACTTCTACAACAAACAATCTGCATTTTCAAAGTAAGACTCTCTCTCATCTCAACGCAGAGTTTCAAGACTTTATGCCACTCCAATGAACACAACAAAGTCAGCGGTAATAAGATGACGCATAAAAACCACAAACATGAGCATCTATATTCCAATCAAAATTCTTAAAAAATCAAAACTTCAACATAAACCAATCAAGAAGAAAACAGACCTATGACATGCAAGAAAGCCGAGAAGCAAGGTCAATCTTTCGTTCCCCTCGTTTCTATGCCTTCTTTACCAATCTTTATTCCTCTCCCTCTCTCTTTTGCAACAAAAAAGAGGAAAAAAAAAAGCTTCAACTACTACGCGATACGAGAAGGGGCCTAGGCCTTTTAGAGAGAGAGAGAGAGAGAGAGTGGTGATGATCTCTTAAAATAAGTAGAAATGATATTGGGAAATGAATGGAAGTATATATACGTGCGCGTGGGTTTGTTGTTTGTGTGTAAAGTTGTAATTGGGAAGACAGTATGAGCAGTAACAATAAATAAACACGTAAACAAATTCATTCTCCGTTGAATTGCCGTCCTCCTTCTGCCTTCTCGTGACCCCATTTCAGCCGTCCGATTTCTTTCCCTCTTTTCGACGGTCAAAGATTGCGGGCTGTTCGGCTGCCCCACCTCCTCCCCCTCCTGCTCCTGCTCTGCCTGTGCTACTGCTACACCGCATCAATATAAATTTTATTTATTTTCATTTTCTTGTAAAAATAAATTATTTTATCCACTATTTTCTTATAACAATTCCAATTAATTAAAACCTTAATATGTTGATTATTGATTACTAATTAAAGTATACAACTAAGTCGTATCAAATTAATAATTTTAAATTTTCAAACTAAATAAAGCACGAGCTGATGAGCAAGGTGAGAAAATTTCGAGTTAAGTTACGTCTAAACTTATACCATCATCTTCGACACATCCCTCCTTAAATTTTGTCTATCTCAAGTTCAAGTCTGACTCGGTTTTATTAAGGAGTTTCATTAAATGAATTTTTATCATATCAATGTCATCTTTTTCAATGTCATATATGGATAGAAATTCTTCAATATTAAAGATCTTTTAATCACGAGTGGCTAAAAGAGAATTTATACCTTCACAAGACCAAAATCCAAAATTGAGAATCCACCAAAGTGTACACTTTAGGCAAGACCAAATCAATCAATGGTGTGCCTAACTCCAAATAAGATTAAATAAATACATACATACAACACATAAATATATAATACATCCACACCTAACATATAAGTTGGAAATCCCTAAAATCAAGAATTCCTTCCTCATAAGCCCAGCATAAGATACACGCACATCACCAATTCTAATAGTGGAAAACAATGCCATCATATTTGTTGGAAAGAATGACGAGTTGTGTTTGTCCCACCACTATACAAATATTATTAATTCTATAATAAATATTCTTCAAGTTATATTTGATACGTTGATTGTTATCTTGGATATATATATATATATATATATACAAATATATTTATTTATAGATTTTAAGGTTAATGGTCGGAATTTACACAATATTTATCATATTTTGTAATTTTCGCATGACATCTAAAACGTAGCAACTAAACCACAATCTTTTATTTTATCTTATTATTTTTGTTGCAAATATTGTAACATCTCTTATTATGTTCCAGCGAGATTTATCAATGTTTTTTAGTATATTTAAATAATGTTGTTTAGGATATTATTGAGTATGATAAAATGTTATTTTGTATTTTAATGTTTATTCAAAATTTCAAAATATTGGGACTTGGGGCCGTGGGTTTCTGAATGAAATTTCTACTGATTGGGGCATCGTTTTTCATCCTACCAATTGGGGCATCCTTTTCGTTGATCGACTGAGGAAAAATTATCGAGCTCAAGAAGACCAACATTATTTTTGTGTAAGAATCGACAATGAATAATTTTGCCTATTGAAAATCCATTTTTTGAAAAACTTGAACAATGTTGTAATTGTATAATAATGAAAGGGTGTAATTTACTTGCTGCGGTTTAAAGGTTAGGTGAAAATTACGAAATAGAGTAAACGTTATATTAATTCAGCCAATAAACGTTAGATTTTAGATATATATGATGTATGATAAATATTATATTGAGTATAACTTGTGTGGGGGGAACATTTGCAAAGCTGATAAAACCTAACAAGTGAACCTCAAATTAATAATAAATTAAAAGAAGAAAAATATGGAATTATGGATGTCTCCAATATGGTTATTTTTCTTGTGGACTAAACCAATTAACAAACCCCACCACTAACCTCAAAGTGCAACACTTGGACACCTCTTAACCCATTCAATCGTGGCATCTTTATTTTTTGCTCTATTTCTTTAATAATACAAGTGTTTATTTTATGGGATTGTGTCGCCATCTTCCCTTTTCTTGGTGATATCTTTAACCATTTTTCAATTGATAGAACTTGAGTAGGTGTTGGATTAATGTATTCCGAGTTATGTATTATTGGGCATCACATACTTTGAATCATTAATTGTCACTCATTAATTTCTTGATTAATTTATGGGAATTGTACATCAACTTCCCGTGGACAAGGGGCCCATGATTAGCATCTTGTTTTGGTGGATTCACTTTCCATTTCTTTCCTTAATTAAATAACTTACAAACTTCAGCACTACTTATTTAAATAAATAAAAAAACTGAAATTCGTTTTACAGAAATTGTGATAATTGTTGCGCAAAGTGATATATATATATATATATATATATATATATATATATATATGTATATACTTCGTTCTAATGTAAACTATTCTTAGTGTGTAAACTGTAAACTATAAAGCCTATTTTTAAATAAAAAATAATTTCTAAATTTTTTAATTATGGATAAAATTATGTTTGTTTGATTGAAGATTGTTAATTGCATTATTTGACTTCAATTCAGTACATTAGTACTTCGTTAGCACTATGTAATAAATTCATTTAGCCTCACATAATGTAATGCCCCAAGCCCACGGGGGTGGAGCCCAGTAACGAAATGACGGCATAACGGGCTCTGCTAGCAACTATTTGCCATTTGTCCTCACATTGCCAAAATGGTTAACCCAAGTTGCAAGAGAGTCCATTAAACCCACTTATATACTTATCAAACTTTCATTCTCCCCCCGGTGTGGAACATTACACATAATGCTTTTGTTAGCATACAACATTGATAACAAAAAAAAATGATGAAATTCAATAAAATTATATTATTAAATCTTAAAATTAACGTGATAAACTCTTATAGCAATAATTGATGCTAGTGAAGCATTTGTCTTATGCTAACGTTAGTAATGCACTAGAATTTTCATACAAAAAATATCTTAATGGATTAATATAGTGTTCAATGTCCATCTAATTGATATTAACGAATCATTTATCATATGCTAATAAAGTAAATCATAATTGGGATGAAAAAAAACCGTTATAGTAATATAATTGATACTAATGAAATATATTAGCTAATTGGAATGAAATAGCAATATAATTCTCGCTAACGAAATATTTTTCACATGCTAACGAAATATACATAATTTTGATTGGATAAACGTTGACAATAGTATAATTAATGATAACGAAATATTTGTCATATTAACGAAACAATTGTTATATGCTGACGAAGTATTTTGAGCTTAAATATACATGAAAAATGACTATTTTGTATTTTTCATCCATATTTTGTCAAATGAACATATGCTTCACTTATCTTGAATAAAAAAGAATAAAAGACCTTTAATTTGATATATTGTTTGTGTTAATCCGATAAAAAACGAGCAAGTTATGAACGTTTGAAATTTTTTAGAAAGTTATTTAAATGTTAAGTCAACAGAACATCAACTTTTTTTAAAAGGACGGAAATAACCCACGACTATAAAAAAAAAGTGGTAAAAATTATATAAAAACCACCGAATTTGGGATTTGATCTTACCCATGTATTTTTATGAAGTGATAGTAGGAGATTAAATTACAATTTACAAACTATGAAATGATTTACATTTGATCAATTTCCTATATATATTAATTTATATATATATATATATATATAGGGAAATGATCAAATGATAACCCTTCCCCCAGATGGGAACTAGGAACCAATTCTAACCCTTGTTTGACTCAATCTGGATGGTCCAGATTAAATCAGATTTAAGTGAATGGGCGGTGGCATTTCTGTAATTTTCAGCAACTTTGTGGACGGGGGGGTAATATAGTAATTTAATAATTTAATAATTCTTCCCTTTTGTTCTGAGGCTAAAATGAGAATCGCGTGAGGCTAAAATGAGAATCACATGATGCTAAAATGATCAAATTAGGAGGCTAAAATTGATGTGACATTTTCCACTAGAGTTCACCGTTCCCAATTAGGGTTTATTACGTTCCGATTAGGGCTCTGATCCCAACTAGTAATTATGAGATTCCCATTAGGGTTCACTGTCCCCAAATAGGGTGTATTGCATTTCATTCCAATGAAATCATCGTTCCATTTTTGTTTATCAACACATGCTAAAATGAGAAATGCATGAGGCTAAAATGAGCGAAGTCGGAGGCTAAAATTGAATATGGGCAATTTTTGAGTTCAGTTCCGATTTTGCCCTTAATGACACGCGCGAATTGAAGACTTTCGTTTTAATTACACAATTGCCACCGAAAAATCTGGATTGATCTGGACCGTCCAGATTGTGGAATGGAGGGATGAGATTGGTTCCTAGTTCCCACCTGGTGACTGGTTCTCACCAGATCTCATCCATATATATATATATATATATATATATATATATATATATATATATCAAATCTATACAGGATCTTGTACACAGTGGAATAGTTATATCTACAGAAGAACAAGAACAGTTATAATTACTACACAAGAGAAGAAAAGAAAAGAAAAGAAAAGAAAAGAAGAGGCAAGTTCTACCTTTCCCAAAGAAGAAGTTCCCTTTTATAAGCACTTGATCAACTCCAAATCCGGACTTCAATTTTAATTGATAAACAATATCATGGATTATTGTGCGGATTTTATCTTCGGATTTCAACAAATTTTGAAAAACGGTATTCTTCATTATTGCTGACAGAACTCCATCTTTTCAGATTCCTTTAAGGACAATTGTTGGCAGCGTTAGTCAATTCTCCATGCTAAGTGGATTCTGAGCATCTTGCATCATGACATCTAAATCACCACCAGTTGTAGATTCATCATCAATTGTGGTAGTATCATCATCTAAATCAAATAAAGCTTTAAGTTGTTCCTTCAACTCCTTTTTAGGAGAGTTTTTAGAAAGGAGTTCTTTAACAATTTTAGAAATATCCTTTTTAGATCCAGTTGTTGGAGGGGGTTCTAAATTTATCAGACCTTTTCTTGAAAAGATAGTCTTCAAACATCCACTTAACAATCCAAGGTACTTCGTAAAAGACTGTACACATAAGTCCATGATTGTTCATAGAAGGGTTGGTTTTAACAAAATCATCAAAAATGTCCCTCACCTTTTTTGATAAAATTAAAGGGTATAATCCAAAATTAGAAAACCAAATGATAAACCATTGAGGAAATTTTAATGTCTTTTGTTCTCCAAATTTAACAAACCAACTATGTTTTCTTTGACTGTTATTACAACAAAAGGCAATATCCTAAGCTTTGATATAATCAAAGTAATTAAAATGAACTTTATTTGTTCTAGAATATCTATAATTAGAAGGGATCTCTTTATATCTCCACCCCATGCTTCTGGGGTTAAAACTTGATTAATTGTAGCTTTAGAATAAGCTAATTTACCACCTCCTCTAGATGTTGAGTCAAATAAGACTGAACAAGTTGACGAAAGAATTTTTTAATAAAACATGAAATCTTTTAGAAAGAGAAATGGATCTGTGTAATTTTTTAAGTAGAAAGTCATAACTTCTTCAGCTGTCAAATTTGCATATATATGCTTAATAGGAGATATCCATACAATAGTAATAAGAGTATAAGGATAAACATATTCCTTGGCAAAGGTTGATTTAGCAACGATGCTATAAGCATCTTCTCTCAATTTCATCTCTTCTAAGACTTGACTTAAAGCCTTCCCTTTAAGTGTTTTTTCATCCTTAGATATTGCAGACTTATAAGTCTAATTCTTTTTGACGTAAGGATTTAACCATTTTATAATTTCTTTCCTTTATTTTTGCTCATTATTTCCTTGCAAAAATTCACGAGTTAAGAAATCAGCTGAAGAATTATCTGATCATTTAATAAACTAATATCAAAATGAAAAACAGATAAAATTCCTTGCCATCTTGTAAAGATTTGTTTTGATGCTAAATTTTTAACATCCTTTTGCAAAATATCTTTTGCGGATTCACAATCAACACGAATAAGAAATTTCTTATTAAGAAGATCACTTTCAAATTTCTGAATGTACAAAACAAAAGATAAAATTTCTTTTTTAACAATTGAGTAATTAACTCTTGGTCCTCTCTAAACCCCGGAGGTGAATCTCACAAGAGATTCTTTATTAGTAATACTTTGTTTAAGGATTTTACCATAGCCTATATCTGAGGCATCAGTTTCAACTAAAATGTTTAAAATGTTGTTCAACAGTTTTAGTATAAACTAAAACATCATCAATATATAATACTATAAATGTTGTATAAGCACTAAATATGTCACTCATAATTTTCTGAAATTCAGAATAAGCATTTTTAAGCCCAATTGGCATAACATTCCATTCATAATGTCCTACCGGAACTGTGAATGTCGTCTTATATCTATCCTTTTCAAGGATTTGAATCTGCCAAAATCCAGATTTCATGTCAAATTTTGACATTATTTTTTGTTGAATAAAGCCTATTTAATAAATCCTTTTTATTAGAAATTGGATGTCTAATCCATCTTAAAGCTTTATTTAAAGGTTTATAGTTAATAACTAACCTGGGAACACCTCTTTCTAGTTCTGCGGCATTTTCAACATAAAATGCAGGACAACTCCAAGGACTCTTAGATGGTCTAATAAGTTTTTTAAGTGATAACTCTTCAATCTCTTTTTTTTCATAATTCTAAATGTCTAGGACCCATAGCTATAGGCCTAGCTCCTGTAGGGATTTAACTTTCTTTATTGTCTGGTTCATAAGGTAAAGAAAACTACACGTTTCTTTCTCTCCCAAAATGCATTCGGAATTTCCCATAGCTATAGGCCTAGCTTCTGTAGGGATTTAACTTTCTTTATAGTCTGGTTCATAAGGTAAAGAAAACTACACGTTTCTTTCTCTCCCAAAATGCATTCGGAATTTCCGAACATATTTCTTATTCAATTATAATTTGTAAATATTTAATTCTTTTTTGTAGAATAGGAGAAGAAAGTTTTTCTTCAATTTTTTTATAACTAATTTCCTGTGATAAGGAATTTAAAAAAATTTCTTTTCTTTTTATAGTCTTTTGAATAGTGTCTATCTCGTGAGAACGAGGTTGTGAGACAAAATTAAATTCTAATTCTTGTCCCTTTATATCGCTAATAATCCCATTTTTTGTAATGCTTTTAATAGGATAAAGCATATGTAGGAAATGATTCCCAAGAATTACATCATGGGATAGATTTTTAACCATTAGAAATGACATTTCTAAACAAATTCCTTTATTACAAACAGAAGTATTTTGGAGCTTATATTTAACGAGTAATTTTCTTCCATCTACAGCATTAAGGATTTCAGTAGTTTTTGCAAAATATCTAGGGGGTACTAACCCTTTATTTATGCAATTTAAATATGCACCTGAATCAACCCTGGCTATAGTCGAAAAATAATATTCTTTATGAACTATTATAGTAATCTTAATATGCCACTTATGAGTAATTACTCTATCAATCATGTTTATAAAGGTTAAAGAATTTAATTCTTCTTGCCCTAGGACAGCTTCAGTTTTGCTTTCTTCTTCTCCCTCATCAGAAAGATTATTTAAAGTTTCTTTTGATTCTAAAGTAATAACTCTAACTTTAAGCTCTTTTAATTCTTCTTTTAGAATTTTAACTTCATGTTTAAGTTGGGAAATAGTAATTTATGATTTAGAAGTGTTTTCAACATTAGAATTTTTTACTCTTCTAAGTATATCTTTAAAATTATACATTTCTTGTGGTTCTTTAATCCTTTTTTCTTCATTTCTATTATAATTTTCTTCAATATATTTTTGAAGTAATTTTCTTTTTTCATCTGGATCATTAATCTTATCAGTAAGATCAAGAACAAAATTTTCTTCTTTTGTAAGAACAAATAAACCATTAGCTTTACATAAAGCTTTATAGTAATTACAATATCCATCACAATCACTATCACTATTTTCTTTTTCTATTTTTGAATCATCAGAAACATCAGTTTTTTCCTCTATTATAATAGAGATTTTTAATTTTTCTTTTTCAGAATCAGTACTATCTAAAAAGATATTTAGAAGTGATCTTTTTATCTCTTCATCTATTTGAAGACTTTTAATTTTCTTTTTTAATTTACACTTATTAGCGTAATGACCAGTTTTATGGCATTTATAATATACTGGTATAAATTTTTCACTTCTCTTGTTATCTTTATTCTGACGATATTTTTTATTTCTTTTAGGATTATAATCCTTTTCTTTTTTCTCATTTGAAATATTTTCCTTTTTTTTCTAAATTTCTTTCTTTTAGGAAATTTGTGATTAATCTTTTCATTTAATTTTTTTACCTTCAGGTGATAACCCAATCTGTTCACAAAAATCTCCTAGGATTTGTTTTCCTAGAATTTTTTCTTTCTTTATTTGTCTATGTAATTTTATTTCATTATAAAGACATATTCCTTCGGCCACAATTTCAGCAACAAGATCACCATATATGTATAAATAAAATAAGGAATTATTCCTTGATGTTTTTGTTTAATTTGAGTTTTAACTCGCTCTGCAAACATGTGGGGTAATCCATCAAGGAATTTTTCTTTCCGAAAATCATGTTTACTATCCTCTCATATAGATTTTTGAAAAGAAAACATCTTTACACCATTTGAACTTAGATAAAGTTGGACATCTTAGACTTATGAGCTACTCTTGCATTTTATCAAATTGCAAGGATGCAGTTCCAATTAAATGCTTTGCAATCGTATAAATTAGTGTGTTAACATTATCTGCAACACGATTTTCTTCTTCATATTTTACAACATTAAATATATGTTGTTTAGCTTGATCATTCAGATGAAAATCCCACCAACCTTTTAGTTGGCCTGTAAATCCTTGAATTATTGATTTAGCAATATTGATATTATTAGTATTTTTTAATCTGCAAGTAATAGCAAACATAGTCATATACTGTAATTTTGTCTGAATTTGATATTCTGAATTACCATCAATATTCCATTATGTGATGGATGATCAATCAAAAGAAGCGGCCTTATAATTATCCTGTTCTTCGAAAAGAAAATCAACATGAGTAGGCGTATGATAATAGGGTTTTCCAGAAAAATTATAATTTTTATTTTGATAACCTACCTTATTTATTTCATAAGGTTCTTTTTGTCCTTTTAAGAACATCTCTTCTATTTCGGAAACTTCATAAATCTCTTTTTCATTAATTTCTGATTCAGATATATTCACTGATTCATCATTCTGCCCTTTAATTAAAGGGGCAATATGTTTTTATTTACTAATACTAACGTTATTAAGCCTTTTATAATTTCCTCTAACATTTCTGAATTCTCAAGATTTTTATTAATCTTGATATTTAATTTATCAGAAGGGAGGGGTTTAAATAAAACCTTTTCTGTACTAATTACAAGATTATCTGTTGGTTGAACTAAAATAGTTTCAGCAATGTTATTATTAACATTATTTTCAATTCTAATTAATTGTTTTCCAATTGTCTGAAGAGACAAATTAGTAAAATTATTTTGCTCAACAACAGCTTCTAATGTTTCAGTTTTCCTATAAGGAGTTGCAATAATTTCATCCTCTCTAACTTTAACAGATAAATTGAACTCAGGAGAATGTATGCTCCTAATTACTTTTTAAGGATAAAATTTTTATAAGCAGATTCAATATTATTGATAGTCATTTCTGACTCAAAATTAGGGAATTTTCTATTTTCAATTTTATAAAATAACTTCATTACCTCAAAGAAATCGTCAATTTCAATACTTCCTTTAATAATTTTTATATAGATTTTAAACCATTTCTTTTGGCTTTTTTACTTTCTTTATGGAATAGAACCATTTTCTTTTTATTTCATTTTTAGGAGAATAGAATAATTCTCTAGCCTTTCCTTCACAAGGAAAGTTTATCCCAAATTCTTTACTAGTGATAATGGTATATATATCAAAAGCGCGCACTCTTTTCATCATATCCTATATTAGAGGGTGTAGGATATCTAGCCTTCAAAGTAAAAGGAATTTCAACTTTATATTCAGGTTGACTAACAACATCCATTTTTGTATTAATTTTAACATTTTCCTTTTCAAATTGAGATAAAGGAACTGAAGAAGTAGAATTTCTACTATGAGTGGTTCTGCCTAAATTAAGACGAGTAACCCTTTCTCTAGAAAATCTAACTTCAACTTCACCATCAGGATACTCAATGATTTGTTCTAATTTTGAATTTTCCTGTTCAAGAGTCCATTTTTCAGGTAACTTAACCATATCCCAAGATATTATTTTTGGAACTACAATATTATTTTTAGCAACATCTGTAGTAAACAAAGTTGTATTATTTTTATTATTTGAAGAAATTTTTCTAATATCCGGAAAGGTTGTATTCATAACTTTATAATATATCCTGTAAATAAGAATAACATTCTGGGCATTTGATTTTAAATCATAACCATCAGTCTTAATGTCTAAGCACAAAGAATGATATATAGTAGGATCAGTTAATGATACTACAAAATTTGGGAAACACGAAAAGTATATCGGTCCATCACATAAACTAGATTCAACTATTCCTGATAAGGAATCATGAAATCTATTATGCCTTTTATCTCTGACAACAACTATAGTAGAATTATTTAATCCTAGCCTAGTAGCAGGTTTAAGAGCAATTTGAACCATTCCTATATGGAGAAACTTAAATTTCTTTTTATGCTCATTTAAGAGAGTTTGAGAAAATAAATGAAATGACTGGTAACTGTCTATAAGACCAATTGATTCTTCCACAGTCTTAACAATATAATCAGTTTTTCTAATAAAACTTCTTATAGATCTATAGATGTTGGATGAAGAATATAGAGGCATTTTCCACTCACTGAGATTTTTCTCAACATTATTCTCAAGAATCATAATGTCTTTGTTCTTCTTATTAACCTTCTTTTCTTCATCCCTAATATTATTATTAGTACTAGCCTTAAAAGATAAAGCCTTAGTTATTCCTATCACTGTCAACGTTTTACATAAAATCCCAAACACCAATCGCTGGCAACAATGGGATATCAAGGCTACGCGACTTGAGGTTTCAAGAGAATAATAACAGATAAAGTTCACACATGCTTAATCAATTAAGCTAAATGCCAATAATATAAATAAATTATACAAGGAAAAGATTAACTTGCTTTTCAAAGGCTTTAAGTGAATGATATGCTCTAATTTTATGGTATTGAATATACTCTATATAAGATTCTCCACCTTCTCTAAGTTGATATTTATTTAAAATATCTAGATAGTGTTCTAGAGCCTCTTTAATTCTATTGATTTTATATTTCAATATTTGTAGTTAATTTACCTTATAGTAACAACAAAATCAACTGGATGGAAAAAGATAGATTCGTATTGATAGCAAGAAGATAAAGGCATTTAATTAATGCAGTTAAAAACACCAAATATTATTAAAATTATATATGAAAATTATATTATCTGAGATTGCATAAATCTTGATACAAGCTAATAATCGTTCTCTTTACACCACTTCTACAGCGGCTTTGAGACCAAATCTACACGGGATCTTGTACACAGTGGAATAGTTATATCTACAGAATAACACTTATAATTACTACACAAGAGAAGAAAAGAAAAGAAGAGGATTACATGGCATATTGTTTGAGTGCTAGTGGGCGGAAGCAAGTTCTGCCTTTCCCAAAGAATCCATAGTCTTTGCGTCCTGGCTGGTACATCACCATTGTTTGAGTGCTAGTGGGCTGTTTTAAGTAAAAATATTTTTAACAGTTTAGTAATTAACTCTTGGTCCTCTCCAGACCCCTGAGGTGAATCTCACAAGAGATTCTTTATTATTAATCATTTATTTAAGGATTCCACCATAGCCTGTATCTGAGGCTCTCAGTTTCAACTATTTTGTAGGCATCTAGTTGAGAAATAGCTAAAACAAGGAATTTCCTTGATTTTGGCTTTTATTTTTTGAACAACTTTAGTATGAATATCTGTCCATGAAGGAAGATTTTTTTTTAATCTCTCAAATAAATGTTTAGCATCTTGAGCTAATTCTTTATAAAATTCAGAAACATAATTAAGACTTCTAAGAAATCTTTGTAACTCATTTTTATCTTTGATTTCATCAGAAAATTTTTCAACAAATATTATTGCTCTATCAATGGGAAAAATGGTTCCATTTTTAATAATATGTCCTAAAATCTTATTTCATTTTGAAAGAGTTTAATTTTTCTCGCTGAAAGTACAAGACCAGCTTTCTTTACTATGTTTATAAAAATATCTAAATGTTTAAATGGTGTTCAATAGTTTCAGAATAAACTAAAACATCATCAATATACACTATAATAAATGTTGTATAAGCATTAGTCATTCATAATTTTCTGAAATTCAGAAGAAGCATTTTAAAGCCCAAATAGCACAACATTCCATTCATAATGTCCCACTGGAACTGTAAATACCGTCTTATATCTATCATTTTCAAGGATTTGAATATGCCAAAATCCAAATTACATGTCAAATTTTGACATTATTTTTGCTAAATAAAGCCTATTTAATAAATCATTTTTATTAGGAATTGGATATCTGATCCATCTTAAAGCTTTATTTAAAGGTTTATAGTTAATAACACTAACTTAGGAACACCTCTTTCTAATTCTGCTGCATTTTCAATGTAGGACAACTCCAAGGACTCTTGGATGGTCTAATAAGTTTTTTAAGTAATAACTCTTCAATATCTTTTTTACATAATTTTAAATGTCCAGGACCTATAGCTATAGACCTAGCTTTTGTAGGGATTTGACTTTCTTTAAAGTTTGGTTCATAAGGTAAAGAAACTACATGTTTCTTTCTCTCCCAAAATGCATTCGGAATTTCTGAACAAATTTTTTTTTCAATTATAATTTATAAATCTTTAATTATTTTTTGTAAAATAGGAAAAGAAAGTTTTTCTTCAATTTTATATAACTAATTTTCTGTGATTAGGAATTTAAAAAAATATCTTTTCTTTTTATAGCCTTTTGAATAGTCTATCTCGTGAGAACGAGGTTGGGAGACAAAATTAAATTCTAATTCTTGTCCCTTTATATTGCTAATAATTCCATTTTTATAATAATTTTAATAGGATAAAGCATATGTAGGAAGCACACATAATTACGACTGAATAAATCTTTATCGCAATATAAGATGCTGATAAAACATTTGTCATATGCTAACGAAACATATGCCATATGTTAATGAAGTATTCTGAGCTTGAATACGCGTGAAAAATGAAACTTTTGCATTTTTTGTTCATATTTTTCTAAATAAACATATGCTTCACTGATTTTAAATGAAAAATGATTAAAAGACCTTTAATTTGATATATTATTTGAGTTAATCCAATGAAAAATGAGCAAATTATGATTGTTTAAAGTTTTTAAGAATTTTTTTAGATACTGAGTCAACATAACATCAGCTTTTTTTCAACAGATGGACGAAAATACCCCATAGACTGAAAAAAGTTACGAAAATTACAAAACTGCCACTGTATTTTTCTTCAAATCCTAACCGCGCATTTTTTTAGATGGGTAATGGGAGATTAATTTACAGTTTACACACTAAGAATTTATTTATATTTGTAGAAATTGAGCATTCATATCGAGAGAGAAATCAGAAAACTTGTGGAGTAGATCTTCTATTTTATTAAACTCCAAAATCACTTTACAAAGTAATCATCAGCTTATTTATACATGTAGCCAAGCTCACATTGCTACTCACAGAAGAAACACAATTAGAAAATATCCTAATCTACATTTTCTTATTAAAGATCCATGCAACCAATGTAATCGATGCCTGCTACTTCAAGATCCCTTCTCATGTGAATTGCTGACGTGGTTATTGCGCTGACGTGGCAAGTGCACAACTTAGTGGCTTGGTAGTCCTGCATGGAATCTGCAGGAGCATGATTATTATCATATTCATATGCAGAAGAATAGAGCATGCATGTTGATCAAACGTAATGCGTCAACACCCTCCCCCCCGCAAGTTGGGCCGCGTGAAGATCGGAAAGGGACAGCTTGGAAAGTAGAAAATGAAGACGCGAAGCAGGCAAGGCCTTAGTGAAAAGGTTAGCAAGTTGGAGATGGGAGAAGACAAATAAAGGAGTGAAAAAACCAGATTAATAATATTCCCGAGCAAAGTGGCAATCTAAGTCCAAATGTTTTGTACACTCGTGAAAAACTTGGTTTTTAGTAATGTGGACCGTGGCTTGGTTGTCACAGTAGAGAGACAAAGGTAAAGAGGGTGGAAGATGAAAGTCAGACATCAAGTAAGATATCCAAAGTAATTCACGAACAGTAGCACTCAAGCTACGATACTCAGCTTCGGCGGTGGACATGGCAACGATTTTCTACTTCTTACACCACCAAGAAATAAGAGAATCACCAACAAAAATGCAATACCCGGTGAGTGAACGACGAGAGTCGGGGCAAGAACCCCAGTCAGCATCACAATAGCCACGAATAGTGAAAGAAGAGGAGGAGAAAAAGAAGAGGCCAGTGGATGGACTGCCCTTGAGATAGCGCAAGACGTGAAGTGTTGCATCCCAATGAGTGTGCTGAGGAGAAGATATGAACTGACTAAGTTGTTGCACCGCATGTGAAATATCAGGATGTGTGAGATTAAGATACAATAATCTGCCAACAAGCCGACGATAGATCGGGCTGACTCATGAGTGGAGAAGAATCATTAAAAAGATGCAGCCCAGGAGGTAACGGAGTGGAAGCGGGTTTGCTGCCAAGAAGGCCTGCAGACTCAATAAGATCAAGAGTATACTTCCGTTGATTAAGATAAGTACCACTGGAACCCCTAGCAATCTCTACACCAAGAAATTAACGAGCGGATCCAAGATCTTTAATAGTCAAAGCTTGATGAAGAGACTCCTTGAGTGAAGAAATTGCACTAGGATCAGGACCAGTAAGAAGTATATCATCGACATATATAAGAACAACAATGAATGAACTACTAGAACCCTTAATGAATAGGCAATGATCATTGGCAGACTGAGAAAAATCGAGACCAAAGAGATGACGGTTGAGCTCATGATTCCATTCCCGGAAGGCTTGCTTAAGATCATACAAGCTTTTTATGAGCTGACATGTCTTTAGATAGCTTTGAGGTAGACTCCTATAGATTTCATCGGAGAGATAGCCATGAAGAAACGTGTTGTTTATGTCAATCTATTCCAATCCCCAGCAATGATGAGTAGCTAAAGAAATGAACAACCGCACAACCACCAACTTAGCCACCGGAGAAAAAACTTCATGATAGTCAATTCCATATTCTTGCTTGAAGCCCTTTGCGACCAATCGAGCCTTAAACCACTCAACGGTCCCATCAGCCGTAACTTTGACCTTATAAACCCATTTGGAGCCAATGGTGTGTTTCCCAGGTGGTAATTCAGTAAGTTCCCAAGTGCAATTGTGATCAAGAGCCTCTAGCTCACTCTGCATAGCCTCTGTCCATTCCACAAACCAACTAGCCTCCTTGTAGGAAGAAGGTTCCTGAAGGCTTTGAACATTAACCAGGAAGGCAGTGAAAGAAGGAGAGAAGTGAAGCAAGGAGAAAGATGATAGGAAATGTAGAAGAAGAAATGGAAGATAAGGAAGGAAGAGACAGAGGAGGAAGCAAGGAAGAAGAGTAGACATAATCATGCAGATATGAAGGTGGATTATGAAGTCTGCTACTTCTGCGAAGAGGAAAAGTAGGTGAAGAAACCTGCACTGGATTAGAAGAAGGAGAAGTAACGGGTTCTGATGAAAGAGAGGAGGAGGAAGAAGTAGGAGGAATAAGAGAAGAAAGATCTACAGGAGCAGGAGAAATAGGAGAAGATGCATTTTGGTCATGTAAAATAAGAGAAAAATCATCGATAAAGAAAGGAAAATGAAGAGTGGGTAAGGTGTCTGGTGAAGATAAATGAAAGACATCATTAAAGAATTTAACATCTCTAGAGATGAAAATCTTGCAAGTAGCTAGATTATAAAGAATAAAACCTCTATGATTAACGGCATTACCCAGAAACACACACTTGTGACTTCTAGTATCAAACTTGGACATGTAAGGATAAGTGTTACTCGCATATCCAAGACAACCAAAAGAATATAAATTAGTGTAAGAATGAGGCTTGTGTAGGAGAATCTCATAAGGTGTAGACCACTCCAGAATCATAGATGGTATGCGATTTATCAACTAATTAGCATGTAAAATGGAGTAAGGCCAAAACTTACTTGGCAGCTGACTTTGAAACATAAGTGCCCGGGCAACTTGTAGAAGATGCCGATGCTTTCACTCAACTATCCCGTTTTGTTGAGGAGAATAAACACAACTCCTCTGATGAAGTATCCCATTTTCCTGAAATAGTTGTTGAGTATGAGTAGTAGTAAACTCTGTACCATTGTCTGTTCGGATAGATTGAACCTTGGTGTGAAACTGAGTTTGCACCATAAGAAAGAAGTTGTGCAATATCATGTGTACCTGCCCTTTGTTGTGAAGGAGATAAGTCCATGTACTCCTGCTGCAATCCTCCACTATAGTGAGAATATATACAGTGTTTGAAATGTTATCCTCATGATAGGGGCCCCATACATTAGAATGTATAATCTCAAATGGCACTTGACTTCTCTTGTGTAAAGGAGGAAAGGGCAATCGTTGATGTTTAGATTTAAAACATATAGCACAATCCCTAAGGTCATCAAAACCAGTGTCAGGCCTCAATCGTTTGAGGTGGGGTAAATGTTTCATGACACCTATAGAAGGATGGCCCAAGACTTCATGCCACTGCCTCAAATTCATGTCAACATACATATGGTTATTACAAATCAATTCTGCTGTATCATGTTGTATAACATACAGCTTGCCTTTCAATTTACCAATACCAAGAAATTGTTCTTGCTCATTGTTCTGTATAAGACAATGTGTAGGCAAAAATAACACATTGCCTACAATATCCTTAGTTAATTCTCCCACCAATATCAGATTATGAGTAAATGCTGGAGCAAAAAGAACCTTATGCAGTTTAATGTGCTTTGTTAACTGCACCTCTCCAGAATAATCAGCCACAATACTTGAGCCATCGAGTAAATAAATCTTCTATGGTTTATCCAACTTTCTAAGTGTCTGCATAAGAGCAGCATTGCAACACATATGAATGTTGGCTCCGGAGTCGATAATCCACTCATCCTTGTGAATAGTATCCATGATGCCAAAGGCATAGTGAGCCATGTATGGTTTCTGCTCTTAATTTTTATCCTCAAGTTCGAATGTGTTGAATTAAGAGCATTATTCCCACTGCCAGACTTCTGCATGAAAGTTCCAAGATACTTGGCTACCTCAACCTGTATGATTTTATTCATATCAGTTAAAGAATCATGACATTGAGAAGTAGTCTCATCTTTTAAACTGACATGATCTTCTTCTTCAATGTAATTAGCTCGATTCCTCAGTTTATCAGTTTTATACTTCTTGTACCATTCTGGGAAGCCAACTAACTCAAAGCAATCTGATTTCTCATGACCGTTCACCCCACAATGAGCACACTTAACTTTTTGTTTCTCTTCTTTGATGAGTCTTCTTCTGAATCCCTCAGTCCTACTATTGAAATTTCTCAAATTAGAATAGAGAGCATTATGTTCAATAGCTTCTGGATATTGAGATGAAACATCCTTTTGCTCTTCCACCTGAAGAATCATGGAATATGTTTGGCTAACAGATGGTAAAGGTTCCAGGATCAAAATTTGATTCCTAATGGCTTTGTAGTGATCACTTAGCCCCATCAGGAATTGCATAAGCTTCTCACCTTCTTCGTTGTGTTTATTAGATTCAGCCGCACCACACGTGCAAATTTGACATGGAACAAGGAGATGTATCTCATCCCACAAAGCTTGCAGATTGTTGTAATAGAGTAAAACAAATTGATTGCCTTGACTGTAGATTGCGATTTCCCTACGCAGCTTGTAAATTCAAGGACCATTCGTCCTTCCAAATCTCCTTTTTAACTCTATCGACAAATCCTTGGAATTTTCAAGATGTTGAAAGCCTCTACCTAATTCCTTTGTTATTGAGTTAACTGTCCATGAGAAAATGAGGTAGTCAATCCCCAGCCATTGCTTATGATCGACTGAAGTAACATGAGGTTCAAGTATAGATCCTTCTATAAAATCAAGTTTATTTTTCGCAGCCAAACCTCTTCTTATCGATCTAGACCAGCTACGAAAGTTTTTTCCGTTCAATAAATCGGTAGTAAGTATCATATCCGGGTGATCGGTGGGATGTACATACAATACATCATTGATTTGATCCTTGTATGTAGCAGCACCAATAGCTCTATGGCAATCATCAGCAGCAACAACAACTTTATGACGATCATCTCCATGGATGTTCCTATCATTGAAGTAGTCTGGTTAGATATTCATCGATCTGTCGCTGCTCTCTCCTTGTTCATTGGATCCAGTTGCTGCAGCAGCTATATGAGATCCAACTTCATCTATCATCAATTGAGACCAAGGAACTCTCCGATTCTGCTTCGACATTGCAGAAATTACTTCTTCTCAGCTAACTCCTTCGATCAATCGATAACTAAATCTGTATATGTGAGATTCAAAAATCAAAATTCAAATCTAAGTTTATGGCTCTAGATACCATGTAGAAATCGCGCATTCATATCGAGAGAAAAATAAGAAAACTTGTGGAGTAAATCTTCTATTTTATTAAACTCCAAAATCACTTTACAAAGCAATCATCAGCTTATTAATACATGGAGCCAAGCTCACATTGCTACTCACAGAAGAAACACAATTAGAAATATCCTAATCTACGGTTGCTTATTAAAGATCCAAGCAACCAATGTAATCAACGACTGCTACTTCAAGATCCCTCCTCATGCTATTGCTGATGTGGCTATTACATAGCTGGTGATCGCTGACGTGGCAAGTGCACAACTTAGTGGTTTGGTGATCCTGCATGGAATCTGCAAGAGCGGGATTATTATCATATTCATATGCAGAAGAATAGAGCATGCATGCTGACCAAACATAATGCGTCAACATTTGATCCATTTCCTATATATATATATATATAACAAATCAAATGATAATAATTTAGACTCAATTTACCAGCCAAGATGCAAAATAATTTGATCATTTATCTCATCAGTCCATGTTACATGTACATTACAATTAATACAATGGAGTAATATTATTATATACACCCAATGATAGTGAGCACTTATGTGAATATTTAGGGGGTGTATTGGATTTGGATTTCATTGGATTTCATTAGACTTTTAAATGTCTATGGATTTATAAAATCCATAGACTCCACATGGAGTCTCCCAACTCCACGCAGAGTCTGACGGATTTTGTGTATGGATTTCGAACTGATTTTGAACGATTTGAATGGATTTCAAATCCTTTTTTTCAGCATTTGATGGAACACAATGATCGCTAGACCCGTGAAAAAATCGAACCGAGCGACCGCTAGAAGCCAGCGACTGCTCGGAAAGGCAGCCGAGGAATTCAATTTATGTGAATTCTCGAAATTCATGAGTTTTGGTTATCATGATATTTAATTAATTGTGAGAACAAATATCAATTTATGTGTACAAATTTCAAATTAATGCTTCAATTTCGATTTTGTTACTTTCGTCTCCTAGCTTGTATATGACTATAATATTTTTCAATTTCTTTTGTATATTTTTTTAAAAATTGTGAATCATGCGGCCTTGCTCCCAGCGACCGCTGGCACCCAGCAGCCGCTGGAGTGTCATCATCGGTTAGGCCAGCGGCCGCTGGGGTCGGGTGACGGCGGGGGTGCCCGATTTCAACTTCTCACCGGCCGCTGGGACACAACGATCGCCGGATTTTCTAAATCCATCGAAATCTCATGTCCAGAGGTCGGATTTCATCCTTTGTAATTTTCACGTCAAATCCAGCTGAAATCCAATGAAGTCAATGACTTTTTAAAGTCCATGGATTTTTGAATACCTCAGGATTTTAAAGGACTTTTAAAAGTCTGAATTGAATACACCAGGATTTTAAAGGACTTTTAAAAGTTTGGATTGAATACCCCAGAATTTCAAAGGACTTTTAAAAGTCTGGATTGAATACACTCGGATTTTAAAAATCCTTTAAAATCCAACAAAATCCACATCCAATACACCCCCCTTAGTGTAATGGATGCTACCTGAACAATTAATCATGTAGCGTGCATCGGTAAATATTGTAAAACTCACTAAATAATAAATCAATTAAAAAATGGTTAGTTTCCAATAAAAAAATATAAATTATTTCTCCCAAGATGCCAAAATCCATTGAAATTAATTATTTCAAGTTTTAAACGAATTTTATTGATGCATAAATATATTGAAAGCGGACAATTAAATAGATGTTAAAATTAAATTTGCTCTTTAAGAATATAAATAGAATAAAAGGTATTTTTAAATGGTGCAAGAACCTTTCAACCATCCAATTTCAATATGTTATAAATAAGAGAATAAAGAATGTCTAAAGTGGAATACAACAATAATTCTCACCAGATCAATATTACCACACATGGCGATGTTCATAAATTCTCTCTCAAAAGTAGAAGTTTCATACCAACTCTCGCTTAGAAAAGAAATAGAGGGGAAAAAATGTTTTTAAGGTTCCATTTTTATGCAATAATATGAATATATGATTAGAAAAACTGTATATTGAGATGGTTGTATATATCAATAATTTGGAGCCATGATTCAATACAGTCATAAATAGTTAGTTTAAACTTTGAATGGGTCAAATTTTTTTAAATTATTATTTTTTTCTGACCTCCAAAAGATTATTTTCAGAAAATAATAGCTACCATTTTATTCTAAAGAATAATTAAAAGTTGAAATAATAAATTAATTGTACGTGCTTCCCATGCCTAATTGTATGTTGGGTTGTGCACGATTTACGCTTTCATTTAACAAACCAAAAAGTAAAGCTCCAAACTGCCAAAACCATCTTTCGTTCTCTCAATCTTCACTACAAACCCCATCTCTTCTTTTGTTCTTCTTTTTCAACAATCAATCACAAACGCTACCTCTTTTATTTCAACAAGGTGCGCATCACACTCTTATCAATTTCGTTTAGCAATATTTCTGTGTTAGTATCAATGGTTTTTTGTTTTTGGTAGAATAATGGGAAACCTGTTATTGAATATTGTGTTAGTGATGCATGTTTATGTTATTAATTATTACTCGAAGTCCAGTTTATCGAGATGTTAATTGCTTCATATTTATGATGTCATCTTTTATACTACGTACGTATCTTTGATTTTTGTGATGCACGGTGAGATATTTTCTGCGGGGCAATTTATTCACCTATTTATTAATAAATTAAAATGCTCTCAATGATGTGGAGATATATATATATATATATATATATATATATGTTCTTGAAAAAGGTTATGAATGCACCAAATACGTCACAATTCCTACCCTACCAACTGAACCTTAACCTTGTATTGAAAGGAAATTAATGTTCCGATAATCCCATTTTAAGCAATTATTTTATTTGATCTTAATAGATTAATTAAGATAAGTAATAAAAATAGTAAAGACGTTAAAGCGCCAGAACGAAGGTTGAACAAGTTACATCTTCCTGATGTGAGTTTGAGGTGCCACTTTTGGAGGGAAAATTAAACGTAAATTAAGAAGTTTCACAATCGAAACAAATAATAAAATTATATGCTTTTTTTACACATCAGCTATTACGTGGTTGATGAGTGTATTTCTATTTTCAATTATTATTTTTATTCACATAGAGAAAACCACGTGGAAACACAATTTCTCTATATGTAACATGATAGTCTTTTTTTAAAAAAAATTCTTTTGAGATATCTAGTTAGTTTGGAGATATTAAGATATATTTTAATCAAACAAATTTTGTCTTTTATCTAGACAAGCATTCTAGAATTTATGGCTTTCATTTTGGAATTAGAAGTTTCAAGAGAAACTGCAAAAATAAAAAAGTCGGCATAGCCATCAAAATATTCAAATTCAATCTATAGAAGGACCAGACGGTCCTCAGATCGTTTTATTGTGCATAAACTCACAGACCAATTATAGTCGCATCCACATAAATAAGTTTTTAAAATAAAAATAAAAATTCAAGACTGTAACAAAATTATTCATGAAAAAATAAAGACAATTTTTTTAAACGATTTTAGCTACTGAAAGTGATTTATTAGCTAAACTTAATTTCAAAAGTTTAATTCTCAACCCGAAGTAATTCTATGATTGAAATTCTAATATATTATTTATTTTGTGATTAAATAAATGCTATGTTATATTTTTTTTCCGAGCCGCCCTAATAGCCCTATCCCAATTCTAACGAGAAAGAATTAATTCATTTTTATCTTCATTAATTTAGAATACATCTTGATGAAGGGAAGGGAGAATGAAACACGAACACACACTGACAAACAAAAACCAAGTATAGAATATGACGATTATGTATTTCACCAAGTGTAACATCCATCGAAAGATACATGTTGTAGGTAATAAGAAGTGGTAAGTGGATAGAGATGTTAACAAGAAAAAAAGAGATGAGTGGTTCAATGAGGGAGAAGAGAGGGACATCACCTTCTCCCTCAGGTTCCACACTAGGCCGAGGAACAAGCAGAAGCCTAGAGTCCTCACCATCAGAAAAGAGTGTCCCCAACTATCTGAAGCCGACGTTCTCGTCTTCTGGTGATACCACTAAGCTACATGCCAAAAAACCCGTGTCCAGCACGGACAATGCCCTGAGGCTTGCTAGGAGGAGATCCTTCGACAAGCCTCCATCCCCTACTCGCACACTTAAAACACGGGGTGTTTCACCTACTCCCACCACCATCCGATCCTCCTCATTCTCCTCCCCTTCTCGCACACTAAAAACGCGGGGTGTCTCACCTACTCCCACATTCCGATCTTCCTCATTCTCCCGTAAGACAACTACTTCACCGAAAGCAGAGAGGAGTTTGAAAGGAGGTAGAGATGCTGGAAAACAGCCTTCCCTTTATGCTAGGTCTGTAAGCAATGTAAAGAAGAGCTCCACCTTCTTAGGCAAGAAGGCTCCAAAACTCGATAATGCCTCAGAATTAAGTGATCAAGAATCCCCCATTGCTGAAGCTGAGCAACAAATAATGGTAAATGAACATGAAGAAGATTCACACTCACCGGTGGCAGAACAAGAAATGGATGAGGACACCATTACTCAACAGCTTGAAGAAGAGGATGATGACGACACTGCCAAGGCTGAATCACCTGCAATTCTTCAAGAAACTGATCGTGATTCCAGCAATGTGGTGGATGAGTCTCCGAAATCATCAGAACACGGGGAAGATCTAGAAGAAGAAATAAGCAGCCAGTGGCAGTTACAAGAAGCGAAAGAACACACAAGCACTAATCCTGGTCATGGTAGTGTTGCAGGTGATCCTAATGAAGAGGCAGAGGGAGAGGAGAGTACTGAGGAAGTCCAGGGAGGAGATGAGAATGCAGCACCTAAAGAAGCTCATGGGAGGAAGGATATGGCGCTGTCCAACAATGTGATTGAGGAGACAGCAACCATGCTTCGCGAACAGAGGGGAAACAAGGTGAAAGCTCTCGCTGGAGCCTTCGAAACTGTCATTTCCTTGCAGGATAAGTGATACAACAACTCCTGCTTACACTTCCCTTCTCACTATGTTGTTTTCACGGTTATCATATCAGAAAACGATATGTACCTCTACATATTCCGGGTTTTCGTTTTATAACCTTTTTAGTTAGCACCACTTAATCTAAAACACACTGCTGAATTTTGGATGAGTCCAGACACATTTGTATTTCATTGTAAATTTGTAATGCAAAATCTTCATACATTCATGGATGTTAAGTTTCTCATTTCTGGGTTTCTCTAAGCTGTGCTAGAACTAAAGAACTCATGGCTTCTGTAGAAATAAAGGTTGTCTGAGTGTGACTGCACATTTAATGATTTAAAAACAAAACATCTTCATCAGCAAATATAATTAGTTTTTATATATACATTGTGCTTATGTTTAATTTAAGGATCCGTTAAACTGGGAAATGTGACATATCTTTTGTAGCTGATGCAAAGCTTAAAAACGATAAACATGAAATTTTCATGATTTTAATTTCAGACATTTGATTGTCGAAGCTGTGGACTTGCTCGTTCTGAACTAGTCTCAAGCTTAAAAGTAAATTTGGAAGATAACTAAATATACTAAAATATGTGCAACAATCTTTAATACTACTAAATAAGATACACGGCTTTATTCAAAATCTAAAATTTTCATTTAGGATGCTATGCGAAATTACGTTATACAAGTTTTAGAGTTGAGGGCAAGACCAATCCGATCACTCTATTACATCTCATATCACTAATTGACGTCATGTGCATATTCAATTGTTCATGATATCATCAAATATATGCATATGAAAGTTAATACATGTAGCATGCAATGATGATATAGTTAAACATGAAAATATAAGAATCAGCACTTGTTTTAGAATTAGCCAATTAGGGAGAAGTTCGACGAAAAAAGGTAGGACTTACTATTGGTTTAAAAGTAACAATAAAACTCATGTTTGACTTTAGGAAAATAGGTTTTGTTTCAGGAAAATGATATTTTATGGTCTGCCTGAATTTCTTTTAGATGTTCCACAAAATAATTTATAGAAAATTACTCACATTACAACAATTTCTTTATTTTGCCGATTTATACTGATCATTTTTTGGTAGTTCGAATTTATCGAGTTATTGCAGAAAGATTTTTCATATAGAATACATGCATATCCTATTCTTAGGATATTTTATATGAAACTCAAAAAAAAAAAAATAGTACACAAAAAAAGAGATAATTAGGATGAAAAAAACACAATTTATCTTGATTTTCTTATGGAAGAAGGAATTGGGAAAATGTAAACTGAAGTAGGCGTAGTCAAACAGAAACGTCAAAGCGTGTGCATAAATCTTTCTATTCATTTCGGCAGCCGACAATTTCTTACTCGTTTATAAACTTGTCTCTTCAACGTAACCTTACACTCATATTCATAATTCATAATTCTACTTTTCTAGACTAATCCAGAATCAGAATCCCTCTCTTTCGCTCTCCCCTCTATATAAACCACAAATATCCTTAACAAAATTCCAACATTTACATAAAGAGAAAGAGAAGAATAGTCAATAGAAACCAATCAGGCCATCAAAACCATTTTTTTCATTCCTAAGAAAACCAAACCCTAATAAATTTGTTTGAGAGAGAGAGAGAAGGATGTGTTTGGTGTTCGTGTGCGACGAAGATGAGAGGGTGATCGGGAGACAGGCGGCGCCAGGAGCGTGTCCGTACTGCGGCGGAATGGTGCAGGCGTTGGATGTGCAGAGCAACTGGAGGTTCTGCTTCGTGCCGCTCTATTTCAAAACTAAGCGCAAATTATACTGCACCATCTGCTCCAGGCGTTTGGTCGTTCAATAAATTCACCGCGATTTTGCAGATTACTCTTCTTTTTCCTCTTCCTCTTCTTCTTCTTGTTTTGATAATTATACTGGGGTTTTTGGGGAAGTCACTTAGGTATATACTGTATGGATGATGTAATCAATCGACAAGTATTATGTATGTATGAAATAACATGCTTGATTTTTTTTATGAACTAGTACTAGTATTGTGCATTTTGTGCTTGCCGTGCTTTTAACTTAATTGTTCAAATAATTTGGCTCATTTTGTATACGTTTACTTTCCGCACCATTTTTTTTTTATAAACTTTTTTAATTTTTATGCACTACATCAATAAAAGGCCAAATACGTATAGGGTTGTAAATTAGCTAAACTACTCGCGAAATAATCGAGTATAAATTTGAAAAAAGTTCACTCGAGACTAACTCATTTAACAAACGAGCCGAACTCAAGCCTGCTACGCGAGCTCGTCATTTTCTCAAATCGAGCTCGAGCTTGGCTCGTCTAGCTCACGAGCTAACTCGGCTTGTGAGATTCTCGAGCTTTTTAATGAGTTGTCTCACGACTGTCTCGCGAGTATTTAAACAAGTCGAGCTCGAACCGAGTTTGCTAACTATTCGATTTAGAACTCAAAATACATTGTTTTTGTAATTTTTAAAATATTATTTATTTATATTGTAACTTTTGTCAAATTAGTACTCTCATAAAAAATAAAATGAAAGTATGGTATTAACTATTAAACTAATATTATAAAGTTAAGAAATTGATCATTAAGATTCAAGAGTAACAATATAATTATAAACACAAAAAGACAAACTAATGAACTATGTATATACATATTATTATAATATAGTTATCTTTTTATAATTTTACATAGTATATTAGTATAATAAATAATAATATGAAATGAACCTAAAAAATCATAAACTCCTACACTCTAAACATTAAATGGAATGGAAAAATCAAAATTCCAACTAAATAAACTCGAATAAGATAACTAACAAACTCGGTACTTTTTAAGGACACAGGTGATACTTTTAAAAAAAATTGTGGGTCAATGTCGGTCAACGCATTAACCCGATGAGTGCAGGTCAACACGTTGACAGTCTTATATGCATTTTATGCACAAGAGAATTAGGAGAATTGTTGATATACTTATATCCTGAACTTTGACCTTCACCTTTTTATATAAATATCATATGATTCAATTTTCGGAGCCGAATTAATGATGAAGCATGCCCGGAGTCCATGTGTCAAAGTAACATGTAATTTTTAATTTTTTTAAAATAAACAAATAATGAAAACCTTATTTTCCACTTTCATTTCCATAATCCCAACTTCTCATTCTCCTAGATCTCTTTCACATTACATATCCAATTTATAGGGAAAAAAATGATATTTTTTTTCATTCCTGCAAAAATCTCATCCTTATTATGACGTCGGGAATTGAATCACATGACATTTTCATAAAAAAGTGGAAAATTCTGCACATTTTTTATAATTTTTAATGTTTATGACATTTTTAGAAAAAAAAAATAAAATTCAGAATATAAGTATATATTTGGCCCTAATAGAATTATTTGAACAATTATACCCCTCACATTAAAAACCATTTATAGTCAATTCAATTTTTATTTTTTTTTAAAAAAAAAAAGAAGAAGAAGAAGAAGAAGAAGAAAAAAATGGAAGAGAGAGATTGAGAACCCATCGACTATAGCCCTTCTTTTTTCCTTCCACCACCGCGGCTGCTGCCACTGTCCCCTTCCTCCTTGTCTGGTGTATAAGTGTATTTATAAATATATTAAAGAAGAAAAAAAGGCAGACTTTAGCTGATGTTTGGCAGCTGAGCATAGTACTTTTTCCGGTGGTGTTGCAGTAGTGAATGAGGTGAAGGCGGCAGGAGGTGGCAAGTGCTAGAGCAAGTTTAAAATTTTATTTTCGAAGGGCTTGAGCTTGACCAAGTTCGAAAATTTGTTTTGGAAGGGGCCCCATGCACAGCTACAAATCCCACCATTCACATTTATGTGTTACTGGCATTAGAGGCAAGGGGAGGGTGGGGTGGTGGTGGCTGGCGCTGCGAGTCCAAATGGTGGAGAGAGAAAGGGACCGGGAGGCAGCAGGAGGGTTCCTTCATTATATATTACAGTGAGTGAGGTATTGAAGTAATTTCATAATTAATTTATTTTGTGGAGTGAAGACTAATAAAAAGTGTAGTGTAAGAACACCTAAGAATTTACGACGACTACAATTTGCTTAAATTCATTTTTCATTTTTCATGTATATCAAGAAGTGTATTATTAACCCACACGCAATAGCTTTGCCTCGATTGATTGATGTTAAGACCGGAGAGGTAACTTAAGTATCCTACTGGGGGAGTTCAATTTCTACTGCCAACATACGTAGTGTTACTAGTGCACCAACATTACAGTGTTCAATTTCTGTTAAGTCATTATAGGATGCAAGAATCGCTAGACAGCATCTATGACTATATCATTGTATAAAACGGTTTTCAGCACGATTTACACGAATCATGCAGCAAATTCAAGTGGTAGCTAGATTAAAGAACAAAAATTCATCCAACATCACATTAATAAGAAAGTGCTGAAAAACTAGTTCTGATCACTTACAGAGCTTGAGCTTTTTGAAAAATGATGATACAGCGGATTTCGGGTAAGGTTTTGTGGCAAGGCACGTAGAGAAGTTCTCGGGTTGTTCTATCCACAGCTTATGAGCGATGCCACCAGCTTTTAGCTTCTCCGACAAGTTTAATAACTGAGTTTCACCCTTTACTTCAAGAGTGACCTGCATTTAAAGAAACAAAGTTGTCACAGGACAGCTGAGTGCAGTTTGCTCGTCATTACATTGGGTAGCTTACATTGTAATATGAGAAAAATAATAACATGAACACATGGTGTACTTCATTGCTACTCCTTGCAGTATGTGTTTGTTCAAGTCACAACATGCTGGAATGAGGTCTAAATCATTACAATTTGGTTCAAGTTTAAACCCAGAAAAGTTATATTAGACAATGAGTAGTATTGTACACCCTTCAACTAGCTAATGCACCATAAAATGACATCCCACGTGAAGAGCACATGTCAAGAAAGATTAACATTTCAATAAAAAATATTTTATCAGCTAATCTTTCAAGATGGAATGTGCATATTTGTCTTGCATTCATATGTATTTCAATCAGCTAATTTTCCAAGATGGGATATGCATTTTGAAATCTTGCATTCATATGCATATTATTCTTTCCGTAAGCAATAATATTCAGAGTACACTGAATACACAATCAATACAAAACTCATTCAAGCTCTCGTGCCTGTGCACGTCTACATTTGTAGACCTGAGGACACACGCCATAGTCACCTCTCACTAGTTCAATTTGAACAGGTGCAAGAGATTGTGTGCATCAAGTATCTTCTAATACTTATCCTGTCGAAACAAATTAACAATTAGTTATGACGAAAACTGAAGACTCCAGCCACCCCCACCCCAACTCCCTCCCTTCCTCTGTAAGATGAATTCTAGCCAGTAGACATTACAAGGTTTCTTAAAAGTTAAAAGTAGATATTCTTCGGCTCCACTACGATTCTCTTAACTTCCACTTGAAAAGATAATTAGCTTACTTTCAAATGTAAGCAATCACATCGAGATTGATTCAACACTAGTCGCATCCACATAAACAAATGCATTTCTGCTTAATAAAAGTCTACAAGGGCTAATCTTAGAAAATCGTAAGGTTAGGTAATATACGAAGAGGCTAGATGCTGATAGAAACAGCCTCAGCAAGCATCCAAGCCTTATTGCTGTCTCATTCGGTTAGCCTACTACATTATGGCATGGATGAAAAGGTACAAAAAATTCAGAGCTCGTTCATCATTAATCAGCTGCGCCATCAATGTTGAAGCACAACAAATGACTAGTCTACACCAAGCAGGTTATTTATTCAACAAATTTACTCTGAACCAGTCTAATGTTGCTATGCTATGTTGTGAAATTTCCGAGAAATGAAAGGATTATTTATCTTCATCTAACACAGTGCAAAATCAACCAATCAAGTTCGAAAACATGTAAATCGACACCAAATTGTTACCATCATTATCAATTTTGAAATTAAAATAGATAAACAATTGGATTAGAAATTACTAGCCTTGTGCATAGAATCGAGATTGGGAGGAGAACAGTAGGAGAGAGTGTCGGGATCGTCCTTGTGAGTCCAAATCGCGGCGACGGAGGCATGGCATCCCTGTGTTACCACGCTCCCCAACGGCCACGTGTCGATTAGGTCCCTCCGCAGCACAACGTATTGCACCACGGTGTCCGCCTCCGTGCCCTGGGCGGAGTCGGCCGTAGCGTTGGCGCCGGCTGACGACTCCATTCGAGCCGCGGTGCGTAAAAAGACGGTGCTGCTTAGTGTGAGTCTAGCGACCCGATTCTCCAAATGCGGTTTTAAAAAAGGGCAACGGGGCATCACCATACAACCCATTTCCATTTCATTTACACTGCGGAATATAGGAATGTTGGAATCATAACATCGCAGCCTCTTTCAAAAATTAATATGAAGAGCAAAACTCCTATAAACTTTGAAAATTAAAATTCACGAAATCACACTTATCAGACTATCTACATCAGTGATCAAGACCCGAGTCGAGGAAGGATTTGACTCAATTAGGGTGTCTGACCGGTGACTAGATCCAGAGCTAAGAGATTCAAGGAGAGCCTCAATTGATTTATTTAAGAGGTCTGGAGCCAACAGTCGTCCAAATGACCCGTGGAGGGAGAGGACACCGAGCTCAAGTGGAAGACAGTGATCTCGAGCTATGGAACGAGCTAGCATGACCTACAGCTTAAGTCAAGACGCGAGCAGTCGATCGCGCCCATTGGCGCGACCTACAACGCGAGTGGAAGCACGAGTGGAGCCGGTCGCGCCCACGACCTATTTGGCTTCGGCACGGGTGCGAGTTACAGCGCGACCCAAGGCACGAGTGACCCGGTCGCGCCCGCGACCTGTTTGGCTTTGGACTGAGCGCGATCTACAGCGCGACCCGGGGCGCAACTGAGCCCTTGTCGCGCCTAGTTGAAGCGTGTTCCGAAAGCGGCGTGTTTTATGATTTTATTCCTTATTTCTTTAGGATTTTAATTATGGATTATTTTATTTTGGCTCAACTATATAAGGGTTACTTCTATTGTAATTTAAGACAGATTATTCATAATATTAATTTTTATTCTTGCGAGTTATTTCTCTCTGGAGAATTCTCTCTTTCTCACGCACACATCGTGGGATTTTCACTGACTTATCAAGCAGACCATCCATAGCTGTTTGTGGCGTCACCAATATTTTCGGGTTCGTGCTTTCAATTGATCGCGGGTTGCGGATCTAATTGGTTCATGGTTCAACATCGTTGTGAGGCTAGGGTTCGAGATTTCCCCAATTCCATCCTTGTAAACTGATACTCCTGAGAGGATCGCATCAAGTGGTATCAAAGCTTCGGCTTTGTATCAGGTTCCAATTTTATCTCGTATTCTATTTTTGATTTAGTTTCTGTAAATTTTTCTCGCCTATTAAAAAAAAGAGCAAAAGTCGAAATCGGCACAAAAAAAGACGCTGATTTAAAAAAAAGAGTAAAAAGGCGAGAAATTTTTTTGCCATTTCGTTGATTTTAGTTTTGTTATTTGGGTTCCCGGAGGCTTATAGAACGTCCGTAGAAAAGTTAAAAAAATTTCATGAAATTTCGAAAATTTTCGAATCTTTGGTAGAAAATTTTGGGCATTTTGTGGTATTGATATATATTGTTTGGGAAGCTGTATTTTGGTGTTTGGGAGTGAATTGAGTAATTTTGGTATTGTGAAAAAAAATGAAAATTTGTGGTGGCAATTTGGTTTTTATTTGTTGTTCTAGTCTTATTTGGTGTGATTGTGAGATTGGGAATTTCTGTAGAGGAATTTGAGTGGTAAAAGGTAGAGAGGTGAGATCAATCGAGTGAAAAAAAAAAGCCAAATTGAGTGATACACGAGTGCATACACATGAGACGAGAGCTAGAGCTTTGTGTTGGATCTGTGCCTTTTCTTTCCTCATTTTGTTTTGCATTTTAATTATTTTGTTCTGTTATTTTGATTACAACAGCAGTTGTATTTGAGTCAAAAAAATATATAAAAAAAAAGAGAAAAATGGTGAAAAAAAAAGAGTCGATTATGTCTAATAAATCTGCTGGTACCGGAGAGAAGTCAGAGAGGGCAGCAGAGTCAGGAGAGGACGCCATCTAGGCCTTTGATCCAAAATCTACCGTAGAGGCCATACAACAACACAGGACAAGGTTGTTCCGAATAGAGTTGACAGCATTGAACAAGAGGCTGGATAGCTTGGAGAATTCAGTACGGGAGAGGACTCAACAAACTCCTAGAGCAAACCAAGGTGAACGAGGACGAAGAGGAGGCAGAGGCACCCGAGTGGAAACTAGGCGATATCCACGTGTAGAGAGGGAAAGAGGAGGACATTATGATTCTGATAGTGACGACTATGAGAAGGAAGATAGAGCTTCTGCAGTAGGAGGACGGAGACATGGGAGAAGCAGAAATAGAGAAGATGATCATCTAGGAAACATCAAGATGAATATTCCGTCATTCCATGGGAAGAATGACCCGACAACATATCTTGAATTGGAGTGCAAGGTGGAAATGGTGTTCGACTGCCACAACTATTTAGAACTCAAGAAAAGTGAAGCTGGCAGCAGTCGAGTTCTCAGATTATGCTCTAGTATGGTGGGAACAGTTAACAACCTCTAGGCGGCGTAATGGAAAGCCAACAATCAACGCGTGGACCGAGATGAAGGCCATGATGAGAAGACTATTTGTACCCAGCTACTACTACCGAGAGCTACACACCAAGCTTCAAACTTTGAGGCAAGGCTCGAGTAGCGTAGATGAGTACTTCAAAGATATGGAAATAGCCATGATTCGGACTAATGTGGTAGAAGATGATGAGGCGACCACAGTTAGATTTTTAGCCGGGCTAAATAGAGAGATACGAGACATGGTGGAGCTGCAACCGTACGTGGACCTCAATGATGTAGTGCAGCTGGTGATCAAAGTGGAGAACCAGCTCAAGAAGAGGGATAGCCAGAACCGAGCCGGTTCATCTAATTGAAGGCAAAATCAAAACACCAACACACCTTCATGGAAGACGAACCAAGGAAAGAAAGAAGAGAAACAGCGTTTCTCCAAACTGAAAACCGAGACACCTATCACACCCAATTCCAATAACCTGGAGTCATCTGTAAATCGAAATCGGGACATCAAGTGTTTTAAGTGTCAAGGTAGAGGACATATAGCCAGTCAGTGTCCAAATCGGAGAGTGATGATTCTGAAGGACAGTGGTGAGATCGTGACCGAGGATGAAGCATCAGAAAATGAGATGCCTGCTTTGTCAGGAGGGTCGAACGACGAGGAGTATGCAGCACCTGCAGCACTCACTTTGGTGGCACGAAAATCATTGAGCTTGCATACCAAGAGTGTAGAGGAGGAGCAGCGAGAGAACATATTCCATACCCGATGCTATATCCTAGATAAGGTATGCAGTATGATCATCGATGGAGGGAGCTGCACCAATGTAACAAGTGTGGTGATGGTAACAAAACTGGGACTTCTGGTTTTGAAGCATCAGAAGCCATATAAGTTGCAGTGGTTGAATGACAGTGAGGAGACGAAGGTGAACAAGCAAGTTCGAGTTCCCTTCAGAATTCGGAAGTACGAGGATGAGGTACTGTGCGACGTCGTGCCAATGCAAGCTGGGCACATTCTATTAGGGCGTCCATGGCAATATGATCGGCGAGTGAAACACGATGGCTTCACCAATAAGTACTCATTTGTACTTAATCAGAAGACGGTGACACTAGCACCTCTTACACCATCCCAAGTGTATGAGGATCAAGTGAAACTACAGACGGAGGCCGATCTGATGAAGAAGAAAGGAAATGGAGGAAAGATTGGAAAGGAGATTGTCCACCATTCCTATTTTGTGACGGCTAGTGATCTAAAGTAGGCCGAGCAAAATGAGCAGCGGATGTATCTGATGGTCCGCAAAGATGTGTTGCTGAATACTAACCAACTTAACCAATCTTTGCCTAGTTCTGTGATGTCTCTTTTGCAGGAATACGAAGATGTCTTTCCTGAAGAGATGCCACCGGGTTTACCACCAATTCGTGGGATCGAGCACCAGATCGACTTCATTCTAGGTGCCACCTTACCAAACCGAGCCACTTACCGGTGTAACCCCGAGGAGACCAAGGAGCTAGAACGGCAGATTCATGAGCTATTAGACAAAGGCCAAGTACGGGAAAGTTTGAGTCCATGTGCGAGTTCTGTTTTACTCGTGCCCAAGAAGGACACTTTCCTGAGGATGTGTGTCGACTGTCGAGCCGTCAACAACATAACGGTAAAGTATCAACACCCTATTTTCCGATTAGATGATATGCAAGATGAACTACATGGTGCTTGTGTGTTCTCTAAAATTGACTTGAGGAGTGGGTACCATCAAATTAGGATTAAAGAGGGGGATGAATGGAAAACGGCATTCATAACAAAATTGGGATTGTATGAATGGTTAGTGATGCCGTTTGGTTTAACAAATGCTCCATGTACTACGTGCTTTCATTGGTAGATTTGTAGTGGTTTATTTTAATGATATTTTGATATATAGCAAAGATGAAGTTGAACATGTTGAGCATTTGAGATGTGTTTTAGATGCCTTGCGGAAAGAACAATTATATGCTAACCTTAAGAAATGCACCTTTTGCACGGAAACAGTTGTGTTTCTTAGTTTTGTTGTTAGCATAGATGGTGCACAGGTGGATGATGAAAAGGTTCGAGCCATTAGGGAGTGGCCGACACCCACCACTGTTGGAGAAATCCGGAGTTTTCATGGGCTTGCGAGCTTTTACCGGAGATTTGTGCCACACTTCAGCGGCATAGCAGCACCCATGACGGAAGTGATCAAGAAGAACGTCGAGTTCTACTGGGGAAAGGAACAAGAGAACGTGTTCAACATGCTTAAGGAAAAGCTAGCACACGTCCCGGTACTTTCTCTACCTAATTTCTCTAAAACCTTCGAAGTTGAATGTGATGCTTCTAGTGTTGGTATTGGTGCAGTTTTGATGCAAGAGGTTCGACCGATTGCATATTTTAGCAAGAAGCTGGGAGGGGCGACATTGAACTATCCGACGTATGATAAGGAGTTGTACGCGTTGGTCCGAGCATTGCAAATGTGGCCGCATTATCTGTGGACGAAGGAGTTTGTGATCCACACTGACCATAAGTCCTTGAAGCACTTGAAAGGACAACACAAGCTCAACAAGAGGCATGCTCGTTGGATGGAGTTCATCGAGACATTTCCATACGTCATCAAGTACAAGCAAGAAAAGGAGAACGTAGTAGCTGATGCACTTTCTAGAAGGTACACTTTGCTTGCTACTCTAGATGTTAAGCTATTTGGTTTTGAGAATTTGAAAGGCTTGTATGTGGGGGGATGCTGACTTTGGTGAAATTTATAATGCATGTGAACAATCTGGTAGTGGCAAGTTTTATAAGTATGATGGCTTTCTATTTCGGGAAAATAAATTGTCTGTGCCTAATTGCTCTATTCGTGATTTGTTATTATTGGAAGCACATGGTGGTGGTTTGATGGGACATTTTGGTGTGGCTAAAACTTTATCTGTTTTGCATGAACACTTCTTTTGGCCACATATGAAACGTGATATGTAGCGTATTTGTGGTAAATATATTACTTGTCGACAGGCTAAATCTAGAGTCCAACCCCACGATTTATACACTTTGTTACCCATTCCTACATGTCCTTGGATTGACATTTCTATGGATTTCGTGTTAGATCTGCCTAGGAGTAAATGAGCTGGATTTGAGGACAAATCCTTTTCAAGAGAAGGGGAATGATATGACCCGAGTCAAGGAAGGACTTGACCCAATTAGGGTGCCTGAAGGACCGATGACTAGATCCAAAGCTAAGAGGTTCAAAGAGAGCGTCAATGGATTCATTCAAGAGGTTTGGAGCCAAGAGTCGTCCAAACGACCCGTGGAGGGAGAGGACGCCCAGCTCAAGTGGAAAACAGTGATCTCGAGCTGTGGAACGGACTGGCATGAGCTACAGCGTGAGTCAGGACGCGAGCAGCCGGTCGCGCCCGCGACCTATTTGGCTTCGGCACGGGCGCGAGTTACAGCGCGACCTGAGGTGCAAGTGACCCGGTCGCACGCGCGACCTGTTTGACTTTGGACTGAGTGCAATCTACAGCACGACCCGGGGCGCGACTGAGCCTGTGTCGCTCCTAGTTGAAGCGTGTTCCGAAAGCGGCGTGTTTTATGATTTTATTCCTTATTTCTTTAGGATTTAATTATGGATTATTTTATTTTGGCCCAACTATATAAAGGTTGCTTCTATTGTAATTCAAGACAGATTATTCATAATATTAATTTTTATTCTTGCGATATATTTTTGGGTTCGTGCTTTCAATTGATCGCGGGTTGCGGATCTAATTGGTTCGTGGTTCAACATCGTTGTGAGGCTAGGGTTCGAGATTTCCCCAATTCCATCGTTGTAACCTGATACTCCTGGAAGGATCACATCACAACCCAACCTTCAAATAAAATATTAATTTCTCTCTCATCCACATCCACAACCTCCAACTTTATATAATTTATACTCACATAAGTGACCTTCATCCAACCTAACCTTCAAATAAAATATTATTTTTTTCTTTTCTTCCAACCTACATAAAATATTTATCATTTTACTCTTACATTTTAAAAAATATTAATTAATTTATTAGAATTTTTTTAATTCATAATTATCAAAAAATTACCCATACAATTATAAATTTATAATTTACTTCAAAACAAAATAAAAATTACAAGAGTGAATACATAATTAAATAAACTACAATGAGACACATGAAATTTTAAATTATGAGTTCAAAAAACGTAAATTACATATTCAATTATATAAAATATTTATGTTATAAATTTATCTCTATAAAATAAAGTGGCACCCAATGAAAGGGTGCCACGTGAAAATGATTTGCATCTTGCCCTGAAGGCGGCAGATCGCCTTAACTTTTCAATTATTTTTTATTTTGTTTTGTTTTGTCTTATTAGGATGACCTTTGAAGAAAGGCACCGCTGGAAGTAGCCTCAGATGGGACGGGTCACGCGAGTCAATGCGCAGGTCAATTCTGACCCGACCGGCCCCATCCAAAAAAAAATCGTCAGAAATAGTATCATTTTGAACACTAAATAGTATCATTTCGAAGTATAAAAAATATCATTTCAAAGTAAAAAAATATCGGGCCTGCAACTTATCCTATACGAGTTTCTTTAATTCAAATTATGATTTATTTCATCTCAATTAATGTTTAGAGCTTAGGGGTTTGGGATTTAGGGTTTACTTTTTTATTTTTTTTAGGATTTTTTTTTTGGGGGGAGGGTTTAGGGTTTAATATTTTTTGGGGTGTTTTTAGGGGTTTATTTTGTGTTTTTTAGATTTTTTGGGGGTGTTTTTAGGGGTTTATTTTGTGTTTTTAGGGTTTTTTTTGGGTGATTTTAGGGGTTTATTTTGTGTTTTTAGGGATTTTTTGGAGTGTTTAAGGGGTTTATTTTGTATTTTTTAGAGTTTTTTTTTATATTTTTAGGGGTTTATTTTGTATTTTTAAAAGGTTTATTAATTCCATTTTAGGATATAAATTCATATTGATTTCAAATAAATTAAATCAATTCATATGAATTTTAGGATTCACTAACTTTATTTTTGGATATAAAATTTTGGTAAGAAAATAAAAAGAAAAATAAAAAATTGAAAAAAAACTGAAAAATCAGCTCAGAAAAAAAAATAAAAAATTGACGGGCGTGTGGGTCTGTGCGTCACGCGCCTATCTGATATACATAAGGTGTATGGGAGAGTGCCCCTAATATGAAAGGTTTCAATAAACCTAAAATCAAAAAGGGAAAATAAAATTCACATTACAATTAATATTTGTATTTATATTCCCTCGGCTCAGGAAAATTCTAGAATGAAAAAACTCGTAGAAAACTATTTTTGTGAAGCGAATGAAGAAAATATTTGTGATTGTTAATTATTATTTTTAATTATTTTATTGACAATATCTTATTTTGGATGACTAAACTAAATAAGACTAATAGAAAAATATATATCAATTATGCTTTTCATACTACATTAAATATGTTTAATTAAGAGCTTGAGAAGTGAAAGAGGACTGTTTTATTTTCGGTATAAGATATTTTAGCCTTTTTAAGTATTGTACAATCATTCTAAAAAATTTATTTGCTACTCCCTCTGTAAAACATTAACGAGATGAAGAATCTCTTGTTTGTGTCCTATTTGGGTGATGGCTTCTAGGATCTAGATGCCAATGATTTTGTGACATCATAATTAATGGATTGTATCCTCCTGCTGCAGCATAACAAGAAACAGAAGCAACAGTATTAGTGAAAAGTGAAAACCTTTCTAGGATTTGCCATTTGATGCATTTGCTACACATCCAATATCTACGTACTTGATGAGGATTTCTAGAGCGTGTTTCATTTCTGTCTCATACTCAATCTCCAATTTTTTATTTGCTCTGGGCATTTCTTCTACCAAAGGCATCCCTGCAAAACTGAAAATTCCAGATATTAGTATAGTAAAGATTTAGAATTGTAGATACCATACATTTATTACTTCATTCAAAAAAACATATATTTATCTACATATTTCTATTTATGCATGTGGCAATGAAAGGCATCTTCACAGCACTGAATATAGATGTGCACAAAAACTATTTGATAGCATCAATAACACATGACTAAAAAAAATATGTAACGGCCAAAGCAAGGGTCAATAGCATCAATAATAGATGACTGCAAAACCATGTAAATTTTTGGTCCAACTTTAGGAAATACAAAATAGAGTGAAATATTGGTTTAGCCACTTTGCCTTACTAAATGGCCCAAACATATTTGCACGACCACACGTTTCACGAGCTGAGCTTACATTGCACGGCTCACGTTTACGTGTAGACATGAACTTTGATTTCTTTTTAGGAAATAATAACATCGGACAAAACATTACTAATATCTGCATTGAAGATTTGGTAAAAGAAATAAGAATAAAGAAGAAAATAAAACAAAGAAGGAAAAAGAAAGAAAAGTGCAGTAGTTGCACAGGGAAAAAAAAAACTTAAGAAGACGAAGGGGGAGGAAGGAGAAGGCTACGGCTAAGCCTGGGGAGAGAATTAGTGTTTTTTTTTTTTAATTTCTTTTTTGTTTTTAGTGAAGGTTATTTTTGTTCATTTGCACATAAAGTGGCCAAAAGAATTACATTTTAAGTTTGTGGCTAAAATTAATTTATACAAAATCAAAATGGCTACTTTTCACAATTGTCTCATACAAATATGTATGTAACCACTAAGATAGCTTCGAGTAAAGATAAATACAAACAAATTTATTACGCAAAAGATGCATGGGTGATGGCATGTGTACAGTACTCCATGCATCCAGAACACAAGACATGTGCATGCTAGAAGCTAACAAGTAGCAATTACTCAGGCTTGAAGCTCCTAGGTTAAAATATCACCTAAAAGATTAACATTTATGTTCACCCTTAGCACAATTCATTACCATGATCGTGACACTTCAATATGATAACTTTATTACTGTGATGCTCAAAAGTAATATAAACTTTCATAAACATGAGCATCAGTGTGGCATGCACTATCCACATTGTTACTGGGATACTCATGGCAACAGTTTTTTCTTATGAAATTTAAATTCCTTCATTTATGCTACACATCTATAGCACACAAATCATCAAAGAAAATCATGGATGGAAAATTGGAAATCCTACCCATATAAAATGTGAGCATCACCCTAATCTAGTATAAACAGCTACACAACCATATGTTCATTATCTCTTCAATATATCATATAAGGTACACATGACTATTAATACAATCATCATGCAGAGAGACCAGATTGACAATAAGAATGCCCATTTTACTCAGTCTAGGTTCCTATAAAAATTTAAAGCATGTGTAGTAGTCTATTTTAGGTGAGCAGCATATCCTCAGTGTAACTTAATCTATTAAGAAAGTAAACACAGTATTGCAAAATATAATATCCACATTGATTGTAGCATCAATATAGGACGCTATACTTCATCAGTACAAAATACAAAACCATAGCAAAGAGTCATGGAGAAACTCATGAAATGACCAACAAATCAGTCACACAGAACATAAAACAAAATAGTAATAAAAATATTGTGGAGTAAGCCAACAGTCACGAGAAGTGGTCATATACTTAGATCTCACATTTCATATCCAACAACGGGCAAGTGTTCCAAAGCACAACATATTCACTTTGATGAGGTCATTATATCAATGAAACTTGCAGCTAATGAAGGAAGAGATCAATTTCCCCATAGTTGTAGTTGGAGATTGGAAGATCGAACATTTTCCCAAGTCTCCAATACAAGGAACAAGCAATAGAACAGGGGCATGAGAAGCTCATCTTCATTGCACACTTATATTTTACTTGGAAGTTAAAAGCATTTAAGTACTACTGAGTTCAGAATAATGAAATTGCTTGCTAACAACAGCAGCTTTCTCACACAACTTCATCTCCATCTAAACTAAGTGGAGCTCCTATCTAACTACCTAGTGATTCCTTCAATAATTATATCTAGACTTTGGTTTAATTTATGAACTCCAGTTTAGGGCAATATAAAGCGATATCAATTTGTCAAAGGTTGTACTCCAAAAAAAAAATCTCGAAGGTTAATTCTTTTCCCCTTAAACATGAATAAGTTAACAAAATAAGATTGAACCAAATATAGTACAGTAAATAAAATAAAATAAAAACTAAACCCCAAGCAATCGATCAGATAAACCCTAAGTCAAAACTTGAACCATCAAAATTACAAATAGAAAAAAGGTTGAACAAGCAAGAAGTAATTACTCCCTCATGAATGACGGGTGACGGTGAGGCATCGCAGCCCTCCGCCGCCGCCGCCCGGGAGAAGCCACATTCCACTAAACCCCTCCTCCACTGTGCTGAGCGAGCGTAATTGATGTACCCCATCGATATTAGAAATATCCGGAATTCGTGATGTACAATTTGCGGCGGATGAAGACGGTCGACAGGCTGCGCCTCGCCGGCAGATGATCCCGCCGTCGCCGTCGCCGTGGCCCGTGAGCGACACTAAACCTTAAAGACTTCCGTATTCTAAAACTTTTAAATATTTCTACATTACTTAAATACAAAACAAAATTAAAATGTGACAAAATAAAGCATGGTTTCCTTCTTCATAATTAATTAGTGCATGTAATTGAGTTATTCTAATATAATTTCAATTTTCAAGTAAAAGTTTCACTACAAAAAAACAATGAAAATATTAAAATTAAAAAAACACTGGATCGGAAATAAAAACTGTAAAATGATACAACATTCAACGCAAGAAAAATGCTCCCCTGCAGTAATGAGTAGGCTGTGATAAAAGTTGTTCAGAATTAATATTGAACAGCAAACAAATGCACGTAGTAACGTCGAAACCATAGAATTAAGCTAAAGAAACAGAGTCTGAAACAATACTGAAAGAATCATATGTAGTCCAAATTAATATTGTGAAAGAATGATATTGATAGCTAGCTAGTGAAGTGATCGATGACGATGAGTTTCTTTCAGTTTCCATCTTCGTCGTCATCGCCCTTATTCTTCTTCTTCTTCTCCACCTTATCATCGTTGCCTTCTTCATTAATCATAGGTAGAAAATTAGGCAGAGAAGCAGCACGAGACATGATTTTGGAAAGTGGGGATTTCTGACGATTTTGATTGGCAATAAGCATTCTGCGCTTCTTGTTGAGAGGATGCTCCTTCTTCCCCAACTCTCTTGCATCTTTGAAGCCCATTTCCATCAAGTTATCAAATGATCTTGATTCCCCCATGTAGTGTCTCGAAATTCCTCTCCACCTGATTATATATATATATATATATATGTGCCTTGATTAATTAATTGATGAGTGCGTGTTTTGAAATTTCTGGGGTTGAGCGAATGTGCATGCACGTGCATGTGTGTTTAATTTCTGGATATATCATATATATGATGAAGGTGATAATTAATTACATATAAGGGAAGTAAAAGATCGATATTAAAAACCCTAATTAAATCTGTTAGTTGCAGAGAGATGGAGTTACTTGGCGGAGCGAGAAGCTTCAGGCGTAGTCAATCGACGAAGAGCGATGGATTTGTGGGGCTTAGCAATCTCATCCTCCTCCATTTTGTCATTATCATTATCATCTTCATCTTCATCATCCGACGACACCAAATCAAGAATCAGCGCTAGTCCCTTCCTCATCATCTTCTTCTTGTCGCCACCTTTGTCGTCGTCGCCCATCCCTCCGCCACACGCCGCCACAGACATCATCAATGTTACTGCTGACTGATGATGATCAACTTTTTCTTACTCTCTCTTTTCTTGAAATTAAAGCTGGTTCGCTACTTAATTAATTGTAGCAAAACCAACCTCTCTCTCTCTCTCTCTCTCTCTCTCTCTCTCTAGAAGAATGGAAGAAGGGACTTCCTATTTATTAATAGCATGCGTACGTAGGGTGAGGTAAGTTGGGATTCGAGAAATCGCACGAGGCAGTTTTAACTGAAAATTTGAGGAAGATTGTAGGTCGGATACTATATATCTACTGCGAGTTCCAATATATATATATACCTTCAAACTGCATAAAATTAATTAATGGGAATGCATTTTATATATAATTCTTGAAAATATCTCAATATATATATATATATATATTTGGTTTATATATGAATGTGTGTGTACGTAAACATGAGCGGAACAGAATGATGAGTGTAATTTTTTTGCCAAGGGGTTTTTCATTTGATTCAGAATAAAGGTAGTCTTCATTATTGGAAAGAAATTAGAGGGAAAATTTTGTCAGAGTAACTGTTTGTTTTTTTTTTTTTTGAAAATTTTTGTCAGAGTAACTGTAACTCAACGGACGGACGGAGAGAAGATGACCGAAGAGGTTTGTTTAGTGTGTGCATATATATATATTTAAATTATTGTATTATTTATCTATCTGCATCCAACTCCTCTTTTTTTCCTTTTAAACCCCCTCATCCGACGTTACACACATTTACACTCACTCACTCACATAGATTTTAAGATTTTTTTTTTACTTTTTTTCCTTAAATTCTAGATAACGTGACAAATTTAATTATAAATTAAAAATATTTTTTGACGGATGAACGATAGACAAAACTCGGAAATAAGATCATATGCATCGTTCACGTGCTATCCTTTTCCAGTTCAGCTTCACAGGGAGAGGAAAACCAAAGGATCTCCGATGGCGATAAGTCGATAACCAAAGAAACCTTTTTTTATTCTTGCGACTTTCGCAATTTGATCATACTTAATAAAGGTTTCGGATTTTTATTTCTAATAAACAATTCAATCGTAAACAATTCATCGAATAGAGAAGGAATTTTTAAAATAACCCGACTAAAATGAGAGACCGGAATTCCATCCACAATTTTCTCCACCGCTGTTAGGCGCCAAGAAAGGCGAAGAAAAAAAAGCTAAAACTTCTTCACTATTACCTTACTGAACCAGAAAGAGTATTTCACCTACAATGTTTGATTAGATCGTTCTGATTCAACACACTGACTTTCATCATCAAAGTATTCAAGAAATAAATACCAAGTACAGGGTAACTAGAAATCGAGCATTACATAGAGACAACATAGATATGTACTCATGCTACATGTCCTTCCACTATGAAGAAATTAAGCTAAAAAAATAAAACGCAACAGTGACCCTATGAACAGACATTAAGATTCTTCATTGCAAGTTAGCTATTCTGAACCTAATTTATGCTGGGCCATTCAATCAACGAGCTTCCTTGACACTAATATACAAACGGGAAATAAAGGCTCAACGAAGTTAAATGAAGATCACTTGATTTCATACACCATGTTTTCTCAAAATCATCTCCAGCTGCGTAAATCATATTGCAGGTTCGTTTGTGCTTGCGCTGGGTACATCTTCATGCTTCCCGTTTGAATTGGGATTCTCAACAGTTTCTTTGCTCGATAAGTCACCACCAGTGCTTGATTTACCTGCTGCAAGATCAATGTTATCAGTTTCTGTGGTCCTACCATGAACTGTAAGTTTAGCCATTTAAAGTTTACCATCATCTTCTTCTACTTCTGAGGATGGTAAAGCTATTCCACCATCTATTGCTCGACTGAGTGGTTTCGACACGGGAACAGAAGCTTTATCTCCCTCTGTGTTCTCTTTCAGTGCATTACCAGAAGAAGTTTGATTATTTTCAACTTCTGATTGACTTCCTGATGCAGCTGGTCGATTTTCAGGCTGTTGTTCCACTGGAGCGCAGCCAGAGATTTCAGCCGGATCAGCACCTTGATTGCTATGATGAAAATCTTTTTTTTTATTATCTGATGATATTACCCCATCGGCTGCAGTTCCAGGAAGTTTAGTGGATGGAGTGGAGGCTGCAGCATTTTCCTTCACAGATGTTGAATTCAACACTGGGACAGCGCCCATGGGATTATGAACTGCCGATGCTGCAGGTTTTGCAGGGCGACTTTGTGCTGGCTTAGCTTCTCCAGTTTCGGGTATGTTTGGTTTAGGAGCAGAGTAAGTGGAAATTGGTGCTTTTGCAAGACCATTACGAATGAAATGCACATTACTCGGCAGCTGATGGGCAACGCTTGCACTTGATGATTTCATCACAGAACTGCCCCCAGTTGTGATGTGCACAACATTCTGAGATCGTGCAGCCTCAATTAGTGAAGAAGCATCCGCAGGAGTAGCTATGCGAGCCCCAGCAGCAACTGCAGCAGCTTTGACCATTGAATCTCGCTCAGATATTGGGTTCATAGACAGCCGATTTGCCAGCATCTGAGGTTTTGAAGGCCCTACTCTTTGAAATTGTTTATCTGCTGGTGATGCAGAAGCTTTTTGAGGTTGATGCTGAGTTTTTATTCCAGCTGATATTACAAAAAATAAGATGTAGGGTTATGAGGTGTACCATCTGAAAATGTACTAAAAGTTCATTCCAGTTAGAGGTTCGGCTCATTGAGCAACATATAGTGTCTTTTCAAAAGCGTTAATTTGGAGAAACATATAATTTCTCTCTCTTCTTTTTTTGTAGTTTTGCAGGAGGGGAAGAGGGGGCACAGTAGCAGTAGTAATGTTCTTAGACAAAGATAAATCAAAAAAACCTTCATGAACAACTAGCATTACCTAATATGTACTTATGTATTTTCATTTTTCCAGCATCAGTCTACCTACAGAGCATATGCAATGCGCCCGCAATCCAAGAGTAATCTCCAAATGGAAATCAATTTGCAGTTTACAGCTCAAATCAATCGCTTAAACCACAGATAGAAACAGATAGGGAAGATTACCAGCAGCCATGTGGGCAGCAGACTTGTCGCCCATTGGCATATTTAGAGCTAGGGACATGGCTCGATGAGCAGCTGCCAGTTGAGTTTCAGAAGGTGGCTGTGAGCTGGTGCCAACTTTTGTGTTGCCCTGTTTTTTCCTGAGATTGGACCACCTCTGTGCATGTTCATTGCATTCAATAGCTCAGAAACATAACGTTGTTTTACAAATATATGAGTGGAATACTAGAATTTGATTGAATAAATAAACAAGGAGACCTAATCAATATCCACATATACCAACCAAATTCCATAACATAGTAGCACAGAATATGTAATGGCCATCTTATTTGGGATAAGCTTTAAAAGGAAATATCATATAGTGCTGAGGAAATTGTTAAAGGTTCTCCATTCAACTCAGAAGCACAAGATTATTCATCTAATCTATATATTGCAGATAAACACCAAAGATCAGAAAGAAAATGCAAAGCCATCAGCCACTTACCAGTTAGTAACAGAAGAATTAGACTGACCGAAAAGAAACTGATAGTGGTTAGTATCAATATAGTTATCCCATAACATATCTTATACTTACGCCAAAATTAGTCAAACCACAAAAGGCAAGCTTTGAGTTACATCAAAACATAAAAGGAAAACCATTTAACAAAGCTCATTGATCTATAATCAATATTGAGACAATGATGAATACTACATAACAAGAAAAAAGTTGGAAAAACCTGAGATAGCTCTGATGGTCTTCTGTCATTCTTGAAATCCCATCTGGCAATATTTGCCCAATTTCGTTCTCCATGTTTTTGTACAGAAGCAGTGAGTTTCGTGTCGTCTTCCAAAGACCAACTCCTCCGTCTTCTTCGGGAAGGCAAGTTCATTTCTGAGACCTCATTATTAGGCCTTTTTTCACCACTTACTCCTGAAGACAATGGTTGTTTTTGTACAGAAACAGGGATGCTAATATTTGTCCCTTGTATTATTGGAAGAAGTGAGCCATCTGAAGAAGCAGACACTGCCTTGCTTTTAGGTATATTAATAGTCAATGGTGCTTCAATAGTTGAGTTGCTTGGGAGAAGGGAATTATATGGATAACCAGAAGCAATTAAAACCTGCCAAAAATAATTAACTCATTAGTACAAGACTAATAAAACATCACTCTAGATGATATGTTTGAGCGCAATGCTCATCATATCATACATATCAAATTGAAGAACCCATAGTGCAACTAATAGCTGCATACACTACGCAGTCTACGCTGAAAGAAGATTTTGTATTCATTTGTACGTTGGCATCAAAATAAGATATGGATAGTATTGGTTTCTAGAACAAAAACCCCATCTAATAATCAATTGCAAATTAGAATGGATAAAGATGGAAAGACAAGCAGAGTTTAGATCATTGGTCCTGTGAAAAGCATTTATGAGATGGCTCTAGTACAAGGCCATGCTCATATATTGATTTAGATTGTCGTGGAATACAACAAGGACCGCATGGAGAACATACAGCATCTAATGATTAGGTGTATAAAAATAGTAACTAATGTGTGTATTCCATTTAATAATCGAAGGTGTAACTAAAATTCACCAAACCTTCATCCATTATTTTGAAGATCTCGACTAACTGATAAATAGCAAACTAGTTTCAAAGAATCCACCATAGATAACTATGCAACAGGCACTTTATAATGGCCAATGGGCACACAAAACATATATTAATCAGACCAAAAAACAGTGAATATGTCTTGTTCCCTAGTAAAGACTCCATAATGATAGTCCGCTAGGTTTACCACTGTGTACGTTGTTAAAATATCAGGATAACAAACTTTCCAATTCTCTCCTCCATTATATTGACTTACTTTAACACATGCAGCAGCCTCTACTGAAGCTTCACGTCCGACAGAAGGGAACGCTTCCACCTCATACTCTAAGTCACTGTCATCATCCTACAGTCACAAGATACAAAAGTTCCAATCAGAAAAGAGTACATTCAATTTAAAATTTCGTCATATAACGATTTTAAAAAGGCTACACAATGTGCACATCTCTGAGTGTCCCCTTTTTCATCCTTATTAAGAATAGCATTAATTTTGATTCAAGGAAAACACAAAAAAATAAAAAATAAAAATACAGTATAGACACTCATTCAGAACAAGGAGACAAAGGAAAACCTAAACCAATCAGTAGCAGTTATTTTTGCATGAAGCGGAGGAAGATCACAATGCTGATAACAGCAACAAATCGCACACAATTCACAAATAGCATAAAATAACAGAAAAAAAGAAATCAAATTACTGACGATTGGCTCTGCGTCGTTGTCTAATTGATCAATTAGGGATTCGCCGTAAGCGAGGTGGCGCCACAGCATTTGGTACTCCCGAGCGCCGGAAATTCCGGTGGCGGAATTCTTTGCCACCTCGCGCCAATCAACCTTCTCTCCGGCGGATTGCTCCACCTCTTGCAGCATACCGAGCACCGTATTCATGGGGTACCTAATCGGAATTAGGCGAAATAAAAGACCGATAAAATAACCGAGAAAATTATTAATAAAAAAAAAAATCAACAATCCATGAAACAAAGGATACCTCTGCAAGAGGGCAGACATGTCTTCTTCGCTAATAGTGCCCTTCTTTCCCTTCTTCGATTTGTCAACCATTGAAGCATCAGAATGTTATTGCGTTCTTCAGTCGGAGTGGCATAAAATCTTGGAAAGAGAAAATAGAGGTTTTAGAGAGAGAGAGAGAGGGACGGGGAAGGGGTGCTGATATTGGGGACAATTTTTATTTCAAATCGAGTAAATATACTTTATTTCCCTATTATACATTAAAATATTTATATTAATCGGGTCCATGACTGTTTAAAACTATTTATATGGATTTATTTTATTTGACTTTCCTCGCTTTTTTTTCTGTTTTTTTTTTCAAGAGGAAATATTTTATTTGATTTGGGAATGAAAAAGAGTGGTAGAATTTGATAACTTCACTCTTTACTCGCAGGATTTCGTGGTTGCAATATTGGTCGTTCATTTTTTATCGGAAATTTTAGTATTATCAGTGATTCAAAATAATTAATAACGTGGCACGATGTTTGCAGTTGGAAGAAGAGTAGAATTTTAAGATTTTTAATTTCCTAAAATGACTATGTTAAATATTTCACCAATCATCAATAATTCAATATGACCCAACAGTCCCAACTTCCCTAATTAATGACTATATTTTATGCTTATTTCTAAATACACTGTTAAATTTTTCTTTATACACTACAAGTACAATTAATTCAAAAATAAATAATTACTAGTTTACTTAAATCTTCCTTTAAATTAAAAAAATGTTTTATTTATTCAAAAATCAATTAAAAAAGATAATAAAAAAAAAAGTAACTGTGATATTCTTCTCCAGTGAGCCCTTCTTCTCCGGCGAGTGTAGTGAACGACGATTGGTCGACAAAAGTTTAAGCATCTCCAGTCCTCCAACGCCGCCTCCACCCCGGGCGCCGCTTGTCTCTTCTTCAATTCAATTAAAATGAAGGGTTGGAAAGAAAGAAGAAGGGGGTAGGGCAGTGATTTGCAGAAATGATGAAGGTTTGTAGCAAATGAGGGAGAGGAAAGAGAAAGTGGGGTGGGGAAAAAAGAAGCGGCTACACTGCAATGCAAACAGAAGGGGGTGGTTATGGTTTGCTCCTTTCGGAGGAAAGGGTGGCACCGGCGGCTTTGTGCTAGTTTCTCTTTTTTTTTAATTATTTTTTAATTATAATACCCTAAAAGATTAAAATTTTATTTTTTAAAACGAATGGTAAATTAGATTTCCACTGTGGTGTATAAGGCAAAAAGATTTCTTTTAACAAAAATACAAAATATGTGGTGTGTAAAGTAAAAATGATAGGTAAAGAAAATGCAGTTGTGCATTTAGAAATACTCATATTTTTATACCTGTAAAATTCAATTTTAGTATTCAATCCAATACACCGTGAGAGCCATTTTGCAATACATTTGTGTTATATAAATATATATATATATATATATAAAGAATAATTTAACCTTTAGTATATTTCTATTTATTGTTTCTATATGTTTGAAGGTGAAAATCATATCCCAACACAGATTCATATTTAAAATTAGAAAAGTAATAACCACGTATATGCACATATAAACATTAGAGAAGCAGTAAGCTGTCATTCTATCATTCCATTCCATAATAATATAAAGCTGCAGATAATAATACATTTTTTTAGTGATCAAGTAGCACAGAATTTGTCACATTCTTGGTTCTTTTCCTAACAAGGAATCAATTCCTCAAACTGCTAAATGTCTCAAAATAATACTAGCAAAGACAGCTAGAAAACACATGAATATTTATTAAATTGCAAATAGAGACAAGTGATGAATGAATAGATATAAGATTAAATTTCCCTCTAAAATCGCAGGGAGCAGCTACAAGAAAACAAAGTTCATCATATAACTATGGCTACTGCCGTTTCAAAACTTCATCGATCAACCTCAACCACCCAACACTGCATCTGTTTTTCGTCCAAACAAAGGGCATTGCTGATCAACGAGTCTCCTGAAAGCCAATATGTACAATGAAGCTTCAACCATTGCTCGTTTCAACTGGCGATACAAGGTTTATGCACTGACCGTCGGAGAAGTTTTATACTGATCCACAACAACTTTGTTGAATTTCCCACTCAGACGCCTCGCCTTAAGACTGCTCCCTTGTTTCATAAGTTTTGGATGAAAGAGAGAATCGAACATTTTCTCTATAGACTGCGCGGTATATTTTGCATATTTGCTTGCACTCTGATCTTGTTCGACCAATGGCCCATAATTCTGCATATAGCTGCGGTAAACAGGCACGATTGTCTGGATTATAACCTGGCGCGTCTTCTCCCGCAGATCTTTGTCTGCAATTACCCAGTTCGACTGCTTCCTGAACATGTCGTCAAAAGCTTCATTGAAAGATTTCAATCTCTGTTTTACCAAGTTACGAGCAGTTGCACGCCCACCAGAGAACAAGATCAGACCTTCTCTGCTTAAAAGTGCAGGAAGTTTGCCCCAGCTCTCGCGCAGGTACAAGGTAGAATAATGCCCCGTCCAGTGCTCGTGACCTCTCAACCAAGAATCTCCGAGAAGACCCCCAAGTTTGGTGTCTTTCAGATACTTGTATAGATGCCAGTGGTTGTTCATCCGGAACAGATGTGATGCAACAGCATCTTCATAAGCCTTGGACCATGCTTCTAAGTTCTGCTCAATGGTGTTAACTAAGTTCAGAAGCTCATTAATAAGGATTCTCTCTTGGAATTTTTCATGCTTCCAACTTCTCTCAATGACAAGAGCTTGTGTAAGGATCGGCTTATAATTGTCACCAAGAAGCTTATTGCAATAATCAGTAATGAAAGTTACCACCCTAGGAACACTGCAATCTAAAGGCGGTGGGGACTGTCTTTGTAGTTCGACCTGAACCAAAAGCTCCCAGAAAATCTCGCAAGCACCTTCAATCAGTCTCTTGATTAGATCCCGAGTCATGTTCTGAATCTCAGCACAGGGAGCTCCACCAAATATTCTGTTAAAATCCAACCTAAGCTTACTTAAGGAATCAAAGATGTCGAGAAGTTTCAATAGCTTAATTGGATCCTTCTTACTTTCTGTGACCGTTTTGCCAAACTGCAGGAATGCAAGAAATCCTGCCTGAGCAGCTATTTTAGCAAAACAGCTCTTCCAAACATCCAACCCCATCCTTTCAAACACGTCGTTACATAGCTTGTACTCAGCTTCAAAAAGGTGCTTCACGGCAAATTCCAGATGCCTGCCCCACTGCGCTATATAGACCTCAATGCTTGCCACATCATTAAATTCCGAGACTGATATTTCAAGATAATCCAAATTCAGCGCTTGCAAACTAGCCCGAACATTTGAACTCCGGACCTCAATATAAATAGATACACATCTTTCAAGTCTGCCATTAGTAATTAATCTCCCCAAAATAGCCTGTAACTTCTGAATAACAGCCACTGGCAAAGGTGATGGAGCAATGCAGGCCTGTTCACCCGGCAAAGCTTGGGAGGACATTGGCAATGGAACGCTATTTTCTGTCAAGAGCCGCCTAAACTCATTCTCCAGTCTGTTCAAAGCGACCTCATATAGCCCCCCATCAAGGCGACCCTTTTCCTCACCCACCTCCAATTCCCGAAGACTGTTCAGTGCCTTCTTCAAACCCGAAATATACCAGTCATCCGCAACCTTATGATCCTCCAAATACTCCACTATATCACCCAACCACTGAATTGCCATCCCACAATGCTCTCCCAAGAACCTCAATGCCTCTTCAAGACGTTTAAGCACGCCAAGATACCCCGGGAGATTATATTGTGGATCAGACAACGATTTCTCAAGCCCATGAATGGCATCAAAAACCTTAAGAACTGCCGCTGCAGGAACCACAGCTCTATTAATATGACCACCAACAGTACTAAGGGCATCCCTTTGAGCCCGAATTGGCCGAATCGCCACTTCCAACGATGGTAATCTCTGATTAATCTCACTTAATCTGGGTCCAGCTTTCTCTAAAGACAAACCCAAAGCTTTGGATTTCTCCACATTGGCTTTCAACAACTTTCTGGCAGATATCAGATTTTCGATCCCTTTATCCATAATCACAGACGAATTTACAAACTCAAACCTAACCAATAGTTCCCACAAAAATTGGAAAATGGCAACACAGTTATCGTTTATTAAAAAAAAAAAAAAAACACTTTTCCTCTAATTATTCGCTTCTTCACTAAGATTTCAACAAAGAAAATAAGAACTAATCTGGGTTCTTGTAGAACTCAACTCTCATTTTTCCCTTCACCAATCTTAACTCAAAAAGTTACAACATCAAGCACTAATCACCCACCACCTGAACCGGAACCCAAAAAAAAAACTCAATTTCAAAATCAGAACTTTCTTCCAGAAAACAAAAAAGAGACCAACATTAAATGACACTCAGATTTTTATTAGTTTGATTTTTTTTTTTTAAAACAGAGAGAGAGAGAGAGAGAGAGAGAGAGAGAGAGAGAGAGAGAACAAAAAAAATACAGAAATAGAGATATTCGAGTAACTCACTGGAAATTCGATACACAGAGAAGTGAGTGTACCTCCGTCCTCGCGCAAATTGCAAAATAGGTATGTAATGCTGTAACACAGGAGCGTTTTGCGGAAGAGAGAGAACCCTAAATCGGGAAACGGAAAAGAAGAGGGCTTTCGGCAATTTGTTTCTCAAAACCAACGGATCGTGCTAGAGTGCTTGACAGTATATTGCCTTTTTCTTGTTTTGTTTTTATTCATCTTTTCTCTCTGCTTTTTTTTTTCGGGGGTCTGCCTCGCTTTTTATCATACCACTTTTGTAGTAATTTTATAAAGATGGAATCTTAGAGAATCAAAAATCATAATTGAGGTAATACATAATGAAATCATACTTATCCGTAAGTTTAAAAAATAAATCATACTTATCTGTACTTTTAGGAATGGCAAAGTCTCTTATACATGAATCATCGACACCCAATAAAATCCATACATTCATCAAATGGGTCGGGATCAATTGCGCTAACCGGTGTTGACCACCAAAAATTTTTTTTGGTAAAAATCAATATCAATTCTAATATTAAAAAAGGCATTACTTAAAATTCAAAAAGTATCACTAAAAAATAATTGGTCTACTATTTATCTTATATGGCTTTATGTAGTCCAAATTGTAATTTTTTCCATTCCAATTAATCTTTAGAGTTGGGGGTTAGGTTTTTTAGGGTTCTTGGCTTTTAGGGTTTATAATTCTTTTAGGGTTTTTTTAGATTTTTTTTAGTATTTTTTAGGGACTTTTGTTATGTTTTTTAGGGTTCAAGTTTTGTTTATGTTTTATTAATTTCAATTCAGGATTATATTTATTTAAAAAAAATTAATTTACTTTTATTTTAGGGTTCACTAATTCCATTTTGGGTATATATTTATTTTAAAATTAGATTTTTTATTTTATTTTCAATTATCATATATATTTGCTTTGAAAAAATTAAATTAATTATCGAGCGCAACGCACGAGTCTACGCGTTAGCGTCAGACGAGTGCATTGCGCGAATCGCCGAATTTCAAAAAAAAATTCATTCACTTCAATTTTAGGGTTCATTAAATCAATTTTAGGGTATATATTTATATTTATTTAAAAAAAATAAATTAATTCATTTCAATTTTAGGGTTCATCAATTGTATTTTAGGGTATATAGTTTGGGGGGATAAAAAAATTGAAAAATCGAAAAAAAATAAAAATAAAAAAAATTCAAAAAGAAATAAAAATAATTAATTCAAGCGCGTGTGGCCTGAGCGCGTATAGTACACGCGCTCGACATGGGCTAATTTTTTTTTAATCGTTATTTGCTTAATGAGTATGGGCCAGTTTGATTGGTACAGTCCCATGCACTAGGTGCACAAAAGAGTGACCCTTTAGAAATAGTTTAGTGATGGAGTGGTATAATATGAAATTTCAAAGTTTTGAGTTTAAATATTATCAATATTACTATGTGTGTGAATTTGTCTATGACTCAAAATCAAATTAAATTATTTGATATTCTACTCATATTCATTCACTAATGTTCGTTTATGCTTATTCGATAAGTATATCAAATAAATTTGAACATAATTTTTTGTTTGATATGATTTATAGATTGGCTCGAGCTCGAATGATAAATAAAATATCAAAATACTCAAATTCGGCTCGATTAAAACTCATTTGAGCTCGAGCTCATTAGATAATCAAACAAGTTCAAATATAAATTTTAAAATTTGATATCATTTCAAATAAGTTTGAACAAATTTATATTTGACACGACTAGACTCATTTACAAAGTTAGGTCATCAAGACCGAAAATGAGATAATATGCATTATTAGGGTACCATTTTAACAAAAGAAATATGATATAAGATACCAAAATTGATAAAAGCGTATACATAGAGTACTAAAATGCTCATTTTCGCAATAATAAATTTTCCTCTCTTTCCTTCCATCAAAAGTGCAGGCTATGCAAATAAATACAAACCATTACAAGTAATAAAATTGATATTCTTCAGTCAATAAGTATGATTTTTACTTTAGTTACATACTGAGTTTTAATTGTGTCCAGTAAATTGGTGGATAATTAATTATTTATGTGCATTACAAACGTTAATATTTCTCATTTTAGAAATAATTTTTGCTTCATATTATTTGTAAAAAAATTATGATATTTACTGCTTTTATTCTTGTCAACTCACCTTTGTTCAATTGTCTTCTTCTGTATGACCGTATTAAAATTCATCATCAACAAATGATCCTTAGAGGGTTTGGGCTAATCTAAATCCCTTCGATTTTTCAAGGAAATTCAACCCAAAAAATGTCGACGGATGTATTTACTATAATTTAATTGTTTATCTTATTATTGTTTAATGTTAATTAGTACTAAAATATAATAAGATAAGAATAAAAATAAATAATTAACACTAAAATACAATAAAAAGAAGTAATAAATTATAGTAAATAAGCATATATATAAAAATCACAATAAGAAAAAGTACTAAAATTATAGGAAATAAGCTCCCATTATAGCCAATCTATATATATCGGCAAAACTCATCTTCGATACAAATATGTAGATATAAATTGGCAAAACTCGTCTTCGTTACAAATATGTAGAAAGAATTGAATATTTTAGCAGGCAAAAAAAAAAAAGAACACATGTAATTTTTTCAAAAAATTGAAACACAAAAAAATTTAGTATATAAGATTATTAGTGAAGAACAATTTGCTCTCTTAACGTAAAATTTCAAATTCCGCCCCTTCAATGCAAGTAACTAAACTGGGATATGTTAATTAACTAAACATCACAATCCTTCACGGCCCGACAATGATGGATGGGTTCTTTTTTATCCCTATATGGGCTAAGGTTGTTAGTGTTGGGGTTAAGGGGTAAAAAAAAATTATTAAATTTATATTTATGTATTATAAATAGTTGGACTGTTTATATTTTCCTTTGATTATATCTAATAAATTGCTCTGTTAATTATAATTATATTATAGTATCCTTATGTACGTTTAATCAAATTTAACGTGCATGATGTACAATTTTCATCTGGGCCCCGATATGTCATCCAATCCAAGTATATTTTACTTACCATCTTGGATTCTTGGTAGTTTGTATTTAGTAATAATTTTTTTTTATGTGGTCCTTTGTTCATTCACTCATTGAAAAATAACTAACTACTAGTTACTGAAGACAAATTTAATCATGTCATGAAACTCTAAAAAAGTAACAATTATTTTCTGCTTTATTAGTTAGGGGGCTTTTTTTTTCTTTCTGGGGATGCTTGTAACATATATATTTTCAAATGATTAGAGTTGAATTACCTAAACTTGATTGTTGCTGCAAAGTACAAGCTTTTCAGTTATCCCGTTCCAAGACAATCTCGGACGATTCGAAATTACTTCGAGATGAGTCGTGACATCAACTAATCAATATTATTTTCTTTTAAGATAACGTTCACATAAGGAATGGTTCTCTTTTAAAATGATAGTAAAATTAGGTTAATTCACTTAAAAATCATAAACTTTGAGTTTAATTATAAATTTAACATGAACTTTAAAAATATGCAATTAAAATTTTAAATACCAACTTTGAATTTGGAAGTAATTCAACATCCTAATTTTTTGTAAAACAAATATATTTGCCTCTGATTCAGCCGCTAATTAGCTCGTTCTTCAATCCTGTTGTGACTTGACCATTAATATTTGAAAAAAAGACGTTAAAGTGGTTGAATTTCACACTCGTATCAATGGAAAAATTAGGGATTCATAAATTCAACCGCACTTATGTCTTTTTTCGAAAATTGATGATTGAATCTTGATGGATTTGAAGAGATGAACAAGATGTCAGTTGAATTGAAGATCAATATGTTAAAAGGAGGAGGTTGAATAACATCTAAGTTAAAAGTTGGTGTTTTAATTATCTGCTCTAGAAATTCAAGTTAGATTTACACATAGTTGCACAAAGTATATTGAATATATATTATCTATGTTTAGATCGAACTTGACATGGTATGATCAATGTTATGATCTTATGCTTACAAGGTATTTTTTTTAGTGGTATATCTTTTTTATGTCATCTAGCATGTTATAATGGTAAGGTAAGCAACGAGATTTTCAGCTTTATCTTCATTTTATTATGTTTTTATTTTGGAAGTGTAATCAAAAGAGATGGGAGGAGAGAGAAAAGGAAAGAAAGAGAGAAGCACAAGAGAAGAAGATGTGTGTCAGAAAAAATAGTACACTTTCACTGTTAGAAATTGGATTTCTCACGGGAAACCCCATTCTTTGGAAGCTTGCCACTGTGTCCTCCACACTGCATGATAGTTGGATTCCAGCTACATGGGATAAAATAAAAGGTTCCGTTGCGGCTGCCCTAAATGGTAAGGTAAGCGATGAGATTTTCAGTGGTATCTTCATTTTGTTAGGTTTTTATTTTGAAAGTGTAACCAAAATTTTATGAATATTTTGCTTTCTATTTCCAATTATGCAAGATTTTGTGTGCCTATTTTTTGCGGTGCACACGAGGTCGACCAATGAACACAAGAAACTAAGACACTTTTGGATTTTTTCAAGAACGTACGTAAATCTGTTCTTGGTTTTTTGTGATATATATATGTGTGTGCGCGCGCGTGTGACTTTTTAGCTTGCTTATTTTGGAGTTTCATTTATTTAGATTTTGTTTGGTTGTTGTCTATATTCCAAAATATAATTTCTTGGGACCTTTATTTAATTTGCTAGAATATAAAATTCCAAAATTTGTAACTTTTAAATCTTTATATTTCTTTTTTCGTAATGCTATGCATTATGATCTCACACATATATTTTAGTAATTATATACTGTCCTCATACAATCCCTATTATCATATCGAATTGCTCAATATTACAAAATTCATTAAAATCACAATTTTCATATTGAATCATCCAACTTTATAAAATTTTAAAATATGATACATTGTACGGGTAAAATATTTATACTTATATGTATAATAACGCAATAAATTTAGCATGCTGAAGTGTTATCGATCGGATTGGAATTGGATGGTGAAAAAAGCCCATAAATGGTGGGATAAGGCTTTGACAACTAATCCACTAATGAAATTGGGCTAGAATATAAATATTAGGTAAGATGTCTGCCCAAACGGGCACTGTGCCCGACTTTTCTATTTTTTTAGAAATATTTTTATCAAAAAATATTTCGGAAACATATCTTACTCTTTAATTAGATATTAATTATCTTGATTGTAGATCTTAAAATCTATAATTAATTCGTTTGGGGATTCGAGCTTTGACATTGTAGACGGATAAATTTTAATGGCTAAATTAAATTATGCCATGCAAATAATTAAATATCAAATTATATCATTTATTTACATTTTAGGAATTTAATTAAATTAATTCCTAAATTAAATAAATAGATATTGATATTTAATAAATGGAGATAAAGATTTAAATATCAAAGTATATCATTTATTTATATTTTGGGGATTTACATGAATTAATTCCTAAATTAAATAAATAAATGTTGATATTTAAATATGTGGATAATCTCGACCAATCAGAAGTCGACACATGTCAAATCTGTGCAGAAATCAAGGATTTGATAAAGATGAGTCCAAAATATTGAGGAGTCAATCATGTCGTGCCACCTCAGCCCTAATTCTTCAAATTTCTCTCTCCTTACACCTATAAATAGAGGTCATATGGAGAATGAAAATCACAGCAAAAATCATTTGAAGAGTTCAAGAATTTGAGAACTTCCATAAGTGAAATTCTCTCAGATATTCAAGACGTTGTTGCGACATTCAAAGGCGTTCTTCATCAAAATCCTCCCGAAGACAACATTTGATCTACAAGCAAGACAGTTCAAAGCGTTCTTCATCAAGTTCAACCTAAAACCGATGTTTGATCCGGAAACAAGGCGTCGGCCCTCTGAATTAATGTTGTCAAAAATCAAAGACCAAGTCAAAGAAGATCGAGGAAATAAATTTTCCCTAAAAACTTCAAAGATTACTTGAAGATCGTTCCTGGAGTGATTAATCAGAGGAGAAATAGAGATTGGATCCAAAAATCCAAATTTGATCCGAAAATATTTTATTTGTATACTGTTTTATGTTTTATTAAATTAAATAAAAAATTTGTATTACAAATGGATTCGATAAACCTCAAGTAACTCAAAAATTGAGGAGTTTGATCCACTTTCGCATAAAGAGATGCACCGCACTGACTGTGTCCTGTGGAAGAGAATTGAAAGCTAAGATGAAGACTGTCATCTTTACGCAACACATTGAAGATGAAGACGATAGATAAAGTGTAGCCTCATCTTAATATGCTACCAGTGGTGTTCAAAACGCGACCCCTCATGACATTCAAAACCAGTTACAATGAGACATCTCCCGCTTGGTTAGAAAGGGTGTGATCAAGACAAATAATTTAGCACACATAGTTTGGGTGAGATGAAGGGATGGAACAATGAGAAAATGTATAGATTTCAAAAGTCCCGAAGAAATGAATGAAGACGTTGTCTCATCACATCACATTACCTCAAGTGAAGAAGTGACCGTCGCAGAGGAAGATGTAGAGATAACCCCTCCTCAGTTTGAAGAAGGTGTCAAGTCCACTGTCGATGAGTTGAAAGAAATCAATCTGAGCGATGAAAATGACCGAAGACCCACCTACATAAGTGCACTTTTGACTGCCGATGAAGAATGTTCATATATCGAACTGCTAAAAGAGTTCAAAGATGTATTCGCATGGTCATATAAGGAAATGCCTGGGTTGAACCCAAAGATTGTCGTTCATCATTTAGCAGTCAAAAAGGAGATATGACCTGTCAAGCAAGCTCAGCGACGATTTTGTCTGGACTTGATCCCACTCATCAAAGCTGAAGTAAACAAACTTATTGAAGTAGGGTTCATTAGAGAAGTTAGATATCCAACTTGGATATCCAGCATCGTCCCTGTGAGAAAGAAAAATGGGCAAATTCGAGTTTGTGTTGACTTCAGAGATTTAAATGAAGCATGCCCAAAAGATGACTTCCCACTGCCGATCACCGAACTGATAATCGATGCTACCACTGGACATGAAGTACTGTCTTTCATGGATGTATCTTTTGGTTACAACCAAATTCGGATATCTCTAGAAGATGAAGAGCTGATGGCATTTCGTACCTCTAAAGGGATATATTGCTACATAGTCATGCCGTTCGGACTAAAGAATGCTGGTGCTACATATCAAAGGGCTATGCAGAAGATATTCGATGATATACTCCACAAAAACATTGAATGTTATATGGATGATATGGTAGTAAAGTCAAAATGGCGAAGTGACCATTTAGAAGAGTTGAGGATGATCTTTGAGCGACTCAGAAAATATCAACTAAAGATGAATCCTCTGAAGTGCGCATTTGGAGTGAAGTCTGGAAAATTCCTTGGATTCATTGTTCGCCACTAAGGAATAGAAATTGAAAAAGCCAAAATTGATGCAATAATGAAGATGTCTGCACCTCGTAATCTTCACGAGATAAAGAGCCTACAAGGAAAGTTGGCATATCTCCAGAGGTTTATCTCAAATCTAGCTGGTCGGTGTCAACCATTCAGCCGAATCATGAATGGGATGAGTCGTGCAGTAATGCTTTTAAAAGCATTAAAAACTATATTATAGAATCTCCTGTGTTAGTGGCACTGATGGCAGGTCGCCCATTGATTTTATACATCGCTGCTCAAGAAAGATCCATGGGGCATTACTGGCCCAAGAAAATGAGAACGACAAAGAGAGTGCTCTATACTATCTCAATAGAATGATGACGCTAAATGAATTGAAGTACTCTCCAATTGAGAAGTTATGTTTAGCTTTGATATTCTCCATCCAGAAATTGAAACATTACTTCCAAGCTCATACTGTCCGCCTCATCTCTAAAGCAAATCCCTTGAAGTATGTAATGTCAAGACCCGTTCTATCGGATAGGCTTGCACGATGGTATCTTCAACTGTAACAGTTTGAGATTATATATGTTTCCCAAACAGTTGTGAAAGGGCAAGTTCTGGCAGATTTTCTAGCTGACCATCCAATCCCTATCGAATAGGAACTCATTGACGATCTCCCAGACGGAGACACACTTACAGTTGAAATCTCTCCTCCTTAGCTTATGTATTTTGATGGTGCAGCCCATAGAGAAGGAGCCGGTGCCGGAGTTGTGTTTGTGACACTTGAAGGAGAAGTACTACGATATTGTTTTACCCTGATAAAAAATTGCTCCAATACTGTAGCTGAGTATCAAGCGCTTATCCTCGGATTGGAGATGGCAGTAGATATGAAAAGATTGCACATGAAGGTCTATGGAGACTCTAAGTTGGTGGTCAATCAAATAAATGAGCAATATGAAGTCAAAACGCCCGAGTTACTACCATACATCAAGTATGCCCAACGAATGATTGGATGGCTTGGAAATGTGGAAATTGAACGTGCCAAGAAAATAAAATAAACAAGAAGACGCATTGGCTAAGCTTGCATCCACAATAGCAATGGCCGATGGCAAAGTTCTCATACCTGTTTGTAAAATTTGGGTTATACCACCTGTCTTCGAAGATAAAGATTTTGAAGATGAGAATAATGTTGTGGAAGTGTTTGAAATTGAACAAGAAGACTGGAAACAGATGTTCATTGATTACTTGAAGTATGAAAGGTTACCAGATGATCCACGTCAAAGAATTGATGTTCGCCGTCGTGTTGCTCGCTTCATATACTTCAAAGGCACACTGTATAGACGGTCTTTTGATGGTATCTTTTTGAGATGTTTAAGTGATGAAGAAGCCACAAAAGCTATGGAAGAAGCACACTCTGGTGTTTGTGGTGCTCACCAATCTGGCCTAAAACTGCACCTCCGAATTAAGAGAATGGACTACTACTGGCCGACCATGGTGAAAGATTGCTTGGATTATGCGCAGAGATGTCAACCTTGTCAATTCCATGCAAATCTCATCCATCAACCACCTGAGCCATTGCATCCTACAGTCGCTTCTTGGCCTTTTGATGCTTGGGGCATGGACGTTGTGGTACCCATGACAAAATCATCTGGAGGGCACTTATATATCTTAGCTACAACAGATTATTTCTCAAAGTGGGCTGAAGCAGTACCTTTAAAAGAAGTAAAGAAGGAGAATGTGGCCGACTTCATCAAATCCAATATTATCTATCGCTACGGGGTCCCTCGATACATCATCACTATTAATGGGAAGCCCTTTAGTAATGCATTGATAGATAAACTCTGTGAAAAATTCAACTTCAAGTAAAGAAAATCATCAATGTATAATGCAGCTGCAAATGGACTAGCTGAAGCTTTTAACAAGACGTTGTGCAACTTACTGAAGAAGGTAGTTGCAAAATCAAAACGTGATTGACATAAGCGAATTGATGAAGCATTATGGGCGTAAAGAACAACTCATAGAACGCCCACACAAGCAACTCCCTATTCACTAGTGTATGGAGTGGAAACCGTCATCCCGCTTGAGCAACAAATTCCATTTCTCAGAATTGCTATCCAAGAAGGATTAACTGAAGAAGAAAATGCACACTTACGTCTTCAAGAGTTGGAAGCTTTGAATGAAAAGTGATTGGAGGCACAACAAAGTTTGGAAGCATCAAGCTCGGCTCTCAAAAGCTTTCAATAAAAAAGTGCAATCACGTTCTTTCCAAGTTAGAGATCTGGTCCTTGCTATGTGAAGACCAATTATCACCACTCATCGTGTCGGAAACAAATTTGTGTCAAGATGGGATGCTCCATATGTTGTTAAAGAAGTCTACACAAATGGTGCTTACAAATTGATCTCTGAAGATAACGTAAGAATTGGCCCGATAAATGGGAAGTTCTTGAAGCGTTACTATCCTTGAAGAAAAGGATATGAAGAAAACTCTTGGCCTGCATGAGTATAAACTGCGTACGGCAACCACCAAAGAATGTGCATGTGGCTAAACTACTAACTTTCCCACCAAAAGTTAAATTTATGTGGTTAAACTGTTATTTATCCCACCAAATGTGTTCTATGTGGTTAAAATATAAAACACCCACTTTGTTTATAGTGGTTAAAGAATATTCACTCATGGACCGCATGAGTATGACTGTGCACAACACCATCCCCCAAAACAAATACAGATTGATCATTTGAACTGCGTATTGACTTGATCCCTTTCAAAAAGGTACGTAGGCAGCTTAGATAATTTCTAAGTTCAGTCATGATTTGTGTTCTGTCATTTCAGTGGAATGATCATAATTGAAGAATTTGAAGGCTCAAAATGGAAAAGAAAAAATGCATTGATTTAATAAAACCACAAAAGAATTCATATCAACTATTGGCATTGCCCAAATGTTTTAAAAAAAAAGAGAAAAAAACAGTAAGCTAAATAAAGATCTAAGCAAAAGGATCTTCATCTTCCAAAGCTTTATGGGCTGACTCCAAAAGAGATTTTGCACTTTCTACCTTCTCGATTGCCTGTTTCTTGGAAACATTCTTCAGCTTGGCAAGTTCTTCTTCAAATCCTTTGATCTTCTTTTGAGTAGCATCATGAGAGATTTGATGTTCTTTCAAAGATATGCACAAGTCTGTATGCCGTTCCTCCAAATCAGCAAGTTCTTTCTCAAAATACATTGTCTTATGATTGTTCTGTAAGTCTTCTAAATCATCCCCAAATATCTCTCTCTCCAACTAAAAAAAAAAAGATGGAAGAAAATGATTTAAGTGAGGAAATGAGACGCTATAAAAAAAGGGCAAAAGATTAAGAAAAAAACCTCAGATATGGATGTGCTAACATGACGATGACTGCTCTCGGCATGATCTTCAGCAGATGTCGTGTGTTTCTTTTGTCTCTTAAAATGATGTTCCCCATTGCTGCTGGTAGAATCGTCTAAAAGACACAAAGTCATTTTCCGCTTGTCCTTGGAAGGATTCACTTCTTCAACTTTCTTCTTGCCTTTGGAGGTGTCCTTAGGAGGATTCACTGCTTTAACTTTCTTCTTGCCTTCAAGGGTGTTGTTCTTGGGAGGACTGATATTTTTCTTTTTACTCTTGGATGCCTCATCTGTCTTGTTATATACATATATTATAACATAGAGCATGTGGGTACTGATAAACTGAGATTTTACACTGATTTTAGCACACATTTGTGTCGTGTTTTACATGTCTTGAGTGTGTTTTATATCAGTTTATTCGGGTTTCACGCGATTTTGGAAGTTGGTCTTGTTTGCCAAAATTGTGCAGGTTTGTCCGTCAATTGTTGATGCTTAGAAAGTTGGAAGTGAAGATGGAGTCCTGGGAGATTGCACGATGAAATTAGTCGAGAAAACGGGACGAAATAAACCAAGAGAGGACCCGCGACCCTTGACCCGCGACTCGGTCGTGACTACAACATCGCGGGTGAGAAAGAGCCAAGCGACTGCAACGTCGCGACAGGGAGGGGGTGCGAAAGAAGGAAATTCGCGACCCTGGTCACGAATCTGGAGCTAGTCGTGAATTTTGAGCCACGTAATGCCACGTGGTGCCACATGGATTTGCAAGCTGATTCGCGGGTACCCTGGTCACGAGTCTGATCGCAAACGAAGCGGGCTTTTCCGAGTTTCTATCCTATTTTTGGGCTTTTTCTTAACTTGGTATAAAGGGTTGTTTTGGACGAAAATTGATCACCATTCACCACACCCTAAGATTGAAAACGAAGAAAAACAGCAGACAAAAAGCATTGCGAAGAACAAGATCAATGATTTCAAGCAAGTCAAGATTCGAGGCAGATTTAAATATTTCGGGTTTTATTTATTTTAATTCTTGTTTAGCCATGTACTACTTGATGACAGTTTTAGCTGTTTATTTTGTAATGAAAAATTAAACCCTAGTATTCTAAGGTTGTTTCATGATTCAATTATGAAGTCTTTTTATTAATTTCAATTTCGTGTCTATGATTTTATCACACTTTAATTATTCTTGCTTTGTGTGTGTACGTCAGTTGACTGGCCATTAATTGATATATTCCTTTGTGTTGATTCATAATTCGAGAGAGGAGTTTCGAAACTAGAAGATAATAATTAACTTGGTAATTAATAATACACGAGAGAGTTGAAATTACTGAAGAGAGCATTAAACCCGAGGATTAATTAGGAGTCGCATACTAGATAATTAATGGAGACGTTATCATTTAGTGTGTGATCAACACTCTTAATACTCTGAGAAGAGGTTTTGAATATAGAAGTGGTTGCTCTAGTGTGAATAAAATCCTAATATAAGCATGAAGTTGTAATAGTTAATTAGACGGATTAATTGATGATTGTTCAATCATAGAATACGCTTGTTCCAATTGATATTTTTCTCTGCAATTTTATTTGTTACTTGATCTTAGTATTTTAATTTCATTAATTGATTTATTTAATTAGTATAATATTTCTGAATATTGAGTAGTCTAGATAATATAGTTAGGATAAACTGAATAACTACGAGTTAAGAATTAAGTCTCTGTGAATTTGACCTTGTTTGCTATTGTACTAGAAACCTCGATGTACACTTGCAGTTTAAGTTAAATAAAAATAGCAAACAGATACTAATTCAATATCACATAGGTGAACGGATTCTTTTTTTTTTCCCCCTTTTTCCTTTGAAAAAAAAAAAGAAAAAAAAATCGAAGTTGTGATTTCACAGTGTAATGTCGAAAATAATAATTCTTATAAAATTCTTAGGAAAGTATATATGATTTTTGTAGACAACGATACCCGCGGGAACGGGTCCTTAGACTAGTCAATTTATAATTTGCATAATAAATCCCCAACACAAAAATCACGTTCTTTTCATGTTTTTTTTTTCTTTATATATCGTTCTTCTTCAATCTCTTTACAAAATCACAAACCGACAACTGAAAAATCTTATAAATTAATTGACAAATTTATTAATATACTGAAAACACCCTAGACCAATTCTAGGCAAATGTTCTTTATAAAGATGTGTATTACAATGGAGTTCTCCTGTGACACAATATAACTGTTTGACGGATCTTGTTTAGTTCAGAAAGAGGTCATCTTTCCTTTTCTTTTTATTTTTTTTTATTTTTTTCCCCGGTCTCCCCTTTTCTTATCCTTTTTTTTTTCTAATTCTTAATTTCTTCTTATTTTATTTTTAACAAATATATATTTAATTTTTTTCAAATTAATTTTTTTATCTAGTGTTTCGCGCAGCGCACTCGCCCGCTAACGCGTAAAATAAATATATACCCTAAAATGGAATTAGTAAACCCTAAAATTAAATTGAATTATTTTAATTTTTTATCCGACTTCTCGCGCAGTGCACTCGTCTGTCACTAATGCTTGGACTCGAGAAACTGAGATATAAGATTTATCTATTAAATTTATAATTATGATATCTTTCCTAATTTTAATATCAATCATGAATCAACACAAATTAAAATGATATAATTTGTTCTTAAATCCTAATTCTCAGATGAAGAGTAGTACTCATTAATTATAGCTCATTATATAATTTGAATATAATATACATAGTGAAATTATAAAATAAATTGCGAGGGCACAATATTCAGAAATTTGACACGTGCCTAGGCCTTGACTTTGTGGTTTCATTTGTTCTCAGCATTTTGTCATTGTTTTCAATAAATGGTTAGTTGTGAAGTAGTTCGTAGGTTTGATTCACACTATAAATCTACCTTCTCATTATATTCAAAACTGCCCTCACATTTCTGGGCTTCTAATTTACTGCACTTTGCCCAAATTCAAAGGGGTCGAGAATTGAATATGATAAATGTGTATATATTAGACTTCTCATAATTAAATATTATTAGTTGATTTTTAAAGTCAGCAGTCAATCATAACGCGCTAGCTAGTTGGTCTCATTTCCATATCATATATAAAAATACTTCACACAAAACTGTAATTTAAATGAAGGATAATAAGACCGTAAAATTTAAGTCCTTTCACCTCTCAAAAGCAGTTAACGAGAAACTAAGGCCTTGTTTGTTCTCGTTTTCAAATATAATTTTTTCTATTTTTTACTATTCAAAATATCAAAAAATATCTATTTTAATTATTTTTAATTATAGTTTTCACTTTTTTCAATCTTATATAACTTATTTAATCATATATATATATATATCATTACAATGAGACTCATTATTTAAATATTCATCAATTCATCATAATCATACAAATATTATATTTTCGTCCCAACCACATATTTCAAATTAAAAATATAGTCAAACAAATATATTTCCATTTTCCAAATCTATAACTCTAAGTATTAAATCATTCATCATAATAAAATCATTACATTTTTTCAAAAATCAATACACCTAAGAAATTGAAATGAAAATATTGAAAAATGAAAATTAATATTGGAAATAAAAATAAACAAGGCCTAAGCATTTTACTTTAGAATTTCATAATTTCCATTTTTTGAAATATTTCCTTAGCTTTTACTTCTCGGTATGGACTGTTTTAAGTTTTCGACGGCATAATAAAGTCAAAACCAAAGCAATCAATACTATATAAATTTCCCTTTAGACAACTCATAATATAAATATATTTAATTAATCATACGAGCATATGCAATAATTAAAACTTACTCTCCTCGTCCTAATTACATAGTCCTTATTAGTATTTTAAGTGTCCCAATTATATACTCCGATTACTATAATTAACATTATTTTTAATAGTAATGTATATTACACCATTGTCAGATTTTGGAACTTAAAACTAACCACTTATTTTTATGAAAGTAATAAATTTTAAATAGGAGCAATCTTGAAAATTTAATTTTTATATCTTGTTTTCATAAATTTTTTAATTTAGACGGAGGGAGTTTGTAATATTTTACATGTCAAAGTCTTAATATATATATAAAAAAGAGTATTGATTTTCAGCCAGATTCTGACTAGCCAGAATTTTTTATTATTTTTAATAATTAATTAATTTAATTAATAAAACACTAATTATTCAATAAATTTACATTGAAGCCCTCCATAATAATTAGGGCAACTCTATATGCGCTTCAATTCAGAAGAAATTGAAGATAGAAAAAAAATAAAGAAGTGAAAAAAAGAAAGAAGATGAAGTTGCGCCCCTTTCTTTCGATCCGCTTCTGGAGTGATTTTAATAATTAATTACAAATCACTAATTTCATGACAGAAGGATAATATAGTAAAAATATAACATTTAATAATTAATATAATTAATTTATTAATAATACAGTTTTATTAATCATAAAAAAATTAGATTCTAGTTAGTCAGAATCTGACTGGCTAGTATTTTTCTATAAAAAAACACTAAATTGGAAGTCCTATTTCATTTTATAGTTAAATTAGGTCTGGAGGGATTTTACATAAGCCATGTATAAATATGTATAATTGTAGTGTGCGTCAGTGCGTGCAGTTTTAATTTATTTAGATTTATATTTATATTATGGTGGTCAAATACAGCAAACATATCGCACCAACCTATTACCTATATGTATATATATATATATATATATATATATATATATATATAGGTGATGTGCAGCTGTTTCCAAATTGCAACACTTTATTCAAATAGCCCAATCTTTTTGACTTTCTCTAAAGACCTCTTTTTTTAATTCCTCTTTCGCTTTTCCTCGGGAGAAAAACTATTCTTTGCGAATCTCAAACACAAGAATCCTAAGCAAGAAAAATAACATAAAATAATAATAAAAAGGATAAATCCAATAAACAATTTAATCCGAAATAAAATTAAACATTTTTGATATTTTAGCTGACTTCTGTCCTCTACTACCACTACTCCTACCAAATTTACACGAAAGCCCCCAATCGCATACTCTACCCCCTCTCTTTGAACAGCCCCTCCAACTATCTCGAAATTACAAAAAGTGCCCCCCTTTTTTCAGTTTTTCTCACGACGATTCAAACACCACTAACTGAGCAGGGGCACCAGCGGCGGTGATCTCCTGCATCGCGCCTTGTGTATGCCGGTGCTCCCCCTCGTACGTCACCATCAGCATCGCCGGATCATCCGTCGCCCTCTCCACGTGCTTCCTCGCCGGACACCCTCTCACCGTACTACATTTGTAGTAACCACTGAAAAATCCAACCACAAACTTAGTCAGAAAAATATGTTCGCGGATTTGTGCGAACCAGTTGAATCAAACGGTTATAAGTCATGGTGCACGACGTTACCGTGGGTATGGCGAGCCCTTGATTGGCTTCTGCCCGTACTTCCTCCACGAGTACTCGTCCGGTGGGATGTCTGCAACTTTTGAGCTAATCGCCGGCACTCTAATGACTCTTTTAACCCTAGATTTCCTGAATAATTACAATTAAATCGTTAGAATATGGAGTAGTAATATTGACAGCATGGAGGGGCAAAAGAGGTAGTTCGGAATCACGGTGATCGGTGTAAAAATGTTCAGATGTAATCTGACAAGCTTGCGGTAGCAGGAGTTATCGTGACTGCTCCGGAGTCCCGACGCTATACTGCGCCGTATGAGCTCAATAGCACAAAGATTATTTAATTTATTTTTCAAAAGATTATTTATTAGGCAGCAAACGAGAAAGTCAAACCAAGAAGCTCGCATCGTATTTCTCGTATTTTATTTGATTTCTTAAATTTAAGCCAATATATCATTTAATACAGTTGATTTTGTTCGATCGATTTGATACTTGACATAATTACCTAAAAAATAAAAGTTTGTAATTCGGGAGAAAAATAAAAGCCGCGGAAAATCAATCACGAAAATCAGGAAAGATTAATCGAATTTCAGAGTTAATAGTCGGATAAAAACACACCTCTTTTTGCAGTGGCATCGGCTAGAACCCGATGTTTTGCCGGAGATGTTATCGGAGTGGTCATGCTCCCGACACCTCTTCCCGGAAAGCGGCGGCTTACCCGCGGAAACCGCCGGTGCAGCCGGCGCCAGAAACATCGACGGAGATCCACCTTTTCCGTTCGACACACTACCTTCACCTGTAATCGACGACACAAACGTCGAAGACGAGTTTCCGGAGGTGGAAACCGCCGCGGATAGACTGATTCCGTCCTTACCAATCACGTCACCCCCATCCTTCCCCATACAAGCGACAGGCTTCGAAAAATCCAGCGTCAACGGCTGAGACGCAGCCGGAGCTTGAGGGGCGGCGGGAACCGGGGAGAGAGAGAACAGGCTCAGAGGTTGAGCCGGATTTCTCGGTTGAGTCGAGACAGAAGAAGTTAAGTCCTGACGCTGGACCGGAGCCAACGTCGACGGCGGAGGATGAGGCTGAACCGGCCCGCGGCGAAACCTGGCGTGGCCGGTCCGATTCAGAATCGTGATTACCTTCCTAAACTTCGATACGGTGAAATCGGTGATTTCTCTGCAGTCAAGTTGCTGATTCTGCTTCTGCTGCTGTTGCTGCTGGTGAGAAACCGCTCGAATCAAATGCTCCATAGACTTCAAACCGGCGGAGGCCGCTTCCTGAATCGCCATTTGCTCGTTGAGATTCGTATAGCCGAGTAATTGCACTGCCATTTTTTTCAAAAAAAAAAACAAAATCCAGAAACTTCGGAAATCTCGTGTTTTTTCACTGCAACTTCATCAGTGAAGAATAAGTTTTGCAGGAGCAAAATGAGAGAGGTGTGAATGAGAGAGGGAGAGCGGAAGGGGGGAATATATCAGAGGACAAGGTGACCGGGGCATCCGGTCAGCCGGTCTGAGTCAAAGTTGGGATTTCGATCCAACGGCTGAGATTTTGTGATTGAAAACTTCTATGTGGTGGGGGATAAAAGACAAAATACAGGCCTATTTTCTGTTTCAAAGTGGGAGAGGGCAGTGGGGCCCAGTTGGTGGAAAATCTGGGAATTGATGCTACCACTCCCAATTCTTGATCCTCCAATATCTTGTACAATCTCTAATGCGTGGGGTACATGTCCCGAAGCTTATAATTTTCGATTTTGTGGGTAAAAGGTTTTGGGGTTGGTCTGGTAATATGGGGGTTTTTGTGGGGTGAGATTGAGATTTGAAAAGAGTGTGCAATGATTGAATTTCTCGTAAAGCGAGGAGAGTTGGTGAGAATAAGACGAACTAGGGATTGGGTTGGGTTGTGTCATAGCTGTGGCTAAGGGGCTAATGGCTAATTAATGGGTGATGAAGATTATGTTAATCTTGATTCGGATTTTGTTGTTAGAGAGTAATTAAACAGCTTATTAGTCGCTGGAGGATTATAAATCCATTTTTATTACTTCTTAATTGGTCGCTACCTTAATACAAGCGACAACCTAGTTTACACATGCCATTATTATAAATGATAATACTTTATTTTTTGGTTTTAACTTTTAACACTACTAAAAATATGTTGAAAGTGTTTGAATCATGCCTATCAAAATCGATTCCATTCAAACTAAATACATTTTGGTCACAATCAAGATAATGAACTTCACTCCCCTAGCCACACTACAAGATTCTAACATTAATTTATTGCTATTTATTATGTATAGAGTTGTGAGTTTGGGACATTCGATTTCAACCCACTTAATAACAGTGAGTGGTGGGGCCGAAACATTTTCATCTCTTATAGCATAGAATGCTCGTCCGAAAACATGGATCGAATTGGATTGCATTTTGACTTCTATACTTCTGAATACTAAAAGTCATCTCCAGCAAGGGTGCTAAACTAGAGGTGCACAAATGAAACCGTAATCGCCGGTTCGATTTGATCATTAATTTCGTAATCGTTGACCACAGTTTCACTTAGAAATCATAATCTTAACTGCCCGAACAACAGTTTGGTTCCGATTTGTGGAAGGTTAAATTGTATAACCGGCGTTTACATGATTTAACCATTTTTTTATTTTTTTTAGTCAACGATTGATATTAGGATCCGTGTGATCTTAATCAACAGTGAGAAATGAAAGGACACGTATTTAGCCCCACAAATAGTCGGTTTGTGCTTCATAACCACTGATTTGTCCCCAAACCTGATGGTATGGGCAGTTTTTTTTTTCAAATCTCAAAATTTAATATTTGAATCCCTCCACTCTTACTCCACTACTTTCACCTATAAATACTCTCTTACTACGCCATTTTCACCGCACCAATTCCTATGTCAATCTCTTAATCTCTCTCAAGTTGTTCTCTCAATCTTTGCCTCGAGTTACTCTATCAATCTCTCTCTCAATTTACTCTCTTAATTTGCCTTAAGTTATTGTCTCAATCACTCTCTCAAGTTATTTTATATCATATAATCATACATAATGTTTAGCCGAGCAGACAAGAGAAAGAGAAAGGTTGTAGCAGAAGGTTTCAAAGTTGTACTCCTCCCCTTATGTCGTCGCTGTCTTCATAGCGGAGTTCACATTCAAGATTAAGAAAGTCGTCAATCTCCTTAGATGACGTCTTCTTGGAGAGCAGAAGAAGAGTATGTAGACCTAAAGGTTGCTCAAATTTCCTTTGGTGAAGAAATGGCATGATGGATTCAAGAGTAAGAAGAAGAATATGCCAAAGCCGAAGTTGCAGCTCGAAAATTTGAGCCGATCAAGTGGTTATCAAAAGCTCTTAAATAGAATGTATTCACAATTCATGACAAAAAGGTTGAAAGAGATAACGCGACCCGAATCTTTGACATGTATTGCAACTATTGTGACAAGCAATATACACACCGCACTGAATGTAGCCATGGAACGTACCGGACGCATATAAAGAAACATCATCCCATGGAGTTTGGACGTGCGTCCTCGCAAACATTGCTTAACTTCGAACAGTATCCGGATCTAACACCCAAAGTGGAGGTACGCAATATTATTCTCAATTGTTTAAATTTGGCCATTTAGTTGTCAGGGAAAATATGTGTTATTTTTTATGTGGATAATCCTTAAATATTCAATTTGCGGATAATATGAATTTTAAAAGGCGTGTGAAATCTTACAATTTTGTTGCTAAAAGAATATCTAGAATAATCATTGTTCGCTTTTTTATTTCACTTAAAAATGACTCGCAAGTACACGAGGTAAATTATAGTAAAAAACAGTGAGAAAAGATATTGTATCCACAATGACAGACTATGTAATCCAACTAAGTACTCAATTAAACTATTCTACTTTATATAGATGACCGGATTAATAGTTTTGTTGATTTGGCATTTTCTAGTCTCGTTTCACATTCTCTTACCCTCTTAGACCATGATTTGGCACACCTTTTTAATCACCATCTTCATTTACTTCGAAACTCATCCAAAACAAGCGGTTTTCCAGTAAAAAATTTGATAAATCCGTGACAAAACAACATTCAAATCAACAAAACAAGTCACAAAGGTACATGCAATCGACTCAAAATGAATATAAATAGCGCCCGGAATACACATAAACCCCATGTTTATCAATCATGACTAGGACTTTAGAAAAATTACATGAGAAACCAGAATTAATTAAAAAGTATTCCTAGTAAGATAGCAAATATGGTTGCTATTTATTATGATATCTGGTCTGATCAGGGCCAATGACGTCATTATATTGCTATTACTTTGCATTAGATTGATTATCATCGGTTATTAAATAAACGTTTGATTTTTTTAGAAAATTTAATTGCAAACATACTACTCATAATGTTATTTTGTGTATTATAATTCTTTTTAACTAATTTAAATTGACAGATAAAATATTTTCAGTTGGCTTTAACAATGCAATTGCTAATACAACTAGTATAAAAGAACTAATTCAAGCATTATATCCAACTTTAGGTGGCAAATATTTTCACACTAGATGTATTGTACATATTTTAAATTTATGTGTTCGAGATGGACTTAAAATATTAAATGATTCAATTCAACATATAAGCATTATTATGTTCATGATATGATTAGAGTGAGACGTAGATGGAAAAAATTCTATCAACAAAATGGTGTATATCCTAAATTTTAATATTGATATACAACATAGGTGGAACTCAACTTATGAAATGCTTGTCTCTACATATAAATATAGAGAATTATTAGTTTCTTTTTCTGTCCAACCTGATGATTCCTTTATTAATTTTATTTTAATCGTAATGGGATAATTGTTATGAATTATTGGAACTATTACAAGTTTTTCAAATTGCTATAAATGATTTAGCAGATGTTTATTATCCTACGGTGAACAAATTAGACATATTAAATTTATGATCAATTAAACAACAATGATACATACATTTGTTCATAGAATGATAATAAATACTAGATAAATTTTTTATAGCAATTTTGAAAAACTTGTTAGCGTTTCATTAATTTATAACAATCAACTATAACATACCCAAAGTTTACCCTCGGGTAAGCTAGAACAGAAGTTTAGTCCTTATAGGACTTAAATAAAGAAAAATCGTAGTCAGAGAAATCTATTTTTTTTTGTCAAAGGTCATTCAAAAATATGTTTTTGATTAGTATTGTTGGTAGCAAATGTTTCAAGGATCATGCCCGACTTCTAATTTTTCAGTTGTGAGTTCATATGAACTCTCGACATAACTTTACACTGTAAGTAATAGATTTGAATAACACAAGGCACATTCGTTATTATTCAATTTCATTTTTCATCATTATCTTATTCAGTAACTATCCTATTCTTTTTTTCATCATTATTTTATTTCACCATTACCCTCTCTCTTTTATTCGTTAATAAATAGTGTATCACACTTTGTGGGTACTTTTGAGAAAAAATCTTCACAATCACTTTATAAAATAGAATATCAAATCATATTTTAAGCATGTCATGAAAATCTTTCAAATAAATAAATGAATTCCATGTATACAAAATCATTTTAATTCCATCATTGTGCGCCACTCTTCCCTAGAACGCTTACAATGAGTCAGTTTGTGTACACAACCCGACTCCTTAAGGTTGCACACTTCCATATTTGCTCGGGGCTCGATATCGTAAACCATTATAGTTTCGTCAACAAAATAATAGTATGACTTACATGAGTCATAAAAGCACATCAAATACAGTCATGAGTTGGATATTTGATCACTTTCCATTTTATAAATATTAGGGCTTAATAACTCGAAATACATTTTGGTACAATAAAAATCCATCTGGTAATCTGATTTGGGATAGTTAGATCTAGATTTTGATTTTGGTCTCAACTAGAAGTCTCTTTATTCTATGCCTACAAGATTATCCGGAAACTTAAATTTGCTAAAAGACAATCATTAGGTCAAATTTTGACCTTTCTTAGATATGAAGTAAATATTGTAATATATGTTATCTTAATATGAAGCACCTGGGTCATCAAAATTTTGACTCATAAGGAAACTTTACTCGGGGTATTTTTATAAAGAAAAATTATTTCGGATGTTTTGGCATATGAGATGGTCAAACTCGTACCCTAAAATCAACTCAGTACAAATAAATTCATACCGTAAGATCCACCTGTTGGAAAAATATGAAAACTTTGAATAAAAATACTATATTTTGACATGCAATAATTTATGAGCTTAAAAATACAATCGGGTTATACACGAAGAGTAGATCTAAAAAAGACTAAAATTTAATATTCGGATATCCTAAATGTACCCGAATTTAAAAAGTGACAACATGAAAAATGTATGTGGATATACATAGAACATAAAGCTATGTCGATGGTTCATGTGAACTCAAAATTGAAAAATATTGACTACAAGAGAGGGTAGTGGTGAAATAGAATAATGATGGAAAAAGAATATGATAGTTATTGAATAAGATAATGATGGAAAATAAAATTAGATAATGACAGATGTGCCTCGTGTTATTCAAATCTATTACTTTACAGTTTAAAGTTATGTTGAGAGTTCATGTGAACTCAAAACTGAAAAATTCAAAGTCGGGCATGATCATTGAAACATTTGCTACCAACCATACTAATCAAAAACAAATTTTTGAAATGACCTTTGACAAAGAAGTTTTTCAAATTGCTACAAAAAATTTATTTGGTATTTATTATCCTTCTATGAACAAATGTACATATCATTGTTGTTTAATTGATCCTAAATTTAATATGTCTGATTTGTTCACCGTATGATGATAAACACAGGATAAATCATTTATAGCAATTTGAAAAACCTGTAATAGTCCCAATAGTTCATAACAATCATCCCATTACGAATATAATAAAATTAATAAAGGAATCAACATGCTCAACAAAAAAAAAAAAACAATTCTCTATATTCATATGTAGAGGTAAGCATTCCATAAGTTGAGTTTCACGTATGGTGTACACGTATATTAAAATTTTTAGGACATGCACCATTTTATTGACATAATTTTTCTCATCTATGTCTCAATCTAATCACATCATGAATATAATGAACATCATTTCTAATAGGTTAAATTGAATCATTTAATATTTTCAGTCCATCTTGAACACATATATTTAAAAAATGTGCAATACATTTAACTAAGTGAAAATATTTACCACCAAAGTCAGATTACATGTTTGAATTAATTATTTTATACTATTTATATTAGCACTTGCATTATCAATGGCAATTGAAAATATTTTATCTGTCAATTTAAATTGGTTTAATATTTTTATAATACACAAAGTAATATTATGAGCAGTATATTTGCAATTAAATCTTATAAAAGTAATTAAATGTTTATTTAATAACCAAGAATAATCAATCCAATCAAAAGTAATAGCCATTTTATGACGTCATTGACCCTGATCAGATCAAATATCAAAACAAATAGTAACTCTATTTGGTATCTTACTAAGAATACATTTTAATTTATTTTTATATCTCTTATGTAATTTTTCTAAAGGCATAGTCAGGGTCATTCTATAGACATTCTTTTAGTTGCATGATTATAGGATTTTTTAAAGTTTTTTAAAATTCATAATATCTGCAAATTGAAGAGCTAAGGATTATTCACATATAAAATAAAACATAATTTCCCTAACAACTAAATTATCAAATTTAAATGGTTGAGAAGAATATTGCGTACCTCTACCTTAGGTATTAGATTTAATTACCGATTTAAAGTTAAGTTGTGTTCGCGTTACTGCGCGCCCAAACTCCACAGAATGATGTTTCTTTATATGTGTCTGGTATGTGCCATAGTCGCCTCCAGGGCGGTATATGTATTGCTTGTCACGAAAGTTGTAATACACGTCAATGATTCTAAGTTTTTTTTTGTAATGAATCGTGAATAGATTCGATTTAAAGCTTTGGATTTCCCTTTGACTGCCTCAGGACTCTCAGCTCCCGCTTCAGTTTCAGTTTCAGTTTCAATATCGTTTACTTCTTGCTATTGAATCCATCATGCCATTTCTTCATCAAGAGAAATTTAAATATCCCGGGTCTATATAATCTTCTCTTGCTCTCTAAGAAGATGTCATATGAGGAGATCGATGACTTTCTTGATCTTGAATGTGAACTCCGCTATGAAAATAATGACAATGGAGGGAGTACAACTCCAAAACTTTCTGCTACAGTCTTTTTCTTTGATTTTTCTATTCGGGTAGACATATTGTATGATCATATAATATAAAATATCTTGAGAAAGAGAGTAACTTGAGAAAGAGATTGAGAGAGCAACTTGAGACGGAGATTGAGAGAATAATTTGAGAGACAATAGAAGAATAACTTGAGAGCGATTGAGGGGTGCATGGTATGGGGTGACAAGTCCAAAATCTCTCATTTATTCGTGTCTTTTCTCTTTTTTTTTATTCTTTATTTTCTCTTTTTTGAGTTAGATAGAGCCAGTTTGGGTACAAGAGTGGCATAAGACAACATAATCATGCCTGGAGGGCATTTCAGTGTCATTGATACTTCTCAGGGAGAACCTTCTGCTATAGTCTTTTCCTTTCATTTTTCTATTCGGATAGACATTATCTATGATCATATGATATAATATAGCTTAAGAGAAAGGGAGTAACTTGAGAAAGAGATCGAGAGAGAAACTTGAGACAGAGATTGAGAGAATAATTTGAGAGATAATAGAAGAATAACTTGAGAGCGATTGAGGGGTGCATAGTGTGGGGGTGACAAGTCCAAAATCTCTCGTTTATTCGTGTCTTTTCTCATTTTTTTATCCTTTATTTTCTCTTTGAGTCAGATAGAGATAGTGGACACAAGAGGGGTATAAGGGAACACAATCATGCCTGGAGAGCATTTCAGTGCCATTGATTCCAATATGGGCAACAACTTCTCGGGAGAGAGCTCTTTAATTAAGCATGGCCACAATGGCCACCATTCCAGCAATGTTGAAGAAGAAGTTCATGATCATGCTCACAACAAATCTAGGGTGATTACAGAAGTGAGAAGGAGAGCAGACACAAGATCAACCTAGCCAGCTGAAACAGGAGCAGTGCACCCGAGTCGTAGAGAGCAAGCGAAGCTAGCTATAAAAGACAAGTTTGACCGCATCCCTGAAATCCTGGAACAGATTAGCTATATAAGAAAAGTCAAAGCTCGGTGATCTTGGGCATGCGAGTACATATTCGATAGACATGATCTTCTAAATAAGGAAAGAAATCTACCATAAATGAAAAGTTATGGGCACAATGCATCTGTAGATCAGACTGAAGATCCCCCAACTTGTGAGGAAAGTTAACTTGTGTTTTGTAATCCTATTTGGCTAGTTAATGGCAGAGGCAAAACATACATTTGGAAACACAACACTTTACATTTTCGTACTATTTCATTTTTTACATTTTACTTTACATTAAAACAATATCGGGCCTTATGCCAACATGTTGCTAGGTTTTATTTTATGTTCTTAAATCTAATATTGGTGTTTGATCGTTTTTGCTATTAATCTAAGTAAGTTTTCATTTATATTATATCTTCAATCTCTTATTTTTATTATTATTCTAAGTCTAGCATGAGCGGCTAGACTTCTTATTTCGGATTCAACAAAAATGACAACTTAACAAACATGTAAAGAGCTGTCAGGCCTTGTGGGTATAGCACTGTGTGAATTTGGTTCCGCCTTGTTATTGTTTTCTTTGTTGCATTAAGGTGCACTAAACTAGTTAATTGTGGTTCATCACTTGTTAATTAGAATTAGGCTCATTACCTTTATACATAGTCAATAAATTGTAGTTGTGTGTTAATCATAAAGAGATGTGGTACATCACAGGTACTATGGGCAAATTGAGAGATCGGTATCTGCAGTAAATCTAGCTTGTCTAGGGCATAAAACTTCCTTGTTGCTTACAATTAATTGAGAGATTAGGGTTGGACAACAAGTTAGGAATTAGAGAACGAGAGTCCACATCTAATCTAAATTGAAAGGATAGATTAGACACGCAGAGAGAGAGAGATCTAGTACCTTTAACCAGATAATTGAATTTGCTTAAGAAATCAGTGTGCCCATGATTGGTTTATTGTCTATTAAGTTCGAGTCAAAGTTCTAATCCAGAATATCTCACGAGTGATATTTTCTTTGTTTTTGTTTTATTTACTTTACAGAATTTACATTCAACATAAAGTGACCACAACAACAAATCTCAACTCTTTTGAACTGGTGACATTGGAAGATAGGATTTACAGCTCCTAATAGGATCAACCTTTTACTCACATTTGCTAGCTACGCCTGCAGTGGGCATAAGGATAAATTTACTCTAGATTTATTCTAACGGTGAAACGACTACGTGTCATGGGGTAATCAAAGTGGATAATAGGAATAAAAAGAAATCCATACCCATTCTTTTTTTTTATGTCGAAGGTAATTCACAGCCGCTACCGAGGTACGCACTGGGTAAACTCTGCCCCCGTGTAATAGCCTGCAAATCACACAAGGGAGGTAAACCACACAGGGGAACCCATTTTACCTTTGTCTTCTTTAGTTCCTTGGCAGGTTTCTCTGCTTTTTTCCTCGTGCATGGGCTATTCAGGTTGCCCTACTTCTCTCCTTCTTCATCTCCACTTTCCAATGGTGTTGCATAGCTCATTTCTAGCGGCTCAGGTTGCTCAACATCTTTTTCTGCACTATCTTGCTTGAATATATATATATATATATATATCTCATTTTTGGATATTGTTCCTTTTTGTGAACCCACATTGCTCTAAGAAGGTTCATCGAAAGAGGTGGATGGTTTGAAATCAAGTCAGGCTCGTGCACCCTGTTTAGGTGTCTTTTACTTCCTTTTTACAACCATTTTCTTCTTCTTCTTTGTTGAGATAGTGAGAGTGAAAGTTTCTGTAGAGAGATAAAAAAAATTCTGAATGTGTTTCGCTGCTTGCTGTTTCTTTAAAAGAATGGGGAAAATAATGAGGGTGAAAATGATAGAATGGATTGAGTGGGCTCGGGTCTCTAAAAAGTGTTTCTATGTTCCTAATGTTATATTGTCTCTTCATTTCTAAGGTTTTCTTTAGTAGCCCCTACGTGCCCATATCACTGGATAAACTAAAATCCCAAAAATTCGGATTCAACCATATCTTCTCCTGGTGCTCCTTACGGCTCAATCTGATATTCCTATGTTCAAGGAATCTTCTTATCTCTTTGGTGCATTAAGATATAATCCTTAAAAATTAAGAATTAAAATCTTATCTCCTCCAAACCTGCAAAAATCATATTTTCTCCAAAACCCACATAAAATAGCCTATAATCTAGTTGAATAAATTGGAAAAAACACTTATTGAAATTATTGAAAAAGGAAATAAATTAAAAATCTGGGTTACCTCCTAGTTTCGCCCTAGTTACTGTCGTGGGCATGACACTCTCCTAGTCAGACGTAGACGAGCTCCACAAGCCAGACTACTTTGACCTCCTGGTCCATATGCCCCAGATAGGGTTTCAGTCTCTGGTTATTAACTTTGAAACGCTCTCCTGTATCTGGGTTTTTAAGTTCAACCCCTCTATTTGGACATTCTGCATAAACTTCGAATGGGCCTACCCACTTCATCTTCATATTCCTCCCCATAAGAATAAATCTCGAATGGTATAACAAAACTATCTACCCCGAGATAAATCTTTTTCTTCTTATCACCTGATTATGGAGTCTTTTCATTTTCTCTTTGTGAAGAACAACATTATCACATGCCTCCATTCTCATTTCTTACATTTCTTGAATCTGAAATTTTCTGACATTCCCTGCCTCATTTCTATCCATGTTCAGCCACCGAAATGCCCATTGTGCCTTGTGTTCCAACTCCATTGGCAGATGATAACATTTCTTGAATACCAGTCTGTATGGGAACATCCCTATTGGGGTCTGACATGCCTTCATTTATCGTGTAAAATTACACCTATGGGCAAAGCCCGACAGATGCTTAAATGTGCCTTCAGTGGTTAGTATAGTGCCAGAAGGTGGATATCATCCCACGAGGAGTTATAACTCTTCTACCCTAATGCTTATCCTTTTGAAACTTTGAGAGAATTACTGTCACTAATTCGTTCCTGCAAACTTAATGTAAAACAAAACTAAAACATAAACGGAATCAAGTAATAATTAAAACATGTTCAAGTCGAGTGTGAATTCGGACTGAGCTAATGTACGCAATCTCGGGCTCAAACACATGGATATCTCGTTCAGACCATTTGGTTATAGGGAATAGCTACGATCGCCTTACACTCCCCAATTCTTTCGTACGGTTTATGCTAAGAGCGATATGGTCAGTGACTCTTAGTCCCTTACTATCCAGGACCCAATGAAGAGAGTCATGCAAAGGGTTTGCAAGGATAGCAACATTTGATCGGAGGAACCTAACGCTGGCATATGGGACCCCTTTGGCGTCGTGTCCATATCCACCTATACTTCAATCTCCGGACTTCGTCGTCTCTAGGCTTCTGTACCCGGTTTATCATTTAGTGGCTCATTAGGGTTCGGCCGCCCTTACTTCCACCCTGACATACATCAACAATGGTTTAACTACGAGTGATCAGTCACATAGTCTCCCCATTGCAGTGTCATCGTTCTTCCAAAGTAGAAGTTGGGAATCATCTCGAGGTATATTATACCTGATTAGCCTCATGCATATTTATTGCTCTCGATCCTTATCACACTCAACTCGAGCACTATCTACTTAGCCAGAAAATATATTTATAAATAAAGAAAATGAAATTAAATAACTCATAATGAAGGGAAATAAACTGAATTAATTTCTGGAACTAACTATAGACAAAAAGGCAAAAACAACTCGTGCATTGACTGAGGGCAAATCACCAACAGTAATGCCGAATATCCGGAACTGAAATAGTAAAATAAGAATGGAAATAAACTTAAACTAAGATTGAATGTATGTGTATGAAAATAAAATGAAAAACACGTATTTATAGTGAGTTTAAAACTGCCATAAACGGCCCATTTCAGCCCACGTAGGGGTACGATCCAGTTTGACTCTTTTAACTCTCCCACCAAGGTGTGTATGCGGTTTTCTCGACCACTTCTTCTCTCTCCTTATCCTCTTCATTTCTCTCCCTCTTCTCCACCTTTTCTTCACAACGGACAACTCCCCCATGCTTAGGAACGGTTGCTAAAGTGGATCCAGGTTGTTGGAGTGATCGGAGTTGAACTTTCGTGTTGAATTTGCAACAGACTCTCCAAGCTTCGGCTCCCTTCTTTATGCCTTTATCGCAGATAGCATCATTTTATGCCCATACCGGATCCTTTTACGTCTCTTCTTCTCTATTTCACTTTAGCTCCCTACCAGACTCTAGACTCTATAAAAAGACTTAAAAATAACTAAAAAGACATGTACACAATACTCAACTTTGAGTCTGTATCAGGGTCTTAAAAATTGTCCAGTGTGCCCATAAGGCATCATCCAGATGTTGGCTCCAATCCTAACGACTAAGATTTACCACCTTTCCAAGCAGGACTTTTATTTCTCGATTTGAGACTTTAGCTTGACCATTTGCTTATGGATAGTATTCTATGGCGATGCTTCACACCGTACTTCTTTAGCAATTTATCCAAAGTATGGTTGTAAAAATGTGTTTCTTGGTCACTGATGATGGACCTAGGCACACTAAGCCTACTAAAAATATTGGTCTTTAGACATGCGGCAACCACATGAGTCATTTATAGGGGTAGCCTTGTCTTCTACCCATTGAGCACGTAATCCACTTCCAGAATGATGTAATGGTTCCCCCAGAGTTGAGAGGTCCCATAAAATCTATGCCCCATACATCAAAAATCTCCATTGGCATGATCGGTGTCATGAGCATTTCATTTCTTCTTATAATGTTTCCAATCCTCTAGCACTGATCACATCATCTGCTAATGTTGTGGGAATCCTTAAAAATTGTAGGCCAAAAGAACCCACAGTTCAAAATTCTTCTTGCCATTCGCTTTGGTTTGAAATGCCCTCTACAAGCATAATTGTGGCAATGCTTGAGGATGTCTTCTATTTCTTCATAAGGGACACATCTTCGTATAACTTGATCTACACATTTTCTCCAAAGTATGGGCTTATCCCAAGTATAGAACTTACTATCATGTTTGGGTTTATCTCTTTAGTACCTCGTGTACCCAAGTGGAATCTCTCTTGTAATCAAGTAATTCACCACATCTGCATACTAAGGTTCTTGTGTGCCCCTTGTGAAGTACAAATGCTCATTTGGGAAAACATCTATAATGGGCATTTCATTTTCTTTCTTGATCAACATCCAGCTCAAATGGCCAGCTACAAAATTCTGTGCCCCACTCTTACTTTAATCTCAATATCAAACTCCTGCAAAAAAGTAGAATCCATTTTTTTAACCTTGGCTTAGTCTCTTTTTTGGCCATCAAGTGTCATAAGACACCATGATCTGTGTAGACAATACTATTGGCTCCTAGGAGATAAGACCTGAATTTCTCAAAGCAAACACTACTGCCAACAGCTCATTTTCAGTAGTGGTGTAATTATATTGTGCCCCATTCAAAGTTTTGGAGGCATAGTAAATCACGTGGCTTTCCTTGTCCTTTTTCTGACCAAGCACTGTGCCCACAACATATCCGCTAGCATCACACATTATCTCAAAGGGAATTCTCCAATCTAGAGGTTGTATAACTGATGTTGTGACTAGTTGGTTCTTTAGAATATTGAATGCTCTCTTGTAGTCTTCATCAAAGTCAAATGGGACGTCTTATTGCAACAAATGAGTAATAGATTGGGAGATTTTTGCAAAGTCCTTTATGAATCTCTTGTAAAATCCAGTGTGCCGAAGAAAATCCTTCACTTATTTTACTAAAGTGGGATATGGAAGTTTTTCTATGATATACACTTTCACTTTATCTATCTCAATGCCCCTTTCGGTGATCACATGTCCTAGCATAATGCTATCACAAACCATAAAGTGACATTTCTCATAATTTAGCACCAGACATTTCTCCACACATCTCTGTAACATATTTTCAAGATTATCCATACACCGATCAAATGAACTCTCATATACTATAAAGTCATCCATAAAAACTTCGATGCAATTCTCGAGTAAGTCAGACAAAATGCTCATCGTAAATCACTGAAAAAGTGCCTGGAGCATTACAGAGACCAAATGGTATTTTGCAAAGGCAAATATGCTGAATGGATATGTGAATGTTGTTTTCTCCTAGTCCTCCTGACTCATTGCAATCTGCATGTGTCAGAATATACATCTAAGAAACAAAAGAATTTGTTCTCTGCAAGCCTTTCTAGCATCTGGTCAATAAAAGGAAGTGGGAAATGATAATTTATTGTGACAATGTTCAGCTTCTTGTAATCTATGCAAACTCTCCATCCGGTTTGTAATCTTATGAGCACAAGCTCACATTTCTCATTTTTCACAACCTGAATACCAGACTTCTTGGGCACATTTTTTCGATGTAGAAATATAAGAAGGCATGCATGAATTGGACTGGCCCGCTTGCTATTTGATATTGGATATATAATTCCTTGGTCTAGCAACTTAATGATCTCTTTCAGTACCACATTCTTTATTACTGAATTCAACTTCCTTTGTGGATTATAAATTGGCTTTGCATCATCTTTCAATAGAATCTTGTGCATATACACTGCATGGCTAATGCCATTTATGTCAGTCAATGTCCATTCCAGTGCCTCCTTGTATAGTCTCAATAGTCTCAACAATCGATCCTTATTAGCTTGGGATAATCTCGAGCTAATTACCACATGGAGAGTCTACTTATCTCCCAAATAGGCATATTTCAAATGCCTTGGTAATGTCTTCAGCTCCAGCTTCGGTGCCTTTATGATAGAGGACATTATTCTATCAGCAATAGTCCTTATGGGCATACCATAATCCACGCATTCATGAGGCATTTTTTTTCAAAGAATACAACATCATGATTACATCTCTCATATCCTCATCTTCCTCTAGGGCCTCATGATCAGTTAATCATTCCCATAATGCCCACTCCAATGGTTCTCGACTACTCATCAGTGAAAGAATGGATTAGAATGGTGGATGTATCGTGATCACAAACTTACAATTTATTGGTATCTGAGGGATGTTTCATGGCCTCGAAGATGTTGAAAGTAATCTTCTCCATATCAAATTCACAAGTCAGTGTAGCCTTATCCACATTAATTTTGTGCGGGATGTTTTCATAAAAGGTCTTCCTAGCATCAAAACTGATGACCTGGGTATCGTTGTGCCTATATCAAGCATATAAAAATCTGCAGAGAAAAACAACTCGTCTACTTTCACCAAAAATCATCAATTAGACCTTCTGGATACACATTTGACCTATCGGTCAATTGAATGAACACATGAGTCTCCTTCAAAGGTCTGATCTTCAATTTCTCAAAAACTAACAGAGGCATCAAATTTATAGATGCCTCTAAATCCAGCATGGTCTTCTCCACCTTCTTGTCGCCAATGATGTAGGGAATCATGAACATCCCTGGATCATCATATTTCTCTTGTAGCTTCCTTTGTATCATAGCCGATTCATTCTTCCCAACTAGGAACTTAACATTGTCATTGAAACGCACCTTTCTGGTGCACAACTTCTTCAAAAATTGGGCATACCGTGGTACTTATTTTATAACTTCAATAAGGGGGATTTTGATTTCCACCTTACTGAAAACCTTAAGCATCTCTCTTGTTTCTTCTTCTCTTATATTCTGTGCCAATCTTCCTGGAAATGGAGATTTTTTTTAGGTTGGGCACTTTCACAAGTAACTTTAATTTTAGCTTGGGCACAGGGTCAGCTTGCTCTTCTTTTTGTGCCTCATCTTTCTTTGGTAATTCTTCAACCTCTTTGTTTAAGGGCACATCATTCTTCTCCTTTGCCGGTCTGACTACTTATAGTAGCTACTTCTCATTCCTTAGAGTTACTACATTCACTTGTTCTAAAGGATTCTCCACCTGGGATGGAAGGTTCCAATTTTCTCCTCCATCTTGTGCATAGACTGAGCTAATTGGGCAATTTAATTGGTCATATGTGAGAAACATGCTCTAGTTTCTTGTTTAAATTTCTCGTTCTTTTTTTCCATAGCATACACAAGATCTTCCAGCCTAGATATTTTCTTCTCTTCTAGTGGTGGTGGCGGTCGCATGAGTGGTGCATCATCCGGTCTCCTCCATCTAAAAAATTCTCGTGATCTCTCCAATCCAGGATTGTATGTTAGTGAATGAGGGTCATATCTTCTCTAATACCCATTATGCCCACTTATGACATTCACTTCTTCCACTTTATCTTGGAAAGTTGGGCATTCGTCAGTAAAGTGAAGTACACTTTCGCACATTCCACATAGTTTGGCTTTTTCTCCATACTCACACCAGACAAGACCTTTTCAATTTTTTCACAAAGTCTGTCTATCATGTTGTCTTGGTGGGGTGCCCTGTTAGATTCGTTCACTGTCTGTATGCCCTCTCCACTGAAATCTTAGTTATCTTCAGCTATCTCTGTAAGGATTCTGAACGCTTCAACTGTCTACTTATTCAGTATAGATCCTCCACATGAGGTATTCACTATCATCCTCTCATGTGGTCTCAGGCCTCCTACAAAATATTAAATCAGATCATGTTCAATTATCTGGTGTTATATGCATCTTGCTAGCATTGCATAGAATCTTTCTCAGTAATCATAGAAACTCTCATTCGTGCACATTTTCAGACTTATGATTCTCTTTCTCATCTCCTGCACTCGAGATGTTGAAAAATATTTCTCCAAGAACTCATGTTAAAGTTGTCTCTACGTGGTCACAAATCCAGTCGCTAAAGTATACAACTAGTCATATGCCCCATCTTGTAAAGTGAAAGAGAACGAAACTAAGTGCACATATTCTTCAAGTCCATGATCGGATGGTTAAGTTCGGCAAACCATCTCAAAATCTTACAGATGCCTCTGAGGATCCTCTCATGGCATTCCATGAAATTTTGGCAAGATATGGATAAAGTTCACATAATGTCCTATGCTTGAGTTACTGCTAGGAGCATAATGCTCATGGGGCGCATATTCATGTTAGTCAAAAAGACTAATTGCCTCAAAGTTCGATCATTTGCAGCGGCTATATTATGAGCGTAATTGTTCTCGAACTGTACGTCCTTCCTCCTCATGTCTCGTGTCTTCTTGATCTTCTGGTGGTGTTGTGGGCTTACGAGGTCTGTTTTCAACTCGTTGTGCCCTCCTCATTGCTGCTATGTTTCTCCTTGAAGTCTTTCTCTATTTCTAGATCGTATAATCGACTCTCTTCTGAAGAGGACCTGGGCATCAACTTCCAGGCACACAAGCTTGGAAAGTAAAATCACTAAAAATGAGCTCCCCGACAACGGTGCCAATTTTGACACGCAGTTGTTTAGAAGTCAAAATAAATTTATTTCTCTTGTGCCCACAAAGAGCATAGCTAACTGTGAGTTATGGTCGATCTCACAGAGAGCTGATGTGATCTTACTTTCAGTCACTAATCACAAAGGGGGAAGGGGATTGGTTTGTGTTGTCACTTATCTGAAATTTAAATCTGCAATAAAAATAGAGAAATATCAAATAACAAAAATTTCCAGAATATGAACTAGATCTCAGTTTAAATCACACTCACTCGATCATGGGCATTATGTTTTTCCTACATGATTAAGTCATCCAGTTATAGAGACCGGATTCCTTACTACACCACCTTATTCATTCTTTCATATTAGGTTTAAAAGTGATTCCTCTTCGATTAAGCCCCCTACCTATCACCCACCTCCCAGTTCCCCTAAGACAATTCCCAATAATTATAGCTAAGTTTTTGTTCTTTTTTTTTCTTTTTTCTCTTTTTTTTTTCATTTACGATTTGAATTTGTCGGACTTTTATAATATTTGAAAGTAATATATGTTTAGCTCTTAATCTTAGGTTAAATTTCATTTTTTTGACATTGTAGATTTTTATTTTGTTAAAGTTAGTAGGTCGTTGTCTTTTGTATTTTTTAAAGAACATATGTGTATCGAGGTTATGACAAAAATTTATATGTGACTGTCTAACGGATCTCTTGAGTTAGACGAGTCAAATAGGATCCAAACCCGCCCAAAAATTCATTCCAAACCCGCCCAAACCCGCCCAAACCCGCAAAAATAGTCAGATGCGTGGGCTCCACATGCCCGCCCACGCGCGGCCACTCGGGTATCACTAGGTATAAAGTATAGTATCACTATGTGTGAAGTGAAGTATCATTAACTATGAAATGAAGTATTATTAGATATAAATTTGGTGAAGTATCATTAGATATATATCTCGTAAAGTATCATTAACTCTGAAATGAAGTATCATTAAATATAAATTTGGCAAAATATCATTCACTATTAAGTAAAGTATCATTAGATATATATCTGGTAAAGTATCATTAACTCTAATGTGAACTATCATTAACTATGAAATGAAGTATTATTAACTATGAAGTGAATTATCATTAGATATAAATTTGGCAAAATATCATTAACTATTAAGTGAAGTATAATTAGCTATATATCTGGTAAAGTATCATCAACTCGGAAGTGGAGTATAATATGATACTTCACTTCGCAGTTAGTGATATTTCACACATAGTGATATTTTACTTTATACCTAGTGATACTCGAGTCATTTTATTTTTTAATTATTTATTTTATCCAACTCGGATCTAGGTTAAGATCCGTCTAACGTAAGAGATCCGTTAGACGGTCTCACACAAATGTGCCCCCGAGGTTATAGAGGTTAGCATGTTTTTGATAGATTAGCAAATGCATAGTGTATATTGGTCAAAATTTAAAAATTAACGTAGAGAGTCATAGTTGTCATGTAAAAAATAGACACGATTTGTAGTTTCTTATGTGCATATTGAATACAATAAACTACAAACCGTGTCTATATATTGACACAAGATCTTATTTCCATGTATATTTTTTAACGAAAAATCTGATTTAATCAATTCTTGATTCTATAAACATCTAAGACAAATGTTTAAAAATTGAATCTTGAATCATGCTCGTTGGAATAAATAGACAATATAGACACATGATTTCTCGAAAAACAATTTCATATTTTACGTATATCTTTTAAATAAAAACTATGATTCGTGTGATTTTATAGAAAGTTAAGACAAATATCTACGTTTTAAAAAAAAATAAAATAAGAATATAACAATTCGAATTAAACAACTTAAAAGTGGATATTTTGTAATATTGAAGTTTTTTCCGGAAAAATTGGCACATCTTTTTATTCAAGATTCAATTTGTATACATGATTGTTTGATTGACATGATCCAAGATTCAATTAGTAGACACTTGTATTTTATTTTTATAGAATTAAGAATCGCTTAAATTAGATATATTATCAAAAAGATATACTTAAAATACGATTGTGTGTCAATATATATAGACACGATTTATACTTTCTCGTGTCTATATTGACATGATAATCTACAAATCATGTCTATTTTTTACACGACAATCCTGAATCTTGGGAATATATCTACTTGAAATCTTTCATCTCGGGACTATATATTTACCTGTGATCATATAAGATTGGTTAAAAAATTAATATGATAGTTTTAATCAATTTTTATCAATCTCGTGTTTATATTTACCCTCGAGACCCTTCAATTTTGTGAAAACAAAAATGGAGTAATGTTGTTGTCAAGTAAAAATAAGAAATGGACGTGTTTTTTTTTTCTTCTCTAGTCAATTTGTGAGGTTCCGTCTGGTGAATTTTGAAAATTATTGTGAGAAAATTTGGGGGAGATAATATGTCGTAATTAAAATTTACGGGAGAAAATATTTTTTTTAAGACAAGTGTAATTAAAGGAATTGGATACCATTTTTGAGGTTTGAGTAACATTATTTGAGAGAGAACGCTAAAGTTGTACTAGATAGAAATGGGTTATGAAACTTTGATAGAAAATAAAAATCTTATTCTTATTTTAGCGAGCAATTATCACAAATTAAAATTACAGAAAGAAAAAAAAAACGTTGGTCAAATAGGTGCCTTTGACTAAGATAATCCGGTTAGTAAAAGTATGAATGGTTATAGCGAGTGGGGCAATGGCACGATGAGTAATTGTGGCAAAACTATAGGTTGAAATGAAATTGAAGGTAATTTAATTGCAATTTGAAATAATTCAACGACGATATAGACAAAAGCATCGCGATATTTTGACAAGTAATATATAATTAGAAAGAGGTTGATTAAAAAAGGCTGACTAGAAAATGGAGCAAAGCAAATCACATGGGAAATGGTTGACCAACTTTTGCCTTCACCTAGATAACCTACACTAGCCCGTAGCTTCATTTTGGCCGTCCGATTAACCGAGGTTGCATCAACGGCCACGATGCTCTCTCAGCAGTTGACTAAGACTTTTTGGACGTCTTGAGAATATCAATTTCGTACTACCTGTGGTTTGTTGCCACGTGCAGTGTTTTCTAATTTTCATAATTATTACTTAATTAAGAAGGTGGAATTTGTATTCGCTTCCGTCGATTTTAATTTTATAGAAGTTGAGATCTACGTTATTTATTCGCTTCTTCTAGTTTTTGTTTCATCATTGAGAAGTAATGGAGATCGGACTTCTTACTTTACTCTATGTAAAGTAAAACTCACAATTTTCAATTGGGTTAATCATTTCATATTTATTAATAGTTGTAAACGCCCAAATTTAAGAATGATAACAGGCTACCTCAGTAATCACTTAACATTCGTTATTGTATTGTTGAAATATATAGTTACTTCAGATTAATAGAAAGTCTATTGAGTCCACGTTTATGTTTTTTATATTTTTATTTTCTTATCAAAGTGAAACATTACAATGCGTGTGTGTATACATATATTGAGTAAAAATAAAATTATTTCTCTTCACTATACCTTTTATTTTCATTTACACTCACGCACATATATAATCTTTTATTTCAAAATGTAATGTTGGCCATGGAAACAAAAATAATATCTAAATTTTCACACTTGGTACACAAGTAAATTCAAGATTTAGGTTCAAATCTTATAGTTCATGATTTTTTTTTTGTTTGCATGAAAAAGAATTTTGATTAAATCGTAACTACCCAAAACAACCTTAATTCTTTAAAATGAGAATTGATAAACAATCCATCCACCTAAAAAAAAATTGATTGCCATGAAGTAAAACAAACTTACCACTAACACATGCTAAATTGGTACGCATACCTTTTATAAGGGTCATAATCATGCATGCATATGAATCTCAATACCCTATTCCCAACTTCAAAATAAAAATAAAATTTGGAAAGTCTAATTTTGTTAAGGGTGTGTATGTTTACAAGTGAGAATCGAAATATGATTTTGGGATATATATATCGATCATAAAAGAAAAAATCATGTTTTTCAACCACAAAAATATCGGCTGCATTTTCACCTGTTAACACCCTTCTCTAGTGCATATGCACCCGAAATCTTTTGTGCAGCTGATAAGACATGATATTATATTTTTTTTGTCTATAAAGCATTTTTTATACATTTAAATTTCGAACACATGTAATTTGGAGTTTATAGATATACTGTATGTCTGTATTTATATTCATACTGCAAATTACATTGTAATAAATAAAATCAGCATAGATGTGATGGAATTTTTAATTTTTTTGACCAAATAAAAATGATGAGTAAGTAAAAAAGTGGGAAATTTGGCTGGACCTTGTGAGTTGACTGACCGGCCCGTGACTTGCGGTACTCGTCCTAGGTTTTGAACTCTATGCTTTTGATGTTGAACTTGTTTAATCTCTCTCTCTCTCTCTCTCTCTCAAATAAATTTGCTTATTACCCTAAGTTTTGTAGCTTAATGGCATTCCACTTCTTTACTAAAGTAAAAAATGATACACCTCATTCTTGAGAGTAATATTTCGTCCTACAATGATCTACTTAAGAAAAAATTGAACCCACAATAGCTATTCCACTAGACATGCTTTATGACTATTATATGAGTAGGTTATTCCTCATCTTCGTAAGGTTGGGTAATTGGGTTCAATCTCAACCCCCCATCTAATAAAAAGATAAATAAACTATAGCTTGTTCATCTCTCAATTTTGCTTACACAATATGAATAATTATATTGAGATTATTCTACTTTAATACATCAAATACTGGAATTTTGTTAAATTGTCCACAAACTTGAAACTAAACAAATATTTTAGGTAAACTGAATTAAAACAACCCTTTATTTAGCTAAAATTCAAGACCCTGCCAACAAATACTATATTAGGAAAATGTTATAATCCTTGGATTTAGTAATCGTATAATTTGATTAATTAATTAATAGTCAAAGTAGTTGACAATCCCCCCTCAATAAATCAAACACCCAAAACTATTGGTTTATGCAGTCCCAAAAAAATGAATACTAGAAAGCAGGGAACAAATTCAAAGGCAACAAAAATACGTGTAAGGAATTCCATAGTGTTTGATTAGTAAACATATCTAGAAGACTTATCGTGCAGATCTTGGAGTTGAATAAAACTATAAAGAATTCACAACTGATAATACCACAATAAGAAATACTAAGTTGATTTAATTGAGACAATTGGGATCCAACGATAAAGTAAATCACACGCTTTACTTTTCTAAAAGCAGATTAATTTATATATAAAATCGCATGGATACATCTATTTCTCAGCCCAAATTTTCAAAGTATTCAAGTACCAAACTTTTGACCCTTTTTTAATCCTTCAATTTTTTAAGACCATTAAGGAAACAACACTCGTTGACTTAGAACAATGGCATCCAAGAACACACACATATATTATAATTATATACATATATGCATATATGTGTGTGTGACTTTTTTATTCTTAATGATGTCAATTGCAACTAATGCTAGTGGAAATGGGAATCTCATGCGTGTTTAGCATTATAGCTTTAAATTAAAAAAAATGGTTAATCTTCTCTTTCAAATTAAAGGCACAAGAAATATATATATTTATATATATAGGTTATATATAATGTGCATTATGCTTATTTATTATAAGTTTATTAGCCATTTTAATGCTAAATAGCATAAAATTCAATTGACACTAAATATAATAAAATAAGAAATAAAAATAAATAATTATCACTAAAATAAAATTATACTAGTAAATAAGCACAGTGCACTCGTTTACAGCGAAACATTAGTGCACATTTGAATCAAATCACAAATCACAAATCACACACACACACACACATATATATATAAAGTGATATTCAATAATTAATTAAATATGGAGATTGATCAATAATCATCAGGGATGACTATACATTTTCTTGAAGACAAAAATCCAACTGATCTTTATCATCTTAATGTAATTAATTCACACTGTAAATGGGATCCCAATTAAAAGTGGTAATTAAAATAAAAAAGGAAACTATGTAGCTTGTTAATTAGTTGATGTTTAACCAAATTAAATCATTACCATTTCCGAGCATTATTCAAGTGGGGTAATATATTTAGTCTGTCGAGGTACGCACCACATCAAACCCTACGCTAATTAAAGTCCTTTAAAAAAACAGTGTATCCTTTTTAATGAATATACACATATATATATATATATATTTAGATTTTGACTGAAAAAAAGGATTGACATTGTGTAACCTCTAGCGCCTGTACAGACTTTTTTTGGTTGGCAAACATTTGGTCCCAACATATTTTCAGACATGATTATTTTGTGGACAAGAAGAAAAATAAAACGTTTCACACTAACTAGTGTTGTACAAATTTTCTTCTGTGGTAGACATAACTGGGATTAATTGACATGTGGTATCAAAATTAGTTCTTCATTGAAATTCAAGTGGTGAAAAATGATGTATATACACCGATATTTTAGGATGTAAAGTTGAATCAAATTGTATATTAATGTTGCCAAGTTGTCATTACATGGGCAGGCGGCCAATTTGATATACCTTCTACAAAGTCAACTTCCCATTTCAATTTATTTTAAAAACCAATTTAATAAATAATACCCCTTTTAAAAAAAATGGAACATGGAATTTAAAATTAGATTTGCTGATTGAAAAGGAGGAAGAAGAATATATTACAAGTTGACATAAGATTTGACTTTACTTTTTTTAATTTTTTTTTGTATAATTACTTTTTTTAATATTGGGTGGGAAGATATGCAGTGGGTAGTGTTGAGGATTTGTTCATTTGATTCATTTTATAAAACTATTTATTTAGAGAAGTGGTTGATCCTTTTTGGGATTTTGTTATTAATCAAACAAATACACATGGATAGTGGTTAGAAATAGAATTGATCTGTTAGTCCATTAATGAAATGCGATTAAGATATTTTAGTTTAGGAAACACACATGCTTTTTTTTTCTTTTTCTTTTTTTTGAGGAAGGAAACACATGTAGTTTAGATTATCGCGCTTTCACTTTTTTTCTAGGATTCTTTCATCTGCAAAAGTAGGCTTTCTACACTTTCATCTGCATTGATATTTAGTTCATGCTTTTGTATAGAAGTTAAAAAATATTGATTTTTCATACTTCTACATGCATTAAAATCTGGTCATCTTTAGTCTGTTCTTATTCCCTTGTTGGCTTAGAGGTACAACGGGTGTATTTGTAGCAAAATGTTATTAATTTAAATTTTACCAACGATTTAATAAGTTGTGTGTATATATATATATATATATTTTTTTTTTTTTTTAATAACGGTGGTGTATGTGTGTATTTCAATAACATACACTAGTTGTACATGACCTTATATCAGATAGAAAAAAGTATCACTTATAACATTAAAACGTTTACTTCACTAAAAAGTACTGCAAAAATAGGGCTATGACATTTTTATAATTATTACTACATTTTTTTAATTGGAAAAAATAGAAGATATAACTTGTAATATTGAAAAATATCGATCTGATATAAAAACTTATATACAACCGTGGTACTGAATAATTTATCATATGTGATTCAGAGGGAGAAGTTCTTGTCTCACGATGCAAGAGATTACAGTCAACTTTTCCTGCCGAGATTGCCGAAGTATGGCTTGTCAAGAAGGGGTGTTGTTGGCTAAAGAACATGGATGCAAAACTATAATCCTTGAAACTGACTCTAAGGCGATCTACTAGAGCTTATTGGCCGAGAAAGAAGATTTATCCTACAAAGGAGGGATCTGCTATTCTACCATATTGGAAGCTAGACATTTCGAAAGTATTATCATTAGTTAGACGCGGAGAACAACTAACCATATAGCACATGCTTTAAAAAAAAGAAGCTAAAATCATTATTGTAAAAATATCCGCTTTGTTAACCAACCCAATTAGCCCGCTAGCTCGACATCCATATTTATTAAATGAAATAAAAGAAAAAAGTTTAAAAAAAATCGAATTTATACATCCCATTGTTAAATTAAGTAGAACTATGATACTTTTGAAGATTTTTCGAGAAAATGGAACCAGAAGTGATTTTACTCATCGTTAGTAAGGGAGCAATGTTGGATAATGCATTTTTCTTCGAAATTGACTAAACCTATTAGGGCTTGATTTTATTAAAAGAAGCCCATTAAGGCCCGACTAGTCCAATGAGAAGCCCATTGTTGGATTTGTTACTTTACTTTGGTGTAAACGATTATTCTGCAAATGTGAAGATTTAATTGTTTTAGTTTCAAACTAGTATAACTCCCCTCCCACGCACAAATTTATTTATTTCTTCGATTTGTTTATTATTATTATTATTATTATTATTATTATAAATTAAATATGTTATTTTCAAGTTTTTAGAATTGAGAGAACAGTATGTACATCAATTAGTTTTTTTTTTGCACGGTTAGAACAAACAAAAAGAAAAAAAAAATTAAATTTTAGGAATTAAATAAAAATACACCTTATAAAGATTTGCACTATTTCAAACGAGGCAATTTTATAAATAATAATTTATAATTGTCAGCTATTAAAGAATATTTGATTTCTTTAAATATATGACATGTATAAAAATTAAAAAGAATCACCATTCACGACTACGAAAAAGCATCACGTTATCATTTTTTTTTTGGATGTCGAGGGTAACCCACAGCCGCTACCATGGTTTTTTTTTTGGATATCGAGGGTAACTTGCAACCGCTACCATGGTGCGCCTTTTTTTAAATATCGAGGATAACCCGCAGCCGCTACCATTTGTTTCAATGAAACATGGTTTCAGTTCACTAATTACTAATGACACACACACACATATTACATATGTTAAGAGTATAGATAATTAATTACATTTCTAATTACTAATGACGCCATAGAGTAGAATATATATTGGACTATTTGGAAACTACGGGTACGGATTGGGTCGTCTACAACTGTTGGGCTAGGGTTAGTTGTTGGTCTAATATATTTATGAGCTTGTTAAAAATATTTTCGAACTTAATCATTTCATATTCAAAAAATATGTTTTATTTCTTGTAGTGGGCATGTATCAAAATATTATTTTCTAGACCAAAAATAAAATAAAATAAAATTGAGGATAAGGTTTAATAATATGATCAACACTAAATGAAAAATTAGAAATATAGGAATGGCCCAAAGAGGTATGGTTGGGATAATGTCTAATGTCTAAATTTTCACATCAAGTTGTTGTTGTTTTTCTATTTTTTTTTATTTTTTTATTTTTTTATTTTTTTTTTTACTTTTGAGTTTGGGAAAAGGACAGAATGTTATGCAACCATCATCATAATCGTTACCAGCTCCAGCTTCATACAAGAAGGGCAGTTGATATTTTTCTTAATTTTTTTTTATTTCTAATATAATAAAGTTTATTTTTGTAATATGATTTATGAGCCAAGACATATTTGTATTTTATAAATATTTTTTGGCTTCTCACTAGAAGAAAAAAATATAAAATAGACATATATTGTGAATTGGCGATGAAGCTACTTTTAGTTCGTGTGTACAATGTTCTTGCATATATGAAGAAGATGAAATTATTAATTGGTTTCGATTGCATTGTTCATGATCGATCATTTCAGCAGATCTTTTGCATATCTATATTTATATTTATATCTATATTATAACACACTTCTAAAACATATCTTTTTCCCGCCCATTGTAGCCAAGGTAACCTCTATTTATATATTTTTGAAGTAACCATTTAATACTATAATTTATTAGATAATTTAATGGTATCACTTTTATAATTAAGTTTATAGCATAAATAAAATTATTTATACAAATAAATACTACATAATAATCATGAATACTATAGCTATATATTGGTTCTATATTAATTTATTTCCATAAATAACTATGAGGATCACAAATAAAGTTATTACTATAAATTAAATTCATCAAACCTTTGGATACTCACTATTGGGTTATGGGTATATATTGATTTATTTCCTAAAAAAAACTTATAATGATTAATGACTGATTTGCGGCTTTTCCATAAATATTCATTATAATTACACACTAAATTAATATTATAATCTGCGATTGATTAATGTAATTAATTTTTGTATAAATAAATTAGCCTCACACTAATTATATATTTTCATATATGCATCAATTGGATGGAGCAAGTATGCACTGATTAAGTTTAAATACTATATAGATATATATTATATTCCAGAAATCGTAAATTAAGTTTCGAAAATAATTTATATTATATATATGACTATCAATCTATTTTATTTACTTTTATGTATTTTATATTGATTTATGTTGCTTAAATTTAGATGAATCAATTACATTATATACATAGAATATTGCTATACACATAATAGCTTGATATAATTACTGTAATAATTAATGTGATTAGAATAATTATGGTGGTATATTTACATACAATTATTTAATTATTTAAATATTTAAATGACTCATCTACTTCATGAAATGTAGTATAAATAGGCAGTGCCTTTTATTTCACTACTCCAGCCTCTTCCCAAAAAATTACAAATTACTATATTATTTCGCATTCTTTTTCCCGTGAGAGCTTATTTAGTACTTCTTTTTTGCTTCTTTTTTTTTTTTTTTGTGGGGGAGGGGGAGATGGGGGCTCTATTTGTATAAATCTATTTGACAACTTATGACATTTTGGTGTTCTTTAGATCTTTTGGTGTTCTTCATAAGATCTAAACGGTACAAATCTCTATGATAATTACATATTCATATTATTACTTTTCGTATTTACTATTATTTTTATGTTCGTTTGATTTATCATTTCATTGATTAATCTATATCGGTCTCTTTTATAGGTTTTACAATAACAAAACAATCTACGGGCTCATCTTTCAATCTGATAAAAGAAATTAATCATATTTCATCCATCAAGATATGTGAGATTTTCTATTTTGAAAAATAACAGGATAAACATATATTGTTATGAGACATCCATAGATAAAATTTTGGATTTAAAACAATACGAGGAGTACCAAATTCGTCATTTATGTTGGGGAAGGAGCTTGAAGACCTCACAAAATCGTTATAGTATATATTTTGTTTGTATGCAATTCGTATTTTTTTTTTCTTTTGGTCATTATAAAATTTCATTTATCAATTTTACCAAAATAAATGTATAGTAATTTATTTGAGGTTCAATCAAGTTGAATCACATTATGAAATTCTCTATGTATTCAATTTTTTTTTTTTCGAACATGTATTCATGCAAAATTGTAATATATTTATAGTTCATTAATTTATACCAAATAAATGTAACATTTGATTGGTCAAAAATAAAAATGTAACATTTGAAAAAATTAAAATTAGTATGTATATATGTTGAGTATGACATGTTGCAGATGATGTTATCACTTCGTTGATAACATTGCAATCAATGTCGTACCTAATGTTGTTCCGTCATTCTTGTCACATTGAGTATAACACTCGGATTATTAATCTTATCCTTTCCTAGTATTTTGGATTGATTTATTTTAAATTAAATCTGAATAAATTGAGATTTTTGTCACATATCATTTTCCACGTTTTTAGGGATTTATTAGATATTTTATTTTGAATTAAAACGTGGATAATATTTGATTTTGACTTATTCAAAATCTGTTTCGAATTTCATGGGGACATGATGTTCCCACTCCTTCTTGGACACTAACTGTTGCAGGAGATCGTGGGTCACTGGAGTAACCGCTACTATTGCACGATATTGAAGAACGTGTGCCATGCAATGCAGAAGACGGTTATCTCAAGTCCACATTCAACAATGGGTAGTGGAAGACGGTTGATTCAAGTCCAAGTCATCTAGGATCGTGAAGCAACTGCCAATACAAGATGGAGGAAGTATTTAAGGTCTCCTTAGACCTTAAAATCATTTATGCAAGCAGGTTATCACCGTGGTTTGTGAGAAGCTCTGAATCTTGCATCTAGTGTCATCTCTGAAATCCAGGACATCTTCCTCGACATCTGCCTAGCGTCCCAATCAGCAGGAGACTTTCATTTTAGTTGTGTGTGTAGGTTAGATAGTCAACTTTGAGAAGTCTAGGATTTAGAGTGACTGATTGTAATCTATCTATGTGTTTAGATAGGTTTGTTTTTGAGTGATTATTTAAGTGAGTGAAGCTAGGATAGTCCTCTGTATGTTTTATGCAGTGTTGTCAAGGGAGTGAATCGAGACAACATCAACATTGTTTTTGTATTTCACTTGTGATAGTGAATTTCACCTTGAGGCAATCACACACCGTAAGGAGTGTGATTTAAAACTTATTTTGTGCAAAGTTCTATTTACGTTTCCGCTGCATGTTGAAGGCAATGTGGTAACACTAGCTTCAACATTACTTTTAACTTTGCAATTTACATCCGTAATTCACATTGTTTCAGGCAACAAATTCTAATAAGTGGCATCAAGAGCCGGTACTTGACACACTAAGTACTCGATCCGGTGTTGCTTGAAATCTGTGATGGATATTCAAATTAATCAATGTCGTCCTCCTGCTCTAGATAGCAATGATGGTAACTATGTCATGTGGAAATCTCGAATGAAGATCTACATCAAATCTATTGATGAAAGAGCATGGATGACAGTTATTGAAGAATGGAGCCCTCCTAGGATGGAAGGTCCGAATGAAGATTTTGTGTTAACTCCGGAATCTCAATGGACAAATGATGAGAGAATAATCTCAAATTTTAATGCTCGCGCTCTAAATGCGATTTTTGTTTCAGTCCATGTTCCATGTTTCAAGATGATTTGCAATTGTGTTACTGCATATCAAGCATGGACCATTCTTCAGGAACATTGTGAAGGGTCTGCCAGTGTAAGGAAGACCAAACTGAGGTTACTCACATCAAAATTTGAAAATTTGCGCATGTTTGAAGATGAAACTATTTCATCTTATGCTGAAAAATTATGTGAGATCTCAAACCAATCGACCGCTCTTGGAAGTCCAATATCTAATAAGAACATGGTGAGCAAGTTGCTTCGAACTCTCCTAGAAAGATTCAATATGAAAATTTCTGCAATCGAAGAAGCACACAATGTAGGAACCATGAGTATGAGTGAAGCGGTCAGCATCTTGCTAACATTTGAGATGAACCTGCAAAATTAGAAAGCAAACTCAACTTCAAAGGGAATTGCTCTCCAGACAACAACCGTGTCATCTGATGTTCATGATGATGTTGACAGTCTTCAAGAAATCAATGAGGAAGAGAATCTAAGTGTTGCACTCTTGACAAAGAAGTTCAACTCACTGGTTCATTCCATGAAGAAAAGCCCCCCAAATATCAAACCTCGACGGTTGTTTGATTCTCCATCCTCATCAACATCAAATTCTGGTAGATCAAATGTCAAGAAGGAAGTTGCTGACACTGAGAAAGACATTGATTCAGTTCAATGTAGAGCATGCTCTAGGTATGGACATTATTCAAATGAATGTCCAACAACACGAAGAAGACAAAGACATAATTTTAATGCTGTTCTCAGTGATGATTCTGATGCTGAAAATGATTCAGATCAGAGAGTGTTGTTCATCAATGTCTTGGAAGAAGATGATCAGATTATTGACGCTCTGAATGAACTTGATGAACTTGACATTGAAAAATGTGAAGTTGAAGATGAAGTTCTTCCAGATGTTGAAGCAGAAGCTACTGAGATTTCACCCAATACGATGAATTGGTATGAAATGACTCTTATGGATGAATTCAATCAGGCTTCTGAAATCAGAGAACATGATGCAGATGAAGAACAACCTACTGCCTCACTTCAAGAACTCAACAATGTTGTGAACGAAGTCTGCACTCAGTGGATAACTCAATCAAGAGAGCTGAGATTTCTCATGGAAGAAAATCAGTTTCTAAGAGGAAAGGTTGTAAGTCTGGAAATTAGACTTACCAGGAGTGATGCTGAAATCAGCAAACTAAAGAAGGAAGTGGAGGACACCTCAAGAACATTTTAGAAGTGGAATCAAGGAACGAATGTCCTAAATGAAGCCTTAACATTGAGACAGACAAACAGAGCTGGACTGGGATTCTCCAATAAATCTTCCATGTCTTTCTCAAACAACAATGTTGTCCAGTTGAGCTTCGAACCTCTATAAATTGCTTATGTGCTCTGCTTTAATTTTCAGTTCAATTGCATGTTTTTAACTGCACACCCCAAGCACACACAACACTCCGAGCTAGCAGATCATCTCAACTGATCTCCCCAAAGCACGGATCATATCACGAGTCAAAATGGGCCCTTAATATTCCACATCTAGTTTAGTTTTTGTAATCTATTTATTCATCCCCCCTCTAAACTGATTCTGACTCATCCTGGGACAAATAAGGGTATCAGAGCGGTTGATTCTAAAGATCGGCCATTTCTGCAGATTAACTGAATCAGATCTAGTTATCTGTGCTAATCTGTAAGCTATGAGAAACCATAAGCTACCTATCTTTTCAGTTGAGAACTACGATAACTAGGGCAGGAAAATGAGGACGCATCTCTGCTCAATCCATGAGAATATGTGGGAAGTTATCGAGGATGGTCTAATTACAATTATGATGGACAATGAAGCCCATGTTGCTGATGACAATCAATCAGCAAGGATCCCGAAGCCAACTCATCTTCTCACGGGTGAAGAGAAGAAGTTGAAGAACCTAGAGTTCGTGGCCCAAGCCGTGTTGTTCCAAACTCTAGATGAAGATCGCATGAAGGACATAAAGAATTGCAGAACTGCCAAGGAGATATGGGACTTACTTGCAGATCTGTGTAAAGAGTCTGAAGCCATCAAAGGAAACAAGCTCCAGCTAGCAGTGGACAAATATGAGTCCTTCAAGATGCACTCAGATGAAACCATCTCCATCTTTAAAACAAGATTTCTTGGCATCATTAGTAAGATGAACAATATGGGAAGAACATATCCCAATAGTGAGATGAACTCCAAAATCTTAGACAATCTCACAAAAGAATGGGATATGAAGGTGATTGCTACAAAAGAGTCAAGAGACTTGAACAACATCACCCCAAGAGTACTATTCGGTTCTCTTAAGGCTCACGAGTATAACCTAAATTGAAAAAGAGAGGTATCCACATCATCAGTCCAGATACAGCCTTTTACGGCGAAAGAAATCGGTTTAGAGAAACTCGAGGAAGAAATGTCTTCCGACCAAGAAGTTCTGAAGCCAGAGAACAACCAGGAGGCTCAACTGATCGCAGAAGAGAAGTAGCGGAGAAGAAGGAGAGCTTGACTAAGGATATCAATGATCAAATCCAGTCAGTTGCCAAGCTGCTAGAGAAGCTTAAAAGGATCAGAGATCAACCATCAGTTATGCTTAACGCGCGGTCGTTTCGCGCTCAAAATGAATTTGTATTGCTCCTGTGCCCACAGCGAGCGTAGCTAGCTATGAGTAAGGGTCGATCCCACAGAGAGCTGATGTGATTCCACCTTCGAGTCACCAATCAAAAAGGGAGGGGGGTTATATTGTCACTAACTGAAAGTAAATATGCAAAAATAAACTAAAAAGAATATCAAATAACAAAAGGTTCCGGGATTGAACTAGATTCCAATTTAACTCACACTCACTCGATCATGGGCACACTGATTTTCCTGTATGACTGAATCGCCCAGTTATGGAGATCGGATTCCTCACTGCATCTCCTCATTCATCCTTTCGGTTTAGATTTAAAAGTGATTCCTCGTCAATTAAATCCCTAACATACCACCCACCTCTCGGTTCCCCTAAGAGATGTAAATGATATGAAGCATTGTGCCTCTAGACGAACCCAAGTTTGTTGTGTTTACTGATTCCTCGTGTGTCCACAACAAACCACCAAGTTCCCAGCTACTATCGAATTAACATACAGTCACGATTCATTAATTCTTTTAGCCCTAGAATGCCCATTACGACTAAAGAATGATAAGCCACATTAGTCATATTGAACACGCTTTTTTTCTAGCATTGGAACAAAACCTGGCAGAAACTCATTCGTACAGTAAAATGCCCACACGGCCTCACCAGTTTTAAGTGTGTGTTAAATCTTCATCTTTGTTCAACCCGGAATATAAATCTAGCTACTCATGCTAGATGGAATTATAAAGACATGATAAATAATAAAAACTTACTGGAATTGAATGAAAACTCGTCCAACTCCAACGCCGAACGTAAACAACATTAAATATAAATCCTAATCCTTGTGGGCATAAGGCCCCAGGTTGTCTTGCTGCCGAAGCAGCGTCTAACCTAAACTAATTGTGAAAATAAAAGTGCAGAAACTATGGTACGAAGTTCTCTTCTCACTATCAAGCTCGTATTTAAAAGAGTACAAAATATCAAATAAAAATCCCCCCAAAAGGGGAAACTTCCATATCTGCCGGATTGTTGTGCCCCGCTGGACTCTGACTGGATAAGAAAACTTCCTTATCTGCTAGATCTCCTATGCCTGCTGGACTCTGACTGGATAAGGAAACTTCCTTATCTGTTGGATGAATCCCGATATTTAAGGAATCTCATCCTTAGCTTCCAAATTGTTGCTCAAGAGTCCATCTACGAACAAACTTTCCTTCTTCTATTTAGATTTCAATTCTGATAAAGCTCCAGTGCCAAATTTTATCTTCTTTCAACAGAATCCCTCTTTTTCCGGGAATGCCCTCTTCACTGCCTTCTCTGAATCTGCACGACATCTTCTGCTCAAGCTGATTTTTATTTGATATGCCCATTTCATCCATTTTAGTTTATTTGAAGGCCAAAACGCCTCTTTCGCCAAATTCGACTCTCAAAATGCCCAAACCACTTTCCTGGTTCTTTTCCGACATAAAGACACTAAAAATGACATTTAGAGCGACTAAAATGCCCAGAAAAATGCGAAATAAATGGACTCATCACACCCACACACTTTAGTCATGATTTTCCTTAAGCATGGGGTACGAAGAACCTAGAAAAGAAAAACAAAAGGAAAAGGAAAAGAAACAGACACTAAAGAAACAAAACATGCAACCTGTTAATCCGTGTGGGCACAGCGTTTCAACTACCAATTTTTCCAATTAATTACGTAATCAGCATGCCCTAGCAAGTCAAAATTGAACTGAGCGTAAAGGTCCTCCCACACTCTCTTTGCACTGTGTTTAGGCTTAGTGTTTACACTCAAATTCAGTCATTCCATACTTATTCATTCCGTAAGCTTGCTAGTGCTCTTTCTTCAATTTCATTAAGTGGAAAAATTGCATACGTATCAAAAGGACTTTTACGGGCTGTAATGGGGCTCTTTAGGTAAGCTGGGTTTCTTTTGGTACTGGGCTCAAACTCTTAGGAGCGTTTACTGGACATACCACCAACTTTTTTCTTACTTCCTCATGCCCTCATTCACTGTTCTGATTACGAATTTTTCATTAGTGTGGGCATTCTGAACATTCAGACTAGGGGGAAACTTTTTTTTTATTATTATTCTTTTTTTTTCTCTTTTTTTTTCGTTCTCCCTATCTTTTTTTTATTGCATTTTCATTTTCTTCAAAACCATCTAGAGACTCCTTCTACTTCTGGTTTTTGTAATGCCCTGGCTTTATATAGTGAGGTAAATCAACAAAACTGCCAGGACATTTTATTGGCTCAAAAGGGCTGCAAAGCTGTGTCAAAGGTTGGTTTTTATTTGGCTTAGTGGGCTCAAGCAAGAAAATGCCTAAATCATCTACACATGCATTTTAAACTTTCTGATTTTAAAGTAGAGCAAAAGCAAGTTCTAGAAATTCTAAGCACAGAATGTACACACATGAAAAGAGAATGCTGTAAAATGGGCATAACAACGCAGGCTCAAATCTCACCAGGTTAATGCTCAGTTCATTCATCATTCCTGCTTTTAGTGTGGGCATACTGACTCGATTGGAAATTTTATCAACATTCACAACCAGAAACTAGTGACCCAAAAACTTCACAGAAAGCATGCTTGACTCAAAACGACCCACCAACACACTTTGCACGAGACAAAGTGTTTAAACAGACTCAACAACAAAAGACAATAGCCCAAATGCCCCCACCCATACACTTTGCTTGAGGCAAAATGGGTAGAATAAGAACGACACCTAAAAACTGAAAAAAAAAAACATAAAAACTAAAGAAAAGGAATTGAACCAGGTTAGTTCGGGGCAGATGTCGGGTAAGTGAACCTAGCATGTTTGAAATATGCAGTGAGGGTTTGCTCAAACTTGCTCAAGCATGCATCAATAGTCTGATACAGGGCATTCTCAATGCTATCCAGCCTCTTCATGGTCATTCTGGCAGCAATCACTTCTTGTTGTGCCCTTTCTCCTGGTGTCTTCCTGCTTGTTTCTGTAGAAACTAAAAATAGAATGCTCGAAGGGTATGCCCTCGGCACAAAATGAACAAGGTTACCTTTTCATCCTCAACTACTTATTGCATTTTTTTTCTAGGCAGATACTAGAAAACTCTCCAAATCTAGTTTGATAAATCATAAAAAAAATTTAAAATTACTGAAAAATAAAATAAACAAAAAAAAACCTAGGTTGCCTCCCAGTAGCGCCCTAGTTACTGTCGTGGGCACGACACTCCTCTGTTCAGATTTTACTGGGCTCCGTGAGCCATACTGCTCTTTCTTCAGGATCGGTGCGCCCTAGGTAAGGTTTCAGTCTGTGCCCATTTACTTTGAAATGTCTTCCTGTTTTTGGATTTTTCACTTCTACTAGCTCATTAGGAAATTCAGCATGCACTTCAAATGGCCTGACCCATTTTGTCTTTGGACTTCCTCCCATGATCTTGAATCTTGAATGATAAAGCAATACTTGTTGTCCCGGAGTGAACATTTTCCATTTAACAACCTAATCATGGAGTCCTTTCATTCTTTCTTCAAAGATAATATCATCATCATTGATTTCCATGCCCGTTTCTTCCACTTTTTCAGTCTGGAACTTTTTATTGTGCCCAACTTGCTCTCCATTAAGCTTCAGAATACCCCATGGTGGCTTGTGTTCCAACTTCGGTGTTGGCATAGTAGAAGGTAGCATTCTGTCACTATCACTTCTTGTGGGCACATTGTAATTCACTACTCCAGGTGGCATCTCCTTAAGTGAATGAAGCATCTTGACTGCATCTTGAATTTCATCATCTTCATCAAGGGCATCTTGATCAGTTAGTCCTTCATGTAATGCCCTTTCTAGAGGTTCTCGATTGCTCATCATTGAGAGAGTAGGTTGGGATGGTGCATCAAAGAGATCCACAAAATTCACATTTTCCGTATCAGGTGGGTGCTTCATGGCTTCGAAAATGTTGAATGTAAACTTTTCTCCATCAAATTTACACGTCAGTATGCCTTTGTCGACATCAATTTGTGTGCGAGCTGTTTTCATAAAAGGTCTCCCCAGTAAAAGAATTGATGATCTCGTTGATGTGCCCATATCAAGCACATAGAAATCCACTGGGAATATCATCTCGTCCACCTTAACTAGCACATCTTCGATCAGTCCCTCTGGATACACATTCGATCTGTCTGCCAACTGAATGACCACATGAGTTGGTTGCAGAGGTCCCAATTTCAATTCATTAAAAATTGACAGGGGCATGACGTTTATTGATGCCCCAAAATCCAGCATGGCCTTTTTGACCTTTTTTTCTCCAATGATGCACGGTATTGTGAACATGTCTGGATCATCACACTTTTTTGGCATCTTCTTCTGAATTATAGCTGACACATTCTCTCCCACAAGGAACTTAGCATCATCTTTAAACCGTATCTTTCTGGTGCACAACTTTTTCAGAAAATGGGCATACCGCGGAACTTGTTTAATGGATTCAAGTAGTGGAATGTTGATTTCCACTTTGCGGAAGACTTTCAGTATCTCACTCATCTCTTCTTCTTTCCTATTTTGTGCCAATCTGCCTGGAAACGGAGGTTTTCTTGCAATTTTCTATTTCTCCTGAATGGGCTCCAGAGTAGGCTGACTAACTTCTTGTGCCCTATTCTCCGATGATTGTTCTCTTCTCGTGGGCACATCATTTTCCATTTCAGCTGAGCAGACCTCTTTTAGTAAATCCTTCCCACTCTTCAAGGTCACATCATTAACTTGTTCATGAGGGTTCTCCACTTGGGATGGAAGTTTACCAATTTTTACTTCCAATCTATGAACCGTTTGGGCTAATTGAGCAATTTGTTTGCTCATATGTGCAAAGTCTGCTCTTGTCTCTTGCTTAAATTTTTCATTCTCTTGCGCAGCTTTCACGTTTTCTTCTACCAAGGCTTGGACTAAATCTTCCAACCTCAATCTTATTTTTTCTTCTGGTGGTAGAGGTCGCATGGGTGGAGCATCTTCAAGCCTTCTCCATCTGAAGTCATCATGGTTTTGCCAACCTGAATTGTATGCTTCAGAGTGAGGATTATATCTCCACTGATAGTTGTTGTGCCCTTCCACATCATTAACTTTCTATATCTCTTCCTGCATTGGGCATTCGACAGTAAAATGAAGCACACTTTTACACACCCCACATGGTCTGGGATTTCTTCCTGTGAGAAGTTGCAGCTCAATTTTGATAAGCTAAGAGCTGAGAATGAGAGGCTCTGGCAGGAGATCCAGGAAAGAGAGAAGATATCTCTCAAATTCAGAAAGGGTTAGGATACAACATGTACACTGCCTCTGAGAAAGGAAAGACAGTTATTCAAACCAGTCAAGAAGGAACCCTTCCTGGTTTTGTCAGACCTGCACCAACCCAACCAGTTGAAGAGATTGAAGGTGAGGGAACCGAAGACATCCCTACAGATCCGCCTAAGAGGTCCGATCGACTATTTATTTCGACTATAAAATTACCGCAAGTGAACGGTGCAATTATAGCTAGTAAAAGTGAGCAAGGATATCGTATCCACAGGGATTAGACAATCGAAATAATAAATGAAAAAGGTTTCAGAATTAAAGAAGAATTCTAAGGTTTCGATTTCATTAACTTTCCTACACAATCAAATCACAACTTAAATGTTCATCACGACTCAAGTTCAAATAGGATAATCACCAGATTAAATTAAGCCTTCTCTTGAAGTGAATAATTCATGGATTACAACTTATAATTAAAGTCTCCATTCAATTACTAAATTGTAACTCCTAAAAGCTCTACAGATTTAATGTCCTCACTCTGAATCTCAATTCTCTCAAATTATTAATTAAGAATGTTAATTACTCCTTAAGCATGCATAGAAACTCATCTCTCGAATTATGAATCTAAGCACATATATCAGCCAATTAATGGCTAGTTAATCATAAGTATTAAACACAAGAGTAATTAAAATAAAACAGGGTCTCAACATAAAAGAAGCAAATCAATTGTGCATGAGAGTTAACTACTCTCTAACCCTAGAATCCGAATGTTTTATCTATTCATAATCAAATAAATAACTAAATATGTTCCGGAGAAAAACATAGTTCAAAGAAAATAAAATTTGAAATAAAACCCGTGGAGAAATCTCATCTTCAATCTTCAATGAATTATGTCTCTTCGTTCTTCGTCTTCTTTGCTCTTATTCCAATTGCTCTCTCTCTTGCTTAGGGTGAAAAATTGTTCAAAATTCATCCAACATCGAGCTTTAAATAGCCGAGAAGAATCCCGACTTGAATAGGAAACACAGTGGACATAACAAGGTAAGTTTTGGGCTGCCCGCATTGAGACACGACCGTGCCAACATGGATCACTAAGGCATGGCCCGTGCTAACTTCTCTGGACGATTTTTAACCTTTATGCATGGTTTGGCATGGCCATGCCACCTTGGTTCACTAAGGCACGGCCGTGCATCCTCCTGGAAGCCTCCCGACACGTTTCGCCGTTTTGCTCCGTTCTCACTCGTTTCTTGTCCGATTGACCTGATTCAAGTTGCAGTGTGCTCCTCACTCACTTATCTATCTTTTTAGGTACTTTTTACGCTCAATTGAGTCTCATAGAATAAATGGCATCAAATTCTTTTAAGATGAGCAAACACGTGACACTGCACAAAATATAGAAAACTATGCACAATTTCTCGACTAATGTAGGTAATGCTAATCAAATAACATCTAAATGACCCTCAAAAGACATAAAAACCATGGGTTTATCAAGCCCTCAAATGTAACATATTGTTCATCCCCGAACAAAGAACAAGAAAAACAACGAACATATGTTTTTATGACAATCATTGTTGCTTCAGGATAACAAATCACACAACTCAAACATACGAACAGACATGGATCAAATGCATTACAATTCATTCAATGAAAGCTTTGAGTTTCTTAACCTCACCATTTAGATCAATCACTCTCTCTCAAGTATATAAATATGGACGTGTATACTCTCACGCTATAAATAAATGATGAACTTACCATATGGTTGCCCGTAGTCTAACATCTCCTCTACTTTAGTAGGATACAATTTAAGAATCGGAAAGGACTTTTACTTGGTTGTAATGTGGGCTTTTTGGTTGAGGTAGGGAAATTTAAGATAAGTGACTTCTTTGAATCAATCTAGTTTAACACAACTAATCAATTCTCCATCTACTTCCTCCATAAAATTCTAAGTAAAACAAGACATTGTCTTGTTTTCTTCATTCTCTCCCAAAAATCACATTCTTTCTATTCATTTCTAAGTAAACTCATATTAATCATTTTTTTTTTCTTTTTCACCATTTTCCTTTTTTTTTTTTGTTTTTCTTTTTCTTCTTTTTTTTTTCCAATCCCACGTCCTTCCTTTTCACTTATAACCACCATAACATCCACTCCACTTCAATTGTTCTCCTTTTCACTCATCCTCCAAACAAAGATAACTTAACATTCAACACAACTTAGATATTTATGGGGCTACCAAATAAAAGGCTAAAAGGCTCAAAGATGGTTGACTAAGGATTATAATGATATATGATCAAAGAAAAGGGACAAATAGGTTCACAAAAATGGCCTAACTTCATTTTCTAAGCTCATATCCTGATGTATATTCGATAAGACACGGGACAAGTTCTAGAAGTTCACACATTCATCTGGAAAATCCATAAGAAAGAAAATAATCAATTTTTTTTCCCGAGGCTCAAAGCTCACAGGTTACCTAATGGTTCAAAGCTATCAAGAATTTCATCACAATGCATCCAACATGCTTATTCATGCTCAAATCATGCTTTTTCCTATCACATGCACATCATTAGCAACTATGTCAATCAAAGCATGCTTCAAGACACAACTACATCAAAGACTCGAATCGACAACTCCCCAGTCTAACAACACTGACACAAAACAAACTAAAAATAACTAAAAACTAGTAAGCATACATCCCCCCCAAACTAAAAACTATTAAACAAGTAAAGTAGATAAAACAAGATAAAGGTCTAGACATTACAAGCATACATCCTCCCAAACTTATTCAAATGGATGAGGGTGTCATCGACCACTTACAATGATCACATGGATGCCCGTTCGGCTTCACTTTCCTCCCCTAAACTTGTCGAAGGAAAAGTTAATTAAATTGATATTCCCCAAATTACAGCATCCATACGTTCTTTACCTGCACAACTCAGAAAAAAGAATTGAAAAAATATAAATAAGAAAAACTAAATAAACGGAAATGAAAGAAATAAAAATACATTGGGTTGCCTCCCAACAAGCGCTGTATTTAACGTCGACAACCAGACGAATTTAGGAACTCAAGTTTCCACAAGCGGGGAAACTAGTATCCTCCATTCTCTTCCTCGATCTACCATCTCCGTGCCTCTACCATCAATATTGCAGCCAACTTCATGAGTGTTTATGATGTTACACTCCACATCTGCCCCTTGTGCTCATCTACATCGAACAAAAACTGAATTTGCTCATCTTCAAATCGAAGAGTGAGAATCCCCGTGTCTAGATCGATGTTGGCTAGTCCGGTGCGCAAAAATGGTCGTCCCAAAATGAGAGGAATGCCATTGTCCTCCTCCATATCAAGCACCACAAAATCCACTAGGAATATAAAATCTTTCACTTTGATGAGCACATCTTCCAAAATTCTCTTGGGATACACCACAGATTGGCCGGCTATCTGCAAACACATGGTTGTGGGCTTGAGTTGCCTAATGTTCAGCTTTTTGAAAAATGAAAGCGGCATCAAATTAATTCTCACCCCCAAATCACACAGTTCTCGACCACCTAACTTGTCTCCAATAGTGATGGGAAGTGTAAAACTTCCCGGATCCTTCATCTTAGCTGGGAGCTCTCTTTGGATGATGGAGCTGCAATTTTTCGGGAGATGTACTGTCTCAAACTCCTCTATCTCCTTGAGGAACTTGGCATATTTTGGCATTTGCTGCAGTGCCTCCACCAAAGGTATGCTGATATGCACCTTTCGAAACATCTCAAGGAGCTTGGAGAACTGATCATCTAACTTCTTCTTCTGCAATTTCTATGGAAAATGTATAGTCACTTAAGTAGAAGAAAGAGATGCTGGAGTTGGTGACTTTTGAGCTGGAGTCGGCGCTGCAATTGATGGAATTTTGGTAGTATTATCCTCCACTTCGACCCCGTCATCATCCTCAATTTGGGCTGGATTTGGTGATGAATTCGGCACCTCTGCAGCCTCATAAGACATCCCACTCCTTAGCTGGATAGCTTTGCATTGCTCTTTGGGGTTCACCATTGGTTGGCCCAGAAACTGCCCTTGCTGGTGCTTACTTCCTACATCTGTAGCTATTTGACCAATCTGAGTTTCCATCATCTTCATTTGTATCCCCATAACTCCCACTGTATTTTCCAGCTTCTCGATATGGCTCTGAGACTCCCCCATATACTTCTCTGTCTTTCTCATGAAAGCTATCAGCAAATCATCCATGTTTGGCTTTTTAGGTTCATCAATCACACCATTTGTTACTGAGAATCCTGGAGGGGGCTGCAAAGCATTGCTAGGATTGGAATAGGAGAAATTCAGGTGTGAGCGGTTACCTTGGTAGTACTGATTACCACCTTAATTAGACCGGTACCCGTTGTTGTAATTATTTTGTTGCCCTTCTTGATGCACAAAATTGACATCCTCCATCTGCGACTGTGGCTTTAACTCAGACAACTGTGCTACAATCAAACTCAGTAGGTCGGCGTCTGATGTAGAAGCTACCTTCTTCAAAATCTGCACCTGTCTCTCTCCGGGCCACTCATAGCTAGTGGTGGCCATATCCTCAATAACCCGAATGGCTGCTTCATGTCCTTTGTTAAGCAGAGATCCTCCAGCTGCAGCATCCAATAGTCTCTTTACCTCAAGACTACATCCATTGTAAAAGATGCAGACTTGCTGATCTTCTCCAATGCCATGATTCGGACATTTTCTGAGCAGTTCTCGCAATCTCTCCCATGCATCATAGAGAGATTCTTGGTCCCTCTGCTAGAACTGTGTAATCTCTACCTTCAACTTTAGAGTAACTCCAGGCAGAAAGAACTTATGCAAAAATTTGTGTGCCAAGTCCTCCCAACTCGCCATTGATCCAGCTGCTAGAGTTTGATACCATTGCTTTGGCTTTATCCTTCAGAGAAAAGGGAAATAGCCGCATCTTGATTGTATCATCTGACACCCCATTGACATTCACTGTGTTACTGATCTCCAAAAAGTGTGCCTAGTGTGCATTTGGGTCTTCCACAGCTCGTCCTCCTTACTGGTTTTGCTGAGCCATAGAAATAAGTGCTGGACGAAGCTCAAAGTTGTTGGCTTCGATTCTTGGTCCAACAGGTGGTCCCTGGATTAGGACATTGGCGAACATCTCCCGAATGGGAGTTCCTTCAGCTCTAGTCCATGCTGCATCCTGATCCGCTAATTGCCTCTGCACTAATTCCAACTGCCATTGGAGTTGAGCTACCAGTTACTCTTGTGGAATAACCTGTAGATTAGCCTGCTGATCCCTCTCAACTATCCTAATTCTTTGTGTGTTCCTGTGGCGAATGACAGACTCTATCTCAGGTTGAAACGGCTCTAATGGGGTATTGCTAGATTGTGTGTTCATACACCACCTGTTGAAACCTCAAAACAAATAAAAATAAATAAAAGAACCGAAAGGAAATAAAAAAAATGTCTAAAGTAGTAAAATCAATCTTATCACAATATTAAATTAAAATTAACTAATCCCCGACAATGGCGCCAAAAACTTGATCGACTATTTATTTCGACTACAAAATTACCGCAGTGAACGGTCCAATTATAGCTAGTAAAAGTGAGCAAGGAAATCGTATCCACATGGATTATACAAAATAACTCTAAGTACTATGACATATATTAATATCTACTATCTAGACGAACTTATTAAAAGGAGTTTGTGATTTTAAACTAATAACTAAAAATGTAATCTTAAACTAAAAGCTAAACAATCGAAATGACAAATGAAAAAGGTTTCAGAATTAAAGAAGAATTCTAAGGTTTCGATTTCATTAACTTTCCTACACAATCAAATCACAACTTAAATGTTCGTCACGACTCAAGTTCAATTAGGACAATCACCAAATTAAATTAAGCCTTCTCTCGAAATGAATAATTCGTGGATTACAACTTATAATTAAAGTCTTCGTTCAATTACTAAATTGTAGCTCCTAAAAGCTCTACAGATTTAATGTCCTCACTCTTAATCGCAATTCTCTCAAACTTATTAATTAAGAATGTTAATTACTCCTTAAGCATGCATAGAAACTCATCTCTCGAATTATTAATCTAAGCACATATTTCATCTAATTAATGGCCAGTTAATCAGAAGCATTAAACACAAGAGTAATTAAAATAAAACAGGGTCTGAACATAAAAAAAGCAAATCAATTGTGCATGAGAGTTAAGAACTCTCTAACCCTAGAATCCGAATGTTTTAGCTACTCATAATCAAATAAATAACTAAATATGTTCCGATGAAAAACATAGTTCAAAGAAAATAAAATCTGAAATAAAACCCGTGGAGAAATCTCATCTTCAATCTTCAATGAATTATGTCTCTTCGTTCTTCATCTTCTTTGCTCTTGTTCCAATTTCTCTCTCTCTCTCTCTTGCTTAGGGTGAAAACTTGTTCAAAATTTGTCCAACATGGAGCTTTAAATAGCCGAGAAGAATCTGACTTGAATAGGAAACACAGTGGACGGAACAAGGTAAGTTTTGGGCTGCCCGAACTGAGACACGGCCGTGCCAACTTGGATCACTAAGGCACGGCCCGTGCTAACTTCTTTGGATGATTTTTAACCTTTATGCATGGTCTGGCATGGCCGTGCCACCTTGGTTCACCAAGGCACGGCCGTGCATCCTCTTGGAAGCCTCCCGACACATTTCGCCTTTTGCTCCGTTCTCACTCGTTTCCTGTCTGATTGACCTGATTCAAGTTTCAGTGCGCTCCTCACTCAATTATCTATCTTTTTAGGTACTTTTCACTCTCAATTGAGTCTCATAGAATAAATGGCATCATATCCTTTCAAGATGAGCAAACACATGACACTGCACAAAATATAGAAAACTATGCACAATTTCTTAACTAATGCAGGTAATGCTCATCAACTACCATCTAAATGACCCTCAAAAGACATGAAAACCATGGGTTTATCAAGCCCTCAAACGTAACATATTGTTCATCCCCGAACAAAGAACAAGAAAAACAACGAACATATGTTTTTATGACAATCATTGTTGCTTCAGGATAACAAATCACACAACTCAAACATACGAACAGACATGGATCAAATGCATTACAATTCATTCAATGAAAGATTTGAATTTCTTAACCTCACCATTTAGATCAATCACTCTCTCTCAAGTATATAAATATGGACGTGTATACTCTCAAGCTAGAAATAAATGATGAACTTACCATATGCTTGCCCGTAGTCTAACATCTCCTCTACTTTAGTAGGATACAAACTAAGAATCGGAAAGGACTTTTACTTGGTTGTAATGTGGGCTTTTTGTTTGAGGTAGGGAAATTTAAGCTAAGTGACTTCTTTGAATCAATCTAGTTTAACACAAGTAATCGATTCTCCATCTACTTTCTCCATACAATTCCAAGTAAAACAAGACATTATCTTGTTTTCTTCATTCTCTCCCAAAAATCACATTCTTTTTCATTCATTTCCAAGTAAACTCATATTAATCATTTTTTTCTTTTTCACCATTTTTCTTTTTTTTTTCTTGTTTTTCTTTTTCTCCTTTTTTTTTTCAATCCCACGTCCTTCCTTTTCACTTATAACCACCATAACATCTAATCTACTTCAATTGTTCTCCTTTTCACGCATCCTCCAAATAAAGAGAACTTAACATTCAACACAACTTAGATATTTATGGGGCTACCAAATAAAAGGCTAAAAGGCTCAAAGATAGGCTCAAAGATGGTTGACTAAGGATTATAATGATATAGGATCAAAGAAAAGGGACAAATAGGTTCACAAAAATGGCCTAACTTCATTTTCTAAGCTCACAAGAAAGAAAATAATCAATTTTTTTTTCCGATGCTCAAAGCTCACAGGTTACCTAATGGTTCAAAGCTATCAAGAAGTTCATCACAATGCATCCAACATGCTTATTCATGCTCAAATCATGCTTTTTCCTATCACATGCACATCATTAGCAACTATGTCAATCAAAGCATGCTTCAAGACACAACTACATCAAAGGCTCGAATCGACAACTCCACAGTCTAACAACACTGACACAAAACAAATTAAAAACAACTAAAAACTACTAAGCATACATCCCCAAACTAAAAAATACTAAACAAAAAGTAGATAAAACAAGATAAAGGTCTAGACACTACAAACATACATCCCCTCAAACTTATTCAAATCCACATGATAGAATAAGTTTGTAAGAATGCATGAGGGTGTCATTGACCTCTTACAATGATCACATGGATGCCAGTTCGGCTTCACTTTCTTCCCCTAAACTTGTCGAAGGACAAGTTAATTAAATTGATATTCCCCAAATTACATCATCCATACGATCTTTACCTGCACAACTCAGAAAAAAAAGTGAAAAAATATAAATAAGAAAAACTAAACAAACGGAAATGAAAGAAATAACAATACATTGGGTTGCCTCCCAACAAGCGCTGCATTTAACGTTGACAGTTAGGTGAATTTGGGAACTTAAGTTTCCACAAGCGGGGAAACTAGTATCCCCCCATTCTCTTCCTCGATCTACCATCTCCGTGCCTCTACCATCAATACTGCAGCCAACTTCATGAGTGTTTATGATGTTACACTCCACAACTGCCTTGTGCTCATCTACATCGAACAAAAACTGAATTTGCTCATCTTCAAATCGGAGAGTGAGAATCCCCATGTCTAGATCGATGTTGGCTCGTCCGGTGCGCAAAAATGATCGTCCTAAAATGAGAGGAACGCTCTTGTCCTCTTCCATATCAAGCACCACAAAATCAACTGGGAGTATAAAATCTTTCACTTTGATGAGCATATCCTCCAAAATTCTCTCGGGATATACCACAGATCGGTCGGCCATCTGCAAACACATGGTTGTGGGCTTGAGTTGCCCAATGTTGAAATTTCTGAAAAATGAGAGCGGCATCAAATTAATTCTCACCCCCAAATCACATAGTACTCGACCACCTAGCTTGTCTCCAATAGTGATGGGAAGTGTATAACTCCCCGGATCCTTCATCTTAGCCGGGAGCTTTCTTTGGATGATGAAGCTGCAATTTTCCCGGAGATGTACTGTGTCAAACTCCTCTATCTTCTTCTTTTTGGTTACAGCATCCTTGAGGAACTTGGCATATTTTGGCATTTGCTGTAGTGCCTCCATCAAAGGTATGTTGATATGCACCTTTCGAAACATCTCAAGGAGCTTGGAGAACTGATCATCTAACTTCTTCTTCTACAATTTCTCTGGATGATTTTTAACCTTTATGCATGGTTTGGCATGACCGTGCCACCTTGGTTTACCAAGGCACGACCGTGCGTCCTCCTGGAAGCCTCCCGACACATTTTGCCATTTTGCCCCGTTCTTACTCATTTCTTGTCTGATTGACCTGATTCAAGTTGCAGTGCGCTCCTCACTCAATTATCTATCTTTTTAGGTACTTTTCACGCTCAATTGAGTCTCCTAGAATAAATGGCATCAAATCCTTTTAAGATGAGCAAACACTTTACACTGCACAAAATATAGAAAACTATGCACAATTTCTCAACTAATGCAGGTAATGCTCATCAACTACCATCTAAATGACCCTCAAAAGAGATGAAAAACATGGGTTTATCAAGGTCCAACCAATCCTCCAAACTGAAAGGCTCAGTTAAACCATCAGTTCGGCAGATGAAGTCATCTCAGAGGAGGCCACGAGCTCAAGGTAGGCAGTTCGTCTATCAACAGAGGCCACCAACTTAGCAAAGGCATCCAGCCTATCAACAGAGGTCGTCAATTCAGCCAAGACCTCCAGCTCATTAGAGACAGTCATTTCAAAAAAGGTCGCCAGATTTTCAAAGGTCCAAAGCTCAAAATAGGCCTATGGTGAACATAACTTACCGACCAACTGGAGTAAGGAAAAATACTCAGCTGGGAACGCAATCTCATCGAGATAGGGCATTAGTTCAGAAGATAACTGCTCAGCCAGCCTATTCTTGAAGACCCCCAGGAAGTCAACTTGGAAAAGAAGTTAACTCAAGGAGAAACGTGCCCACAAAGCTATATCAAACACGTCAACATTCTCAGATCCCTCTGGAGAAGTTCACTCCAATGGATCTCGCAACACAGTATAGTGAGTACTTGGACTCAAGCGATGAATCAAGGATCAACCCTCACTATAACTGGTTTGCCAACTAGCCATACCACAAGAGCGAAAGAGCTCACGGTGATAAAAGGAATTGGCTACAGAGAAGCAAATAGCTGACATCTTCACAAAGCCCTTAAAGCAAGATCTGTAAAGCTATGTATCCAAGAAAATAATGGAAGAATGCAAAGAGCAACCCCGGTCGATAAAATAAAGAGAGCATAAGCTGAAACTGAACTAAAAGGTGCATCAGTTCAGTCAACAAAAGAAATCAAAACTGCTCAAATCATCAGTTAAGACAAAAAGCAAGCTGAAATGTTTGCAAACTGATGAAAAGCGTGGAAGCTGAGAAATTAAAAGACCAGAACTGATCAGATGCTCAATCAGTTCACAATGGAGAAAACAGCTCAAGATCAGTTGAAGCAAGCAGCTGAACTGAAAGGAGAGCTGAAAGCTAACTCAGCGAAAGGAAGAGCTGAACTAAAAATCTCAGTTGAAGTCGATCATGCCAACTGAAGATTGCCAGATGTAGCCAAATCATCTGATGACGTCAGTAGCTCAAGGCCACGTGGAAGCACCAAAGAGAGAGAGCTTCAAACAAATAAGTTTGAATTCACCTTGCTTAAGTGGAACAGTAAAATGACGTGTCTCACAATAGTTACCGTTGGACCCACTTCATCTCTCTTCATTTACTCTCAACGGATAGATTTGCATATCAAGCGACTGATTTATTCTACCATTAAAACCGGAGCATCAATTTATCTTAAATCATCAATTCACAATAGATAGCTGAATCGTCAAAAGTTACTCTGTTGAACCAAGAGCTGAAATCTACTCTATCCCTCAAAAATCTCAGAAAAACCAAAATATCCAAAACTTTCTATTGTGAGAAAATCTAATCAACAACCAAGCTCCAAAACTTCCTACATGATCTCAATGGCCAAGAAAAGCGTCCAAACTGTTCGATGAAAGTTCAACTTTAGAGAAACTGGAGAATCATCTCAGAAATTCCAAGTGAGTCTCTACAGAGAACAGTTCCTACATGAAGCTGCATTCAGAATAAAGTGTTCAAACTCTCCTCTATGCAACTTCATCATCTCTAAAATTAATCAAGTTGGGTTGCGAGAGTTCACCTGTAGTACTCCTAGCAAAATTTACCCAGAACCTGTCTGTTAATTCTATCTGAACTCAAAGGCTCCCAGAGATAGAATCACAATAGAAGTGAGAGGAAAATAGTTGGAGATCACCCCAAAGTCATTGGGAAGAATATTCCATCTCACAAGTAAAGAAATAAGGCTAGAAAAGGTGGAAGTCAATCCGCTGGAGATCTACGACAGCTGAAAAGATGCTGAATGTTAAGAAGCTTTTATGAAAACCATTTCCATTATGTGCTTCTAAGAAGAATACATGATTCTAGCATCAGTGGCGAACAGAATGATCGTCGAAATTACTGGAAGTCACTCAGAAATGATAGCTACAAAGTACAAAGTGTGCTGGGCAATATTTTAAGGGATCGAGGTGAACTGGGCTCAATACTTCTCTGATCAAATCAAGAAGTATGTAGATACTGTTGAGAAAAACTAGAGTGACAAGGAGTTCAGGCAGAACATGTGTTTCCCCTGCAGAATAAGCAAACTGCTAGAAAAAGAACTCAGCTTCACAGCTACAGAAATTGACACTCTCTCAATAGAAGAGACTGATTTTATACCAACAGTTGCGAGAAGGCAGCAAGGGTCAAAAGGCCTAAATCTAAAAAATGCAGAAAAGAGCGAAGAATTGATCAGCAGAAAAGGAAAAGAAAAGAAGGTAAATGCAGAACTTTATCAGAATAACTCAGACTCAGAAGATCATCTACCACTCTATCATCTGATCGGTGCACAAATCCGAGCTCAACCTTTACAGCAGATTACCTTCATCACAAATAGCCCAGAGATTATTGAAATATCTCGCAATAAGAGAACTACAAAGGGATCAGCTAAAATCAAGAATAGAGCTGGAAAATCCAAGAAGGAGAAGAAAAGAAGGAAAGAACTGAATCCCCATCTCCACCGGGGTTACCCTTTCTTGGTATCGAAGTGTTTGAAATGACGCCAACTCTGGAATTTATAATGCCATACAGAAGAGTTACACCACAAAGCTCTGAAGCTGACTACTTTAGAATGACCTGTCCTCCATTAGACAGGACACCTGGAAATAGAAGAGCTCACTCAGAAGCAATGACAGTAAAGTAAAGAGCTTACAAAAAAGTAGCAGAGTTCATTAAGAAGAATTTTCATGAATTTGTGGCGGATTCAGAAGAACTGCACAAAGTCCTTATAAGGTACTGCTATTGGTACTTATGGAGACACTGTCTCAATTCAGAGACCCATTTTCTTCTAACAGTTCTATATGGAATGAGCTTCTGGAGAAGAGAAGAAAAGTGGAGCATACAATGGTCAAGACAGAAGAGCCCTGAACAAAATCCAATTGATGTACTGAGATGATGACTAGATCTTCGAAGATATCATTCAAATCCAGATGAGCAAACACTGGCTGAAGTTATGCATGATCTTATAAATTGGTCTGGGATTGAGCTGCCGGAACTGCAAACTCAAGAAGGAAGAGAGCTCTGGAATAATCCCCAAGTACATCAGTGATGAGTGTTAAATGAAGTCTATAAAATCAGAGTTCAACAATAGCAACAGATTGCTGGAAATATTCAAAGGTAAAATCAACAAGCTCATGATCAACCAACAACAGCTGAAGCCTCGATATCCAGATCTACTGCAATACTTCAAAGTTCAAAATAATCTGTATTTGAAGAAACTCCTCAGGAGCAAGGAAATGTTATCAATGTCATTGCAGACTCTCCAGAGCACAGAGTACCCACTGCAGAAGAAACATACAAGTATATCACTGACTTAGAGTTTGAAGAGTTGCTAAGATCACCAGTTAGCCTAGATGAGGGTCAAACTAAAGGGCCGACCGAAAGGCCAACTGAGCTAGAAAAGGACCAAGAGGAGTCCCAAAATGCTTCTACTGCAGAGCCAACTGAAGAGGCTCAAGTCATTGAGGAAACTGAGGATGAGACAGATCGTCAACTGCTGTTTGCAGTTTGTGTCAAGCCAATCTCCCAGTATGACTCTCCAGTTCAATGACCTCATGCTGAAGCAACTCATAAGCCTATCCCTGAAGAGACAACAACTGATCATGTTGATGAGGTGCCAGATTTGGAAAATCTGACTAATCAGTTGATTGAAGAACAAAATCAAGGCTATACAGGCTCATTGGCTATAATGGTGTATAAAGATCCAAACCAGTAGACATCAGAAATCGTGCTGCCACCACCAGAGAAAAACTATGGCGAAACTGAGGGCTTGGGAAATCCTAAACAGACCAGGACAATCCCCTGTGACGAGCTAAATGAAATAGAAGATGGAGATGAAGCCACATCAAAAGATGATGAACTCCTACTTAAAGGTCTCATTCTCCATGAAAATGAAGTTGCAGCAATACAGCTCCAGAAGCAACCAGAAAGCTCCCTTGCTTAGTGCACAGATCAGCACGAAGAACAGTTTTTCAGCATTCAGGAGCAATTAAAGCTCCACAGAGAGCTCATCCAGTAGCTACAAGATCGATTGAGTGCTCAACAAGTTGCAGCAACATCTTCAAGCCATGATGAAACTGGTGAGCCATCTGCTAAAAGGCAAAAGATAGAGCACAAGAAGGATTAGAGACTGATCAAGCTTCACTGATTAGGACCTCTAAGTGTTCTTCTTGTAACTAAGCTCTGTAACTCTTTTTGATCAATAAAATAATATTTTATTGATAAATGCCACGTCAGCAAAACTACTTGAATTCTTACCGTTGAAAATCTGACAAAGATATTTAATACAACAAATAAAAATAAGGGACACAAATTTTTCAAAGATATATATATGAGTACCTTTTTATTACTCATAAATCAATTCAGATCTAGTCCCCCTCCCTTGCAAAAGAGAAGAGACATACTCATTTTCCCAAATCTCACTCAAAGAGTCTCTCTTTCTCTTTCTCTCTCATCTCTCTCAAAATTCTAGCCAAATTTTCTTCAATGGCAGAATTGCTTAGTTCTCCCCAGCTCTTTCAAAACTCATATGATGAGAGATAAATTCCTTGAAAGGAAGAAATTCCAGGATATTCTTCAAAATTCAAACGGCCAGAACCTGCTTGTTTCTCTTCACAAGATATGGATTCTTCACTACCTGGAAATACCATCCAGATTCTTCAGACAAAATCGGGTGTGTGAATTTCTTCTCCAAGCACAAATCAGTGCTAATGACAAGGAAATTACATCAGTTATTCAAGGGCACCTATCAAGATAACTGAAGGAACTGTTGTTGAAGTTTTTCAACTTCTAAGGTAAGGAGCAACCGTTCAAGATTTGAGTAAAGCAACTGAACCATACTGGAGAAGGTGGAAGACCCCTACCTGTAAAAAAGCATTCAGTTTTACCACAGCTAAAACTGATCTAAGATAAGAGTATGGAGTTCTGCTCGACATCACCAACAAGATGATGTGTGGATTAATTGAAAGCCTAAGCCAGCTTACCCAGAAGAGGTACAAGGTGATGATACACCTAGCTGAAGGACGTGAGACAAATTGGGCAGAGTTTGTAGTCTCACAATTTAAGCGTCAAGTTCTCAAGTCCTTCAACTCAAAGAGAACAAGGAAGTTTGAGTCCATGGTTGGACTTGTTCTCAGGATGAGCAAGATGATTGAAGACATCTTGAAGCTGTCAAATGATGATGCATTACCAGTCCTCACCTCCGATTGGATTTCTAAGAGAGGAATCATCCATCTTCACAACCTCAAGAAGAAAAGGCTAGGAAAAGACAACACAAGTGCCTCAGTCTCAAATACCTCAATTGCCAATGCCATCCCGTCATCAGTCTCCAAGAATGGATCAACAACAGACTACCAAGACTGTTCCGATCTAGATGAGCTTATTTCATTCATCGGAATTCCTTATTCAAATTACGGAGCTAACTACTTCAGGAGAACTTGCCCTCCTCTCCAACTAACGAAAGAAGATACTTACACTTTCTATAGTGGTGAATATGCAGTCAAGAATGTACAAAAACAGGTTACCAATTTACTTTTTACTCAATTTACATTTGTGGCCAAGCAAGATCAAGAACTTTTTAAGCTTCTGCATCGGTGCTTCTACTGGTACAATTGGAGACACTCAATGTCTATCCAGTCGCATTTCTTGATCATTGCTTTTCACGGCATGAGTTTTTGGCAAATAGAAGAAACTTGGAGGTTAAAATGGATAGGGTCTTCAAATCCATTTTTTCTAACTATCGTGCAAGTGCAGATGATTATGAGTCATAGATTGACCAACAAAATTCCTCCAACTACCCTACTTGCTGAATTGGAAAGTGACATCAAGGCTCAAGAAGAAGTAGGAGCAAAGCAGCAAGAGATCTGCACAACCACCCCTGCCTGTAGAAAACTGAATTTTGATACTCTATTAAATCAGTTAGCTAAGCTTAATCGACCAACTGAACCTGCAACTACACAGATGCATCGAGAGCCACCTCTCACTCCAGTTGCAGTGAGTTGATCGTGTGATGGTGAAGACACTGCCACATCACCTAGTCCCTTGTCAAAGAGATATGTCACCCCACTAATTGCTTCAAGCTACAAGACAGCCGCCTAGCTGAACCAGCAGGAAGTTCAGTTCAAGTCATCCTTAAGAAAGAACTTGCACATAAGGCGAAGGGTCACATCAGCTGAAGATAAGCACCGGAGTTAATCCATAAAGACAGTAAGGCCAAAGAAGCCTGCTGAAGGAATTAGATCCGCCTCCAAGATGTAGAGGTCAAATTGCCCTAACGAGAGCAGTGAAGAGCATCCAGTTCGGCCCATCAAGAAGAGAAAACTGACTGAGATATGATCTAGTAGTTCAACAACTGATGTCATTAGTTCAGTGATGAATTAGTTCCAGGGGCCAAGAAGAAGATATGACTAGAACTGATCGATCAGTTGCTACATCGTCAGTTCACTAAAAAGTCATCAGTTGGACGGAGTATCCCAACTGCCAAGGATAAGTTTAAATTGATTAATTCTTTAAACTTATTCCTCTATAATATTAATGCCATCGTGATCTAACGGGCATTATTTTCAAAATGGGAGATCTGTTAAGATAGCAAGCTTTTAATGCTACTGAGCAAAATCAATCACTAAAGTGGAAAGTGAGTTGATAGCCTGAGAGATATAAATAGCAAAATCCTGTACAAAATATTTTCTATTTATGGCAACTTCCCCATTTTTAAATGGATGAAATCTCAACCGCTGATCTCAAAGTTAAGCCAAACTTGTTGACGACTGAGATGATCATTTCATTTATGCCAGCTGAGCATCAGTTAAATCCATATAACTGATCAGCTAATGCGTCCTCAAGTGCAACCCCAAGTACATGCATGCAAAGCTTCTTTAAATGCCAAGGAGATATTGATCCAAGATCAGATATCAGTCTCAAACTATCCTTGCATTTGCTTTGTATCTTTCTCTCTAATCCATTCAATCTCTCTCAAAAACTCTCTTGCAGAATGGAATTGCCCGCTCAATACATTGATCCAGCTAGGCTTGCTCTCAACCTGAAAAGAGACAAGTTCATAGAACTGGACTTCATGATGAAGAGACTTAAGCCTGACAAGTTCTATCGCTTAATCTCAGCAGTGGAGGAAACTGGACTCTTTCAGTTTCTCACAAGAGGTCCAAGATTTGGACGATGCTTTCCTGAGTTGGTTGCCGAGTTCTATATCTTCTCCGACATCACAGAAGATGGAAACATTATTTCAACAGTCAGAGAACATCCGATTGCAATCACCAAGGAAACTGTAATGGAATCACTCCATCTTCCTGGAGCAGGTGAACAGGCAGACTCAATAGTCATGCCTAACCAAGCAGAATTGTGGAGTCAATGGATGAAACCAGGAGTTGAGCACAATGACTACTCTCACAGACTGAAAGACAGTCTTCGGTCGGAGTTCATCCAACTCCAAGATACAGTCATCCACTGCTTGAGAGGCAATCTAGACTATACTCGCTTCAGTGCCGACCATGCTCATCTGATGGCACTCATCTACAACCGATACAGAGTTGATTGGGCATCGTATGTGCTATCACAACTACGCTAGAATGTTCTCAAGGTCAAGTTTGACCATCAAACTAGAACATTCACGGAGAAACTAGGGTTTCTCAATCGGATCAGCATGATCATAAGTGATCAGATCTAATTTCTCAACCAGAGAGGCGAGTTGCTGGATAGAAGAGATTATCTCCCCACAATCTTTGTCAAAAGAAGAAAGAATCTCAAGCCTTTTGGCAAGAGATCAAGGAGGCAGCGCACTGTAGAAGAAGGCCCATCCACTCTGACTGAACCGACTTTTAATAGTCGAGGAAAGAAGATCATGTCAGATGATGACATGACATCAGAGTCAACTGCGCTAGCTGAGTCTGAACCAGCTGAAACAAACTTCATGTATGGTGTTGAAGAAAGCTTCAACATAACTCTCAATGATCTGCTTAGCAGATTTAAGCTCATCGAGAGTTACGACTCCGATCTCTTCAATCAACTAAGGAGATATCTCAGATGGCCACTCTGGAGATACCACGTTGATGAAGCAGTTATGTTTGAACTTCTTGACAGGAAGGGACAATTTTTCTAGAGTCAAGAAGGAAATTGGAGCAGAAATTGGATGAATCATCCATCAACGGCCACTCCCGCTCTTTCAGAGATCATGGATTTAATGATCCACAGAATCCGAAATGGAGTACCAGCCACAGCTCCACTATCATTTGCAGAGCCATCCAACTCATCCTCCACACAAATAGAGTTCAACCACCCACCTCAAACTGAAGAACTCCTCCTAATTTTGGCCATGATGACAATTGAATCCCCAAGTTTAGTCCCCATTGCCAGATCTAAGGCAGTTCATGCCAACTGAAGAAGCATCTAACTGGCTATCCTCACCACCAAGAGAATGATCATACCCCTTCTCGTTTGAAGGTAACTTAGCTACCACATTCAGCTTGTTACCACATGTTTCCATTCCATCCTTTGATCTACACATACACACCCTTTTGGATGATGCCAAAAAGGGGGAATAGATTAAAGAAATTGAGAAGGATGATGGAAGAAAGTTTTTGAATCTCCAGGATGAGATTCAAAGAGAACCTTCACAGTTTCAGGGGGAAGTACAGCCTCAGAGGGAAGTATTGAGGACTGTAGGAACTGCTCGAGAAGAGAGACATCAGCCTCAGGGGAAGATTGAGGAGCTGTTTGGAGAAATGCTGCCAGGGATGAGAGACAATTGTGTCAAGGGGAAGTCTGGGGAGAAATCTGGAGAACTGCTAGTGCTACAGAAGGAGGAGAGCCTAGAAACTGGTGGAATAGGTGAAGAAAGAGATGAGATACCAGCTGAAGAAGCGCAGCAGCTGAAGAGCTAGATGAGATACCAGCTAAAGAAGCGCAACAGCTGAAGAGCTAGAAACTCAAGAAGAAGAAAAGAAAAACAAACTATTGTAGATTGAAAGATATCTAATCAGTTTATATAATCAGTTTCTTAGCTACACAAGTTTCCTTGCTTGATTGTGTCCTTGTTACACAACTCAAAAATATCTCAATCAGTTCTTCCATCATTGCTCAATTTTGCCATTTTTGGACATCATCAAAAAGGGAGAAATTGTTAGGAAAAACTATAAAGAATTTTCTTACAGGGGGTTTTGATGAGATGTCAAAATATGTCAAATTATACAAAGAGCCTAGAAAGAACTGAAAAGAAATCAAGCAGAAAACTAAGGATGATCATACAAATCAAGCTGTCAAAACTAAAAGAAAATGATCAATCCATGTGAAAAGAAAAGAGAGAAAAAGAAAAAGACTATAGCTTGCTAGAACAGTTAGCACGACAGACTGGAAGATAAAGGTACCAGCAAGAGAAAGTGCTGAATGCCACCAGTCTACAGTGATGAACTGATGGACATGCCAGTTCAAGGCCGATACCAGCTGAAGAGATGTTCTAACTGAAGGGAACTGATGAACATACCAGTTCAAGGCTGATACCAGTTGAAGAGATGTTCCAGCTGAAGAGAACTGATGAACATACCTGTCCTAGCCCAATACCAGCTAAAGAGAACTGAAGGATATACCAGTTCTAAGCCGAGACCAGCTGAAGAGATGTTCCAGCTGAAGAGAACTGAAGGATATACCAGTTCAAAGATAACACCAACTGAAGAGAAATGAAGGACATGCCAGTTCTAGTCTAATACCGGCTGAAGAAATGTTCGACTCGAAGAAAGATCCCAACTGAAGAAAATACCAGCTGAAGAGAAGAACTGAAGGACATGCCAGTTCAAGACCAATCCCGACTGAAAAAATACCAGTTGAAGAACATAATAGGTTGAACTGATGAACATGCCAGTTCAAAGTGATACCAACTGAAGAATACTACCAGCCGAAGAAAGGACGATTCCAGCTAAAGGAAATACCAGCTGAAGGAATGTACCAGTCCAAGATCCGAGCTGAAGAAAATGCTAGCTTAGGATGTTCCAGCTGAATGAGCATACCAGCTGAAGAGAAGACCAAGGTACAAGCTGAAGGAAAATACCAGCTCAAAGGATACCAATTGAAGAATGAAGTTCCAGCTGATGAAGTACCAGTTCGAAGGATACCAACTGAATACGCATCAGTTTTGAAATCCAACTGATAAAGCGCCAGCAACCGAACTGAAGACCAGTCTAAGGAAGTTCAAGCTGAAGGGACCCAAGTCCAGAATACTAGCTGAAGAACACTGGTTCAAACTGCCAGCTGAAGTAAATCAAACTGGAGCTCAGAAGGTATCAAACCCTAGCCCAGAACTGCCAGCTGAAGAAAACCAAACTGAAGCTTAGAAGGCATCAAGCCTTAGCTCAGAATTGCCAGCTGAAGCAAAGCCAACTGGAGATCAGAAGGCATCAGGCCCAAGCCCAGAACTGCCAGCTGAAGATGATCTCAACTGAAGCTTTCCAAACTGCCAAGAAACGCGCAGAACTGACAGACAAGGAACTGAAGCTTCCAACTGCCAGACAAAGCTCAGAACTAAAGATCAAGATAGGAGCCATAACTAAAATTCAAATTTCAGATAAGCCAAAGAAGATCTTAAAGTTAATGCAACCGAGATCTTGGAACAAAAGCTCGTCAGAAGAGCAAAGACAACTCAACGACCCTCTTAAATGAAAGCCTCTCAATGGCTTTATCATTTATGATCACACAGTGATCATCAGCGGTCGTCACTCACCCATCTTTACAAGGTGAGTTACCCCAAAGGTGACCGTGGACTTTTGAGAATTTTGGAGAGAACTTTAGTTAAAACTTTCCGCGAAGACGTTCGCCAAAGTACTAAAGCCTCATGCTCAAAAACTCTGAAGAATCAAAAGTTCCAACTGATGAGAAGGAGCCATAATGCTCATCAAGCTAGCAATTGAAGATTTCCAGCCAAAGCTTTTCTCTCAGTCTCAGTGCTCAGTGATCAACTACCCAGCTCAGACGCCGACGCGCAAAGGAGCATACCAGTTGATACCAGTTTCAAGACTGTATTCTTGAAGATCGAGCGAGATCTAAAATCGTGTAAAGATGGGCAATAGCACCTTATCTCTCTATCGAGCAGTTGGAGATCGCATGTGTGAGTTGTCGACCTACCGGCTAAGGAGGCTGAGTTCATTGGATCGCATTTTTGGGACAACACCAGTTGAAGAGGACACCGTGACTCGTAAAGTTACCATTCGCCAGGTTCAGTAGTTGTCTTCATTGTGTACCTGTAATAAAGGAACTTTACACTTGCATAGTGAATTGCCCTTCTGCGGAAGGAACTTTACACTTGCATCGAAATTGCTGCCATTTCTTTTCATAAAGAATATTTGAAGTCCCAGTCATCACCCTCCCAAGCTCCTTAGTGAAGAAAATCATACTTGACTTTGATCCATATTTAATTCTAAGCACAATTAACTGCAGCTTATAGTAGGCAACAAGCACACATACACCAATAATAGCCATGGGGATGTTTACACCATCACCCTTCAAGAGAGATTTGACACCCCTGTTCTTCAAAATCTAAGATAACATATCCAAAAGGATTTTATTGTTGACTGCTTCACCAGAGATCATCATCATATGTTTGTGGACAATGCTAAAAGGATATGATGTAAGACTAGTACCATTTGTGATGAGCCAACCACAGGTGAAACTAGCAAATAAATTGTTACATGATATTTGGAATAGATGATACAATCCCATAAAACCATCAAATGTTAGAGTAATCATTTGATAGACATCAATCAAGTCATTAGACTATTTTCCCCCTCCATCCTTTGTCAATCTAGTATGAGCATAGTTCAGAAAATAAACAAAGAGGAGAGAAGCACAGTTCAGAGAGTAAGCAAAGAGGAGAGAAGCACCACCACTTAAGGCAAGGTTCCAAACAAACCATTTCCAGTATCCACTCTTTGTTGCACATATTTGAGAATCCTTGAAATAGCCAAGAATGTTAATTGTTGATTTAGTAATCACTTTTTCACCCCATTTATGCAATACAACATCTACAAGCTTTTTCAAAATCCAAGTATATACTTTTCCAACTGAAAATTTCTTGCAAATGGTAGGGCACTTGAGCTTGTGATTTTTAACTTGCATCTCCTCAGCCACCCATTTCTTTCCATTGAGAGGATTGATTAGACCCGCAAACCTATACCGATCTCTTAGCTCATTTTTCAGTATCTCCCCTAATTTTTTCCTCATCAATGCAAAAACCAACTGGTCCATCAAATAATCATTCATATAAACCTCAAATGTAATTTCATCCTTATATGACACCCTTATCTTGTATAGCTTCGAGATCAAATCATATTGATTCTTTAGCTCCATCATCGCCAACAATCCCAAAAAGAACCTCCCACTGCTCGTATAGAACTTAAACACACCCTTGCTTTCCTGCAACAATAGCGATGAGTTGTTGATCTCGCTGATTCCCAAGGAGATGAAATTTTTAAACCCAAGTTTGCTAACCCATGTCAAAGCGAAATTCTCATTCTCCATAGTTTCATTTTCATTTAAAGCACTAGCAGGTTGGTCATGGAGGGCATAATGATGTTGTAAGGCATCGAAAGAGCATTTAGACAGATAATGGTAACTCATAGCAACATGTATTTTTGCCTTACCACATCCAAGTAATTGTAATGCAGCCTACTCGGTCAGGCTAACACCACCAACTCTGATTTTTTCATCACTCTGTAGCACATTAAACATCTTTCCCCTTTCCTTTTCTGCTTTAACCAGGTGAATGATCCAGGATCTCTTCTTTTTTTTCTAAGCATCAAATAGATTCCTCTGTAGATAACTGACTTTGGTGGTGGTTTAGGTACAAGCCTTGCTGTGAAGTCTACTCCCATTATGCTAGACTCTTCATCATCTAAACATACCCCCTTCCCTTTCTTAACTAAGAACTCCATTTTTTTCAGTGACATTTTATCAAACACCTTACATTCGTCTACTACAACAACCTTTTCTCTTGAAAAACAAGTCTCAACAACCGATTTTTCAAACTCTTCTCCAACCTAACAATTGATTAATAGAACATTGTCCTCATTTTCTTCAACAACCACCTCCAATTTCACTCCCACCATTTCAGTCACACACATTACCAGACCATAAGTGGGTATTTCAGAAGTGGATAAATATGGTGATGACTGATTTTCCTCCACAAAATTGGTGGCACATCCTACCACTTTGGTATTCTCATGAATCTGTAGCTACAGTTGTATGGCAGCAAGTCTGTCAGATATTTGAGCAAATTTTTGATCAAATCGAGTGGACATACCCCTAATTTGTTCCTGCAATCGAAATTCCGACGCTTTCCTTTTCAAAATTTCTGTTTGAAGTTTATATTCTGATTTCTTCAATGCTTTTTCCAAATCATTCAAAATCATATCGTCGGTCATCTTCCGAGGATCGACCGCTCTGATACCAATTGTAGTGAACCCACGATTTTTCATCCAGCCGCAAAATATTAAACTACATTTTTATCCAGCGTGCCATTAATTGAGACTTACTATTGTTATCAGAATTGATTATATTTTAAACTCTGTCAATTTTCTATTAGATATCATAATTAATAGCTAAATAAAAATATGGAGAAAACACGATAAAACCATCAAATTTTCAAATGACAAGTTTCTTTCTCTTAGATATCATGGCTAAATAAAAATATGGATAAAACACAACAAAACCATCAAATTTCAAACGACAAGTTTCTCAATAGGCTAAGATACAACAAAGAGCAAATAATAAACTGCTTTATTAGCTTTAATCTCATAGCATCAGTGACATAATTTCTCATTTTAAATTCCAGACAACTTTTTAAATATCAAATGGAGGAGAATTTATTCCTTTTTTTTTATCTCATTTGCAATGCCATTTAAAAAACTCAGCTAAACAAATAGAAAGAAAAGCTTAGTAGGAAAAAAAAAATATGTATAAAATTAGGGTTGTATTTTCCAATTATACAAATACAAATTAAGTCTGGAAGCAGATTCGTTGGATCGAAAGTTTGGAATGGTAGAAATGAACGCCACGGCAAGCAGATTCCCTGAACTACAATAGAAGTAGAATTAGCTGAATTGCACTACTGCAATAGTGGAAGAGATGAACGACATTCTTTTTACAGTACCAAAAAAGATGAACGACAATATTTCTTTTGCTTTTTTTTTTGTAAATATTGAACGACAAACATATCTAAAGAGAACTACAAAAACAGAAGAGATGAGAAGTCAGAACTTGAGAGAAATATTTTTCTTCTATGGGAAAAAGGAGAATAAAGGAAGATGAAAAGTTTCAGAATTAAAGTCTGAAAATTAATTTTTTTCTCTTCTTACGAGATTGTCGATGGATTTAATGGAGAGGGAGAGAGATATATCACATATCAGATATAATAATCATAATGGCTGTGCCACTCTGGTGTAAAGGATGAATTAGGTATACATTATATAAATGAATTTTATTTGGGCCCTGATGGATCACCTTATACTCCCTAATAATCGGGCCTACTACTCAATCAATCCATCACCTCCCAAAACAACTACCTTGATGTGCTGGCATGCTGTTTCGAATGAACAAACATGTTGGAATGGTTTTCTTGATTTCGGCTTTGCCCATTCTCACACCGACAAATACGGCGACTTGTCTAAGTTGATCTGCAATTCACTAGCCATCAATGAGGCAGTATACTTGTCATCCACTGCTAAACAAAAAAGAATTCAGCTTCTGTTGGCCCCCTATGATTTCCCTAAATGGCTGGTTTCGCCCATGGATCAGAAATTGCTCTACTCATCAATAAAGGCTGATTTAGGCCGATTGCCTGTCAAACCAATAGATTTGTTATCTACGTCAACAAAGGCATTTACAAAAAATTGTGGAGGTGAACATGAAGAATATAATGTTGATTGGAGATGGAATTTAAGTTAATATAATTAAATACAATGAAGATCAGTATGAATTATTGTGTTAGATTTTCATATTATTGCAAATTGTGTCTATTTTGCACAAAAATGGAAGTAGACTATTTTAAACATGTGCAAAATAAATGAATTTTTCTTGTTTAATAGAAATGTTTTAATTTAATACACACACTAATAAAATAAATTTCAACCAATATATATATTTTACATTTAAAAATAAATATTATTAGCAATATTAAAATATTTATATTTAATAAGATTGTTGAATATTTTTTTATTATAACTTTTTTAAATACGTGCAAAATGCGTGTATTTTTCTAGCATAATATAATATACGGTCTAATAACATAAATTTCAACATGTGTATCGCACATTTTATTTTATTTTTATATTAATATTTATTATTTTTACTTGAATATTAATTTTGAGTATTTTATAATAATGACATTATAGTATTTCTAATTAATTTTATTTTCATGTCACCTTCTAGCTAATTATTGTATTTGTATTTTGGTATCTAGGCGACCTTATTTATAAACACATGTTTCAAAAAGTGATATTACAACATTTTTCTCATACTTTATGATTATCCATAAATTCTGATCAAAACTAACTATAATCTGAAACATGTACTCTCATGTAATGTCAAGAAGAGTAACAATTCAATATCCAGTTGATCGACATAGCAAATAAATTATAGTCAAAATGATCACAAACAACAATTGGATATTAATCAGAATGCAAAATGCAGTTTCTGGTTGGCAGAGAATAGTTAACTAGTTGTCAAGGTACAAATATCCACAAATTGCAGTTTCTAATCTACTCGAAATTGATTAAATGTCGTCAGTGTCGAAAGCACTTGCGGAGCTGGATAATCAATTTAATGTGCATGGAGCTATAACTGTAAGACATTGTTAGCTTGTTATAATGCGGTTGACATGAAAATATATATTGCTAATATCCTTAACCAGATTTTTTCAATCAAAGTTAAATCATTCGCCATCGATGTGGGCTAAAGTTGAGAGAGAGAGAGGAGAGGAGATGGAATATTGAACAACAATATGCTTGATGCTTCATATTATATATGTGTGCGCGCGCGCTAAAAAGATGCACGCACTTTGCACGTGCTTAAAATAGTTATATTAAAAGGATATTAAACATTTATATGTTCGAATATATTTAATGTTATCTTAAATTTAGATCACATTTAATTTGTAAATGTATCACTAATATCCGACTTTATGATTATCCATGAATTTTGACCAAAACTAGCCATAATTTGAAATATGCACTCTCATATAATGTAAAGGAGCTAGAGTAACAATTCAATATCTAGCAGATCGACATAGCAAATTAAACAATTGGGATATTAATTAGAATGCGAAATGCAGTTTCTGGCCGACAATAAATAGTCAACAAGTTGTCAAGGTACAAACATCCACAAATTACAATTTCTAGTCTGCTCAAAATTGATTAAATGATGTCGGTGTCGAAAGTAACTTCAGCTCCATGCATTCTCATTTAATGTGCATGGAGCTGCTCTTGGTGACACCTTCATCACTCAAGGCATCACGTTTAAGAACACAATCGGAGTCCAAATGCACCAAGCGGTGGCGCTTGTCTCTTGCTAGGATTTCTCCGTGTTCTTCTGGTGTAGTGTAGAGAGCTATAAGGACACCCTTTATGTCAAATCAAAATAATAATTCTATCGTGACTATGACATTTATGGGACCATAGATTTCATCTTCATCGATGCAACTTCAGTTGTTGAAAACTACAAGGGCTGGTCTCCTGTCCAGGAGACTGATGGGCCAGCCCACCAAACAGGTCGGCCCATTAACCTGGATCCAACCCATTATGCGAAAATCAGCCCAAACTTAAAAAAAAAAAAGAAACACTGAAAACATACGCAAGAGCCGAGAGAGAGCAGAGAGGGCGATCCACACGACGGCGAGAGGGAATCGGTGATCTCTCGCGACCTCCGCCACCATCAACGCCGCCGCCGGAATGCCAGGACCACCGCGCCGGATGCTAGGACAGAGACATTAACTTCTACATTGAAGAATTCAATTTTCATTCAGTTTTTTGTCCAGCTTGAAAATTTCAAGGCAAGACTCTAGAATTCAATCAAACCTATTCAATTGTGTCCATTGTAGTTATGAAATTTATTTTGCATATTCTAACAATTGAATAGTTGAAATTTTCAAAATTTTTATTGGGAATTTGAAAATTATACTTGGATGTGTACATTGCTTAGAATGGATGAAATTAACATGAATGTGGAAGATAATTCAGAAGCTCTTGTGATAATTGATGATTCTGACAGTGAGACAATCCCTATACGAGCATAATACAGAGGTAAAATTTTTGCATAAACTGATCAGGTTTTACCCACACGACTCTGATACTGTACAATATTTTAATTGATACTTTCATGCACATTAGGTGATACTGTGAGTTTGTCTGGATCTTTGATTGGTATTCAAAGAGAAACCTTTGACGAGATGTACAAATTGTACTGCAAGCATACTAGGGAGGTTGGATTTGGTGTTAGAAAAAATACACAAAGAACAAATAGTCTTGGTCAGGTCATTGAGAAATACTATGTGTGTTCGAAAGAAGGAGTTAAGAAAAGGGCAAAGTTGGTGAATCTAGCAATGAAGATCAAATTAGCTTTCGGCAAAATAACATCACACGTACTGATTGTAAGGCATTCTTGAGGGTGAAAAAAATGATGAAGGAATGCTTGAAGTAATTGATCATAATGAGGAGCACAATCATGAGCTTTCAAGAAAACAATGGAGCCACATGCATAGATCTCACAGAAAAATTACTACAGACAAAGCTATTGTGATTGGAGACATGATCTCTTCTAGACTGGGACCCACAGATTCATACAGATACATGTCAAAAGAAGCAGATGACGATCACCTCGTGGTCACACGTTGAAAGATCACATGAATTTTGTTAACCGAATGAGAATGAGTGCAATTGAAACTGGGGATGCACAGACACTTATAGACAGGTTGTGTCAAGACGGAGTCGAAGATCGAGACTTCTTCTATAGGTTCAAGTTGAATAGTGATGGTAGATTGTCTGATGTATTTTGGAGAGATTCTATAATGTGTGAAGATTACCACCTTTATGGAGATCTCGTAGCCTTTGACACGACCTACATAATGAACAAGTACGACCTTATTTGTGCACCGTTCATTGGGTTGAACCATCACAAGAAAAATGTCATGTTCGGTTGTGCATTCATATCAGATGAGAAGACATAGACGTTCCAGTGGTTGTTTGAAGTTTTCAAGAAATCAATGAAGATGAAAATGCCCCGTCACAATCTTCACAGATCAAGATCTTGCAATTACAAGTGCATTATCAAAGGTAATCTTTATGAATTTTTTTGTTGAGGATCTGTTGTCATTCTGGCTAGCAAAGTTAGGAACATATCTATTATTTCTCTTAATCATCTTAGTGAAGGCCCCCAGGTAATTAGATGATTCTTGCCCAATTCCATAGCCCACTCCAATTTACCAGGGTCGAACACATTAATTATAGTTGCAGCTATAAATGCTTCAATCAACCCATTGGAAAAGTCTGTTGTAGCATAGGTCTCCTTGTGGGCTCCCAGATCAAACAAGAATATACATTCTTTCACTTCCTCAAGCATAACATAGTCCTGATAGTCCCTATGCTTCAGTTTGTTGAATTCTACTCCTATCTTAGCTTCATATAGATCCTCAAACCTAGTTAAGATCGCCTCAACCGTTTGGTTCCAAATAACAGGACCATATTTGAAATTAAAGGTTTGAAACCAAATTGCAGCCCCCCCTTCAAAACTCACAGAAGCTAGTGTAACTTTTCGTTCCTTAGAAATGTTAGGAACCAGTTTGAAATACTCATCACACCTAGCAATCCACACCCTAGGATAGGAACCATCAAATTTAGGGAATTCAACCCTAGGCAAGGGGGTGTGTTTTAATGTTTCCTGTGGATCTGATAATACCCATTCTCCAGTTGAATTTTGACTTTTAAACTGAGAGCTTTCTGCTCTAAAATTTAGAGAAGGGTCATCCAACATTAGCTCATTTAAGTCTTCAAATCTAGCAGATACTATCTCCATAAACTGCTTCCAAGTAACATCAATATGCTTAAAGTTGTAAGATTGAACCCATAATGCAGCTTTACCTTCAAAGTTTATGGTGGCTAGGGCTATTTTTTGCTCATTTGGGATATTAGGCATCATCTTGAAATAGCCATTGCACCTCAGAATCCAAACTCTAGGTTGGAAACCCTCAAATTTTGGGAAATTAATCTTGGATAGTAGGGGAAGGACTTGGACTGCATGATTCTCAACTAGCTGCTTATCTCCCATTGTAGTTTGTGTTCTAGTTTGGGAGTTGCCTTCCTTATAAATTTGGGATGGGCTGTCTAAAATGGATTCACACTCTAGATTGTCCATTACCTTTGGCTTCTTTCAACAATTGAATTTGCATAGCTGCTAATTGATTAGAGAGGTGTTCCAACTTATCCATCATCATCTCTTGCATATCAACCATTGTTGTCATCTGTTCTTTAAATCCCAGCTCAGCAACATCTCTTTTCATGCCTTCTGCTTGCCAGAATTGATCCAGCTTCTTCTATCCTTCTTGCAGTTCCTCTAGTCGACTGCTCTGAATACCAAATGTTGTGATCTCAGATAATTTTGTATTTTTTGTACTCATTTTTTGTAGAATTTCTTGGATATTTGTAAATGACCAAGGATTTGCAAGAAAGTATGAATCTTTTTTATATTTAGAAAGAAATGGGGGAATATTTAGAAAGAAACGAGAGGAAGGTTTAGAAAGAGATAGAGAGAATGAGAGGGGAGAACTTTGATATAATTTTCTGCTTAGATATTTCATGAAATTACAAGGTATTTATACATTACATCATATAGATAAAAATAAACCCTAAGGTGCTAATGGGCCTCACTAATAAGATATTAGGCCACTTTTGAAAAAGGTATCCATTTAATTAAATAAAGGAACAAAGCTTGTTTCCACAAACCCATCAACAATTAAATTCCCCTCAAATATTGTATTGATCTGTATTGGCAATAAACCCAAAAATTGAATCTTCACAGCAATTTCTTCCCCAAATCCATCTTCTTCTTCTTCAATTCCTAGAATGAAGTAATTCTAAAAATTGAATCCTGCGATCAACACTCTCATTCTCTACTCCAATATGCAGCCCATTCTTCTCTTCCGATTTTCGTTATCTTCCACTCCAATTGTTGTGTTCACAACAAAATGGAGCTATTATTTTATTTAAATCTCTTCAAAAATAGATTGCGCGACTCTAGAGAACTCGAATAATTTTGACACAGAAGGAAATAAATTCTAAAACGCTATTCTTGATTTAACGACATTAACTAATTTGACATAGGCCTCTTTCCGTAACTTGTCATTTTATTCAGCTGACCTCGATTGCACTTTTCACTTGCTCGAAAATTATGAAAATAATACGGGACACTCTTATACATACGAGGACTAAATACTGAGACTTTGAGATTTTTTCGATAACCCATGCTTTCGGCACAAAAATAACTGCTTTATTAAATAATTGAAATTACACAAAACTCGTCATGAGATCATGAAACTTGGCAGGCTTATAGGAAATAATTTTTGGAACAACTTTCCAGAAGAAGCTTTTTCGATTTAACAACCCAAAATAGGCGAAAACAGGTAAAAACCCAAACTGATCGGTGCCTATTTACTATTCACGTTTTCCGGCCACCGGATGATGACGGACTCAACATACAAAATGAAACACTAATTAAAATACACAATATATTAAAATTATAGCTCAAAAGGGTAAGAGATGGACCGAAACGATACGTTCGAAGAGGCGGCACAACAGCGGCACGGCGGCGGCTCCCCGGCCGTCCTTCGGCGTTCGCCAGCTGCTTCCGCAGCACCCCCCAAACAAAACTTAACCTAGGCCCGCATGCGTTTTTCACTCGGCGCAGGCTCGGGTTTCTCTCGTTCGTCAACACGAACTAGAGAGGGAAAGAGAAGAGAAGAGAGAGAGATGAGCAATCCAAATGAATGGGGAGGCCTTCTATTTATAGGAAAAATCTTGGCTTCCTTGGTAAGCCACCCTGAGTATAAAATACTGATAGAGTGATTTCGGACTCGATTAAAAGTTGATTTATGGTGAGGTCCAAATGATCTCCAACACAAAATCTAAAAATACCAGGAGACTCGTTGGCTCAAGTATTAATTATTATCAAACCAACCCGACTAGGGATGACGAAGAAGTTGTCTGAAAAAAAATGAAGAAAGATTCTCTTTTCAAAAATAGATTTACTATTCCTTTCGGACGACAGATAACACTCTCGAGTGTTCGTTTGACATCTGATTGGAAATATGTGAACGCCAACGGATTTCTTAGGTCGATTCCTATAAAATAGGCTTGACGAGGCAATCCTCGAATCATTGAGTAGGATTTCACAATTTTTTGAAAATCACGCCATTACAGAAAAATACTATTCATACTCTTACTTTATATGTTTTTTATTGTTGGGACCTCAAATGACCTCGGATTAAAATTCTGAAAGTACCAACACACTCCTTGGGCCCATACCTTTCAAACAAGACTAAAGTTGGCTATATTCAAATTGAGACGGAATAATTTTTATAGATGATTTTCAAATAAAATACACCTAACGTCGCAACTTACATCCGAAACATCTTTATTTTAGCTCCAATTATTTTTTCAGTCTTCTAAATAAATTTAGAAAACTCCTAAGATATTCTAAAATTTCTGGGGTGTTACAGTATTTGCGTTATAAACAAGACAAGCAAATGGATATAACTCTGTTAGATCTGGTTCCTTCCCAAACAAGACATGATAGGGAGTTTTCCATTCCAACACTGTTGTAGGTAGTCGATTGATCAACCGAGTAGCATGTAGGATGGAATAACACCAGAAAAGTGAAGGCAGCCTACTCTGGAACATTAGTGCCCGAGCAACTTGAAGCAAATGCTTATGTTTTCTCTCCACAACACCATTCTGTTGTGGAGAATAAGGACATGACCTTTGATAATGAATTCCATGTTCTGTGAATAATTATGTCATCTGAACATTGAGAAATTCACTACCATTACCAGTTCTTACAGATTGTATGGAAGTTTTAAATTTATTCTTCACCATGAGTACAAAACTTCTGACAATGATCCACACCTGTGACTTAGCCTTGAATAAGAAGGTCCGGGTGGCTCTTGAATGATCCTCCACTATAGTTAAGAAGTATGGTATATCATATATATTTGCATCTTTGCAAGGGCCCCATACATCCATGTGTATGAGAGTAAACAAGCAGGTGCTACATTTATGCAACACAGGAAAATGATCTCTTTGTTGTTTAGCTTCATAGCAAATTTTGCAAGCCTGCAATTCTTCAAATTCTTCTGTTCTGAAATGCTTATTTGAGAAATTCATGTGCTTCATTGTGTTAATAGAGGGATGCCCTAGTGTGCAATGAAGATCCTTAAGACTATGTACACTCTGCACATTGTTAGCTGAAAGTTACATTTGAGCAGCATGAGGGAATACATAAAGAGATCCCTTCATACTGCAAATCCCAAGGATATGATCTGTATTCTTCTTTTGGATAATACAATAGGATGATAAGAACTGAAGTTTCCTATCCATGTCCTTGGGATGATAAGAACTGAAGTTTCCTATCTATGTCCTTGGTTAGTTGACCAACTGAAAGCAAATTGTGAGTGAATTCTGGTGTAAATAAGACATTTTGCAGGCATATGTCTTTGTTAAGCCTGGTTGTCCCAGTCAAAAAGGCCCAGAGAGTGCTACCATCTGGTAGAAAGATCTGGAGAGGGTGTTTCAATCGTTTTAGTCCAGACAAGAGTCCCATATGACAACACATATGGCTACTGGCACCTGAATCAACTATCCATCCATCTCTTCTGATCCCAGTAGATACCCCAAAAGCATAATGACCTGTAAAGTCTACAGGTGTTGATCCCAAATCTACCTCAGCCAGGTTTGCTATGTTCATTCCAACATCTGGTACTATACATTGCTTAAAATATGCAGCCATGTGCTTAGCTATTTCTGACTGAACAAGTTTACTAACATCAGTCAAATTCTCTACTCCTGGTTCATGCTTTGTAACTTCGTTTGGGAATTCTGTCTCCATCTTTCCATTCAAGTCTTGCTCAATCACACAGTGTGCCCTCCCCTTTCCTTTTTTTGCTTTAAATCTTTTATACCAATCAGGTACACTTATGATCTGAAAATAATCTACCTTAAGATGTCCCAGTCCCCCACAGTGATCACGCTTTAATTTGCTCTTCTCCTCTTTTGTTAACCTTTTCTTAAAAGAATCTCCTTTGTAACTATATCTCTGACTAGAATACATAGCATTTTGATCAACTGTGTCAGAAAAATGAGTAGACACACTCATCTATTCCTCTACCTATAAGACCATAGCATATGCTTAGCTGACAGATGGTAGAGGATTCAAAAGTAATATCTATTGTCTAATAGTTTATAAGCAATCATTTAAACCCATTAAAAACTGCATCATATGCTCTTCTTCAACATCCTTATATTACTGTCCTCTAAAGCATCACAAGTACAAAGTTTAGTTGTCTTCAATAATGATAACTCATCCCATTATCCAGTCAAGTTATTAAAATACATCATAACAGATTGGTTATGTTGTGAGTAAGTAGCAATGTCCCTTCTCAACTTATAGATTCTAGGGCCATTCTTCTTGCCAAATCGTTTGTACAATTTTTCGCACAAATCCTTGGAAGTATCTAAATTCTGAAATTCTCATGAAATTTTCTTGATCATTGAATTACTAATCTAATTGAAAACTAGGTAATCAACCTTTATCCACTGCATATAATCTATAGAACCTAGCTGTGGTTTTCTCAAACTTCCATCAACTATACTTAATTTGTTTTGAGATATTAATCCACGTTTAATTGCTCTACTCCAGTTATGAAAATTACTTCCATCAAACAAATCAGCAGTAAGAAACATGTCTGGATGCTCACTAGGATTGATATATAGTTCATCATTGGCAAGTATTCTATTGTTACTCACCTCATTCCGCAAATAGCCAAGTGACAGATTATCATGGCTTCCTCCATTGATGCGCACACTTTGTTGGTGAGGAATCTGCAGTGTTGTGTGAAGCATCTCTGCGCTCATCCTTCGTTCCACTGGATTCACCTTGTAGCGTAGGATTCACTTTGGTTGTGAACCCTAATTATTGTTCATGAGCTACTCTCCATGAAAATTTTTGATTTTTCTTCGTCATATATTGTCAAAAATTTCTCCGATCAGTGAATTGAGAAATAAATTCTGAATCCAAAACTAGTGTATTCTGTAATCAATGACTTTTGACTCTAGATACCATGAAGAATTTAATGAAAGTATCTAAGAACTGTAAACATAGCTGCAGATCTTCAAAGTAATTTTTATTTCAGCTAAAATCAGTTTTGAAAAATAGAGAATACGTATAACTATTTATACAACATCAAAGGTTGCAAGCTACGTTACTAAGATCAATGGCGGATAAGCACAAGCTACATCTAATGGTGTACAATAATAGCATAGTGGTCCTAGCTCACTGAGATAGCACATCATGACACGTGCCGCCGTGGCTACAATGAATAGACTGCTTCTGCAGCTTCTAAAATTCTCCACGAGGTGCTGCAATTAGACCATGTAGATGTGTTGATAAGTGTGACTAAGTCTATTATATTATGATTTATTTATTTTTTTGTAATAATTATTATTAAACTCATAAATTTAATAGTGAAATAAGATTAAAAATAACAAATGTGGAATGAAGGATTTCATACGGAACGTAGATATGAATATTTGTGTGTGATACAGACATGTCGTTACATCCACACATTCAAATACGTAGATATGAATTTTTGTGTGTAATCGAGTTTGCCAGTTATGATGTTTAACATTACCTGCTAGTCCTCTAAAAACTAATAAATTATCACACTTACTCTAAATTTTCTGTTTAAAACAATCTTAATTAATTATAGAATAAATTATATTTTTGGTCAACTAAGAATAGAGTCAAAATACTTTTAGTTCTAAAATGTACAATTTTGATCCAAAGTTAATTTTTTTTGACAATTTTGGTACAGTTTATATTTTAACACTTTTGGTCTAAAAAACTAACAAACTATACTTAACATCCGTCCGGAGTCAAAACAGTACCTATTTTGGATTGAAATTTCAATACATTCCCTCTATTTTTCACCCTTAATTAGGCCATACAACCAAGATCAATAAAATAGATACTGTTTTAATTTGGCCCCAAAATAGATAATTAACGGATTCTAAGTATGGTCCGTTAGTTTTTGGGATCAAAAGTATCGAAATATAAATTATGGGACCAAAAGTGTCGAAAAAATTAAACTTAAGACTAAAATTGTACATTTTAGAACTAAAAGTGTTTGAACCCTATTCTCACGAGACAAAAAGTGTAACTTACTCTTGATTATATATATATATATATATATATATATATATATATATGTACTTAAACATGTATCCACAAATCGATTATGATCACTTCGTCATCATCATTTCAAAGTTGCATTTTTGTTGGAGGTTATTAGTTTCTTTCTAGTTGCCAATTCCATTAACATAATGATAGGCATGAAGGAGGATTTCCATTATCTCCCATTCGAGGGATGCTAACCTTGAAGAACATGAATAAAAACTAAAAAAATTAATAAGGATATATAGTATTGGTGGCTTAATCTCTGCGATTTGTGGGTAGTACCAACAAGTAGGCGATATAATTTAAAAAAAAAATTGATATAAGATTTTATGTTCAATATTAAATTGATAACGGTGGCCACCTAATTAAAATAAAATTTTCAATCTCAATCCTTAATTTTCAGATGAGAAGAAGCACTTGTATGTACTAGGTGCACCATCAGACACGTTAATCGGGTTAACGCGTTGACTCGTTAACTTGCAAAAAAAAATAATCTTTCAAAATCAGTATCAACCGTAACACTTAAAAGTATCACTCAAAAGCTCAAAAGTATCACATGCATCCTTAAAAAGTATCAGCCAGAAAAAAAAACCGTCAAAATCAATATCAATCGTAACACTAAAAAGTATCACTCAAAATTTAAAATGTATCACTTATTTCACCATTTTTCTTTTTTGCGGGTTGACCGAGTCAATAAGCGTTGGCTCGCGTTTGACCCAGTCAACGCGTTGACCGTCTAATATAAAATTATATACATTTAGTACACGCAGTTTTTTGCCTTTTCAGATATATATTAGGAGTGAGAAAAGTCTCGCACAAAATACTAGTGTACATATTAATTAAATTATATATATATATATATATATATATATATTATAGGTGTTATTATGAAGTAAGACTAGTTACAAATTCTTGTATGTTTAAGTCAGAACTTCCACCTGGGGCCATAGCTTGAATTGCGAGTTCCTTCCACTTGATGACATTTTGTTTAATCTCCACTGCTCTCTCCCCCTCTACAACTTCCATAATGCAACTAGCAACCGTCTCCCGACTAACAAGCCCGTTCTCATCTCCTCGAGCCCGAACTCCCATCTTCCAAACATCCATCACGAACTTTGAGTTCGTAGTCTGATCAGTCCATTGTGGCATCGCTACCATTGGGACTCCCAGGCTCACGGACTCCAGAGTCGAATTCCACCCACAATGCGTTACAAAGCAACATATGGCCTCATGTGACAAAACGTCTAGTTGTGGGCACCATGACACAATTAGGCCTTTCTCCGAGGTCTCCTCTGCAAAATCCTTAGGAAGTTTGGATTCCTCGGTTGCTCTAACGACCCACAAGAAGTGCTTGTTGCTCAACCTAAGACCCCACGCCAATTCCTCCATTTGTTTATCATCTAGTTTTGCCAAACTTCCAAAGGACACGTATATCACTGATTCCGGCCGCCGTTGGTTCAACCACTCCGTGCAAGCTCCGGAGACCGCCTTGTACACGCTTAGCCCGTATTCTCTGTCGTCCGGCAGCCGCTTGTCTAAGTACATGGATGGTATAGTTGGCCCAATCGCCTTCACCGGAGCACTCTTCGCCATATAATCAATCACCTAAATTAATACCAACATCTAATTGTAATTATTTCTGGTTTAAGAGCTTTAAGCGACTAGTTTGGTTTCATGATGAAATAAATTATCACACCTCGCTGGCCATGCTCCATAGAACATATAACATGTATAAGCATCAAAGATTAATGTGTATGAGTGTGTTTGTCTCTGTGTGTGTGTGTGTGTGAGCGAGAGAGAGAGAGAGAGAGAGAGAGACCTCTTTCTCCAAGATGTAGAAAGTGTTGAAAAAGAGCCAGTCGGCCCCGTCAAGACCAGTAAACTGATTAACGACCACCTCAAATAGCGGCGGGTAAGTTCCATACGAAGATACGAACGACGGCATATCATCGGGACGCAAAGGCGGCAGCCCGGGAATCAGAATCTCCTGATTTCCCGGCGGAAGCGGCACCTTCAATTCCCCTTTGTAAACATGGTGGTAAATATGATCAACGGCGCACGACTGAGTGAAAAACGCCGCCGCAAACACGCCCAACTCCTTCGCCACCTGCAAAGCCCACGGCAGAAACGGGTCGAAGATGACGCAGTCGACGGGTCGGCCCGAATCCGCCAGCCCCTGCATGGCTTCCTTCAAGGTTGTAGAACCGACTTCTTCGAAACGGGCCAAGTAGTCAGCCTGGTTGATGTCGGTCGGAGCGCCGTCGTCGAATCCGTCGGAGATGGTTTGGAGGGAGATGGCGGCTGAGGAGTAATGCGTAGTTTTGGCCAACTGTTTTGTTATGACTAAGGTTATTCCGATGATGCCTTTTTGGAGTAATCGTTTCGCAAATTGGAGCATCGGATTTATGTGGCCTTGGATGGGAAATGGCAAGATTAAGCAGTGAGCTTTTTCTGCCTCCTTTTCTTCTCCTTTCTCCATTTTTTTATGTTATTTTGCTACTGCAAATATGTTCGATGATTCCTCTATATAATCTTGTCTTGCTAAATTAATGCTGCAATGAATGCAGGGATAAATTTTACATCACCATATTTGACAAATATGTGTATTATTGTAGTCACCTCTGTATTATTTAGTTTTATTATAATTCATCAGGCTTTAGGGACTTAGATTAATTAGGACATCACAAATTAAATTAATTCTTAAAAAATAATATAGGCTAAATTAATATCAGAAATATGTATATAGTAGTGAAGATGAAATAAAATATATACATTCTGATTTTAGGTTTCAATTCTATCTGTTGTTAATTAGAGGATGCTTAATCTCCAATTTTAGGTCGATTAATTAATTAGGATATCTCTACTGTATACATATTTCTGATATTCATTTAACCTACACACACACGCACTGGGTGGCTTTCTCTTTAACTAAAATTTGACTAAATTGTCCTTATTTAGATTAAAGTAATGAATGAATAAAATGGGTTTTTAGTTCGGAAAGAGTTCTCATTTGAATATATATATATATATATATTTGGATACTTCTGTAATACAAGGTCCGGACTAACTGATAGAGATCTCCATATGCAATGTTTACCCTATAAATTTGAACATTATCATCATTGCTTTTTATTTCATGATTTATGTGATTGGTCGATTGTCCATAAATATATATATACGTACAAGTAATGAAATGTTGTCTCTGTGGACCAATTTTATGTCTTTTGTTTTTTTTCTTTTTTCTTTTTTTATGTTGAGTGTAATCTATAACGGCTAGCGAGCACTATAACAAATTTGGGTTGTAGGGACGCTAATCTTGGGACGGTTTTAGGATAAATGTCCTATTACATCTTTAATAGGACTCTTTCATTAAACACGTCCTATTATATCTTTGAGGTAAGCAAAAACTTAAAAATATTTATCCAGGCCAGCTCTGTTGTATTCGAACCACGACTCCAAACACTCTCAGTCAGTTTTTACTTCATTTTATAGTTTATATCTTTTCTAAAAAACAAGTAAATTAGGGCTATCACTTGTTCTCTTCGACTCGCAATTCTGAATTTCTGAAATTCTTACGAATTATGAATGTAGGCGATTCTCTCTCTTCGAATCGCAATTCCAAATCACTCCAATTCTGAACTCTCTCAATTCGAAAACAATATCCGAGAATGCAAATCCCTAATTATTATTAACTTGTTAAGAATTTTGAATCGGTACAAAAGTTCGAGGTGCATTTGAGAAGAATGTTGATTTCGATTATGTATTTCATCCGTATGTCATCTCTATATTTTTTCTTTCATTTTTTTTCGAACAATTCTATAATTTCATATTTTGCAAAGTTTGATGGAGTGGGGGAGATGACGCTAGCGCTAACACTGAGTGTAGGGAACACCGATGGAGACGTTGGATTGTAGAAGTGTAATCTTGATTGACAACAAACTCATGATTTCTTTATTCAATTGAATACTAATCAGTTTACAAAAGGAAATTGTTCTCTGATAGAGAATTCTATTCTGAAAATTATCTAAAAACTACATGCACACAAGCGTGCATGTCATTATTTATACTAGAGGTGAAAATACAAAAATATCTAGTGAAAATATCTGATGCAAAAATATCTAGCCTGATCCCACTGCCATACTAATGAATCCGTGCTCGTTTGACTGGTCGCTCATGTGTTAGAATCCTGCATGAAATAGAAGTTGCAATTAAGCTGACGTGGAATGCAAAAGTGCACACGTCAACACCCCCGCAAGATGAGCTCGGTGAAGATCTTGAACACTCATCTTGGATAGAAAAAAACAAAAGCGAGTAGGAGGCAAAGATTTGGTGAATAAATCTGCTAACTGGGAGGAGGAAGACACAAAGTTGGGTGAGATAAAATCTTTCTTGAATTCCTCACGAGAGAAGTGGCAATCCAAGTCTAAATGTTTCGTTCATTCGTGGAAAACAGGATTCTTAGTAATATGAAGAGCAGCCTGATTATCATAAAAAAGGGGAAGAGACAATGCAACCGGGACTTCAAAAGCAAGAAAAAAAGAGTGAATCCACATTAACTCTTGAACTGTAGAACTCATGCTACGATATTCAGCCTCTGCAGTAGACATGGAGACAGTGGTTTGTTTCTTGCACCTTCAAGAAATAAGCGAGGACCCCAAAAATACACAATAGCCGGTGAGGGAGCGGCATGTGTCTGAGCAAGAGCCCCAATCCGTATCACAGTACGCGGATAAAGGAAAAGAGGAGGATGAAGCAAATAATAGACCAAGCGAAGGGCAGCCCTTAAGATACTTGAGCACATGAAGTGCAAGCTCCTAATGAATATGAGAAGGAGAGGAAACAAACTGGCTTAGTTGCTGCACTGCCTAGGACAGATCAGGGCGAGTGAGATTTAAATAAAGCAACTTGCCAACTAATCGACGATATTTATCAACTTTAGGTAAGGGGGAAGAAGAAGAAGAAGCCAGATGCAAGCCAGGGGAAGTGGTGTAGAGACGGGCTTACAGCCAGTTAAACCAGCAGAATCAAGTAAATCCAAGATATACTTGCGCTGGCTAAGATAAGTACCATCTGAACCCCGTGCAATTTCAACCCCAAGAAAATATCTAGCAGGCCCCAAATCCTTGATGGTAAAAGCAGAGTGAAGGGCATCTTTGATAGTACAGATATCAGCAAGAGATGGTCCAGTGATAAGTATATAATCAACGTAGACTAATAATGCAAGAAACTGCTCTTTACTACCTCTCAGAAATAAGCAATTATCATCTGGAGATTGTGTAAAGCCAAGGGATAAGACAAGCGTACTGAATTCGATGTTCCACTCCTTTGACACTTGTTTGAGTCCATAGAGACTCTTAAGGAGCCGGCAAACCTGATTGGGAAGAGCCTTGTGATACCCTTATGGAGGAAGCATATATATCTCATCACTCAAATGACCGTGCAAGAAAGCATTGTTTACATCGATTTCATGTAAAGGCCAAGAAAACGCAGTAGCAACAGCAATGAGCAAGCGTACAGTCACCAGCTTTGCAACTGGGGAAAATACTTCATTGTAGTCCAACCTATATTCTTTCTTATACTCTTTAGCTACTAACCGTGCCTTAAACCGTTCAACTGTCCCATCAGATTTTAGCTTTACTTTATATACCCACTTGGACCCTATAGCTTGCTTGTCAGGAGGCAAGGTAGTCAATTCCCATGTATGATTAGACTTAAAAGCAAGAAGCTCTTGTTCCATTGTTGTGGTCCACTCAATAAACTTACTAGCCTCTTTGTAAGAAGATGGCTCTGATACCATGTAGAAGTGTAATCTTGATTGAAAACAAACTCATGATTTCTTTATTCAATCGAATACTAATCAGTTTACAAAAGGGAATTGTTCTCTGATAGAGAATTCTATTCTAAAAATTATCTAAAAACTATCTGCACACAAGCGTGCATGTCATTATTTATACTAGAGGTGAAAATACAAAAATATCTAGTGAAAATATCTGATGTAAAAGTATCTAGCCCGATCGCACCGCTATACTAATGAAGTCGTGCTCGTTTGACTGGTCGCTCATGTATTAGAATCCTGAATGAAATAGAAGTTGCAATTAAGCTGACGTGGAATGCAAAAGTGCACACGTCAACATGGATACAGACGGAGTGGGCGGGCAATGCGCTGCGGTTACGGTTTAGAATGCGAGTCACGATTGACGGCTTCATATTGTTGCACCTCCCGGTAACACACTGTCTCTCTCTCACACAATATAGTTGTTCAGTTTCAAATCAATGCTTTCTTCTCTGCATAACAAGAGAAAAGCTTCAAATCAGGCTTCAATAATTGAAAAGTATGTTTTTTACTCTTTTTAATTTTAAGATTTGGATTTGATCTATATTCTGAATATTTACTCTACTTATGGTTGATGTGTTTTGATAAACCAATTATTCAATAAATATGAAAATTATTGTTATTAGATGTTTATTAAGTTGCAAATGGTTGCTCCCAAGTAATTCTTATATGTGTTATGTGGGATTTCTCTGTTTTCTTAATTGGCTCAATCAAGTTTTGGGTATTTTTAGGTAAGTGTATGAGCCAGAAACAAGCTACTTAAAATAAGCAACCGCGTTTGGGAATATATTGAAGGGATTTAATGGGTTTCTTTCTTCATCCAAGAGTGTCTCAAGGTAAATAGTTTTACTTATGATATCCATTAAGCTATGCACTTATTTTCTGTTGTGATTTTGATTCCCATTAACTATGCACTGAAGTTACACTTTTGACTCACTTTATTGAAAAATTTCAGGTTGAGCATTACAAAAAGATAAGAGGGCACTGGAATGTCTTACAAAATCCAAAGATATAAAGCAACATTGCTTGAAGCAGTGAGAATAGTAAGAAGTGCCCTAGAAACTATAAAGAGCACTAATAGTCAGAAAGGTTCAAAATCAATACTTTGAGCTTATGAGGCAAATTGAGATATGTCAGGTAATATGATCTTGATCACATCTATGAGGCGTAAAAATAAGTTTCAAATATCTACTATATTGGTCCCGGGCGAGTTGATATCAGTTTAGAGGGGGGTGAATAAACTGATTAAAAACTTTCACTTTAAATGCGGAATAATCGGGGCCCTTTGACTCGCTTTAGAGAAACTTATCTATGCACAAACTTATTGATCAGTTAAGACAGCTTGAGTGCAGCTTGTGTGAGATTGTGTGCAATTCAAAGATATGCAAAAAACAAAACAGTACAACACACAAGTGATTTATAGAGGTTCGAAGTCTCAAACTTCTACGTCCTCTCTTCCTTCCGCAGAAGGGAAAATTCACTATATAACTTGAGTTTCTTTACAAATTACACAATGAAGGACAATTGGCTGGTAACTGCTCGCTACCTCAGCTGGTCGACGGCTCACACTTGAAGTCCCTAATTGCTCGCTAGGAAGGTAGGTGCTATTGTCGTCTTTACAAGGTTTTAGATCTGTTTCGATCTTGAAGAGGTTAGTCTTGAGCAGGGGGTATCAACTAATGTGCTCCTTCAATTGAGCTAGGTAGTTGATCATTGTATAGCTGAAACTGAGAAGGCTGCCCTGGCTGGATCGTCAACAGCTGGCTGAATATCTTGACTCTTTTAATTCTTCTTCTCAGTTGGACTCTCACAGTTTTTATCAGATGCTAAACTTGAGCTAAGTGGGAGGGAGAAAGAAATGCTCTTGCTTGAATATTTCAAGAATGTATATGCGAAAGTTGTGGAGGCGAAGAGTGTTTAAAACTCTGATTCACTCGTCTTTTATAGAGGAGTGATTTTATGACCGTTGAGTTCCATTGATCGGTGGCTCTGTTGGCTCATCAATGACAGATGGTCTTTATTGATCGCTGGAGATTTTGGTTGGAATAGTCGTTACTTTGCCAATCGATCTTCATTGAATATTTAATTCCAGGATCTTCGTTGAAGCATTTATTCCAAGATTCGCCAGTTTGAGCAATAACTCCAGGGTTCTCTGATTTCAGTTTTGAGTTCCAGTTAGCAGTTCTGAACTTGCCTGTTCAGTTCGACCATTTCTCCAGTTGGTAGTTTTGAACTTGTCAGCTCAGATTGGCCGTTGCTCCAGTTGGTAGTTTTGAGCTTGTCATCTCAGTTTGGCCATTGCTTCAGTTGGCAGTTTTGAGCTTGTCAGCTCAGTTTGGCCATTGCTTCAGTTTGCAGTTTTGAGCTTGTCAGCTCAGTTTGAGTTAGCAGTTTTGAGCTTGTCAGCTCAGTTTGGTCATTGCTTCAGTTGGCAGTTTTGAGCTTGTAAGCTCAGTTTGGCCATTGTTCCAGTTGGCAGGCTTGAGCTTTGTTTCTCCAGTTCGACTGATCTCAAGTTCTTGGCTAGCTTATCAGCTTGACTGATTTCTCTTGAGCTTTCTTGTCAGTTTGACTAATCATAAGTTGGCTGACTTCAGTTCTGGCCTTTAGCTGATCTGTCTTGTTTATTTCAGTTTGACCATCAGTTGGATACTTTCAGTCTTTAGTTTAAACTGATTTCTTATCAGTTCCTTCAGTCTTAGTCGACTCTTTTCTCCCTTAGCTCAGCTGACTTAGTTGTCAGTTTGTTTCGACTGGTTCGACTTTTTGACTCCTCAGTTGAGTTGAATTCTGACTGGATGATGTATCCTTCAGCTTGCAGACCATACTCCATATTGGTTAACTTTGACTTTACTTGAGTTCCTTTTTGATGTTCTGGATCGATCAGCTCAGATCTACAACTTGAATTTTAATCAGTTTTTCATAAATAATTTTGACATCTCATCAAAACCTAATCTAGAGGTTCCTTGATAGTTTTTCCTAACAATTTCCCCCCTTTTTGATGATGTCAAAACCTTGTCAATGATGATGGAAAAACTGCAAATGTACGTTTTGATATACATACTGTAGTTTGCTTAAGTAGATTCTTGAAATCAGAGCAAATTTGATTCATGATATTCATTCAAGTATCAGAGCATTCAAACTTTAAGTATTAGAGTATTATAAACATAATCAAGACTTGATTTGAGACATGATATTTGAATAATTACAGTATGTATTATATCTTCTCTTAAAGCATATTATATCCAGGCTTTCAATTTTCAAGAGTAGTTAAAACTACTGATTTACTCTATGAAACTGCTCCTTTTCTTTCTGCTCGATTCTCCTTTTTCTTGGACTCCTTGTGTTCTCCATGCTTCCTCCTGAAGCTGATCTTCCCCCTCATGATGAATTTCTCTTTGAATCTGATCCCAAAGAGTTAAGCATCCATCATCATATTGTCCATCTTCCCATTTTTTGGCATCATCTAAAAGCTGGGATGGATCGTATGATGGTATTGACAAGTTTGGCAAGAAGGTGAAGGCAGTTGCCAAATTGTCATGATGAACTGAGGAAACTGAAGGAATTGGCATGGGCGAGGAGAGCCATGCATAGACGTCTTTAGTTGTCATGAACGGACCTTGATCAGAGGTGAGAGATGCTTCTTGCTCTCTGAAGTTCATCGAGGCCAAGTTGGTGAAGATCTCATCGGTTGAAGTGATGGGTAGATCTCCAAGAAATGGTGTGCATGAGGAGTTGGTCGGTTCGTTGTCAGGAAGAAATTCAAAACATGAACTTTAGTACCTTTCCGAAATAAGCTTGGCGTAGACGATAGTTGTTGGGTTATGGGTACCATTTCAGTCAAAACATTTTAAATTTAAAAATCTCACAGGCCTACAATCACGTAGACCTGCTCTGATACCACCTGTAACGCCCCAGTCCCACTAGGACCAAAACGTCACCAAAATATACGTACATGCTTACATAATAAACACTTTAAAAAAATAGATTTAACTTTATAAATAATTTGTAAAAGGGCAACATCTCATCCTAAAAATGTTCAAACCACGTACTTAGGCGTTTTCAAAGTCAAATTCCGACAAGTCTTTTTTTTTATGATCATTGACTCACACATAGCAAAATTTTGACCTGTCAATAAGAAAATATACATAGTCAATCAAGTCACTCATTTCAAACTTCCATGGCCAACCCTTATAAACATTCAAAATATTTGTATATATAATCAAAAACTGACCAGTCGGGTCAATAACTTTCAAACTTAAAAGTTTTGCAGAGTATTTATGGAAGCATTTAATATTAACATACAAACATGAGTTTAAAATGGTTTTAAGCAAAAACCACATAAGGGTCAACCATCAAACGCACTTCAACAGCTCATCATCAACCAGCTCGATCTCCAGGACCTGAAAACATTTGAAAATATTTGGGTTGAGTGCCAGAAAACACTCAGTGGGCATTAATATTCGTCCAAGTCATACTTTCATGCTTTAAAACTGTTATACTGCATAAATCACGGAAAATAACCATGAACATACTTTATAACAATGTTTACTCTTCTTTATTGGATGAGAGACCCAATGTGATCACATGATACTTTACGGTTACTTATCTAGACATTTAGTCACAAAGTAAACCGCCTATGCTTGTAAGTCGGAATTCCTCTGTGCATGAAGTCTCATAACATCCAATCATTGCGTAAACAATGCTATTAAAACATTTAACATGCTTTTCATGGACGAATTTAAAACATATTTGTGAGTTATAGAAAAACCCACCTTGATGATCTCAACATGTAGTGCAATTCATGCGTGAAATGCTACTATGCTTTCAGCTCGTCTCGACCTACAAAATTAGAAATCTAACTTAGAATCCTAATATAGGCCAATATAATAATAGCCTAAGTCATAAATAGCTTAAGTAATAATTTTCTATGTCATGGGATCATTTGGAATTGAAATTGAGTCAAACGGGTGAATAATGCGCATTTGACGTACTACGTCAAGTTAGATTGAGAATTTATTGGACTTCATGGATCAAATTGAATGGATAAAGATGAATTGAATTGAATTCAATGACTAAGAAGCTTGGTTTAACATTAGGAGCGAACTATAAACTTTACAATTTCTTTGGGGCAAAACACAAATTTTTGGAAGTTAATAGAGAACCTAATTACATTTTATAAAAATAAATCTCAATTTCTTCTTAGGGATTAAATTGAAATTAGGACAAAGTGGATTTGGAAATTGGGCTCTTTTAAGAATTTATGGCCCAATCTATGAAATTCAATAATAGCACAAATAATCCTAACAAAATTTGAATTTTATTTTTCACTTCCAAATTGAATTCTATTCATCTTCACCACCACCTTCACGTACTTTACAACTCCACCAACGACTTATAATCATTGGCAACAACTCCTATACGACACAACAATCATGCCACTTCCATTATCTCTAAGACTGCAAAGAAATACTCCACGAGTACATAGACGAGAACTAACGGATCAAAGGAAGAAAACCAATTTTGAAATATTCCAACAGAATTTTTATGTGAACTTTGGACATAAAAACGAGGCTTCAAATGATATCTGATCGAAGATCGAAGACCATATGTTGAAAGTTTGATAAAAGAGGTTCGAAACAGTATAAAATACATCAAAATCCAATGGCCGGATCATCGGGAAAAGGCCGAACAAATTACTGCGTCGCACAGCGACGAGCAGCAGCCTTCAATGGCTTCTTCCCGACTTTGCAGACCTCAAATAAAAAACTAAACAACACAAACATTATCTATACATGAAGGGGAACGTTCTCCTATAATTTTATGAGATTTAACTAAGGTTTGAATGGGGAACCATATAAATTAAAAGAAGAATACACATAGCCTATCTCCCAAGTTTCTTCTCCCTTTCTTTTCTCTCTTTTTTTTTCTCATTTTTCTTTTCGATTTTTCTGATCTTCTTCAGCAAAGCTCACAATTACATTTATATAAACTTATGTATAAAGCCACACGTGTACATAGGTGTACACTTGCTCAATCAAATTATTTCCCAAATGGTCACCATTGATTGGCCAAAATTTAGAATTCATCCACACAATACTTTAATACATACATATAGATTTTCTCTTCTTTTTATTCTCTAAATAACTAGACCCGTTAATATATATATATATATATATATATATATATATATATATAATAGAATTATTGGAAATAAACTTGAATAAATGGGCCAAAAGTAATTAGGTTAATTGGGGTTGAATTGAAATATTTTTGGGTTCAAATTGCTAAATTGAATAAATTTCGTTGGAAGGTCAAATGATGTCCGATTTGGATGATTTTGATATCAAAACGATCCCATTAACATCTATTTTTATAATATAAATTCAAATTTTAACTTAGAGGCTCAACTAAGGTCGAGACTTTTCTTGGTCTTATAGTACCTCTAAGCCCAAAATAATTTGAGTTCTAATTTCATGAAATTTCTTACTATATAATAAAATTAATTACTATTTTTTTTTCGGGGTGTTACAGTTCTCAATTTCAATTTTTCAAGTTCTATAAACTGAGACTCAAGATAATTCAATCTTTCATGATCAATGCTCAGTTTTCTAACTTTATTTCTCAGTTCATCATTTTCATCTTTCAGTTCAACATGGAAGCAGGATATTGAAGCTAATTGATCTTCTAGCATCATAAGTTTCATGTCAAGTTCATTGCTAGAAACAGTTGCTTCATTAATATGATAGAAGGAGGTTTGAGAATCAGCTGTACTAACCTCTTCATCATTGTCAGCCATGAGGCAGAATAGCGCTTCATCATCTGAGCTGTAGTCGTCAGAATCAATTCCAGATGGATAGTCTGAATCGTCTAGCACGGCATTCTTGTAATTTGCAACCATTGTTTTCCTTTTAAAGAAGCTTCGCCTCACTTTGGCTTTCTTGTCTTCAGGGAGTTCTGGACATTCATATCTGTAATGTCCTTGTTTATGGTAATGAAAACACTCTCCTTGATTTCGGTTGCCACCCCTAAATGGTTCAGCTGACTGTTAAGCCGGTTGGTGAGTTCTCTCATCTTTTGGGATTTCATCGGTTTAAGGTGGAATTGATTGTTTATCCCGAACTCTCTTCAACTTCTCTAGCAACCTGGTAACTGATTGGATTTGATCGTTGATATCTTCAGCTAGATTCTCCTTCTTTTCAGTTGTTTCTCTTTTTCGTTCGGATGAAGATCCGCCTTGATTTTCTCTGGCTGGTGAGCTCCTAGGTCGGAAGTTGTTCTTTCCCCGAGTGCCTCTATACCGGTTCCTTTCACCATAGAAGGCTGCATCTTGAGTTGACGATATTGATGCTTCCTTCTTTCGGTTTAGACTGTACTCATAAGCTTTGAGAGAGCCAAACAGTTTTCTTGGAGTGATGCTGTTAAGATTTCTTGATTCTTTTGTAGCTATCACTTTCATATCCCATTCTTCAGTGAGATTATCCAATATTTTAGAATTCATCTCAGAATTGGGATAACTTCTCTCGAGGTTGGTCATCTCACTAATGATGCCTAGAAATCTAGTTTCAAGGCTTGAGATGGACTCTTCTGGCTGTATTTTGAAGGATTCATATCTGTCGACTGCCAGTTGGAGCTTGTTTCCTTTGATGGCTTCGGACTCTTTGCATAGGTCTGCTAGTAGGTCCCATATCTCCTTGGCAGTTGTGCAGTTCTTTGTGTCCTTCATTCTGTCTTCATCTAGAGTTTGAAATAATGCAGTTTGACCAACAAACTCTAGATTCTTTAACTTCTTCTCTTCACTGGTGAGAAGATTAGTTGGCTTTGGAATCCTTGCCTGTTGATTGATATCAACTATGTGAGCATTATTGTCCATCATGATGATGATTGGACCATCTTCAATGACTTTCCACATATTCTCATGAATTGAGCAGAGATACGCCTTCGTTCTCCTGCTCCAGTTATCATAATTCTCAACTGAAAACAAAGGTAGCTTATGGTTTCCCATAGCTGGAATGTTAACATAGATAAGTAGATCTGATTCAGTTGATCTGTAGAAACGGCTGATCCTTATAATCAACCGCTCTGATACCACTTGTTGGTCCCGGGCGAGTCGATATCAGTTTAGAGGGGGGGTGAATAAACTGATTAAAAACTTTCACTTTAAATGCGGAATAATAGGGGCCCTTTGACTCGCTTTAGAGAAACTTATCTATGCACAAACTTATTGATCAGTTAAGACAGCTTGAGTGCAGCTTGTGTGAGATTGTGTGCAGTCCAAAGATATGCAATAAACAAAACAGTACAGCACACAAGTGATTTATAGAGGTTCGAAGTCTCAAACTTCTACGTCCTCTCTTCCTTCCGCAGAAGGGCAACTTCACTATATAACTTGAGTTTCTTTACAAATTAAACAATGAAGGACAGTTGGCTGAACCTGGTAACTGCTCGCTACCTCAGCGGGTCGACGGCTCACACTTGAAATCCCTAAATGCTCGCTAGGAAAGTAGGTGCTATTGTCATCTTTACAAGGTTTTAGATCTCTTTCGATCTTCAAGAGGTTAGTCTTGAGTAGGGGGTATCAACTGATGTGCTCCTTCAATTGAGCTGGGTAGTTGATCGTTGTATAGCTGAAACTGAGAAGGTTGCCCTGGCTGGATCGTCAACAGCTGGCTGAATATCTTGACTCTTTTAATTCTTCTTCTCAGTTGGACTCTCGCAGTTTTTATTAGATGCTAAACTTGAGCTAAGTGGGAGGGAGAAAGAAATGCTCTTGCTTGAATATTTCAAGAATGTATATGCGAAAGTTGTGGAGGCGAAGAGTGTTTAAAACTCTGATTCACTCGTCTTTTATAGAGGAGTGATTTTATGACCGTTGAGTTCCATTGATCGGTGGCTCTGTTGGCTCATCAATGACAGATGGTCTTTATTGATCGCTGGAGATTTTGGTTGGAATAGTCATTACTTTTCCAATCGATCTTCATTGAATATTTAATTCCAGGATCTTCGTTGAAGCATTTATTCCAAGATTCGCCAGTTTGAGCAATAACTCCAGGGTTCTCTGATTTCAGTTTTGAGTTCCAGTTAGCAGTTCTGAACTTGCCTGTTCAGTTCGACCATTGCTCCAGTTGGTAGTTTTGAACTTGTCAGCTTAGATTGGCCGTTGCTCCAGTTGGCAGTTTTGAGCTTGTCAGCTCAGTTTGGCCATTGCTTCAGTTGGCAGTTTTGAGCTTGTCAGCTCAGTTTGGTCATTGCTTCAGTTGGCAGTTTTGAGCTTGTCAGCTCAGTTTGGTCATTGCTTCAGTTGGCAGTTTTGAGCTTGTAAGCTCAGTTTGGCCATTGTTCCAGTTGGCAGTCTTGAGCTTTGTTTCTCCAGTTCGACTGATCTCAAGTTCTTGGCTAGCTTATCAGCTTGACTGATTTCTCTTGAGCTTTCTTGTCAGTTTGACTAATCATAAGTTGGCTGACTTCAGTTCTGGCCTTTAGCTGATCTGTCTTGTTTATTTCAGTTTGGCCATCAGTTGGATACTTTCAGTCTTTAGTTTAAACTGATTTCTTATCAGTTCCTTCAGTCTTAGTCGACTCTTTTCTCCCTTAGCTCAGCTGACTTAGTTGTCAGTTTGTTTCGACTGGTTCGACTTTTTGACTCCTCAGTTGAGTTGAATTCTGACTGGATGATGTATCCTTCAGCTTGCAGACCATACTCCATATTGGTTAACTTTGACTTTACTTGAGTTCCTTTTTGATGCTCTGGATCGATCAGCTCAGATCTACAACTTGAATTTTAATCAGTTTTTCATAAATAATTTTGACATCTCATCAAAACCTAATCTAGAGGTTCCTTGATAGTTTTTCCTAACATACTAGCATGCAAATATATATTACATAACTGCTACATAACTCTAACCATAGAGATGCAAAATCTCAAGTTATATATGTGAGGCGAAGAAGGGCGATTTTGACCTGCCAAGTGTAAGCCTGAGTTCTCTAGATTCTGATTTTCTTGTGCACAAATTGTGTATTCTTGAGGTACTATCCTTTGCAACATTAAAAATCAATCTCCTCCCAAGCTAGTCACACCTTAGTGCTTTGTGCTGGTGAAACCTTATTGCTATAATATCGTTTGTCTGCCCATATGCTATATTTTGTGTCTGAAAACCTGTGTATTTCAGCATGATTTGAGTGCTAGGGTTTGCCTAATTGCTTGCTTAATCATTGATACTCTGTTGTGGATTAAGTTTGATGTTTTCCCTCTTTAAACACTGTTGCTCCCATTGCCCTCTGATGAAGCTTATGGAATTTGTAATTTTGAACATTGCTTTGGGTCTGTGAGTTGTATGTCTTTATATTGGTGGAATTGTTGCTTAATCTGTGAAAGGAAGCCCTGTTGTGTATCTGCATGCTAAAGTTAAGGATTTTTTGCTATTGATTCAGTCATTTCCAAATTAAGGTTGCCAATTGTGAGTGAAATATTATCTGCCCTTGAAATGTTAAAATGAATGCAATGCTGCAACACCCTCCTTAAGAGTTCTTTATTATTGTTGCTGCAAATATTCTTATACAGCCTGATCTAATTGTGAACTATGTACCTCATTAATCATTCTAATGAAAATAATATATTGGTTACACTAATGGCTTTAAGGACTCGAAGATCGTTGGTGTGTAGAAAGTTGAACCATGGATTACGAGATGAAGAAGAGATAGGAATACGAGCAATAAAGTGAACAACGTAAAAATCTGGAAACTACTCAACTAACAATTGAGAAGCAGTGAGGTTACACTTTAAATAAAAATATCAATTATTTTTCTATAAAAGTATTCATATCTTCTTTCTTTTGTAGTGATAACTTCTAGTACTCAAAGAGCAACTGTTAATCAAATAGAGAAGAATTGACAACAGGAAAGTGTGCAGCGAACGCATCCACAAATCAGTCAGCAAGCTTCTAGGGTACAAGGTAAATATCGTATATACTAGAAGGCAATTTAATGACCTAAGATTTAACTTTTATCTCTTATTCTTTTGTAGTGGTGACTCCATAGGACTAGAAGAATATATGTCAATCAAATGAAGGAGCACATACAAAATGAAAGTGTTCAGCCACAAATCTATTAGCAAGCTTCTATGGTACAAGGTAAATATCTTATGTACTAGAAAATAATTTATCGACCTAAGATTTAACTTCTCTGAATGCAACTGATTCTTAGCATTGGCATACCATGAGATGATCTTAATTGTGCACTCTTATTTTCAATATTTTCAGGTGACAAATGTCGATGATTAAGATTGATTGTGCTTTGGTCTACATTTGATTAAAAACACATGGAATGAAGTCGAGAAATATCTTATTTGACCTCTTTGTAGCTATATTTACATTTGGTTGATAGAATTATGATATTGACTTGTTATTTTAAGTTCATTTTTTGTTCCATTGAATTTATAGCTTTTAACTTGGACATAATTATTTGTTATGTTAATTCGATTTATGAGATAAACCATTGGAATCGTTTGCATGCTTATGTTGCTTAAATATTTAATTACTTCATGTTATTATTTTTAAATTAATATGTTCAAATTTTAATTGGTATATGTTTGTAGTAATTTTCTTGTGTATATCATCATAAAACTTCACTTCTCAGTGCTGGAAAAAAAATTCCTTCAACTTAATAGGACACTTGTAAGCGTCCTATTACATTGCCAAACGTTTCCCTAATAGGACGCTTTTAAGTGTCATATTATACAAAGCGTCCTATTATACATATTGTAACGCGCGCAAATAGAACGCTTTATAGAAACGTCCTATACCCAAAAGCGTCCTATTATGCAACATAACAGGACGCTAACAAGCGTCCTATTATGGAGAATTTTATTGTAGTGGAGGTGTGTACCAGTAAAACTCGTCCTTGTGTAATAAACTAGGTGTGATTTTTTTTTCCTACATCCGCTACGATGTGTGATTTTAATAAACTATGTGTGATTTTATGTCTTCTTTTTGGGAGAGTTAATAAACAAGGTGTGATTTTATATTTTTTTTAGTGGTATTGGTGGTGTGAGGTAATAAACTAGGTATGATTTTATGTCTTTTTTTTAGGGGGAGGGAGGGTTAATTAACTAGATGTGATTTTATGTCTTTTTTTACCGCACTCGTAAACCTCGATCCTGTGTTATAGACTAGGTGTGATTTTATGTCTTCTTTTTTCTTACAGCCGCTATGAGGTGTGCGTTAGTAAACCTCACCCCTATGTAATAAACTATCACGCTTAGTGGTGTTGGTGGTGGGAGTTAATAAACTAGGTGTGATTTTATATTTTTTTTTAATGTCGAGGGTAACTTGCAGCCGCTACCGAGGTGCACACTGGTAAACCTCGCCCTTGTGTAATAAACTAGGTGTGACAGACTAACACCTAGTGGTATTGGTGGTGAGAGTTAATAAACTCAGTGTGCACCTCGCTCCTGTGTAATAAACTATGTGTGACAGACTAACACATAGTGGTATTGGTGGTGGGAGTTAATAAACTAGGTGTGACACTTTTTTTTAGAGTTAATAAACTAGGTGTGATTTTATATTTTTTTTATGTCGAGAATAATCCGCAGCCGCTACCGAATTACGCACTGATAAACCTCGCCCATTTGTAATAAACTATATAGGTGTGACATGCTCACATCTAGTTGTGTTGGTGGAGGAATTCGAACTTGAGACATTTGGTCTCATGATAACACCACTCCACCACTAGACCATTCAAAGAGACAATTTTATGTCTTTTGTTATTTATATTTTTGTCTGCTGCATAATTTTAATCCCTTGAATATTATTAACATATATACGATTCACAGTTTGCCATATTACTTTGAGGGAAAAATTCAAATAGTCCTTATTCCTTAGTAAATAATGTAAATAACCACTTTTAAAAAATCTAATGTTTCTAGCTATTATCATAAAAAGTACTATAATATCCTTATTCCCATATTTATTATTAAGAATTATTATTTATGTATATCCTTATATTCATATATCAATAGTATTAGGAAAAATATCTAATTTTCTCTCTCTTCCCTCGGCAAACACCGTTCTCTCGTCTTTCTTATTTTTCAATCTTTATTTTATCAATTGAATCAAAACTACCATTGATGAAGATCATCAAGATATGATTTTTAAAGATTATCATGATTTACTCTCTCTTTAATTCCCGTTTCAGCAATAACTTATCTATTGCAATATCAAAAATTAGAGATTCTTGCAAATTTGGGAATTTTTTGAAGTTTTGTTGAAATTTCGCGTGTTGTTTTTTGCGGCAATAAGGTATATGATATTTACGGATCTGTACTATTTTTATCGATCTAGATATTTAAATTTTTTGAATCTTTCTTTGGAATGAGTGGAAAAAATTGAATGTTCTTTGGTGCAAAAATCTATTTCATTCGGTACATGAGTATTGGAGTTGATTCGTGCAATAATCTATTTGTGAACTCGTGTAATATCTCATTTTTTATTATTGCACGAGGGCAAGAAGTAGCAAACTCATGCACTCATGTATCTCTATATTTTTAACTAGTACACGAGTACATGAATAGACATACTCATGCAGTCGTGTATCAGTTTAATGATCAACAATTGCACGTGTACATAAACGATCGTACTTGTGTTTTTGTATATGAGTTATTTTTGAACTGCCACATTAAACTAATAGTGTACTCGTGTATTAAACCATTATTAAACTAATGTATAAGAACACGCCTTGAACTACTCACGTTGTTGCACTTGTGTATTCATTATGAGGATGAGGTTGTTCGAAATCAAAGTCCATGATTGTTCAGTGATGAGGGCGTTTGAACCTTGATAGAGACGATGGTTGAATCTTGTAATTTTTATCTCCGGCAACAGCAATGATAGAAGACGGCAACAACAGCAACAAGAAATGACAACAAAAACTTGGCAGTTGTGACTTCTGAAACTTAGATGTAGAATGACGGCAAAAGATAATTTTTTAGGGTGCGAAAGATAGACTTTGAAATTATCGGCCATAATTATTTTTTTTAAATATATTAGGGTGTTTTTATTTTAGGAAATAATTAATATTAGAAAATTGTTTATATTATTACTAAGGATTTGATGTATATTTATATTCTAAAAAGCTAGAAACATTATAATTTTTAAAAAGTGACTATTTACATTATTTATTAAGTAATAATCACTATTTTCTAATATTAACACTATTACTTTTTAGTGGAATTAGTTAACTACTTAAATTAAATTAGTGTGGATTGTGCCTTTAATAATTTAATTGTAATAAAATTATGTAGTTTTGACTTTGAGTTTTTCAATATAATTATAGAAGGAGTTTATAAATGCACCACTGATTTTTCTCTTTGCACCACAAAAGAAAAAATGAAAAAATAAAATAATTTTGAAATTATTTAAATACCCTTTCTAGAAATTACTTTCATATACATCATAAATTACTTTTCGTACCACAAACTAAAAAATTAAATAAAACAAATATTAAAAAATAAAAAAATTCTACCAGTCATCTTCTTTTTCCTCGGTGTATTCCATCGAACATGAAGCAGAACACTATTTTCCTCCTCAATATCTCAATTAACACCAATATTCCAATGAGCTATGAAGAACAAGATGCAGATGAACATGAGAACAAGAAGCAGATAACACAAAAATATGTAAAAGGGGAATCAATCATCCGACCATCTTCTTCTTCGCACCAGCTCCCACTATCTTCTACCCAACAACAAAAACCTTGAATTGTTGAAAATTTCGCAGAATCGTTGATTTTCAAAACCCCTAAAACACTTGAAATTCGAGTCTCCCAAGCATCATTCGTAAATCAATCTTCGAACAGCCTTAGAAACTGTCTTAAATCAGTTTTCGAACTCCATTTTCTATGTTCGGAATTTACAGTCCGATCGACATACAAAATGTCTCTTCCTAATTTGGCAACGGAAGATAGAGACGGTTGGGGGAATGGATTCTTGTGTAACTTTGGAGAACTAGGGGAAGGTTGGGTAAGAAGGGGTGGCGACAGAACGTTGGCTGAATAACAATGGATGGCTGGTAGATGAAGAAGAAGGGTGGGGAGAAGGTCTCCGATGAAGAGTGGGTGGCGGACGGTGAAAAAGAAGGGTGGAGAAGAAGGGATTGTTACTTTTCTATTTTTCATTAATTGATTTAATTTTCTTTTTAATTTTTCTGAATTTAAGTTTTTTATGTAAAAATCATATTTTAGATAAGAGGGTATTATTATCAATATTGGTGGTGTAAAGAGTAAAAATAATAGTGTATAGAGTAGATATAGTGCAAAGAGTAAATTTAATGGTGCAAATAGAAACTCTCAATTATAGATTTATTTAGTCTTGAGTTTATGTCTTTCTATTTGATTGTATATAATTATTTATTTTGATTTCCTTATACAAAAACAAAAGATCGTATGTTCGGAAACAGTCCCCACCAAAAGAAAGGACAAGGATCAAACTCTGTTTTTCACTGTCAAAATTGGTATAGTGTAATTAATCAAGCGCTCAATATTTGCCAATACCGTTTTAATTTCTTAAAAGTTGGATTGAGCAGATAATAAATATGTACCATGATATGAAACGATTAAACAAAGTTTTCAAAGTCGCATCAACGCAGAAACAAATTCTTCAATATTTATGTCCGAACTCCCTCCCTCATCAACTGCTTCTCTCGTCAATTTCTTCCAATTCTCCGCGCTTCTTCTCATCTCTTCCCCTATCTCGCCCTCCATCACATGCTTTATGCAACGAATTATTTCACCCCGTCTCACGATCCCTTCCTCAGCTTTCCGAACCCTAATTCCTATTTTCCAAACATCAGCAACTAATTTGGCATTCGTGCTCTGGTCGCTCCACTGTGGCATCGCCACAATGGGAACACCAGAGCTTAGAGCCTCCAAAGTCGAGTTCCATCCACAGTGCGTGACAAAGCAACCTATCGCCTCGTGTGCCAACACATCTAGTTGGCGACACCATGTTACAATTAGTCCTTGCTCGGACACCTCGTCTATGTAGTTTTCAGGGAGCTTGGCTTCTTCCGATGCTCTGACCACCCACAAGAAGGGCATTTTGGTAATTTTCAAGGCAATGGCCAACTCTTCCATCTGCTCAGCTCCTGGTTGTGCGTAACTCCCGAATGAGACGTAGATGACTGATTTGGTGCGATGCTTGTTGAGCCAGTTGGTGCAGGGATCAGTTACAGGCGTGAAGACGCTCAGGCCGTATTCGTTGTCGTCGGGTACCCTTCTGTCTATGTATGATGATGGTATGGTTGGTCCTATAGTTTTCAATGGGAAAATCTTGGCCATCCATTCACATACCTTGCAACAACAAGGAAAAATGTTAGCTCTTACAAATAAATCGTGCCGAATAACTGTGCTCCTATAGTTCGTGTTGTGACTTGCTACGAGATCTGACTCTTGTATTATGCATACGTGATTGGTGTTGTAAGATTGCGCCATCAATCACAGGTTTCTGATATTCATTATACTTATACATGATCATGTGATAAGATGCATACTAAGGCCATCTCATGTGTGTTATAGACATAGTTCACACCATTGTTTTCTTGTTATTTTATAAACACAATCGAATTTAATTAAAAAAATGTGTGACATGATGATGTCAATATGAACCTCAAGATGAATATCCACACGTAAAACTCTAATTAGGTCTAAAAAAAAGAAGTGTTTGTGAGTCGCAAGCTTTTGGTAAGAATTAGGGGAAATTATAAAAATCTTCAACTAAAATGGTCAAATGCAGACGATAGATATCTATATTGAGACACACACGTGTTCATAAATTTCGCATCCCACCTAATTAAGCAAAATTTAAAAAATTAGATAGAAGCACAACTTGCAAATTACCTCTTTCTCCAACTCGTAAAAGGTGTTTACAAAAATCCAGTCCACCATCTCCACATTTCTGAACTGCCGGATCATCATCTCGGCTATCTCCGGTTCCGATTCGTACTCACGAATAAAAGAAGGCAAATCCTCGCGTTTCAACGCTGACAACCCGCCCCGAATCCGGATCTCTGCCTCCGTCACCGGCAATACCAGCTCCCGCTTGTACGCGTGGAAGTAAATAAGATTCACCGAATTCGACTGAGTGAAAAACATCGCCGCCTTCAAATCCAACTTCTTCGCCACGTCCAATGCCCACGGGTAAAAAGGATCGTAGATCAGGCAATCCACGCCGGATCCGGAGCTCCGGAGCCGCTCGATGAGCTGCGCCAGAGTCTCGGATCCGATTTTCCAACAAATCTCGTAGAATTCTACCGGTTTAACCTCGCCGGCGCCGCCGTCATCGAATCCGTCGGAGATCGTCTCCACCGGAAAAGAGACCGACGGAAAATTGGCGGTTTTGAGAAAGAACTTGGTGACGGCGAGCGTGATTCGAGCTATTCCTTTGTGCTTCAAACGCTTGGAGAATTGGAGCATGGGATTCACGTGACCTTGGAGCGGGAATGCTAGCAGTAAACAATGGAGATTTCGTTCTTGTTTTACGTTCTCCATTTTTTAAGTGATGATTTTATTAATTTCTGAATTTGTTTGGCATCTCTAGCATAGTTGACGCATTATTGTTATGAATAACCTATTATCACACTTTTGTCTTTGTCAACATTAATTACTGTGCATAGTCAAAATGATTTTCCTATCTTCTGCCTGCAAGCACACATGGGCGTGGAACATGATTAAATATATATACTACTCTATACTCAAATATATACATTTTGTTTTTCTAAAAAAAAACACACGTGAAAAAAATTGAAAAAGCAAATAAGTTTTCCATGGTCCACGGCTACTCGCGTCTCATTCATATATATTCATGATTTAATTTTTTAATAGAATAAAAAATTTATTGAAAAAATAATTAAACATGTAAACTTTTAATATGCTCATATTTATTTTTTTTAACATTAAATTAATATTTAACATAAACATATTAAATACGGATATATATTATTAAATAAGTTAAATATATATAGAAATCAGTCTATGTATTGACTGACATATCCAAAAAAGAAAAACAACTTTATATGAATGAAATGAAAGGAGTATTAATGTAACACCCCAAAATTTAATAATAGGCCTAACTCTATTTTAATTATGATTTCATGGCCCAAATGAAAAAAAATTAGGTATTTTAATGTTGAGGCCCAATTCATGGGCTTTTTAGCCCATTTACATTTTTAATTATTTTCTATACCTATAATTGTTGAAATGAGATGATCGAATATGGTAGATGATAGTGCTCGTCGATATGAATCCATAGAAACTGATTTCACCTAAGTGGGACTTCATTTGACCAAGTTATGATTTAATTAGGGATTTAATTAAAATTTTAGGTTAAGGTAGGGAGGGATATAAATACTCATTTCACTCCTTAGCTAGGTCATTTTGGAGGATCCACTTTTAGGTCAGCCCCCACCCCCTCTCTTCTCTCTCCCTCTCGCCTTCCCTCCTCCCCGTCGCCGGCGCTGCCGTCATCGCCGTCGGAGCCGCCGGCCGGAAAATTTCCGGCGACCTTTATTTTTACATGCAATTACGTTTTTGGAATCCTCTTTTTCTCTGGCCTCTTTCTTATTCTTGGGTTATTTTTATGATATTTTGAAGTTTAGGCTTCCGATTTTCGGATCTAAGAATGGGTTAATCCCTAGCCTATTAATACTTCATTTTTTTCTTTATATCTGAATTTTATTTTCGATTTTAGTTTATATATTGCTATTTAGGGCTGTTTTGGATGGATGACTTTAAAATATATTTTTAATTTTATTTATGGTGTTCTTGAACACCTTAGATGTTAAATGGTTGATTAATGAAATGAAAATGAAAAGAAAAGAAAAAGAAGAGAAAAAAAAAGGGATTTGTGCTTGTGTGTGTGTTGATTGTTATGTGTGTGTGGGTGTGTGTGTGTGTGTGTGTTTGGGCGTGTGTTAGTGTGTGTTTTTATTTTTATATTTTTTTAGGTCTATGAAATTATTTAATAAAGAGTATAGGTTAATATTTCGATAAGGTTCTGTAACCCAATGGTAGATGCTTAAATTAGTATCAAAATGGTCTAAGGTTCAAATCTTCTTACATGCATTTTTAAATCTCTTTTATTGTAATTAATGTCTTCTGTTTCAAATTTAATTAATTAAAATCGGGTTATATATTTCGAAAATGCATTTTTAAATCTCTTTTATTGTAATTAATGTTCTCTGTTTCAAATTTAATTAATTAAAATCGGGTTATATATTTCGAAAATGCATTTTTAAATCTATTTTATTGTAATTAATGTCCTTTGTTTCAAATTTAATTAATTAAAATCGGGTTATATATTTCGAAAATGGTATCTAGCTTAATGGATATGTTCAAATTTGTTTTTAAATCTCTTTTATTGTAATTAATGTCCTCTATTTCAAATTTAATTAATTAAAATCGGGTTATATATTTTGAAAATGGTATCTAGCTTAATGGATATGTTTTGTTAACTAAAAGGTCTAAAGTTCAAATCTTATCTCGTTTATTGTAATTAATGTCCTCTGTTTCAAATTTAATTAATTAAAATGAGGTCATATATTTTGAAAATTGAATCTAGCTTAATGGATATGTTCAGAGGTTCGACCACTCCTAATGGGTCCCCATTTGTTTTATAGTTGGCCGTCTTTTGAATTTATTATTTATGGTCAAACTATTATATGATTAATTTGCTTCTGCTGTATATTTTGTTGATGGCAATTGAATTGCTCTTAAATTCTATGCTTCCGCTGAACCTTGACTTTTGCCACGTATACGCCTGTGAGCGTTTTGGGTCATGTTATGTTTCATGAAGTGACTATTATTATTTTGATGTAGTTGACCAGTCAGTTTTCTTAAGACGTGTACACCTATGAGCGTTTTAGGTCATACTATGTTTCATGAAGTGACTATTATTATTTTGATGTAGTTGACCAGTCAGTTTTCTTAAGGTCTATTTCTATTGATTTTTTATTAGTCAAATATATTGATTCTTGGTGTTTGATTAGTAAACATAAGCTTCTTTGACATAGAAAATCTCAAATTGATTATTCTATTTGGAATTTTTTCTATGGGATTTTCTTCTTTCGTATGTGTACCATTAGCACCTTTACCCCTCCGGGTTTGGAGTGCTACAATTAATGAAGAGAGTTTGAATTCCTAATTGCCGCTGACCCGGAAAGCTACGCAGTGCAATTAATAATTGAAATATGAAATAAAATACTTTCGCTGAAAGATTGTAAGAACGCTTTGATTTGGTTTTTTTTCCTTATTTTTTATTCTATTGCATTTTCCAGGCTTTTATTTTCTTTTCTTTTAGTAGATAGATATTTGTTGTGGTATCGCCTAGCCAGGTTGGTTCCCCGCCTCTTGTGGTCTATCTCACTTGCCACTCAAGTGGCTTGAACAATTTCAGAGAAGAAAATACACAAGAACAAAAGATCAAACTATCTAGATCTTCAAATTCTTCAACTGCAGAAGCCTCAGAGTTGAAGATCAAGTGGATCTACCAAGTTCCTCACAGGCTTCGGGCACCAATTCTTAGATCTGCAAAGTAACAAGCAAGCCTAGTAAGTATAGAGAGAAAAGCAGTAGCAGATCAAAGTGACAAGAAAAGATAGAGAAGAGTGAGAGGTGGGAAAAGTGTGCGCGGGGCACGGTGGCTCAGATTTTCCCACTGGAGACGGCGACGTCAACTCCGGCGACCAGAAAAGACCCAGAACAGGGAGGGGATGGTGAGATGATTCCACTCGAAGCACATTCAAGCTTTCAATCTCAGAGGACAACCCAGCCGTCTACATTCATAGGCCAACAAGAATCACGGTCAGATTCCGGCCAGAGAAACCGAGAATGGCGGCAAGAAACACAGAGAGAGAGAGCTTTTTAGATTAGGGTTAGGGATCAGAGAGTGACTTAAGAGAGAGAGAAACTCTCTCGAATGTTATAGAGGGTGAGAATGCTTTGGAAAAGATAATCAGATTAAGTGTGTGTTAATGAGGGAGATGAAACGACACTTTAGGGTTAAGGGTTAAGGGTAATGGGTTGGGCTGGGTAGGAAATAATAAATCACATGGGCCTGGGGAGGGGAAGGCCAATTGGGCCAACATCAACATATCCAGCTTTGACCCTGTTGGTCTTTTCCATCACCAAGGGGTTACCTGCCAAAATGAAACACAAGAGATCATCATAGCCAAATATTTTTACTCTAAATTTATCACAAAGATAAAATTAGAGAGGTAGGAATAAATACTATGCGCATTTAATCCAGTCTCAACACAAGAGACCAACCCAAAGTTTTGAAACAAGTCTCAGGTCTGAACTACTTGACCATCCCAGACTTAGTTCACCTAGCTTGAGTACCAAGGGTAAATCACCATTTGTTACACAGCCCTGAGGACTCATTGATCATCCTGACTCAAGGCTAGGATCACTCAGCAATCTCTTCCCTTTAGCTCAACCAAAGTCCATGTTCAGGGACTTCTTGCAGGCTTCCAGCTTTGCAACTAGGAGGCACTTAGTGCCCATGTCTACTGGATTGAACTCAGAGGGAATTTTGTCTGACAAAACTTCTCCTTTTTCTACAATGTCTCTGATGAAATGATATCTCACATCTATGTGTTTGGTTCTATCATGGAAAACAGGATTTTTACATAATTGGATTGCAGACTGACTGTTAGAGAAAAGAAAAGTTTTATCATCAATGAAATTGATTTCAGAACCAAATTGCTTCTTTCACAGCTTCAATAGCTGCTATATACTCAGACTCAGTAGATGATAATGCAACAATACTTTGCAACTGAGACTTCCAACTAATGCATGACCCACACAAAGTGAACACATAGGATGTAGTAGATTTCCTTTGGTCCCTATCATTGCCATAATTTGAATCAACGTAACCAATACACTAAACACCATCAGAGAATTTGGAATAAGTTAAGCCTTGGGAAGCAGTAGACTTTAGATATCTCAAAAGCCATTTCAGAGCCTCTCAATGAGGCAACCCAGGGTTAGCCATGTACCTGCTTAAGCATGATACATCATAGGCTATGTCAGGCCTAGTGCTGATCATTAAGTACATCACTGACCCTATGGCATTGACATAGGGGATACCAGACATATCACTCAAATCAGAGTCACTTCTGGGACACTGATCTTTACTCAATTGAAAATGTGAAACAAGAGGAACAGTTACTGGTTTACACAGTTCCATGTCAAATTTCTTCAATACTTGCTCAACATAGGAAGACTGGTGCAGTAAAAAAGAGTGTTTACTTCTATCTCTATCGATATTCATACCTAGAATCTTCCTGGCATCTCCCAAGTCTTTCATGTTGAAATTAGCACTTAGACAGGATTGGACATGCTTCACAGTCTTCAGACAAGGACTTACTAGCAACATATCATCCACATAAAGCAATAAGAATATAGGCACAGAGGATTGTATATAATACAGGCAATGATCAAATTTACTTCTGGAGAAATTCAAACTTTTCATGCAATATTCAAACTTGATGTTCCATTGCCTAGGGGATTGCTTTAAGCCATAAAGAGATTTCTTCAACAAGCACACATGATCAGGATGTTTTTCATCTTCAAAACCTTCAGGTTGCTTCATGTAAATGTTATTTTCTAATTCTCTATGCAAGAAGGCAGTGGTCACATCCATTTGTTTCAATTCCCAATCAAAGTTTGCAGTTAAGGCAAGCATTATTCTAACTATGGTGAATTTCACCACAGGAGCAAAGATTTCAGTGTAGGCAATGCCTTCTTTCTGTGTAAATCCCTTAGCAACAAGCCTAGCTTTATACCTTACATTATTGATCTCTTGTTTTATTTTAAATAACCATTTACATTCCACATGAGAGCATGCATCAGGTTTTCTCACAAGAATCCAAGTTTTATTTTCATGCAAGGATTTCATTTCACATTTCATAGCATCAATCCACTTATCAGAATCAACACAAGAAACAACTTCTTTATAAGTTTTGGGTTCAGAAGAATCAACATTATTAAACACATTAAAAACATACATGGATAAGTTACAGCCATCATACCTAGAGGGAGCCTTGATGGTTCTCCTAGGTCTATCTCTAGACAACTGATAATTATCTAAGTTCACATGCTCAGAATCATGCTCAGAAGGTTGTTCAGGTTCAGATTCAGAAGTTTCAGATTCAGACACATTCATATGAGCATGCATGTCATGATCAGACTCATGGTTGGATGCAGAGTCATTTGGATTAATGTTATCATGCACATTGTCATTAAGATGATCATTTGGAACATTAATCTCAGGTAAGATTGGTGGAGGAGGGTCCACCTTAGACACAGCAGGGAAGAACATAGGAACATTAACTTTCTCCACCTCATAAGGAGCATCAGAGTGTGATGATTCATTAAAACATGGGAAATCAGATTCATTGAATGACACATCCCTACTTATGCAAGTTTTGAATCCAGGTAAAGTTTTATCCCACAGCCTATACCCCTTGACTCCATCAAGGTATCCTAAGAAAATGCATTTCCTAGCTCTAGGCTCAATTTTACTTAGTTTTTAGTGAACATAAGCACTACATCCAAAGACTTTTAAGTTTGACAGGCAAATGGGTTTATTCAAGAACACAAATTCAGGAAGTTTGCCTTTTAGAGGGATAAAAGGTGATCTGTTAATCAGATAACAGGATGTCATTAGAACTTCTCCCTATAATTTTTTATCAAGGCCTGAACCAGCCAACAGGGTTCTGACTCTCTCAAGGAGAGTCCTGTTCATTCTTTCAACAACCCCATTTTGCTGGGGGTTGTAAGGCACTGACTTATGCCTTTTGATTCCCATTTCAGAATATAGATTGTCCATAGCATGATTGCAAAATTCTAAGCCATTATCAGTTCACAAACATTTAATTTTCTTATTGGTTTGATTTTAATTTCAACAACCCATTTTGAGAACTTTTGGAAAGCATCAGATTTATTTTTCATCAAGAAAACCCAGATTTTTCTTGAGAAATCATCTATAACAGACAAGAAGAACATATTTCCACCATGAGTTGGGACCTTTGCTGGTCCCCACACATATGCATGAATGTATTCAAGGATGTCAGAGCTCAACTGAGCCTTTGGATAAGGACCAGACACAGGGAAAGGCAACCTGTATTGCTTTCCAATCAAACATGGTTCACAGAAAGACATGCTAGAGACCTTATCATGCTTGAATGCACCAGATTTATACAAGATTTCTAAGCCTTTGTTGCTCATGTGCCCTAATCTAGCATGCCATAATGCAGTTTTATCAGTTTGGACTAAGTTTGCAGATTGGATAGACACAGAGAAAGCATGCACAACATAAAGGTCTCCCTTTCTGGGGCATCAAAGTAAAGCATAAAGTTCAATTTAAACTGAAATCTTTTGTGATTCACAGAACCAAAGAGCATTTGATCAGCCAGTTTAGAAACAGACAGTAGGTTAAACTTTAATTTGGGAACATATCTTACATCATGAAGTGTAATCATGCTTTCATTCTCAAATTTTAGGCACACATCTCCTTTTCCAACAATGTCACAATGCTGACCATCAGCCAAAGCAACAGATCCAGAATTCATTAGTTGCAAGTTGTGAAACATGTGCTTGTGTGGAGTGACATGGAATGTACAACCAGAATCAATCAATCATTCAGATTCATGTACTGACTTTGACACAACATTTGAAAAGTTGATGAATTGGAAATCACAAGTCAGAATGCACCATATAAAGTTCACCATTTTCATGATAGTCATAATCTCCATCTTTATATACATGATTGGCAGGATGTTCAAAGTGCATCACATTATTAGTATGGTTATTCCCAAACCCCTTGCCCATTTTTGGTTGTTTGCACCTATTTGAGAAGTGTCCTGGTTTCCCACAATTCCAGCAGGTCTTTTTGGGCTTACAGTCAAGGTTTTGAAGTTGGGAAGGAAAATTTTGGCTTCTGGGAAGATGAAGAGAGGGATTATGACCAAAGTTTTGGTGTTGACTTTGATTTCTGGAATTTTGGGAATGAATCTCAACAAGATTATGTGTTCTGGTATGATTGGGGAGGTTGTGGGCTAAGTTCATTTCTCTCCTATGCCTTTCAGCAGGAAGGACACTAGGATTCTCAGAGTTTGGTCTATTGAAAGACTTCATGTTGTTATTCCTGTTAACATAGAGTATTTCATTCTGTAAAGACTTTGATTGTAATTTTTTCAGTTCATTTTCTTTTGCCTTTAACCCAGAAACTATCATATCACATGTAATTTTAAACCCTCCATATTTCAAGGCAGATTTTACTTCAGAAAATACTTCAGGAATAGCACCAAGGAGAATCTGATGGGCATATTTTTCTAGAGTGTCATCCCCAGCAAGTTTCAAATCTTTTAAAAGTTTATTAAAATCATGCATATTTGAATCAACATCCTTTGAATGATCCATTTGAAAAGTCATGATCTGATTTTGAAGGGAATATGCAGACTCTTCTGAATTTGCAACAAATAAGGAAGTCAAAGCATCCCACAAATCTTTTGCACACCTATGATGTGAGACTTGTCTTACCACATCACTACTTAGATTTAACAAAATTGTAGCCCTTGCTCCAGCATTCATTTTAACAAGATTTTTATCTGCTTCAGTTTCATCTATTCTTTCAAATATGGCATCTTGCAGATTTTCTTTTGTTAAAAATACATTCAACTCTTGTTTGCCAATCACCAAAATCATCATTTCCATTGAAATGAACATCACTTAGATTATTCATCTTTTCACAAATTCACTCAAAATCACACAGGAAACACAAAATTTCACCAAATGCACAGATTTTACCACAAGCACAACAGGAACACAAATTTCACCCAGAAATACGAGATAGCACCTCTACAGGCCCAAAGATGGGTGCACCAGGGGAATCTAGAGCTGAGGCTAGCCCAGTTCTCAGCACAGATTGATCTGTGGAGCAGGAGTTCACTCAGGTCAATCCCAAAACCCACATTAGCCAAGAAACCAGACTTAGATCACCAAGTCAATTCACAGAAACTCTTTCAACAAGAGATTTCAACACAGATTCCAACAAAGACAGGAATCACGCAGCCAAAAGACCACAAATTCACAGATAACCAAGAAAAAGCCAAAGCAATCAGCATGATATCAACAACACAAGAACTAACCCAGAACCCCCTTTCCTACTGAAATCCTTTACTTAAAATTGCTATCGGGGCAACCCGCTTTGAGGAGACCCACAGGGGAATCCAGACGGTCCCGACCGTAAGCAAGTTTTGAGGAAAAGCTTGGAATGCCAAGGGAATGACAGAGTCAAGAGCGGAAGCAACAAGGCACAGAATCGAATAATACCACACAACAGAGTTTAGGGATTATGGTTTATACCAGAGTCGGTTCTTCCAGGTAGGGAAGAACCAGTTTTACCTTTTCAAAAGGAGCCCGACGGGGGCGAGTAAGGCGCGGCCCTTACCGGCGGCGGGGTGAGATAGATGGAGGTAGGAGAGTGCCCCCGGCTAGACCAAACCAGGCTCTGATACCACTGTTGTGGTATCGCCTAGCTAGGGGGTTCACTACTTGGTTCCCCGCCTCTTGCGGTCTATCTCACTTGCCACTCAAGTGGCTTGAACAATTTCAGAACAGAAAATACACAAGAACAAAAGATCAAACTATCTAGATCTTCAAAGTCTTCAACTGCACAAGCCTCAGAGTTGAAGATCAAGTGGATCTACCAAGTTCCTCACAGGCTTCGGGCACCAATTCTTAGATTTGCAAAGTAACAAGCAAGCCCAGTAAGTATAGAGAGAAAAGCAGCAACAGATCAAAGTGATAATAAAAGAAAGAGAAGAGTGAGAGGTGGGAAAAGTGTGCGCGGGGCACGGTGGCTCAGATTTTCCCACTGGAGATGGCGACGGCAACTCCGGCGACCGGAAAAGACCCAGACCAGGGAGGGGATGGTGAGATGATTCCACTCGAAGCACACTCAAGCTTTCAATCTCAGAGGACAGCCCAACCGTCTACAGTCATAGGTCAACATGAATCACGGTCAGATTCCGGCCAGAGAAACCGAGAACGGCAGCAAGAAACACAGAGAGAGTGCTTTTCAGATTAGGGTTAGGGATCAGAGAGTGGCTTAAGAGAGAGAGGAACTCTCTTGAATGTTATAGAGGGTGAGAATGCTTTGGAAAAGATAATCAGATTAAGTGTGTGTTAATGAGGGAGATGGAACGATACTTTAGGGTTAAGGGTTAAGGGTAATGGGTTGGGCCGGGTAGGAAATAATAAATCACATGGGCCTGGGGGGAAAGGCCAATTGAGCCAACACCAACAATATTTAATTAAATCTTAATGATATATAAAACATGAGAGATCGAGTTCAAAAAAATCGGAAAAACAAACTAAGAAGGGTGGAATAAAGAAAGTAGGGTAGATGATCGTATATACTGCAGTTTAAATATTAAGTAATTAGCTATATGACGCGATTGCAACCAACATTTCCCACTGAATTTCCAACACAGATTGAGCTAGCGTTGCTATTTTATTGAAAGTTGATCAATATATAATACGCGAAACTTTCATAAAAGAAATTTGAATAACAAGATACAACAGATAATTAATCCAAATTCTAAGATTAAATTAGTTTCCCAATCTCATGATTAATGTGGACACAAATTCTTGAATATTTGTATCAGAACTCCCTCCCTCGTCAACAGCTCCCCTTGCCAATTCCTTCCATTTCCTGGCATTATTTCTTATCTCTTCCCCTCCCTCCCCCTCCATTACATATTTCACACAACCAACTATTTCTCCACGCCTGACGATATTTTCCTCGTCGGGGCGAGCCCTGATCCCCATCTTCCAAGAATCCATCACAAACTTGGCGTTGGTGCTCTGGTCGCTCCACCACGGCACGCCCACCATGGGGACTCCCAGACTCAAGGCCTCGAGAGTCGAGTTCCACCCAGAATGCGTGAGGAAGCAGCCTATGGCCTCGTGGGCCAGAACCTCCAATTGTGGGCACCACGACACGATCAACCCCTTCTCGGAGGTCTCGTCTGCAAAATCTTTGGGAAGTTTCGACTCCTCCGATGATCGGACCACCCATAAGAAGTATTTGTTGGTCAGCTTTAGGCTTATTGCCAGCTCCTCCATTTGTTGCTCCTCCAGTTGTGCCATGCTACCAAATGATACATAAATAACTGATTTAGGCGACCGTTGTTCCAGCCATTTCATGCAAGTGTCATCAGCCTTGAATATACTAAGACCATAATTCTTGTCTTCTGCCAATCTCTTGTCCAAGAACATAGATGGTATGGTCGGTCCGATTGTCTTCACCGACATAAATTTTCTCAGCCAATCCGTTGCCTGAAATTGAGGGAGGCTAGCTCAGCTCGACCAAAAAGTAGATAAGTCAAATTAATTAAACTAACACACACACACACACACACACATACCTCTTCCTCCAACTCATAAACAGAGTTGACGAACACAAACTGAGCTTCCTCAACTCCCTGAAACTGACCCACCAGCAACTCGAAGGAGCCTGGATGCTTCTCTTGATCAAGAACAAACGACGGCAGATCCGAAGCATCCAACTTCGGCAGCCCAGGAATCAAGATTTCCTCCTCCAAAACTGGAACTCTCAACACCCCTTTATAGATATTGTAGTAAATAATGTTGACACAGCACGATTGAGTGAAGAAAGCAGCTCCAGACACCCCACAATTCTTGGCCACGGCGAGCCCCCACGGCAGAAACGCATCATAAATAAGGCAGTCAACGGAGCGGCCCGATGCTCGAAGAGACTCGATGAGTCGAGACAGGGTTTGACTCCCAACCTGTTGAAACTTTTCCAAATATGGTGGTAGCTCGACGCCAGCTTTCCCTTCGTCGTAGCCATCGGAGATCGTCCCCACGGAAATCAAGCCGGAAAAGTCGTCGGCCGTGGAGTTGAGGAGGTCTTTTGTTGCGGCTAAGGTGATTGTGATACCCTTGTCAGCTAAGCGTTTGGAGAATTGAATCATAGGGTTTATGTGGCCTTGGATCGGAAATGGCAAGATTAGACAGTGTGGTTTCTGTTTCTTTGCTTCTATTTTCTCCATAGTTTGTTTGTGTTGTGGAAATGGCAAAGCTAGTTGTGGTTTGGGGCATACAAATGGATATGATATATAGACTTTCCTTATGTTGATTATTGTCTTATTTGTTGCATGGGCATTGACATAGACTACTCGGTAATTTATAAATTAAGTTTTTTTTTTCTTTTTCTTTTGTTTTTTTGGGAGTTGAGCGAGGCCGCGAGGGGGAATCCGGATCGAGCCCGATCAATATTCATATACATAAGGGTGAAAAATAACGCCGAACTAGCTAGCTATAAGGTTAGTGATCCATGTTGAGTCTTGTATGTCAACTTATTACTTGATAAGAGAAATTCACTTAATATTTAGGGGAAAAAATACATTTTAATTCGCAAATTAGAAGTTAAAATATTGTTCACTTATTCTTTTTCTTCGTTTTTTTTTCATTTCAATTAACATCTCTAATAATCGTCTTTCTCCAAATTTTGCAATTCACTTTTGAATCATTGCAATATATTATGACTCCATATTTCAACAATATAATTTAGAAATTCAACGTAGTTGTGCCTTTATTGCAACATTTTAAAAATGATGTTGATATTGCAAATTTGGTCAGCGGTGACGATTAAAATTGCAATTAACCCAAATCTTAATGATGAAAGTTGTGTAATTTTTTTTTTGTTAGGCCGATTAGTTGAAGAAGCCGACATAGTAGCAGTTGAGGACTAAAGGCCCCTTAGATGAGATAAGATCTTCTATTACATCTTTTGTTTGCATATTTGATTTTTTTATTTTTTATTTTTATTTTTTTTATTTCAATTTCTTGTGCGTTAGTTTAATTTTATAGTTATTATTTAGGATTCATCCTAGCCAATTAGAGTGTATTATGTTTTTTTATTATTTAATTTTTAGGTTTAGTTATTAATCGATTATGTAAAAAAATTAAATACTAAAAAAATATAATACACCATAATTGGGTAGGATGAAAAGCATGAATAACAAATGTAAAATTAAACTAAAACACAAGATCAGTGAAGTTTTTTGTATATGTTAGCAAATTGTTCAGCTATAACTAGCAATTTGTTTACTACCATGAGCAAAAATTACTTCATCAATCATTGTCTAATTAACTATCCAACTCCTTTATTATTGTTGTTAAAATATCTCTGATTATATACTTGGACTTAATTATATGCGATTAATTTTATTTTGGACTCTAGCTAGCTCCAATTATTTGCCTTCTTTATGTTTATAATATTTCTACTTTGTTTTAAGTATTGTCTACAAGATTAAAGAAAATAAATTAAATTTTAGAATACCCCATTTATATGACTTAATTTTAAGGGTTTTAAATGTATTTAAAGTAGTATAATTAACTAACCCAAAAAAAAAAGTAAATTTTAAATTCGTAAATATCTGGGTCAAATTTGCACACAATAACAGAAATTGTAAGCTATATTGGTATCACAAACAAATAGAATATATGCTACTATGCATTCATATATTTGTTAGTTATAGGTAAATAATTTGCTAACATATACACAAAACTTTGCTAATCTCAATAAAATCATTTGCTATTATCAATTAAATATTTTTCTATTTACAACACATGTTTGCTAGTTATGGGCAAACAATGTGCTCACAAACAAAAAAAATCATTAATCACCATAACATATGTATTACAAATGCCAAAATTAACTGCTTTATAGATGTTTACTACATACATATATTTACTAGTTACAGTAAAATAATTTGTTAACATATAAAACAAAATATATTTTGTATTTTAACGGAGGACCATTCGCATGTTGATCTACACCTGCTACATCTTCTGGAATATCACCAAGATTATCTGCACCATAAGCTGCAGATAATTGCTAACATATGCAGATTTATTTGCTAACATAAAAATTAGCTAACATATGCATATTTATTTGCTAACAAGATACATTTATTTGCTAACGAAGACCAGATTGTTTACTAATTGTCTTTTTCTACCCCTTCATTGCGAATGTTACCCACATCATGAGCTTCATTTAACGGAGGACCATTCGCATGTTGATCTGTACCTGCTACATCTTCTGGAATATCACCAAGATTATCTGCACCATAAGCTGCAGATAATTGCTAACATATGCAGATTTATTTGCGAACATAAAAATTAGCTAACATATGCAGAGTTATTTGCTAACAAGATACATTTATTTGCTAATGAAGACTAGATTGTTTGCTAATTGTGTTCAACAAAATACCAATTGCTATAAGTTTCATTCAGATTTCCTATTAGAACAAATAATTTTGCTAATACTGTCCAAATCAATTGCCCTTCTATATTCAGTTTCAAATTGTATCAATTTTATAACAAAAAAATTAGCTAACATATGCAGATTTATTTGCTAACAATACTCATTCATTTGCTGATAAAGAGGATATAGTGTGCTAAATATATTCAAACAGATAACAATTGCTATCAGCTTCAACCATATTTCCTAATAGAATATATAAATTTGCTAATACTGCCCAAATCAATTGTTATTCTCTTTGAAAAAAAGTAATCAACAAACTATCCTTCTATACTCAACTTCAAATTGTAGCAATTTTGGTTAATATAAAAATTAGCTGACATATGCAGATTTATTTGCTAACAATATACATTTATTTGCTAATAAAGGCTAGATTGTTTGCTAACTGTATTCAACCAAATACCAATTGCTATCAGTTTCATTCAGATTTGCTATTAGAACAAATAATTTTGCTAATAATGTTCCCCCACGAAGAATTTGTCCAATTTCACCTCTTTTTTGAACACGTGTGCATCATGCATCATAGAAAACCCAAAAAATAAAACCCAACAACATTCATATATTTAATCATCACTACTTTCAACCACTTTTCATCGAAAAATCCAGTAGAAACAATCATTAAATGAAACAGCAGACATTGATGTAACTTTTCCTTTAAAAAATGGTAAAAACAAACAAAAAACCCATGATATTCATGTATTTTTGAACGGCAAAAAAAAAAAAAAAAGAAACAGCAGAAATCCAGAACCAAAATCAAAAATACAAACTTCATCTGTAAAAAAAAGTGAAAAAAAAAACACTTCAAGCAAAAACACACAAAAAAATATGATTGTTAGCAACCAAAGTGACAGGAAAATAAAGAAACCTTTTTATCAAAAAATAAATAGGGACATATTAACAAATTATTTTATTTGATTAATTTTTTCCCAACCTTTTTTTATTCCTTGTAAAAATTTCAATCAATCTATCGCATTGAAACGGAACGAGTAATTTAAAGTTATGAAATTATATAGCGCGTGTGAAATTGTTTGCATTTGAAAAGGACAATAGAATGTGGCTCTTGTTATACACCAGTGCACTACCATTTATTAATTGGATGAGGACACATGACCAATCAATATACTTGATTTATTTTCCTTCACACGTCTCTTCAATTTTTCTCGAATCAAGTCATATATAAATGAAAATGCACTAGGAATTTTCTATTACACTTTCCGTTTTACATTTTCAATTTACGAATTTTTCTCGTATTTTTTACTTTAATTTTTTTTGTGATTTAGTTTAATTTTATTATTATTTTTAGGGTTCACCCCACCCAATTAGGGTTTGTAATTATTTTTTTGTATTTAATTTTCAATTAATAATTCATTATTAAAGTTGATTTTTTCAAAATTATGTTTTAAATTTTTTTAATTCATTTTTTTTGTTGATAGATGTTGACTATGGTTATTTATGTCATAATTAATTTTTATTTTATAATAAATATTATTAAAACCATAAATTTAATAATGTAACACGAAAAAGTGTAATAGGAAAGTTCAACCCATGAATATGTGCCTTCCTAAAAAACACTTTGAATTGGTTTGTTTGATATGGATTTTGGGTTGAGAAAGTAATCTCATTCTTTATTTTTAAATTTTCAAGGTATGTTTGATTTAATTGTAATAGATTGTAGAAAATAATTAGTTTTCTGAAAACAAGTAAAATAATATAATTTTCTTGAATTCCGATTACCCAATTTAATTAGGTCTTATAATTACTTATCTTTGAGATTTATGAATTTTGTGCGTGGTTGTTTTATTTTTTATTTCTTTTTCAATTATATTTTCTTTTATTATATATTGTTCTTAAATTTTGGATGTGTCAACAAAAAAATATGAAAACTTTTTACAATTGAAAATTTTGGATTTTTATTATTTATTTGTTAAGGATTATGTATTTTGGATTGACAGTTTTTGTCAATGAGATTCCAATTAAAATCGATCATTATAACAATCATTTTTTGTAATTAATGGTGAGGGAATGTTGGTCTCAAAACGACGAGAAACTCGGTTATAGAATTGACAAAAAAAAATTTATATTAACCTAAAATGGCAAATAATCATCTTGATCATCTATTATTTTGCTAGTCGTATAATTTATTTTTATTTAAATTGAAATAAATGCTGCATTTACATTACGGTGATGAAAAAAATATGTATATTTTTGTAGAATTATAAATTATATATATTGTAGGTCTGGCCTTGGTCAGGGTAGGTCATGTGGGCCGCCGCTGAGGGCCCTAAAAGTGAAAAAAAAATTAATTAGGCAATTCTTAAAAAAAATATAGATAAATACAAAGTTGAAATGGTTGTTTTTCTTACACTCTACTCTTTCGACTCTAAATTCTCACACGGACAACCTCAAGCTAAAATTCATTTTAGTGATTAATTCTACTACTTATATATATATATATATATATATATATATATATATATATATTCTATGATTGAGTTTAATGTGAAAATTTATTGAGATTTTGTGTTGTATTAATTTCAATTTTACAATTAGACTATTAATTAATTGTTAATGCTCTAAACAAATATCAAGTACAAGAAGGACACCATTAAAAAATCAACTTTATGATTATTTTTTTTATCAAAACTGAGTTGTTGTGTTTAAGATTGTTATTGATCCCCAATTTTGAGTTCACCAAATTCCAAATATAAAATATTACAATAAAAATTGAGTTGCTCCCATTGTGTTTTTCATATCATCAATTTCTTTTTTTTTTCATAATTATTTAATTAATGAAAGTGTTTGTTATTTACAAATTCATGAATTGGATTTTCAAAATGTTGCCTGCACCTTTTTAAGATTTAAGACAATTAAGATAAAATGAAAAAAATTTCAAGATGCATGCGGTAAAAAAATAGAAAATCTTAAATCCTTTATTCTAACTTCGCCACGGGCCGGCCGTGCTATAATGTTCATACATTAAATTTATAAAAATTATTGAAAATACAAAAGTGATAAATGATATTTTACACATTTCATTACCTACTCATTTTATTTGAAATAAATAATGAAATGAGAATACTCGCACTTTCATTATTATATTCTATATATAAAATAAAAAATATATTTATATTCATTTTCCTCAAAATCATATTATTTCCAATTAACTCAACTCTCCTGTTAGGCAAATGGACTTTTCAGTGCATGGGAGGGGCGGCGTGAAACATGCCCACTTCAATTTGAATAATCATAAATTTCCCATCAATGCATTGCTTTTGTTTGACATATTCCAATATTTATTGTGAATATTGGACATTAGTTATTTTAGAAAATAAAAGGTTTACACGAGAAATGACGACGTTAAGTAATTAGTTACCTAATTCGACTAATATTAATTAAGTCCTAATTACTTTTGCTCTATTGGCCACAATATAAATTTGGTTAGGTTATTAGAAGACAAGTAAAACCCTACATTGGTTGACATCATACTGTATTTCGCGAAAGCATCCGCATATTCGTTCCAAAACTTGGCCATTTAATTTGTTGCATTCTTCCTTTTTTTTTTATGGGTGTATTGCATTCGTCAGAATTACTTGTAATCTTTGTAGATAAAAATTTGTATGAGACCGTCTAACGGGTCGCTTACGTTAGACGGGTCAAATAAAATCCAAACCCATCCTAAACCCGCCCCAAGCCCAATTTCGCGCGCAGACCCGTGTCTTATCCGCGCTCCCACGCGCAGCTACTGGAGTATCACTAGGTAAAAGTAAAGTATCACTAGGTATAAAGTAAAGTATCACTATGTGTAAAGTATCACTAACAGTGAAGTGAAGTATCATTATTTATGAAGCGAAGTATCATTATATATAAATTTGGCGAAATACATTAACTATTAAGTTAAGTATCATTAGATATTATATATAAATTTGGCAAAATATCATTAACTATTAATTGAAGTATCATTAGATATATATCTAGTGAGTATCATTAACTGTCTGTGAAGTATCATTAATTATAAATGAAGTATCATTAACTCGGAAGTAGAGTATAATATGATATTATTGATGATTATACATTAATTATCAAATCCACAATAGATAAATGTTATTAACTATGAGTAGAGTATCATTAGTTAGTATCATTATTTATGGGTGAAGTATCATTAACTTACATGTGAGTATTATTATTTATGGATGAAGTATCATTAACTGACATGTGGGTATCATTATTTATGGGTGAAGTATCATCAGAGTCTTATTACTATGGAAAAAAGTATCACTAATTACAAAAGAAAGTATCAATAATTATAAAAAAAGTATCACTAATTAGAAAGTAAAGAGTCAATTTAAAACATGAGAATCAGGTCTATGAATACAATAAAATCTCATTCTTGAGTAAAAAAAAATATATTTCATTATCATAAAGAAAAATATTATTGATTACAAAATAAAGTATCACTAATTACAAAAACAAGTAACACTAATTATAAATAAAGTATCACTAATTACAAAAGAAATTAACACTAATTACAAATAAAAGTATCTCAAAAAATCTTCAACACGGTCTCGATCTTCTACCTTACAAGACCAACAATGACATTCTCAAAGCACCCGTGACAACAAATCTGCTACAAACTTAAAACCCAACATAGTTAGAAACTCTCAACTAAAACTCAGCTATACAATTTACTGTATGACGGAAAACTAAGAGTCTAACACTACAAAGTTCTGATGAATTGAAATCCAGAACATTGTAGATATATAACATTCAGAACTTGATTATAAGAAAACCTAACCGAACAAACACATGGTCAAACCAAAAAGTATTCCCACTACCAGATTAGCTATCAAATTTTTCAAAAAAAGAAAAAAAACAAAAACTAAGCATAGGCGCTTCAGAGCTTCTACTGTTAATCCTCCTCCAGACTTCAAGGCTTTAGCTTCAATCCTAATGAAAGAAAATCATCTCTGGTAATAGTGAAAAATATTAAAATAATACAACTCTGAACAGACCTATATATGTGATATGGAACAAAGCAAAACAAAAGCATAATTAAAATTACTAGATGGAAAAATCAGAGAAATAAGTGTTTAATTTGATGATTAATTAGGAAATGACTTTTTCTTCCTAATCTCTTTCCCTGTTGGTCCCGGACGAGTCGGTATCAGTTTAGGGGGGGTGAATAAACTGATTCAAAAACTTTTACTTTAGATGTGGAATAACAGGGCCCTTTGACTCGCTTGATGAGACTTATCTATGCACAAACTCGTTGATCAGTTAAAACAGTTTGAGTGCAACTTGTGTGATATTGTGTGCAATTCAGAGTTATGCAATAATCAATACAGTACAGCACACAAGCGATTTATAGAGGTTCGAAGTCTCAAACTTCTACGTCCTCTCTTCCTTCCACAGAAGGGCAACTTCACTATATGACTTGAGTTTCTTTACAAATTACACAATGAAGGACAGTTGGCTGAACCTGGTAACTGCTCACTACCTCAGCGGGTCGACGGCTCACACTTGAAGTCCCTAACTGCTCGCTAGGAAGGTAGGTGCTATTGTCGTCTTTACAAGGTTTTAGATCTCTTTCGATCTTCAAGAGGTGAGTCTTGAACGGGGGGTATCAACTGACGTGCTCCTGTAATTGAGCTGAGTAGTTGATCGTTGAATAGCTGGAACTGAGAAGACTGCCCTGGCTGGATCGTCAATAGCTGGCTGATTATCTTGATTCTGTGAATTCTTCTTCTCAGTTGGACTCTCGCAGTTTCTATCAAATGTCGCACTTGAGCTTGAGTGGGAGGGAGAAAGAAAAGTTCTTGCTTGTGAAGGCGTAGAATAGATAGAGAGTTGGCAAAGAGTATTTGAAGAGTATTTTAAACTCTGATTCACTCGACTTTTATAGAGGAGTGATTTTATGACCGTTGAGTTCCATGGTCTATTGATCGGTGGCTCTGTTGGCTCATCAATGGAATATGGTCTTTAATGATCGCTTGGTGTATTTGGTTGAAGTAGCCGTTACTCTGCCAATCGATCTTCATTAATTTCCAGGATCTTTGGTGAAGCATTTATTCCAAGATTCGCCGGTTTTGAGCAACAAACTCCAGGGTTCTCTGACCTCAGTTTTGAGTTCCAGTTGGCAGTTCTGGATTTGTTAGCTTAGTTTGATTATTACTCCAGCTGGCAGTTCCGAGCTTGTCAGCTGAGTCTGACTGTTGCTCCAGTTGGCGATCCTGAGCTTGTTAGCTGAGATTGGTTATCACTCCAGTTGGCAGTTCTAGGCTTGTCAGCTGAGCTTGGCTATTGCTGCAGTTGACAGTTCTGAGCTTATCAGCTGAGATTGGTTGTTGCTCCAGTTGGCAGTTCGAGCTTGTCAACTGAGATTGGCTATTGCTCCAGTTTGCAGTTCTGGGCTTGTCAGCTGAGTCTGGCTATTGCTCCAGTTTGCAGTTCTGGGCTTGTCAGCTGAGATTGGTTATTGCTCCAGTTTGCAGTTCTGGGCTTGTCAGCTGAGTCTGGCTATTGCTCCAGTTTGCAGTTCTAGGCTTGTCAGCTGAGTCTGGCTATTGCTCCAGTTGGCAGTTCGGGCTTGTCAGCTTGACTGATTTCTCTTTGAGGCTTTCTTGTCAGTTTTGACTAATTACAAGCTGACTGACTATAGTTATTACTTTCAGCTGATCTGTCTTGTCTACTGCAGTCCGACCATCAGTTGGATACTTCCAGTCTCTAGCTTAAACTGATGCTTTATTAGTTTCTTCAGTTTTTAGTCAACTCTTTTCTCCCTCAGCTCAGCTGACTTGGTTGTCAGCTTGTTTTGACTGGTATGACTCATTAGCTGAGTTGAATTTGACTGGATGACGTATCCTTCAGCTTGTAGACCATTCTTCAGATTGGTTGACTTTGACTCTACTTGAGTTCCTTTTTGATGCCCTGGACTGGTCAGCTCCGATCTACACCTTGAACTTTAGTCAGTTTTTCATAACTAATTTTGACATCTCATCAAAACCTGATCTAGGGGTTCCTTGATAGTTTTTCCTAACAATTTCTCCCTTTTTGATGATGTCAAATCTTTGTTGATGATGATGAAAAAACTGCAAGTGTAGCAAATGCTTAAGTAGAATCTTAAAATCAGAGCAAATTCAGAGCACGTTGAGAGACAAATTGATTCATGATTTTCATTCAAGTATCAAATCATTTGTCATTTTTGCTAACATTCAAGTATTAGAGCATGTCAAATTCAAGAGCAATTTGGACTTCTAATTTCAGAGTATTCTTTCATTCTTTGTTTTTGAGCATGCTTTCATTCTAGTGTCAAAGCATTGAAACTGAAGTATCAGAGCATAAAGTATCATGTCAAAACATTCACACTTCAAGTATCAAAGCAAGAGCATTCGAACTGAAGTATCAGAGCATAGAATATTATGTCAAAACATTCAAGCTTCAAGTATCAGAGCAAAGTATATCTGAGCATGAGCATTATAATCATGACAAGTTTGAAGTATAAGCATGATCAAAACTTGTATTATATATTCATTTTAAAGCATATTTTAATTCCAAGAGTAGTTAAAACTATTAATCTACTTACTGAAAATTGCTCCAATTGCTCCTTTTCTTTCTGCTCGATCCTCCTCTCTCTTGGGCTCTCTGTATTCTCCATGCTTCCCCCTGAAGCTGATCTTCCCCCTCATGATGAATTTCTCTTTGAATCTGATCCTAAAGAGTCAAACATCCATCATCATACTATCCTTCTTCCCCTTTTTTGGCATCATTCAAAAGGTGGAATGGATCGCATGATGGTAGTGACAAGTTTGGTAGAAACGTGAAGGCAGTTGCCAAATTATCATCAGGGATGGAGGGAACTGAAGGAATTTGCATGGGTGAGGAGTGCCATGCATAGGCATCTTCAGTTTGCATGAACTGACCTTGATCGGAGATGTCTTGCTCTCTGAAGTTCATTGAGGCCAGGTTGTTGAAGATCTCATTATTTAAAGGAAGCGATGGATCACCAACGAAGGGTGTGCACGAGGAGTTGGCTGGTTCATTATCAGGGAAAGGAGCATCAGCTGATATACCGAGCTGGAGTCGCTTAATCATCGAATCCATGATCTCCGAGAGAGTTGGTGGCGAGGAGAGTGGATGATTCATCCAGTTTCTGCTCCATGTACCTTTGTTGATCCAGAAGGTGGAGCCACGAGTGTGGATGAGGTAGAACATGGTTGATTCATCCAGTTGGAAGCGCCATATGCGGTACTATAGGTACCACCGAAGTTGCGCGAATAGTGAGGAGTCAGAGTCCTCAATGAGACCAAAGCAGCTTCTGAGCTGATGGTCTAAACTGCTTCAAAATCAACCTCAATAGAGTCCCGTTGGACTGAAGGAAGAGGTTAGGAGCTGGCTGATATTGTGGGCTGATCACTCAGCCTTGAAAGAGGTGCATTCTCAAGCATCAACTCTCTTTCGTCAGAAGAGCTGACGGTTGCCTCCAAGGGTGCCTTTCCACGATCTGAGTTGGAAGGCCCTTGTGGATGGGAACGCTTTGGGACCTGATGGCAGTAGATAGTGGGGAGCATGTCCCTTCTTCCGAGTAGTTCGTCAGTTTGTATGATCTCATCAAACTGGCTTTGAATGATATGGCTTATGCGATTCATAAACCCGACCTTTTCTCGGAATGAGCCAGTTGACGGATCATATGCCGCACACTCTACATTAGCTCTTAGTTGCGCAAGGATGTAGGAGGCCCAGTCGGTTTGACATCCAAAGTATAGAGCGGCTGTGAGATGGGCTTTGATCTCGGAGAGATGGACTATCTCGAAGTTGCCATATAGGATATAGCCGGTGATATCCAAGAGTTGGATGATATCACTTGGCATGCTCTCCTTTAGTCTGTGCGAACTGTCATTGTGGCGCACGTGAGGAAGCTTCCAGGTATCCCATAAAGTGTATTTGGATGGCAGATTTAGGTCCATCACGTCTGGGCCTTTACCGGGGAGGTGAAGGGTGGACATCATCGTTTCCTTTATTACTGTGATCACCTGATTCTTGATGGTGGAGATGATGTTGTCACCGTTAATGGTTGCGTTGTAGTAGAACTTAGCAACATAAGCAGGTATGTTCTTGACCGGCAGTAGTGTCAAGAAGGCTAGCAAACCAGTCGCCTCCAAAGGTCGATAAATCTTTTGAAAGACATCCGGGCCGAGACGTGCATTAAGAATCTCTAGATTTAGAGATTTGTCCTTTCTGATCTTGCGCTCAAGAGCTTTAATATCCACCATGGGAAATGGGGGCTTCATTTCTGCAAAGATATGCTCTTTCAGTTTAGATAACAAGAGTTTTTGATGAGAGAGAGAAGGCTAACAAATGATCGAACAAGAAAGAGAGAGAGTTTTGCAGATGATCAGAACCTTCATCTCTTTGCACATATTTATGCATCTTTGCATGTAAGAATCGAGGTACTCGATTGCTTTTCTTAGCTGATCAGCCATCCGATTTGATGGTTGATTAGCTGAATTAATGATGTTTGTATCTCTGCCGTTCAACTGTTAAGTAACTTTATGATCTTGTGGCTGAGATGTATCGATTTTGAAAATGGGGTAGTTGACATAAATAACGAAATATTTTCTGCAGATCTTTCTATTTATAGCTCATTAAAAAATTATATTTTCCTTCTCCTTCTGAAGAGTTGTTTTAATATCCATACAGAAATATTAATGGCAACTTTGTGATATAGAACCCTATTTTCAAATTGTAGCCGTTGAAATATAATATAAGATATTTCAAAATCGCAACGGTAACAATATAATTAAGGTAAGCTTTTGAATTTAAAAAAAACTTATCCTTAGTCAGTTGTGATACAGTCTAACTGATTGATGACGCGACGGTTGGTTGAGCAGTTGAGTATTGATGCTTAGTTGTCACTGATGAGCTAACTGCAGTTGAAGCTGCAACTGAACTGAATTGATCAGTTGACTTGATCAGTTGCTCGGTTTTTCTGTAGACAGTTTCCGCTTCTTGAATGGCCTAGCTGGACTGACAGCACTACTTCCTTTGGATGTAGCTTTGTGCATTGATGGTTCTGGCCTTGCTGTCCTCTTGGCTTGGCGAAGGTGAAGCTGGATTTCAACTGACGAGCTTTTCATCCTTTGACTAAGGGAGTGTGAAGTTCCCTTTGGCGGTGACCCAAACTGATCGCTTTTCAAGAGCAGTTGCATGCCTTTTGAGCTAGAGGTGAGTAGTGGAGTCACATAGCTCTTGGATAGGAGACTTGGTGATGTGGCAGTGTCATCATCATCACTGTCGCTCTCATCGGTACGCCTTGGATTGTTCTGAGGCGCTACGGCTTTAGCATGTGCGAGATGAGGTTCTCTCCTTTTGATGGCAGGTGGGGTTTGTCGTGATGGCTCAGCTGACTGACTTGATAGATTATCAAAGTTTTCAGCTGACGATAAAGTGATTCAGTTGGGCATTTGACTGGTTGACCTGCAGTCCCAACTGCTTGAGGCATGAAGCTAGACTTGAATTCTGCCAGTAAGGCGTTTGCTGGAATCTTGTTAACAAGCCGGTGATTCATGATGTGCTGGACTTGCACAATTGTTGGAGGAAATGGATTTGATGAACCTATCCATTTGATGCTCCAAGTTTCTTCTCGTTGCCACTAGCTCATGCCATGAAAGGCAGTTAGAAGAAAATAAGACTGGATGGACATAGAATGTCTCCAGTTGTACTAGTAGAAGTACCGGTGGAGTTGTTTGAACAACTCTTGGTCACGTTGGGCAACAAAGGTAAAATGAGTGAGAAGGAGACTAGTCACTTCCTTTTGTGCACCTTTGACTGCATATTCACCACTGTAGAAAGTGCGAATATTCTCTTCAGTCAGCTGGAGCAGAGGGCATGTGCCTCTGAAGTAGTCCGCTCCATAGTTTGGGTGGGGGATTCTAACGAATGGAATAAGCTCATCTGGATCAGAGCAAACCTGAAAATCAACTGGCGATCCGTTCTTTGATTTCGGAGAGTGAATGGCATTGGCAGTTGAGTTGCTCGAACTCTGGTAGCATCTTGGCCTTGCCTCTTCTCTTTTGCTTCAGTGACTGAAGATGAGCAGCTCCTTTCTTGGGGATCCAGTCAGAGATTAGAACCGGTAGTGATTCATCACTTGGAAGTTTCAGCAGGTCTTCAAGCATCTTGCTCATCCTTAGAACAAGTCCTACCTTGGACTCAAATTTGCCAGATTTCTTTGAGTCTGTAGCCTTGATGACTTGATGCTTGAATTGTTGAAAGACAAAGTCTGCCCAGTTTGTTTGTCTCCCTTCAGCAAGGTGAATCATGACCTTGTATCTCTCTTGAGTGAGTTAGCTTAGGCTTCCAATTGCCCCGAACATCATCTTGTTCGTTATGTCAAGTAGAACTCCATACTCGGGCTTGAGGTCAGTTTTAGCGGTGGTAAAACTGAACTGCTTGTTGCAGGTTGAAGCTTTCCATTCTCTCCAGTGTGACTCTGCAGATTCCTTTAAATCTTGAACGAATGAGCCTTCTTGTGGAAGTTGGAACACTTCAGCAACTGTTTTCTCATTGATATGTAGCATCCTTCCTTGAATCATTGATGATACCATCTTTCCATCTGCAGATAACTTTGCTTGAAGCAAAAATTCACTCACCAAATTTTGTCTAAAGAATCTTGGTGGTGTTTCCAGATAGTGAAGAACTCCTGTGTGTGAAGATTTGACAGAAGTGTTGAATTGTTTGATTCACTTAGAATCAATTGAAACTTCTTCCTATCAAGGAATTTATCTCTCATGGGTTGTTCCTTGAAGGAATTTGAAGATCTGGATACTTCGGCCATCTTAGAGGTTGGATGAATTTTTTGGAAAATTCAAGATCTTTTAAGAGAGAGAGTTTTTGAAATCTTAAGAGGAGGAGGCTTTTTTGAGAGACTTGAGAGAGAGAGGCTTTTTATGAGTGTTTGGACAGGCTCATAGATATGATGGTTGAAATGGTACTAGCCTCTAATTTCTTTCGGTCGTTGGCAATTAATGACCTTGACACGTGTCATTGTTTTGCAACGGTCAAAATTTCAAAATAAATGTAAAGCCTAACATTTATTTGAAATTAAAAGGATTAACTTTTATAAATATATATCAAAAGATAATTACAAATGATTAATAAGAAGTAACTTAGGGCTTTTCTAATCATGTTTAAGTTGATCAGCCTCTTAGTCCTTCTTGTGATCAGTTTTCCTTCTCTTAGCCAGCAGTTCTGAGCTGTTATCTTCTTCATCTTCATCGCTGCTTGCTGACTCAGTTTCAGCTAACTGGAGTCTCTGTTGGGCTTGCAGCTGCTTGATCTGCTCAGTATGCAGTTTAACCTGTTGCTGCAGGGATTCGATCAGTTCCACATAATGGGGAGGGAGCTGAACTGTGGAACTGCTTGGTTGATCAACGAACTGGACTGCTCTTGAGTCCGCTTCCTCTCCTTCTTCAGTTCTAACAAGTTCCTCGCAAGGAACTGTGTAGGAAATCTCATCTGTCTCCATAATAATTGTCTCATCATAGATTGATTCTGATGAGATTTCTGGTGCAGCGGCTTGAGCGGTGGCTTGAAGGGCTCTCTGAATAGGATCAATGTACACAGTTATTGCTAGTGTACCTTGATATGCAGGCTGTTCATCTGCTTAAGCCATCTGTCCAGCTGACTGGTCATACTCAGCTTGCTTTGGAGTTGACTCTTGGAGAGGAGCAGTTTGAGCCTCAGTTTGCTCCTCGGGCAGTCGAGTCTCCTCAGTTGGCTCCTGTGGTTCTTCATTACTTGGGAGCTCTGACAGAATAGGAGACTTGAGCATTTCTTCAAATTCTAGATCACTGGCAGTTCGCTCGTCTATTGCCTGCATCTCAGGAGAATCTTTAAGAAGGTCAATAATTATGTTATCTGGCTGTGGAGATGCTTCAAACGTTAACTGCCTGGCCACAGATGTTATGGCAGTTTGCCTTGTGTTGTAAGCTGCAGAAGTTTCAGCCCTTTGTTGACTGCTCTGGGTTCCTTGATTGAACTAGTCCTGCACCTGCCGACGCTATTGTTACCTTAGTTTGAGCAGTTCACTGAGCAACCAATGTTGTTGAACTTGAGGCTGTTTCCATTATTGCTGCTTAGCTTGAGTTTGCATAGTTGGCAGTCTTATGTTCGCCCAGTTGAGTAGATCATTCATTACTTCCAACAGGGTCTGCTGATCAGGGAGTGGATGGTTCCTATGAATGGCAAGCATTCTCTTCAAGGTGAGGACTGGATTTTGCTCGGGAGTTTCCTGTCCAGCCCACTGCATGCTCCATCTTTCTTCCCTTCTCCAAAAGCTCATTCCGTGGAAGGCGGTTTAAATGAAATGGGCTTCGGAGTTGAAGCAGTGTCTCCAAAGGTACCCGTAGACATACCTTGAGAGAGCTGTACATAAGGCAGCCATGTCGCTCACTTCTTCAATGAAGTTTTCGATAGAGCTCTTATGTTTTCTTCGGTTTCTCCCATCGGAGGGCAAGCAGTTCTGAAAAAGTCTGCTCTTGAGTCCTTTGGGGGAATGCCTCTGTAAGGCACTATATCATCTCCTTCAACCGATACAACATCAATTATCTTGATGTTACGGGAAGCAATTGAGGAGAAGGAGGAGGTCCTAACTTCTTCTTCTTCCCTTTGGGTTGAACTGCTGCTGGCTTCTTCTTTGACTTGCCACTTCTTTCCTTGAGTTGAACTGGCTTGGAAGAGATCACTTCTTCAGGTGAATCAATGGTTGATCCACATCGAACTTGGCGCAGGGTCTTGGCTTTTATTGTGCTTCCCAACATTTGGCTTATTGGGAGGTTGTCTTCTGAGTCGGAATCTTCCTGTGGCATCTCAACAGCAATCTGCTTGCCTTTTCTTTTTGCTGACTCCTCAGCTCGCTTTGAGAGAGCAGCAATTGACTGACTGCTTTTGATGGTTATAGGTTTTGCAGCTAGCTGCCTCTTGCCAATTACTGGTATAAAATCCAGTTTGCCGATCATCAGCGTGTCGGTTTCTTCTGTCATGAAGTCAAAACTGTTTTCCAATATGATGCTGATTCTGCTTGGATAGCATATCTTTTGATGGAACTCAATTGGTAACCAGTTCTTCTCCACAATATCAACGTACTTCTTTATCTATAGAGCCCAGTTGACGTTGATGCCTCTGATGATCGTTGCACATATTTTGTATTTGTGCTCCGACATTTCAGAGTGGCTTCCAGTTGTTCCGGTGATCATTCTAGCAGCAACTGATGCTAGAACTCTGTATTCTTCTTGAAAGAGAGACATGAGTGTGCTGCTCTTGTACTGATCTACACATTCCTCTCGCTTCCACTGGCGGTAGGCTTCCTCTTGATCTACTTCAACATCTTACAATCTTGTTCCAGTAGATGGCAGTTTGAACAGTCTTCCTAGCAGTTCTGGGGTTATAATCAGTTCGACTCCACGAACTTCAGTCTCTATTCTGTCATTGTAGCCTTTTGAGTTTAAGTAAAACTCAACCACAGCCTCTAGGTATATTTTTTATGGGTACTCTTCCGTGAAGCTTTTCAGTCCGCTTTGCTCCATCTTCGTTATCAGTGAGTTGCAAAGAGCGAAATCTGAACATTTTTCTCTATAAGCACCTATATCCAGGAACTTATCTCTGTAGAGATTTATTTGGAATCCTCATGAAGATTCGCCAGTTCTTTTAAAGTTGACCTTTTGTCGAATAGCTGGTGTGCGTCTGTCGGCCATGAAGTTTTTGAGATGAATGATTTAGAAGGGGTAAAGTGGCTTTGACTGAACTTGGGAACTGGATGTTTTTACTTTCGCAAGTTTTGTAAAACAGTTTCAAGAATTGAAGGAGGAATAATGCTTTAATTCTTTACTGTGCTTGAGATTGGTAAAAGTAAAAATGAATGTTCAGCCATCCCTTTTATAGAATGTGAAGGGGTTCATCCAACGGTTATGACGCTTCGTGTACCAAAGTTCAACGGTCGGATTAACTTAATCGACCCATCGATTGGCTTTTCATTTCTATCCGTTGGGGATAAATGAGGAGAGAGAGAGAGGGTTCAACGGTAACATTGTGATGACACGTGTTTTTACCGTTTCCACTATTCAAACTTTTGAACTTATCTTTTCTCTCTAGCTGTTTCTCCTTGGCTTGAAAACTGATTACGTCATCAGTTGGCTTCGAGTGTAACTGATGATCTTTCCTGTTGATCAGTTCCAACTGAGATATCTTCTCATCAGTTCCGTTCTGGTCTTGACCTGCTTCCCATTTCAGCTAATCTCCTTCAGCTAGTCCTTGAACTGATATCTCCTTTTTAGTTGACTTCAGTTCCTATGACTCCTTCATCAGTTTGATCAGTTTGCAGCTTGTATGTTCTACATAACTGACTGGATCATCAGTTTGAGCGATTGAACTGATGATTTTGTTGAACTGATGGGGTAAACTGATCATCTCCAGTTTACTTATCTCTCAGCAACTTCTTGCCTTTACTTTAAACTGATGGTTTATGTGGCCAACTGATCAGTTTCTCGTCCTTTTTGATTCAGTTTCTCTCTTCAGCTGGAGTGGTCCCTTGGCCTTTTTCTTCTAGTTTATCATCTTCATCATGTGATGCTAGTTCCAACAGTCCCAACTGTATGCATAGCTCCATAAACCTTGCTTCAAGCAGTGGTTTGGTGAAGATGTCAGCTATCTGCTTCTCAGTGTTGACATATTTGATGCATTTGTCTTTCTTCTCGATGTGATCTCTGATGAAGTGATGCCTTATATTGATGTGCTTAGTTCTTGAATGCAGAACCGGATTCTGAGATATCACAATTGCACTATTGTTGTCACAGTAGATAGGCACTTCTTCAGTTTCAACTTTGTAGTCCTTCAACTGTTGCTTCATCCAGAGTATTTGAGCACAGCAGCTTCCGGCAGCTACATACTCTGCTTCAGTTGTTGACGTGGCAACTGAGTGTTGCTTTTTGCTAAACTAGGATATCAGTTTGCTTCCAAGAAACTGGCATGTTCCACTAGTGCTTTTTCTGTCGATCTTGCATCCACCAAAGTCTGACTCTGAATAGCCAATTAGACTCAAACTGTCATCTCTGGGATACCATAGTTCAAGATTTATGGTTTCTTTGAGATATTTGATAATTCTCTTTGCTGCTTCAAGGTGGCTTTTCTTTGGGTTGGCTTGAAACCACGCGCATAAACCGACTGAATAAGAGATGTCTGGTCGGCTGGCTATTAGGTAAAGTAGTGACCCAATGATTCCTCTGTAGTATGTTTGGCTAACTGATCCTCCTTCTTCATCAAGAGTTAGCTGAACTGATGTGTTCATGGGAATCTTGAGAGTTTTTCCTTTACTAACTCTAAATTTCTTGACTAGCTCCTTGGTATACTTTGCTTGGCTGATATGGATCCCATCCTTCAGCTGCTTTACTTGGAGTCCACGCTCTAGGAGCTAGTTTCAGTCCGTAGAGGGCCTTCTTTAGTTTGAAGACTTGATCACCAATTTCAAAGCCTGGCGGTTGCTCGATATACACATCCTCCTTGAGAATTCCTTGAAGAAAAGCACTCTTGACATCCATTTGGTAGACTGTGAAGTTAAAGTGCGCTGCATAGGCTAGGAATAGTCTGATGGCTTCCAATCTTACAACTGGTGTGAATGTCTCATCAAAGTCGATCCCTTTACTTTGTGAGTATCCTTTGGCTACCAGTCTAGCCTTGTTCCTTGTGATCACTCCTTGTTCATCCAGTTTGTTGCGAAAGACCCATTTTGTACCAATGACCTTTTAGGTTTTTGGCCTATCAACAAAAAACCATACGTCATTTCTTATGAACTGGTTTAGTTTTTCTTGCATGGCTATGATCCAGTCTGAGTCTTCTAAGGCTTCTTTGACGTTTGCCGGTTCAGTTTGAGATATGAAGCATGTGAATAATGCATGCTCAGTTGAACTTCTCATTTGAACTCGACTTCTTGGATCACCAACTATCTTGTCAGTTGGATGGCTTCGGAGCCATTTGGGCAAGGTGGCTTCAGCTGGGTCCTCAGCTGGCTTTTTTGTGGTGACGTCATCAGTCGCCCTTTCATCAGCTGGTTCAGCATTTTCATCAGTTCTTCCCCCTGTTTCAGTTGTGGGGTATGTGGTCTCAGCACGATTTGTATCTTCATTGACCAAGTTGTTCTCAACTGGTTTTGTGCCAGTTTCATTGCTTACTTCTAGTAAAACTTCAAACCTCTCTGGAACAATGTGATCCACATAGTCCTGCGAGTTCTCAGTTTCACTAGGTAGTACTTGAACTGATGTGTCTATTCTTTCTTTGTTCCTGTACTCATTAGCAAATTCATCAAATACCACATGACATGTTATTTCCACAACAAGAGTTCATTTATTGAACACTCTGTAAGCTTGTGCATGAGGTGAGTTATACCCAAGAAATATACCCTCATCACCTTTCACACTAAAAGCTCTCGATTGAGTCTTGCCATTGTTGTGAATATAACATTTACAGCCAAATATTTTAAAATATGAGATAGAAGGCTTACGACCCTTGTACATTTCATAAGGTGTCTTGTCATGGTCTGCTACAATGGCACTTCGATTTTGAGTATGGCAAGCTGTGTTGACTGCTTCAGCCCAGTACCCTTCAGCTATGTTGGCATCAGCTATCATTGCTCGAGCTACTTCTTTGAGTGTCCGGTTACACCGTTCGGCTACACCATTTTATTGTGGAGTTCTTCTAGCTGAGTGTTCATGAATGATTCCAAACTGGTTGAGAAAGGTGATCATGTATTGATTCACAAATTCAGTTCCATTGTCGGAACGAATCCTTTGAACTGATCTTTCCTTCTCAGTTTGCAGCCTTCTGATCAGCGTCGTTAGCTTGTCATAAGTTTCATCTTTGCTTCTTAAGAATTCCACCCATGTATATCTTGAGTAATCATCAACTACTAAAAGAGTAAATCTTTTGCCTTTTGGAGTTTGAGGTATAACTGGACCAAACAAATCCATGTGCAGCAATTGAAGGCAATCAGTTGTTCCTGGTGGATGACTCTTGTTCTTGAAGGATGACTTCACCTGCTTCTCTTTTTGACATGGTCCACATACACCTGTCTTCTTGTATATTTCCTTGGGAAGCCTCTCAACTAATTCTTTCTTAGCTAGGTAGTTGATTGTTTTGAAGTTGAGATGATTCAGTCGTCGATGCCATAGCCAGCTTGCTTCAGTTGGTCCTTTTAAAAGGAAGCAAGCTTCTGAGTAGCCAGTTGACCGGTCAACAATGTACATGTTGCCTCTCCTGATGCCATTTAGCAAAATTACTCCAGTTGACTTATCTCTTATGTTGCAGGAGTTTTTGGTTAAGTCAACTGAGTAGCCATTGTCGCACAGCTGGCTGATGCTGAGTAGTTTGTGCTTCAGTCCATCCACGTGGGAGACTCCATTCACTACTACTTTTCCTTTGACTACGAACCCTTCTCCAATGGTTCGGCTTTTGGAATTGTCTCTAAATGTGACAAGTGGGCCTTTGATTTCTTCATAACCGTCGAGTTCTTCTCTGTCTCCGGTCATGTGCTTGGAGCACCCGCTATCTAGATACCAAATGTCTTTGGTTTTCTTCATAGATAGGATGCTCTTGTCCTGCACAGAAAGGATTAGCATTTAGGGACTCGTTTCATATCGGGTCCTTTTTGATACATTAAGCCTTTTGGAATCCAAACTTGCCAAACTTTTGGCTTTTTATCACTCAGAGAGTCAACTGATTTGGATCATTTCATCAGTTTCGACTCTCTTTCAACTCTTCTTGAGTCGGTTGAATGATATCTGCGTTGCAAGTTAGTGGGATAAAATAATTCAACTAATACGCAGTTAAACCCTTTAGGATCAGTTCTTGGTTCATTTCTTGAATCCAGATACTCATTGTAATGATGATAAGGTTGAAATGAGTTTCTTTGATCTCTCCTAGAAGTGCCTTGGTTGAACTGCTTGGCAGGGTAGGCTTGAGATCTAAACTGGTCTTTCTTAAAATGAACTGATCTATCAGGTTGTCTTGTAGGCATTCTATGTTGAGCTGGTGACCTTTGTTGAACTGAGGGCTTTGAACGAGTGGATTGACTTGAGTGAACTGATGGTCTTAGCTGGGAATTGGGCTCCAGCTGACCTGATGCTTTTGGTTGGTAGAACTGACCAAATTGTCTTGGCTGAGTCTGGGGATTTTTCAATATTCATTTTCCTTTATTTGGCTCAGCTGACTGGTCATGAGATCTAGTGAATCCTTTTAGGATTCCCTTATCACTGGGTTGAGCAACTATTTTTCCCTTTTCTAGGGCAGTGAACTTGCTATATCCTAGCCCTGAGCTGCCAGTTCCAGTTCTTTGATGACTTAATATCTCATCTAGAGTCTGAGATCCCTTTTTGAACTTCAGATTAACCTTTTCTTTTTCAAGGATCTCTTGCTTGAGTTTTTGGTTTTCAGCCTCCAGATCAGCAGTTCTCAGTTTCAATTTTTCAAATTCTATAAACTGAGATTCAAGATAATTTAATCTTTCATGATCAATGCTCAGTTTCCTAACCTTGTTTTTCAGTTCATCATTTTCATCTTTCAGTTCAACATGCAAACAGGAAATTGAAGCTAATTGGTCTTCTAGCAACATAAGTTTCATATCAAGTTCATTACTAGAGACTGTTGCTTCATTGATATGATAAAAAGAGGTTTGAGAATCAGCTGTACTAACCTCTTCATCATTGTCTGCCATGAGGCAGAATAGTGCTTCATCATCTGAGCTGTAGCCGTCAGAATCGATTCCAGAAGGATAGTCTGAATCATCCAGCACGGCATTCTTGAGATTTGCGACCATTGCTTTTCTTTTGAAGAAGCTCCTTTTTACTTTGGCTTTCTTGTCTTCAGGAAGTTCTGGACATTCAAACCTGTAATGTAACGCCCCAGAATTTAATTCGAGCCCAATTTTATTTATTTAGGCCCAATTATTATTTGAACGAGAATGAATTAAGATTAGACGATAATTTTTGTCGAAATCCGGGTTTGGCCCAATTATTCTGCCCATTTCAAAATTAATGTTAATCTCATTTTATTCTAATAAGAATCTATTTATTTTTAAGCCCAATTTATTTATATAAGAGGCCCAATAAAAAAAAAGCCCAATAGGTATAATTTACATATGTGTGTGTGAATATATATATGTATCTTATATATGTGGGTGTGCGTGTATATATTTATATAAATCATGTGTGTGTGTTTGTCTATGTATATAAATATATTATTGTTCCTATCCCCAATATATATACATGAGAGTAAGAAAGAAATAAAAAAAAAAAAAAGAAAGGGAGGAAAGAAAAGGGGGAATCGGGGAATATGAGAGAGAGGGGGGGGGAAAGATCAGAAATTGAGAGGGAGAGAAGGAAGGGGGCAGATCGATGGAAGAAGAAAAGAAAGAGAAGAGAGAAAGCAAGAGTGAGAGAGAGAGAGGGATTAGAGAAGAGATAGAGAAATGAGACGAGAAAGAAAGAGGGAAAGAGAGAGCAAGGGTTAAGAGAGGAGGGGGAAGCTGGGCAGGTGGCCGGACTCCCACCGGCGCCGGAGCAGCAGCAGCAGGTCGCCGGAGTAGCAGCCGGACGCCGGAACACAGCCACAGCAACCACGAAACTCGCTGCGGTCAGCCATCTTCGTCATCATCGTATGGGTCCGTTTCTTTTCCGTTTGACTTTATTTTCGGATATGTCGTACATTGATATATGTTCTACGTTTTATCTTTTAATATCGTTAGTATCCGGTGGCCGGAAACCGGCCAAAACGCCGGAAAACAGAAGCTGTTACATTTCCGGACAGATTTCTTGCTTCAACTTATTTCGACTTTTTTGCCCTTTTTCTGTCAAAATCTGGGAATGCATATTTGAGGAACATTTTTAGATATATGTCTTAGGGTTCTATCGAAGTTGGAATTACTTGATTCGGAGTTTTGGTTGAGAAGATATGACTGGTTTACTGAAACTGGTACCAAGGTGAAAACAGGGGGAAATGTTTTGAAGATATGTGGGTGCATTGGAGTTGAAATTTTCTTAATTTAAATCAGTCGAGAACTATCCTTAGTGATGCTAAAGTGTTATTAGTATATTAGAAGGTTGGAAGCTTGAATCTTTGTGTGCTTTCAATATGGTTTGGTTGTAGAATTGATGCTAATCAGACCCATGTTTAGAAGAAAAAAAAAAGAAGAAATATTTCTCTTTTAATCCCTTTTTATTGCTTTATTTGATGATAATGATGAATTAATCTAAAAAAAAAAAAGAGGATATTATAGAAGGTGATATTTGGTCCAATTGGTATCAAATCTATTAATGATAAGATTAGGTTCAAACAAATTGTTATCACTTTTAAACCATTTTTATTCTTACAATATTTTTAATCTTATTTAATTAAGAGCTTTAATCATGGGTTCAATATGTTGAGTCTAACCTAATGGGTTACTATTTAAATAATCAAAGCTTGGTCAAGGTTCGAAACCCTTTGAATCATTTTAATCCGTTTTACATCAATGATATTTTGAGCTAATAATGTTATGTAAATTGAGGCATGAAATTATTTTCAAAAATCTATTGTGGTAAAGTGGTTAAGGTTTGACAATAGCATTACAGGTCCAAGTCTCAAAATCCCTTTGGCGTATTTTGTTGTTCTTTTGTGGCAAAACGTTTTCTAACTTTGAATAATAAATCAGTTTGGTCTTTTTGAATCAAGTTTATTTAGTTTAGTGGTCGTGGCCTATTGTTTTGGTATAAGAGGTTGTGGGTTCAAGCACACAATTTATTTATTTATTTTTGTTTTTATCTTATTCTATTTTATTTAACTTTGATTGAATTCAAAGATTAAGTCCATGATATGACAAATGGATATTTTGAAAATATCCTATGATCTTATAAATTTTAGTAAACTATAATTTTTAATATTTGAGATTAATATGTTCCTTTTCACGATCAAGGACTCCGTATAAGCTAGGATTATTGTTCGACCGCCAAATGGCATCGTTTTACATTATTAAGTTAGGATCTCGGTCCCTTGACCATTTCTTACGTTATGGTACATGGTTGGATAGGATTTAAGCACAAGACTAAGATATCGCCTTTATGTATAGGATTTTACCAAGATGACAAGCCTAAGACGAGTTGAGCTCGAGGAATCAGAGGAACGAACCCTAAGTCACGGCTCTATCCCAAGATTTAAAATGAGGTGGGTAATTCTATACTCTTCTATGTGCAAATAGAATGTTAATCTATGAAATCATCTACGGAATGACTTTTGGATATGAATTGATATTATGATATGAAATCATTGTCTCGATATATGATATCATACGAGATAGATATAGTAACCCTTATAAGCAATGATGCTATGCTATTAATTAATGAAGGAATGAGATCTAGACGATTCATTCTAAGTTGTAACCTATGCTAGTGGACCATAAGTTAAGATTATTGTTCGATTGTCTAGCATTTTCATCTATGTTATTAATTTAAGAAATCGGGCGCTTGACCCTTATGCTATGACCCATGATCAATACTCAAGCGTGTTAATACGATACGATCTTACAATAAAATCTTATTCAAGACGATAGACTTAGAACGAACATAGTACGATCAAAGTTTTAGCTACTATGGTTATAAGGTGGGTGATATCTATCCAATATGCGATTTATGTTTCAAAATTATGTTATGCTTATGATGAAATATGTTTATGATAAGACATGCCTCAAAATATTTTTATGCTCAATGATATCTATTCAATGTGGCTTGTGTTTCAAAAATGTATTCTATTTATGATAATATATATATTTATGATAAAGTACGCTTCAAAGTACTTTTATGGCTCTATGATTTATAGTCGACAGTGACTTATGCTCAAAAGCGTGATCTATATAAGATTACATATATTTAAGTTTAAGCATGCTTCAGATCACTCTTATGGCTTAATGATTTCAATTAACACTTGGTTTTATGTTTTAAAATCGCGTCATGTTTACGAGGAAAATATGTTTGTATAAAAGCATGCTTCAAAGTTCAAAATATTCTTTTTATGACTTATCGGAAGTTGCTAAACTCTATGGTTCCTGGTATGGGCACTTCGGTGCAGTATGAGCACTCCGGTGCGGTATGATATAGCACTTCGGTGCAGTATGAGCACTCCGGTGCGGTATGATATAGCACTTCAGTGCAGTATGAGCACTCCGGTGCGGTATGATATAGCACTTCGGTGCAGTATGAGCACTCCGGTGCGGTATGACACAATTGTGCAATTATGGTACTACGGTACAAACATGTCACTTCGGTGAAATTATTATGATAGGGAACCATATTGAGTTAACCTTCCGTATATTAATAAGCATATATATTTTTTTCTATGGGCATAACAGTAAATACGTTAATATGCAAATTATTTATTGAATTATCAAGCATATTTCAGAAATTAAAAATCCCACTGAGTGTTTTCTGGCACTCAGCCCATCTATTCTTCATAATATTTTCAGGTATTGGATGACGGCTGGCAACTGACGTGGACCAATGTGGATTTCTTATTTTGTTGACCCTTTTATTATTTTTAATTATCAATTATGTATATTTGTGGTCAATAAATATAATTTATTTATGCTTCTGCTTCATGATTTGAAAACAATTAACTATTTTATGGACATTTGTGGATGTTGTGGTTTTTGGGCGCATTTTAAATGTCGAGAGTTGAATTTTGACTAGTCTTGGTTACACAGGTTTGAATAGTAAATGCATGTGGGCGTGTGTATTTAAATATTTTAAATGGAATGCTGCCCAAATTTTTAAGATCCAAAGAAAATGTTTATTTAGAATTGAGAAAAATTTTATGGTCTACTGTTTTGGTGTGTGTTTCGTTAGCACTTGGGCTTTCGGGTTCGGGTCGCTACATGTAATGTCCTTGTTTATGGCAATGAAAGCATTCTCCAAGATTTCGGTTGCCACTCCTGAATGGTTCAGCTGACCGTTCAGCTGGTTGGTAGATTTTCTCAACTTTTGGGATTTCATCAGTTTGAGGTGAGACTGATTGCTTATCCCGAGTTCTCTTCAACTTCTCTAGCAACTTGGTAACTGATTGGATCTGATCATTGATATCATTAGTTAGGTTCTCCTCCTTTTCAGTTGCCTTCCTTTTTCGTTCAGTTGAAGATCCGTCTTGGTTTTCTTTGACTGGTGAGCTCCTAGGTCAGAAGTTGTTTCTTTCTCGAGTGTCTCTAAACCTGGTCCTTTCGCCGTAGAAAGCTGCGTCTTGAGCTGACGATGTCGATGCTTCCTTTTTTCGGTTTAGACTATACTCATGAGCTTTTAGAGAACCAAATAGTTCCCTTGGAGTGATGTTGTTTAGGTTTTTTGACTCCTTTATAGCTATCACTTTCATATCCCATTCGTCAGTGAGATTATCCAATATCTTGGAATTCATTTTAGAGTTGGGATAACACCTTCCGAGGTTGTTCATCTCACTGATGATGCCTAGAAATCTAGTTTCAAGGCTTGAGATGGACTCTTCTGCCTGCATTTTGAAGGATTCATACCTGTCAACTGCCAGTTGGAGTTTATTTCTTTTTATGGCCTCGGACTCTCTACAAAGATCTGCAAGTAGGTCCTATATCTCCTTGGCAGTTGTGTAGTTCTTTGTATCCTTCATTCGATCTTCATCTAGAGTTTGAAATAATGCTGCTTGAGCAACGAACTTTAGATTCTTCTCTTCACTGGTGAGAAGGTTAGTTGGCTTCGGGATCCTTGCCGGTTGATTGATATCAACTATGTGAGCGTCATTGTCCATCATGATGATGATTGGACCGTCTTCGATGACTTCCCACATATTCTCAAGAATTGAGCAGAGATGCGCCTTCATTCTTCTGCTCTAATTATCATAGTTCTCAACTGAAAACAATGGTAGCTTATGGTTTCCCATAGCTGAAATGTTAGAACAGATAAGTAGATCTGATTCAGTTGATCTACAGAAATGGCTGATCCTTAGAATCAACCACTCTGATACCACTTGTTGGTCCCGAGTGAGTCCGTCTCAGTTTAGAGAGGGGGTGAATAAACTGATTCAAAAACTTTTACTTTAGATGCGGAATAACAGGGCCCTTTGACTCGCTTGATGAGACTTATCTATGCACAAACTCGTTGATTAGTTAAGACAGTTTGAATGCAGCTTGTGTGATATTGTGTGCAATTCAGAGTTATGCAATAATCAATATAGTACAGCACACAAGCGATTTATAGAGGTTCGAAGTCTCAAACTTCTACGTCCTCTCTTCCTTCCACAGAAGGGCAACTTCACTATATAACTTGAGTTTCTTTACAAATTACACAATGAAGGACAGTTGGCTGAACCTGGTAACTGCTCGCTACCTCAGCAGGTCGACAGCTCACACTTGAAGTCCCTAACTGCTCGCTAGAAAAGTAGGTACTATTGTCGTCTTTACAAGGTTTTAGATCTCTTTTGATCTACAAGAGGTGAGTCTTGAACAGGGGGTATCAACTGACGTGCTCCTGTAACTAAGCTGAGTAGTTGATCGTTGAATAGCTGGAACTGAGAAGGCTGCCCTGGCTGGATCGTCAACAGCTGGCTGAGTATCTTGATTCTGTGAATTCTTCTTCTTAGTTGGACTCTCGCAGTTTCTATCAAATGTCGCACTTGAGCTTGAGTGGGAGGGAGAAAGAAAAGCTCTTGCTTGTGAAGGCGTAGAATAGATGGAGAGTTGGCAAAGAGTATTTGAAGAGTATTTTAAACTCTGATTCACTCGACTTTTATAGAGGAGTGATTTTATGACCGTTGAGTTCCATTGTCTATTGATCGGTGGCTCTGTTGGCTCATCAATGGCATATGGTATTTAATAATCGCTTGGAGTATTTGGATGAAGTAGTCGTTACTCTGCCAATCGATCTTCATTAATTTCCAGGATCTTTGGTGAAGCATTTATTTCAAGATTCGCCGGTTTGGAGCAACAAACTCCAGGGTTCTCTGACCTCAGTTTTGAGTTCTAGTTGGCGGTTCTGGATTTGTCAGCTTAGTTTGATTATTATTCCAGCTGGCAGTTCCAAGCTTGTCAGCTGAGTCTGACTGTTGCTCCAGTTGGCAGTCCTGAGCTTGTCTGCTGAGATTGGTTATCACTCCAGTTGGCAGTTCTGGGCTTGTCAGCTGAGCTTGGCTATTGCTCCAGTTGGCAGTTCTGTGCTTATCAGCTGAGATTGGCTGTTGCTCCAGTTGGCAGTTCGAACTTGTCAGCTGAGATTGGCTATTGCTCCAGTTTGCAGTTCTGGGCTTGTCAGCTAAGTCTGGCTATTGCTCTAGTTTGCAGTTCTGGGCTTGTCAGCTAAGTCTGGCTATTGCTCTAGTTTGCAGTTCTGGGCTTGTCAGCTGAGATTGGTTATTGCTCCAGTTTGCAGTTCTGGGCTTGTCAGCTGAGTCTGGCTATTGCTCCAGTTTGCAGTTCTGGGCTTGTCAGCTGAGTCTGGCTATTGCTCCAGTTGGCAGTTCGGGCTTGTCAGCTTGACTGATTTCTCTTTGAGCTTTCTTGTCAGTTTTGACTAATTACAAGTTGACTGACTATAGTTATTACTTTCAGCTAATCTGTCTTGTCTACTGCAGTCCGACCATCAGTTGGATACTTCCAGTCTCTAGCTTAAACTGATGCTTTATCAGTTTTTTTAGTTTTTAGTCAACTCTTTTCTCCCTCAGCTCAGCTGACTTGGTTGTCAGCTTGTTTTGACTGGTATGACTCCTTAGCTGAGTTGAATTTGACTGGATGACGTATCCTTCAGCTTGTAGACCATTCTTCAGATTGGTTGACTTTGACTCTACTTGAGTTCCTTTTTGATGCCCTGGACTGGTCAGCTCCGATCTACAACTTGAACTTTAGTCAATTTTTCATAACTAATTTTGACATCTCATCAAAATCTAATCTAGGGATTCCTTAATAGTTTTTCCTAACATTCCCCTTCTTCTTCAAGTCACGATCCATGTGCTTTTCAGTGGGACTAATTGTTCAACAACACAGAAACATATTATGGAAGATAAATAATCGAAATACAAAAACCCCATTCTTCAACTTCAACAACATAATTACGACAAATGCATTTGATGAATTCACAACTCTCGTAATTCAATTTCAACAAACATTCGATGACCTATGTTGTCAAAGATCTCAATTAAATTGTGAAAATACTTTTAGCGCGCCAATGCGTCGAACAAACACGTAAAGTGATTACAAAGAACCACAAACAAGCCACCGGCTTGGGTCTAGGTCAGTTTCTAGTCGGAGCTCCAAGCGGAGGTGCCTATCTGCGAATGAGGCTTGTTCTGATTTTATGGTGGCGGCTCGAGCAAGGAGCTGTTTGGGGAGGGGAATTGGAGTTCCTATGTGAGACAGAGGAATTTGAGAAGAGAGAAAGAGGCGAGTCGCGAAGGGAAGAGAGAATTTGTAATATATATATATATATGGCCGGGTCAGATCCGGATCATGTGGAGATCCGTCTAACGTAAGAGATCCGTTAGACGGTCTCACATAAGTGTGCCCCATCTTTGTATACTTCACATCTAAATTTAGAAAACACGTGAAAGACCATTCATTTCTAAAATCAACCATACGGACTTTGGACACTTGGGCCTTTTGGTTTATATGAAGTTGGTTGGGGAAAATAATTTGATTCATATTTTTAAAGATAAAAACTTGTATGAGACCGTTTAACGGGTCTCTTACATTAGACGGATCTCTCCGACCCGACCCGACCCTCATCAGACCCGATCTGGTACTATATATATTAAAAAAAATCAAATATCTCATCTCTCTTTCTCCAGCGCAGATTCTATTCTCTTTCTCCAGCACTTCTCTCCGCACAGCGTACGCATCTCCTCTCTCACTATTTCTCACCATCGGTGATTCTCTATGCCGATAACCATTGCTTCTCCCCACAACCGCCCCCTTCACGATCTTTCCCTACAACCGTCAACCTCAGCGCACTGTCAACTATCGCGATCACCGCCGCAGGAATTTGTACCACCACCATCACCAACTGTCACGACCACCGGCGGTGTCCTATCTGAAACCGGCGCTCTGTCTTCAACATCTCCGCTGCATCATTGGATTTCTTATTGTAAGTTTATTCTAGGGATTTTAAATTAGTGCGGTTTAATTTAGTGCATTTTAATTTAAGGAATTTCAATTTAGGATAACACGACATCCTAATTTGAGTTGATTGTGGTCATATTGGTTCTGTTTATGTGCTATTACTTTATATTTTGTGATTATGTTTAGATGCTAGTAGTTTATGTTTTCTGTTAGTCTGATGTGTTTTGTAAATTTTGAAATGTTGGAAGACACTATAGTGCGTGCTGCTATGATTTCTTATTTTATTGATAGTGATACTTCATTGCATTGGTAGTGATTCTTACATGAATTTTAGTGATACATAACGTCATTGTTTATAGTAGTTAATTAAAAATTTAAAATACTACTGGTGCAAACGAGTTGTGTACTTGTGTCATTAAAATATATTGCGGTTTGTTATTAAAATTCGAATATGCTCTAGCAATTTTTGTTCATGATTAGTGATACTTCATTGTATTTGTATTGTTGCTTACATTCATTATTAGTGATACTCTGTTGCATTTTTAAGAAATTTTATATTTTGCTTATAAGTTATGCCCCCATGAGATTTTATAATATTTCAGATGCTAGTATTGATCGATTAAATATTGTCTCTGATTATGATTTTTGCAGTTGGATTTTCGAAAAAAAATTTATAAATGATGGAAAGAATTAAAAACAGGCTGCAACGGCCTATTAAGGAGAGGAGAGATGATATGATGAGACCGGGTATGATGTTAAACGTACATATAAGAAAAGAAAACCATCTGCTAAGAAAAACAAAGATAAAGAGGTGGTAGTCAGGTACTATATATTTGGTTAATGTGTTATAGCTATGCCATGTTTCCTGTTTATTGTATTTGGTTTAGTAAATATCATCTTGCAAGTTTTATTCATTATTAGTGATACATCGTTGATTGATAATGATGCTTAAATGAATTATTAGTGATACTTTATTGCATTGTTAAGGAAGTTAATTAAAATTTAAGAATCTGACATGCAAGTGTTCTTCAATATTATTGATACTTCATTGCTTTATTAGTGATACTTCGCTGAATTATCAGTGATACTTTATTGCATTGTTACTGATTGTAATAAAGTTATCATTATGAAATAACTGATATTAATGTTCAATTAAGTGAATATGTTTCATTAAATTACTATTTCAATTTAATTTTATATTGCAGCGATCATGATGCTAAGGAAGGTGATGAATGTGATGTTAAGGTGGATGAAGTTGTTGATGAGAGTTAATTCTTGTTTATTAATAGTGCTACTTAATTGTTTTGGTAGTGATTCTTAACTGAATTATCAGTGATACATGATTGTATTGTTTATAGTTGTTGATCAAAAATTATTTGTTATTCCAGCTTGATGGAAGAAAAAGATTAAGAGGTCAATATTGTGCAAGGATCATACTTTCACTACTAAATGGTTTGAGAGCAAAGATAAAATATGATGCTCTTAAAGTCATCAAGAATATCAAGAAATATAAACAGGTACAATATTTAATGAACAATTTTTTCATATTTTATAAAAAAGTTTTTTTTAAATTTTCTCTATGTTTTTAACATGATATACACAGTTAGCAACTGCTGATGTTCACGGGATACGAATGTAGTTGATGGCAGAATGTGAGGTGTTTGGTTTTTTGAAGATAGGTAGTGCATAGTCTAACATGATAGGAGAATGTTTATTTGGTTGGATGTTGGGTGGTATTTGTAATGAATAGTTGGTTGGAAAATATTGAACTGTTGGAGAAGTTTAACATAGTTGGGAACAATGACTACAAACAATTAGTTTTTGTGCAGATATGATTGGAAAGTTTACTAGGTCCGGAGGCGTTGGGTTTTTGTAATGTTTCCAAAAGATTTTTAGGATATGCAAACTACAGATGTTCTTGCTAATGAACTGTATATTTTTTTGTATTTCTGAACAGATTTTAGAAATCTTTTTGAATATATATATTTTGTTGATATTGTAGATAGTATCACTATTTATACAGAAAAGTATTATTATGTGTGCAGGGAAGTAACACTAATTTATTTCATTTATTACCGGTGTTAAAAAATAGAGAGGCATACATAAACGATAAAAAAGGATCTGCAACAGTAATTATGGTCTCAATATATCAAATACTAATGAAGAAAGTATCAGTATGTATAACGTGAAGTAACAATATTTAACTCTGAAGTATCACTATCTGTGTAGTGAAGTAACAATATTTAACTCTGAAGTATCACTATCTATGTAGTGAAGTAACAATATTTAACTCTGAAGTGAAGTATCATTAGATATAAATTTGGTGAAATATCATTAACTATTAAGTGAAGTATCATTATATATATATATATATATATCTTGTGAAGTATCATTAATTGTGATGTGAAGTATCATTAATTATGAGATGAAGTATCATTAACCTGGAAGTGGAGGATAATTTGATATTATTGATGATTAAACATTGATTATCGAATTAAGAATAGATAAATGTCATTAACTATGAGTGGAGTATCATTAACTTAAGTATCATTATTTGGTGAAGTATCATTAAATCATATATGCGTATCACTAATTGCAGAAGAAAGTATCACTAATTAGAAAGAAAAGTATCAGTTTAAATATAATCTCAAATTGAGAATCGGGTCTATGAATACAATAAAAACTCACATTCTTGAGTAAAAATATTTATTTCATTATCATAGAGAAAAATAACATTGATTACAAAATAAAGTATCACTAATTACAAAAGAAAGTAACATTAATTACAAATAAAAGTATCATTAAAATCTTCAACAAGATCTCGATCTTCCACCTTGCAAGACCAACAATGACATCCTCCAACGCACCAGTGATAACAGATCGGAAGGGGATTCGAAAACTAAAAAATCAGTTCTAACGATCACATTGAATTGAAATATTGAGTTAGATACATAGAGGTATCACTAACTGTGATTAAGATCACTAACTACATGGATCACTAACTGAAACAATAAGATTGAAGTGAAATAATATAAGTCGATCGGTTGTTGAATTTATTATTTTTCAAAAATATCATTATATCTGAAATAAAGAACCATTAAATATAATGTGAAGTACATCTAGAACAAACTATAACATTGAATTGTATATCCCAAAATAGAGAGGTGTCACTAAGTGTGCATGAAAGATCACTAGCTACTTGGTGAAGTATCACTACTGTCTTAACTACATGCAATTGACGAATTACAACAAACACAAAAGAGAAGTAAAGTATGACTTACTTCCGGATTACAACTGAACATATTCATGTTCATTGAGATATGTAGTTTCTATATCTTCATCATTTGATTCATCATCAAGTAGAACAATATCTAAGAATTATAAAATTGAAATTGAAATTCGTACTAAAAATATTATCACAATAACAAATAGTCTATGAAAATAGAAATTTAAATGAATTCTTTCAGAGGCATATTATCGAACACATGGTATGCATAATTTCGTAAACCTAATTATTGATCAAGGATCACAACTTCACAAATCTCGTAAACAAAAAAAAAACATCACCATTCATTGCAGACGTATCTTCACCAGAATCGTATGGAGATGAGAAAAATTTATCCATTAAATTATCAATTAGAACAAGAACAAAATCACGTGGATAAGAAGACATATATACCTGTTGTTGCTAATGTTGCGTTGCCGGAATTGATTGAATCATCGGAGGTTGAAGGCGTCGTGCGTAGAGGCAGAATCGCGCATTAGAGCTGGTTCGTGATGGTTGAGATTGGAAGAAATCACGATGTTGAGATTGGAAGATGCGATGTTGATCAACGACGCCTGGGAAGAAAACCTGATATTTTTTTTAATATATATATATATATGGTCAGGTCAGGTGGAGATCCGTCTAACGTAAAAGACCTGCTAGACGGTCTCACACAAGTGTGCCCCATTTTTAAATTTTTGTATTTGATTCAATTTTAATGGATTTTGGGAAGGTAATTGGATTTCTCAAAATAAGGAAAAATGATACAACTTCGCTAGATTGCCTACTCCAAGTATGTATTCTGATTATCCGACTCTCGAAATCTTGTGTATATACATTTCATTTTTTTCATCATTAATTATATTTTATTTTTATATATATTATTATTAAATTTTGAATTCATAATTGTTGTCATTTTTCAACAAAAATTATGGAAAAAAATAATTTTGAAAATTTTTGGATTTTCATTAATCCTATTTCATTTTTAAGGATTATTGTTAATTTGGGATTGACAATTTTCAACCTGAAAAATGAAAAATAAAAAATTTGAAAAAAAAAATTATTTTTTGGTAACGAGATTCCAACTAAACTTTAATCATTCCAACAATCATATTTTAGAATTTATGGTAAGGAAATGACGGACTCAAGATAATGGGCAACTTGGTTGTAAAATTAACACTAAAAATTTTGTATCATTCTAAACTAATGAAATAATCATATGATTTAAAAATGAAAAATAAAAATAAAAAATTATTTGTTGACAATGAGATTCAAGCTAAAATTTAATCATTCTAGCAACCATTTTTTAGAATTGATAGTAGGAAAATGACAGACTCAAGTTAATGAACAATTGGTTGTAAAATTTGCACTATAAAAATTTTGTATTAACCTAAAATAATGAAATAATCATCTTGATTATTTATTATATTGGCAATCATATAATTTATTTTGATTTAAATTTAAAATCATGTTGTCTTCAAATTACATCGACAACATAATTATTTTTTTTACGTAGAATTATAAACTATATTGTCCATATCTTAAAAATTATAAAAATTATAAGAGATATGAAAATGATAAGAGATATTTTAGATATTTTGTTTTCTATTTGTTTAATTTGAATCAAATACTAAAATGAGAATCCATACAATTTCTTTGTTATCTGCCAAACACAAAATATAGAATTGTTATGATTCATGTTCCTCAGAATTACATTCCTATACATCATATTCCTCAACAACTTTATTTTTCTATCAATCAAACGGGTGAAATTGCGGGAAACAAAAGAACGGATTGATTTTTGGATACCATATATATATATATGTGTGTGTGTGTGTGTGTGTGTGTGTGTGTGTGTGTGTGTGTGTGTGTGATCTAAAAGTAAGATAGTCCTTTAAAATAGAAATCATAAGTTTTCTCTCCCAAAATATATTACTGAATATATAAATAGTTAATATAAAATCAAAATAAATTATTAGTAAATATTTTTTTAATAATATATCTAATAATTCCCATAAATAATATGCAATCAGTTATGAGTAATTATTTCCTAACTCCATAAAAAAAGTCAATTAATTATAGAAACATTACACGTACCTAACAAAATTTGTTGTCGATTCCATAAAATATATAATAATACAAATAATATACATCATTTTATTTTAACATCTACATGTACATATAATATATAGTATTGGACAGAATTTAGTTAATTAATAATAAATTTAAACATAATTTTAATTTGAAACTTAATTGATTTCTGTAATGCCCCGGTCCCGAGGATTAGGACGGGGATACTATGGGAAAAATACAAAGAAAAAGGTAGCATGATCCAAAATTCAAGGGGTCCTCTGTAATGTCCCGGTCCCAAAAGGAATAATAAATGGGGGTCGAGTGTTACTAAAAAAGGAAGTACTATTTAGGATAATCAAATGAAATGACTTTAGATTAAGAATAGGTTATATTCCCCAGAAATTTGGGCAGCATAACCTCTGTAATTGGGAGAAATTCACGTCTTTCAACGTATCAACGAAGTCAAATGATTCAATCAAATCAAAAGAATGCCTATTCATAGGCCAATTAAATTTAAACAGAATCCAACAATTAACAAATAGGATTCTGACTCCTCAAATAAACAAGACCTCTTCATAGATCACAACAATTAAGACCCATCAATAGGTCAGAGGCAAATAAACTATTTTATGTCCCATTCATAAGTCAACTGAAAAATAAACATTATCCAAGACTCAACCAAATATGACCTATTTATAGGTCGAAAACTATAAAGAGCTATGCTTGGACCCAAGGAAAAGAAATGGGACTTTATTTATCATCATTCAAATAAGGTATACAATTCAGATAAGCCCAATAATAAAACATAGCATGCAATCATACTATGGGGAAACTATATCAGAGTTTAAGCGGAAAACAATTGAGTAATATTGTATCAGATAACAACATACTCATGAGCAATAATTTAGTCTGAACGAGACAGCAAGGCTTGATCAACCCACAACAGTACATCGAGTCATCACCTCCAGCATCTCAATCTGTGAAAAACATTTTGAAAATATTTTGGGCGTGAGTACTAAAGCACTCAGTGGGTTAAACTTTTAACTTAATCTTTAATAAAAACTGTAACAGAATATCCAAAATATAAATACAGATAATGGAAAGCAAAACGCGAAAGCCCTTCCCATTTCTGCAAACCTTTACTTCTCTTTGGTACCCTGTAGCTCCTTCTATCATCTACTGCACTCTATGACATGTTGGTGATAGAAAAAAGGAGGGGTTACCTCGCTAATCCGAGAAGAGTGTACCAAGGGTTACCTAGCATTGACCCTGAGTATACCAGGGGTTACCTAACATTGACTCCTTATAGTGATGCCCAGATCACGTGTATGTGCAGGGTTACCTCACAGTGACACCTTTAGTGATTAACATCACAATTATAAGAATCACAGTTCATGCGTATCCTCAATTCTATGTTCTCTGTAAAGCGCATAATATGACATAAGCATAAAAACTACGTCAACCTCTTATTATAGCAACTATACTAACCTTTAATTCATCTAGCAAACTTAGTTCAATTATGCTTCATATTCCTTAAACGGAAATCATTCTATAACTTGAGTTTAATACTAAAAGTACAAGCTAAAAAGTACAACTCACTATACACAAGTATAATCAATACATAATAAACATTTAATATACTGTAACTTTAAACTATGACTTTTAGACTTTAAATATAAACTCTAACCTTAATCTATATACTATGAACTTTAAACTATAACCTTAACTTTTACCCCACAAACTTTAATTATGACTAAGCATAATCTATTCTATTTAATTATGTTGAAGCATAATCTATATTTGTTTATTGTGATAAATCAGAATCTATATTCTCAATAATTATGATGAAACATAATCTATGTTCTCAATAATTATGGCAAAGCATAATCTATGTTCTCATAATTATACAATAGTATAATACTATGTTCTTATTAATTATACAACAGTATAATACTATTACTCTAGCAGAGACTTGAGCAGATAATTCATTAAATATTTTATTTGGATATTCTAATTATGACTATCACATTTAGGAGTTAATAACTCAAATATAGATAAGTTTTGCAAATAAACCCACCTCGATTAGATCAACTCGGGTGATCAAACTTCTCGATACTCATCCGTCAGCTTTTCTGACTGGCTCAACAGGTCCTATAAGGTCAAACCTTATTTTAGGACTGCTGCTCTAATTTTCAGAACTCGACTTTAATTTAATTGGAGCTTTTATTCACTTTAATTATATTTCAACTAAGAATGCGCGACTCTAGAGACCTCGTACAACACAGAAGGAAATGAATTTCAAAATATAATTTTCGATTTAATGGGACCAAAAGATTTGACAGAGGTCACTTTCCGTAACTTGCCATTTTAATCAAATTTTACTCAGCTAATCTCGATTGCACTTTTCACTTTTTCAAAAATTATGAAAATAATCAAGCATGACTCCACATATATCTTTATTAAACTATATAATTTTCGGAATTTTCTGAAAAGTCTGATTAAAATAAACAACTTTAATCAAAACTTATCGGAAAATTACGAAACTTGACAGTCCTATAGAAAATAATATTCTAAGCTACTTTCTAGTTCAATGTTTTTCGGTTTGATAACCCGAAATGGGTGAAAAGGGCAAAACTTAAACTAATCGGCGCCCATTTTTTTCACATTTTTCGGTGTTTTCACCGGTTTTCGGCCACCGGATGACGATGCACTCAACATACGAAATGAAGTACTATTTAGAACACACAACATATTAAAATTTCAACTATAAAGGACAAGAAATGAACCGAAATGAGACGTCCGAAGCAGCGACGCGATGACGGCACGACGACGGCGATTTCCAGCCATCCACGGTAGCGGCGGCGGCTCTTCGGCAGCCTTCCGACGCTCGACAGCTGCTCCCGCAACAGCACCCCCCCAACAAAACTTAACATGGGCCCGCATGCGCGATTTACTCGACGCAGGCTCGGGTTTCTCTTATTCGTCAACATGAATGAGAGAGAAAGAGAGAGAAGATAGAGAATGAGCAACCGCAAATGAGCTCCCTCCCTATTTATAGGAAAAAGGGCTCGGTGCAGGTATAACTTTTTCGGATATAAAATACTGATAAAGTGTTTTTCGGATTCAATCAAAGTTATTTTATTCAATGGCGAGGTCCGTCGAAGTCTAAGCCAACTATAGTACAAAGAGTATAACTATAATCTTTAACTATAACTAAGTATTATAAGGATTGGATTTCACCCTCACGAGAATAGCTATATGGCTAAATTGAAGCTTGTCGGAGGTAAATCGCTTTCTTGAGCTTGCATACCAAGTTAGGATTCCTAGGAGAAGACTGGAGTTGGAGGAGGCTGAATAGAAATTCTTGCAGATCCCCCCTTCCCTTATGTTGTTGAAAGAAATTCTTCACGTCAAATTAAAATGGCGGCCACCTTTTGATTGCAGCCAAGGCAAGAATGCCACGAATGGTGTTTAGCAACCTGGAGCAAATGTTTTCCCTATCTCTAACTCTAACACTAAAATCTAAAAATACCAGAAGACTCATTGGCTCGAGTACTATTGAACCAACTTGATTCGGGATGATGAGGAAGTCGTCTGAGGGAAATCGAAGAAAGATTCCATTTCAAAAATTACTTTTACTATTCCTTTCAACTGACAAATTTTGTTCCCGAGCGTTCGATTGACCTCAGATTGAAAATCCGTGAACGTGAATGGATTCCTTAGATCATTTCCCATAAAATAGGCTTGATAGAACAAGTCTCAGATCAATGAGGAGGATTTCACAAATTTTTCAAATCACGAACGCACGCATAAATTACTATGCACAGGTTTTCCCTTTACAATTTTTAATTACGGGACTCCTGTAGAGGTCAAAATAAAATTCTGAAAGCACCAACAGCTTCCTTTAGGTCATTACATTCCAGAAAAGACCAATATTGACTATCTTCCGGCGGCAAATGCAAAATCTTATAATCGATTTTCACATAAAAGACACAAAAAGGTCACGACTTACATATGTTTAACTTTATTTTAGCTCCAATTATTTTCTTTAGTCTTCTAAATAAATTTAGAAAACTCTCTGAAATTCTAGGATGTTACAAATTATATAATTGTATGTATTTATAATATATATTAAGCAATGCAATGCTTCATGCATCAAACAGAAAACTACGTCTCTTTTCACATCTTTTACATTTTCTGTTTTAAAAACTAATTATATATTATTAAAAAATCTCACTATTTAATTTAATATTAAATTATTCATTCAATTATGTAGCTATAATAATTTACATAAAACGAATACCATAAAATCCTCTTAAAATTTTCCTTACACTATTTTATGATTACCCTAATTATGTATATATAATTATTTTTAATTGTAGATAAATATTTCTTAAATATTCTATAATTGATTTCAATATATATAAGGTCAGTTGCAAAAAAAAAATGACACTAAAATTTATGGTTAAAATGTATGGAGATATTACATGAAGATATTATATAAATTTAAAATAATTAAAATATTAATTCTTACATTTTAAATCTATTAACATTACCCAAACAAATAAATTCATATAATATATAGATGCACCATATATATGGATATATTAAGGTTAATTACTTAAAGAAATTCTTGGGTGGATTGTAAGTTAAACCTATATATATATATATATAAGTGTGTGTGTGTGTGTGGGCGCGTGTGTAATCATCGATATATAAGTGTGTATATATAATCATCGATATAAGTGTGTGTGTGTGTGTGTGTATTAATATATGTTATATGAGTACCATAATTACTTATATATATTAATCAATTAATCATTAATTTGATTGATTAATAATTATTTTTTTCCTTTTTTTTTACATTCCATATACTATATACTCTCCATAATAAGATTGGTTTGTGTGCGATTAATTTTCTATAAATTAAACATGTACAAAATCATATGATTAATTTACAAACTAAATCCTATGATTGATATGCATGTTTTTTACCTATTATTTTGTATTCTATTGATGTTATAAATATGAGGTGTAGAAAACTTGGCTCTATAAGTATCTCATCATAAAAATTAAAAAAATTATTTCACTGTATATTTTTCTTTATTGCAGATCCTACAAGAAAATCATGAATTCATGTATAGAACAAAAACCAATGGTTAATTAAAATTGATTCACCACACTTTTTTTTCTTGTGTAGGTAAAACTTATTAATTTGTTTTTTAAATAGCTTATTGATTTTAATTATCTTATGCATTTTCATAGACATCTCATTTATGTGTTTTGTTTTTGTACTGTAGTTTTTAAACCATGAAAATAATAATCTCACTTTGTAGAATTAAGAAATATAATAAAAAAAAACTATCGTAACAAAGGAGAAGACGCCGAAGAGAAGAACATTTTTTTTCCTTTTTTGATGATAGACATTGAAAAAATCATTCAAGACTGGAAGAGAAAGATATAATGTGATGTAAGGTCTCGAAGATACCGATATTTTTTATTTGAAATTATAATTTTGTTGGAATTTATCTTTGTAATTTGTTATCTGAGATTCATCAATTTGGTCCAAAATAATAATTTTGGATTGGCAAATTATTTTATTGGGGCCCTATATTTTATTTTTATTAATTAGTTGGTTCAAGTATATTTCAACGGTAAATGTAAAAATGGTCGTAGTTTTAATTATTTTGATATAATATTATAATATATTGCCTTTTTTAATGTTAAAATTAACTTGCATTTATGATTAGCAATATCATTTATCTAAAAATATGATGTTTAGACGTATGCATTCTTATGTATATCTATTTTATTAACAACAAATATTTAATATTTAAAAATTGAATATTTATATATATTTTTGTTAAGGTTTTATGTTCCTATTATGTAGATAACGTATTTTTGCACATTATTCCACCACAATTGTATATATTTGATTTGATGTCGTTCACTATATAAATATATTTTATTATATATAATAAATTTGATTTCATTGCGTAAATAATTTGTTAATGTAATTGATTTATGATGATAAGTCTTAAAATGTAGTTTGTTAGGGAATATGCAGTGCAGTAAAAATTCAGCAAATATATGAATTGCATTGTTACTTATATATGTATTATAGGCCTTTATGTGTAGTACAATTCATGTTTCTACATTCTACCCAAATATATAATTTTCAAGAATTAATGATATATTACCAAATTTTCGTTGTTAAGTTAGGTTGCCTTTTTAAAAAGTTGTTTGTGAAGTTACATAAACTGTGCGGTCATGTTCATCATCATGTACTTGAACATTGTTGTGAACATGTAAGGTCAGAATGTAAAAACTTGAGCAAATAAAGAACACGAGGTTGGTAAACCTGTTTGATCAATTGATCTACGTCAAGGGGACTTATCAATCCGTGAGAAACAGTTTACTACTCCGTTGAATGGTTACAAAGGTTATTACACGAAAACTCCCGTCACTCGACCCCTTTCCTACCCGATTCAACCGCTTTCACTAAACTGAATTGTGAACTCCCCTCACAACCTAGAATCCATCTAGTTCCCACATAAAATCTCTTCTAAGACTCCTCTAAGTGTGAATGAAAGTGAGTTTCAAACACAGACTAGAAACTCAATGATCTAATTGATTAAACCTAGTCTACCCGAATACTATATGCTTCGAATATGAAGTCTTTTAACTCTCAACCCTTTAGTGTATTCGTAAAATTTGTGTCACCTAAACTAGTCTGAATCCCAGGCTATTTATAAGAAACAGATATAGCCTAAACAAGGTAATCAGAAGTCCTACTTTGACTAGGATTTAACAAGGAAATTGTTGAGAATGATGGATTTCAGATGATGTTATCACTTCGTTGATAACATCGAAGTCAATGTCGTATCCAATGTCGTCCGTTATTCTCGCTACATCGAGTGTAACACTCAGGATGCTAATCTTATCATTTCCTAGTTTTTAGGATTAATTTATTTTAAATTAATCTGATTAAATTGTGATTTTTATCACATTTTCATTTTCCACGTATTTAGGATTTTATTGCTGATGTAATTGTGGAATAAATCGTGGATTATGCTTGATTTTGACTAGGCCAGAATCTATTCCGAGTTTCAAGAGACATGATGTTCCCTACTTCATCTTAGATACTAACCGTTGCAGAGAACGTGGGTCGCTGAAGTAATCGCCATTATTACACGATGTTGAAGAACGTGTGTCACGCAGTGCAGAGGCCGGTTATCTTGAGTCCAGTTCAGCAAGGGTAGTGGAAGACGGTAGTTTTGCATCCGACTCATCAAAGATCGTGGAGAAACTACCCAGCCGAAATGGAGGAAGTATTTAAGGTATTTCCAAGCCTTAAAATCATTTATGCAAGCAGGTTATCACCGTGGTTTGTGAGAAGCTCTGAATCTTGCATCTAGTGTCATCTCTGAAATCCAAGACATCTTCCTCAACATCTGTCTAGCGTCCCAATCAGCTGGAGATTTTCATTCTAGTTGTGTGTGTAGGTTAGATAGTCAACTTTGAGAAGTCTAGGATTTAGAGTGATTGATTGTAATCTATCTATGTGTTTAGATAGATTTGTTTTTGAGTGATTATTCGAGTGAGTGAAGCTAGAATAGTCCTCTGTATGTTTTATGTTGTGTTGTTAAGGGAGTGAACCGAGACAAAATCTGCACTGTTTTTGTTTATCACTTATGATAGTGAATTTCACCTTGAGGCAATCACACACCGTAAGGAGTGTGATTTAAAATTTAATTTGTGCAAAGTGTTGTTTACGTTTCCGCTGCATGTTGACGGCAATGTGGTAACACTAGCTTCAACATTACATTTAACTTTGCAATTTACATCCATATTCACATTGTTTCAGGCAACAAATTTTAACAAGTGGCATCAAGAACCGGTACTTGACACACTAAGTACTCGATCCGGTATTGCTTAAAATATGTGATGGATATTCAGATCAATCAATGTCGTCCTCCTGATCTAGATAGCAATGGTGGTAACTATGTTATGTGGAAATCTCGAATGAAGATCTACATCAAATCTATCGATGAAAGAGCATGGATGACAGTGATTAAAGAATGGAGCCCTCCTAAGATGGAAGGTCCGAATGGAGATTTTGTGTTAACTCCAGAATCTCAATGGACAAATGATGAGAGAATAATATCAAATTTTAATGCTCGCGCTCTGAATGCAATTTTTGTTTCAGTCGATGTTCTATGCTTCAAAATGATTTTCAATTATGTTACTGCATATCAAGCATGGACCATTCTTTAGGAACATTGTGAAGGGTCTGCCAGTGTTAGGAAGACCAAACTGAGGTTGTTCACATCAAAATTTGAAAATTTGCGCACGTTTGAAGATTAAACTATTTCATCTTATGCTGCAAAATTATGTGAGATCTCAAATCAATCTAACGCTCTTGGGAGTCCAATCTCTAATGAGAACATGGTTAGCAAGTTGCTTCGAACTCTCCCAGAAAGATTCAATATGAAAATTTCTGCGATTGAAGAAGCACATGATGTAGGAACCATGAGTATGAGTGAAGCGGTCAGCATCTTGCTAACATTTGAGATGAACTTACAAAATCAAAAAGCAAACTCAACTTCAAGGGGAATTGCTCTCCAGACAACAATGGTGTCATCTGATGTTCATGATGATGTTGATGGTATTTAGGAAATCAACGAGGAAGAGAATCTAAGCGTTGCACTCCTGACAAAGAAGTTCAACTCACTGGTTTGTTCCATGAAGAAAAGCCCCCCAAATATCAAACCTCGACGGCTGCTTGACTCTCCATCCTCATCAACATCAAATTCTGGAAGATCAAATGTCAAGAAGGAAGTTGTTGACACTGGGAAAGACATTGATTCAGTTCAATGTAGAGCATGCTCTGGGTATGGACATTATTCAAACGAATGTCCAACAGCACGAAGAAGACAAAGAAATAATTTTAATGATGTTCTCAGTGATGATTATGATGCTGAACATGATTCAGATCAGAGAGTGTTGTTCATCAATGTCATGGAAGATGATGATCAGATTATTGATGCTCTGAATGATATTGATGAACTTGACATTGAAAAATGTGAAGTTGAAGATGAAGTTCCTCCAGATTTTGAAGTAGAAGCTACTGAGATTTCACCCAATACGACAAATTGGTATGAAATGACTCTTCTGGATGAATTCAATCAGGCTTCTGAAATCAGAGAACTTGATCCACATGAAGAACAACCTACTACCTCACTTCAAGAACTCAACAATGTTGTGAATGAAGTCTGCACTCAGTGGACAACTCAATCAAAAGAGCTGAGATTTCTCATGGAAGAAAACCGGCTTCAAAGAGGAAAAGGTTGTAAGTCTGGAAATTAGACTTACCAGGAGTGATGCTGAAATCAGCAAACTAAAGAAGGAAGTGGAGGACACCTCAAGAACATTTCAGAAGTGGAATCAAGGAACTAATGTCCTAAATGAAGCCATAACATTGGGACAGACAGATAGAGCTGGATTGGGATTCTCTAATAAATCCTCCATGTCTTTCTCAAACAACAATGTTGTTCAGTTTGTGAAAGGTAACAACTCAAGCATGACTACAAGGAACAATGTTGAAGATGATGATCAGAAGCAATGCAAGGGCTCAAAGGTGCGGAAATATATGTGCCATTACTGTCAGGAGCCTGGACATATCAAACCACATTGCTTCAAGTTTCACGATGATGTTGCAACTGGAAGAACAACATCAGGGATCACATCTAGGAACAAGAATCTGAAGAAGTCCAAAAAGATGAAGGTTACATGCAATGTTGTGTACACATCACTGAAGGCCAACATTACTGGAACATGGTACTTCGACAGTGGATGTTCTCGACACATGACAGGCAATAAGGAGTTTCTTGAAGAATATACCACTACAAACAAAGACAAAGTCAGTTACGAAGGAGGAGCTCAAGAAAATATTGTTGGAAAAGGTACATTAAATGTCAAACATTTTGCTAAGCTTCAGAATGTCCTACATGTTGAAGGATTGACGGCCAATTTGATCAGTATTAATCAGCTTTGTGATGATGGTATGCATGTCAAGTTTGACAAAAATACTTGTGAAGTGTTTGACAAACACAACAAATGCATAATGTTTGGGAACCGTACATCTGACAATTGCTATCATGCTGACAAAGATGAAACCTGCAACATGACTGTAAATGATGAAGCAAAGTTGATTCATCAAAAACTCGGCCATGTGAGCATGGTAAATTTGAAAAAAGCTGATTGTGTCTGATGCTGTTCGTGGCCTACCAAAACTGAATGTTGATCACGATGTTGTATGTGGTGCCTGCCAAAAGGGAAAACAAACCAGAATTCCTCACAAAAGCCTGGGTGGTTGCCAAACAGCAAGATGTTTTCAACTCTTACACATAGACATCATGGGACCAGTCGATACAAAGAGTATGAGTGGTAAGAGTTTCATCCTTATTATTGTTGATGATTTCTCAAGGTATACTTGGGTTGAATTTCTGCAGGAAAAATCTGAAACATTCAAAGTCTTCAAAAGATTCTGCCGCACAAAGTGTCTGCAATTTGATACTAACATTGCATGTGTAAGAACAGATCATGGAAGAGAATTTGAAAAAACTGCATTCGATGATTTTTGTGAAAGAAAAGGAATACTCCATGAGTATTCAGCTCCTAAAACTCCAGAACAAAATGGAGTAGTGGAGAGAAAGAATCAAACTCTGCAGGAAATGTCATGTTACAGGCTAAAGGACTTTCAAAGAAGCTATGGGCTGAAGCTGTTAACACAGCTTGTCACATCGGGAACAGAGTCTATCTTCGACCAGGAAGAAAGGAGACTCCATATTAGCTTCTAAGAGAAAGAAAGCCAAATCTCAAATATTTTCATGTGTTTGGATGTGTCTGCTACATCCTGAATGACAGAGACTATCTTGGAAAGTTTGACTCCAAGAGTGATAAAGGATTGTTCTTGGGATATGCTCAAAACAGCAGAGAATATCGGGTTCTTAACCTAAGAACTAAGGCCGTACAAGAATCTGTCAATGTTGTGTTTGATGATCTTACAGGTCTGGCAACAAGAACTGAAGAAGATGATGTGTTATTTCTCTCACTTGAACCAGATGTTGCCGATAAGGAGTCCAGTAACACTGACAAAAGTCCTATGAAAAGTCATGATGTCAAAACCAATGTTTCTTCTCCATCAGTGAATGAATCAACATCACCCCAGACACCAGATTCAGACTTCTCATCTGAAAACGATGATGAACAACTTCCATTGGCTAAGTATAAACCAAGACGTGATCCTCCAAGGAGAATCAAAAGAGATCACTCAAATTCCCAAATCATCGGTGATGGATCTCAAGGAGTCAAAACTAGAACAAAAAGCTCAGTTGATGTTGCTGAATTGGTCAAACAGGTTTGCATGTCATTAGTTATTAACCTTGTGTCCATTTCATGCTTTTTATCCAGTGTTGAACCTAAAAATGTCAAAGAAGCATTAAAAGATGAATTCTGGGTAGAAGCAATGCATGATGAGCTGATTCAGTTTGTTCGAAATAATGTGTGGGAATTGGTTCCAAGGCCTGAAAATAAAAATGTAATTGGAACTAAATGGATCTTTAAGAACAAGACTGATGAGTCTGGGAATGTGGTTAGAAACAAAGCCAGACTAGTGGCACAAGGTTATATACAAGTAGAAGGAATAGACTATGATGAACCATTCACTCATGTTGCTAGAATAGAGTCTATCCGTCTCCTACTTACCACTGCTTGCCACATTGGGTTTACATTGCATCAAATGGATGTCAAAAGCGCCTTCCTGAATGGCATTTTGAATGAGAAAGCCTATGTTGAACAACCACAAGGCTTTGAATGTCACGAAAAACCAAACCATGTGCTGAAACTACACAAGGCCTTTTATGGGCTTAAACAAGCTTCTAGAGCTTGGTATGCTCGCCTTACGGAGTTTTTAATTGACTTTGGATTTTCAAGAGGCGTGGTTGATAAAACATTGTTTATCAAAAGGATTCACAAACACATCACTGTTGCACAAATCTATGTTGATGATAATGTGTTTGGATCCACTTGTTATAACCTCCTCAGTGAGTTTGTTGATGCAATGTGCAACACTTTTTAGATGAGCATGGTCGGTGAATTGGCTTATTTTCTTGGTCTTCAAATCAAGTAAGATAAAGATAGGATTTTTATATCCCAAAGCAAGTATGCCAAAAATCTGATCAAGCGCTTCGGGCTTGAAGTTGCAAAGCCTATGAAGACACCAATGGGATCCTCTGAAAAACTGAGCAAAGACGATGTTAGAGTCAATGTTGATCCAACGATGTATAGAAGAATGATTGGAAGCTTGCTCTACTTGACTGCCAGCAGACCTGACATCATGTTCAGTGTTGGAGTATGTGCTAGATACCAAGCTCAACCCAATGAGTCTCACTTGAAAGGTGTCAAAAGAATAATTCGATATGTTGCTGGTACAGTCAACTTTGGAATCAGGTATTGTAAAGATACAAACACCAGCCTTATTGGATACAGTGATTCAGACTGGGCAGGCGATGTTGATGATAGGAAGAGCACAAATGGTGGTTGCTTCTTTTTGGGGAACAATATGGTTTCTTGGTCAAGCAAGAAACAAAATTGCATCTCCTTATCAACAGCTGAATCTAAATATGTTACAGCTGCTAGTTGTTGTGCTCAGTTGGTGTGGTTGAACCAAATGATGAAGGACTATGGCATGACAAGCTCATCACTTACCTTGCTGTGTGATAATGCCAGTGCTATTGAAATTTCTAAGAATCCTGTTTAACATTCACGCACTAAGCACATCGACATTCGCAATCACTTCATCAGAGACTTGGTGGAAAAGGAGATCATAAACATCAAGTATATATCCACTGAAAATCAAACATCAGATATTTTTACCAAGCCCCTTGATTTCGAGAGATTTTCTTCTTTGAGAAAGTCTCTTGGAATGTGCTGAGTTTAATTAGATATTTATGTTTACTGATGTTGAACTCAATGTGAGTTTGTTTTTAATAAACATTAGTTGTTTATCTTGTTAGTCTTTTTAGTTTTTTTTTTCTTTCTCTCTCTTAAGTAAAGTTCAAGATTTACTTAATGAAAATATGGGTTATCTGCTCGTAATTTAACACAATCAGCTACTTGAAATTATTTATCTGTGTTTATGAATGAAATACCCTTGACCTTAAAAAGGTAAACTATAAAAAATTTTGGGTTTTTTTCATTCATTGTAATTGTTGTAGTTGATGCTTTGTGCAAGATTGCAGAGAAACCATATTCTTCAGAAAATATATGCCTAGAATTATATTTATGTATATAGATTCCGTCTGCTTATTATTTTATTTAATTTAAAAAAAAGGACGGATTTGTTCAGGGGGCCCATGAATATCTCTAATTGTACTTTGGTGATAATTACACCTTCGGATATCCCTATCCACTAATCCGATTTTTGAATTTTTTAGTCTTGTTTGTAGTGATGTGACAGTTTTGGAGAGTTTCGAGATTTGAGGGATTTGACATCTATATCTCGAATTAAATTTCAAATCTCTCACTCATTCTCTCTCTATCGAGTCGCTTCATTTTTCTTCATCTTGTCTTTCTCTCTTTTCCATGTTTTCCTCTCAAGCTTTTTCAGAACATCCATGGCGGATCCAAGCGAAATAGCTGTTGTGTTTCAAATGATGAAACAAGTGTTGGAGAAAACCATGGGCACTCCATCTTCAACCTCAGTTCCTGCTGGAACTTCAACATCAACTCTCGCAGTCACTGTAACAACAGGAGTGCTTAACGAAGGTGTTAAATCTGAGTCGGAGAAGCCCTCATCTCCTCTGACTGAACATGCTGACACTCCGATGAAGGAAGCTGAGATTTCTGAAGAGCTTCAAGTGCTGAACCCAACACCACTTCAACAAGTGCGACTAAGAGAAGAAGAAAACCCCATAGATCCCGATCTCGGGGTGCACATTCAAGCTATTGCCAGCAAGAAGAAGAAGGTCGGGCCAACTCATAAATCTAAGAGGCTTCACAGTTCTCAAGACATTGAAAAAGAAGAGGTTGAAGAAACTAGCAAGAAGGCTAGGAGAACTCTGAAGATGGAGACCAAGCTGATGAGGTCTCTACAGAATGAGTCGGATGATGAGGAGAATCCTCCTGAGAACTCCCCCATTAAAGCCTCTGTTGATGTTGAAGTGGATGTTGAACAAGAAGAGAAAACTGCTTCGGAGATTCTTGAAGCTGTAAAGAAAGGAGTTTCTTCTGAGGCTGTGAAGAAAGCCACTTCTCCCACTTCTTCTCATGATCTGGTCTCTTTCGGCACTGCTCGAGATGTTCTCTCCCCCTCTCAGTCAGAAAATGTCAAAGATGATGCTGAGTCTGGAGATTCTGAACCAGTCTATCCACCAGGTTCCCCTCATGACGTTACTTCTGCTTTTAGTAAGACTTTCTACTCTAAGCATGCTAAGGTCAATACAAAATTATTTGCAATCGTCCTGTGCGTGTTGAGAAACAAATTGATGTCTTAAGCTTTAAGAAGTATGGCATGGATGTGTTTTTAAAAGAGAGGGGTCTGTGGAAATCTGTTTCATTTTTGTCGACTTTTGAGCCTGATGTGATTGTTGAATTCTATGCCAATGTGTCTCCTGATATGGGTGATAAAACAAGGAGCAAATATGGGGAAATTTATATGCATGATCATGTGTTTAAGTTTAATCCGATGGTGATCAACAAGTTCTTGTGTCTAGGCAATGTCAATGATGTTGTTAGTCTAGATCTTATTGATGATGTTGTGTCGACTATAACTGGTGGATTGGTAACCAAGTGGACAAACAAAATTTCCACCTCTAAGCTTACATTTTTATACTCTGTCTTACACAAGATTATTGTGTGTAATTGGTTACCTACTACTAAAACTTCAGTCCTCACTGTTGATCAAGCATTTCTGCTCTTTAAACTTGGCACTAATATCCCCTTCAGCCTCGGAGACTACATTTTTGATTATGTGATGAAGGCTACTACAAAGACTAGCAACACCAGCATCCTTCCTTTTCCCTGCTTCATCTATGCAGTTATGGTTGAGCAAGGTGTGAAGCCAGACAAGAAGAAGATAGTCACTGAAATGTCGATTATCACAATTGTCAAACCAAAAGGGAATGATGATCGTGTGATGGATCTCCCTTACAACCTTGCTCTAAGCTCTATAGCTGCCTCCAGAGATGTTGATCAGGATGTTGGAATAGAGACTGCTCTTTCTCTCCCACGATCTGAGAGTGAATTGGCTAAAGCATCTTCACATTTGGTGACATTTTAGGTGTTAAATTCCTTTATCAGACAGATGGATTCTATGATCCATCAAAGCACAGTCATCACCAATGCTATGGTTGAACATCGTAAAGCTCTGCGAAGTGCATTTTCTGCACAAAAAGGGGAGTAGCATCATCGAATGTACCCTGCTGGTAAAGATGAAGCGGAGAAGGCTGGGAAGTCGATGGCCAAGTCCAAGGGAAAGAAGAAGATTTAATTCTTCTGTTTCAAAACAATTTTAATTGATGTTTCTGTTATGTGCTGGACACATGTTTTATTTTTAATGTTTGGATGTTTTGGGTATTCAAGTTTTGAATATCCTTGAATAGTTGATTTTAATCATCAGTTTAGTCTGATGATTTTGATATCTATATATGCTTGATTTTTGCATATTGTTTATATGGTGATAATCTCAGTATTGTTGCCTTATTGTTCACATATTGTGCAATATGTGATGTTTTATGTTGGGAATGATCTTAACATTGTTATGCACATAGTTTTATCTATGTTATGTGTATTCTCAGCATTGCCTGTATAGGGGATGATTACCCACTTGTATTTGTATATTATTGTATAGATAATAACTTAAGGGGGAGCAGACCTTAAGGGGAAGTGGTTGTATCTCCATGTAGTTTTGATCGTATTCTGCTGCGGCTCTAATTGTATATATTGAGCTTTTATGTTTTGTGCAGAAAGGATAAGCTTAAGGGGGAGATTGTTGAGAATGATGGATTTCAGATGATGTTATCACTTCGTTAATAACATCGAAGTCAATGTCGTATCCAATGTCGTCCGTTATTCTCGCTACATCGAGTGTAACACTCAGGATGCTAATCTTATCATTTTTTAGTTTTTAGGATTAATTTATTTTAAATTAATCTGATTAAATTGTGATTTTTGTCACATTTCATTTTCCACGTATTTCGGATTTTATTGCTGATGTAATTGTGGAATAAATCGTGGATTATGCTTGATTTTGACTAGGTCAGAATCTGTTCCGAGTTTCAAGGGACATGATGTTCCCCACTTCATCTTAGATACTAACCGTTGCAGAGAACATGGGTCGCTGGAGTAACCACCATTATTACACGATGTTGAAGAACGTATGTCACGCAGTGCAGAGGCCGGTTATCTCGAGTCCAGTTCAGCAAGGGTAGTGTAAGGCGGTAGTTTTGCATCCGACTCATCAAAGATTTTGAAGAAAATACCCAGCCGAGATGGAGGAAGTATTTAAGGTATTTCCAAGCCTTAAAATCATTTATGCAAGCAGGTTATCACCGTGGTTTGTGAGAAGCTCTGAATTTTGCATCCAGTGTCATCTCTAAAATCTAAGACATCTTCCTCGACATCTGCCTAGCGTCTCAATCAGCTGGAGATTTTCATTCTAGTTGTGTGTGTAGGTTAGAGAGTCAACTTTGAGAAGTCTAGGATTTAGAGTGACTGATTGTAATCTATCTATGTGTTTAGATAGATTTGTTTTTGAGTGATTATTCGAGTGAGTGAAGCTAGAATAGTCCTCTGTATGTTTTATGTTGTGTTGTTAAGGAAGTGAACCGAGACAACATCTGCACTGTTTTTGTTTATCACTTATGATAGTGAATTTCGCCTTGAGGTGAATTTCGCCTTGAGTGTGATTTAAAATTTAATTTGTGCAAAGTGTTGTTTACGTTTCCGCTGCATGTTGACGGCAATGTGGTAACACTAGCTTCAACATTACATTTAACTTTGCAATTTACATCCATATTCACATTGTTTCAGGCAACAAATTTTAACAGAAATAATTTCCTTATTTATTTCAGACTTTTCCTAGTTTAGATATCTTCCTTGAATAGAACTCCTTCTTTCCTTCTTGATCTTCTTCATGAACAAGACAACTTCTATTCTGAAATGTCCATCTTGAATTTGCAACTGCAACTCCTTGAATCTAGCATGACACGTCTCTTGTAAACTTTCTCAACAACCATGTACATGATCATGTCTCTGAACATGCTTATGTACATGTCTTGATCTTTAATCAGATTGGCAGTGGAATGTTCATAGTAAAGTCCAGAACATGTTCATTCGAACATGACAAACGAAAACCTTTTGTGTTCTTTTGCCATAATATCTAAACAGATAATGACAATCTCAAACACCTTAATGTAGATGGCACTAACAGTTTAGTTTGTGCAGAGGCAATTTTTAGTAAAGCCCAAAGTAGCACGGCCTAATGGGTATGAGGTTAAACGATACGACCTCGAGCACAAGGTTGAAGGTCAATGAGAAAGGTAAAATCGGGAGGGTCTAAGATAAGCGTCCACAAGAAAAAGAGACCGGGTCAAAATTCTAGTGGCTGTTATCGAAGAGATCAAGTTAAAAACCCTTCCACGGATAAGGTTGGATCCAATCTCAATAAAACTAGTCCCGAAAATAGGGAAAATCGATTAAAAGCTTTTTATAAAAAGTGTTAGTCCCGAGCGAGTCGATGTCAGTTTAGGAGGGTGAATAAACTGACTTAAAACTTTGAACTTCTGTGCGGAATATATATAGGGCCCTTGATTCGCTTTGAAAAACTTATCGATGCACTTCACAGTTAAGATAGAAAGCTTAGCTTATGAGTGCAGCTTATGAGACATTGTGTGCAGTTGTGTACATGCAAAAGCTTTGATAATAAGTACAACACACAGAAGATTTATAGGGGTTCGAAGCTCAGCTTCTACGTCCTCCCTTCCTTCTTGAGAAGGGAAATCCACTATGCAAGTGTAAAGTTTCTTTATTACAGTTACATAGTGAAGATAAATTGTTGAACCTGAAAACGGCACCCTTCACTCGAGCGTGGCTCCCTTTTCAACTAGTGTTGTCCCGAAAAAATGGACCTATCGGTATGTCTTTTCTCAGCCGGTGATGGTCGATAGCTCACACTTACCGATCCCAACTGCTCGCTGGGACTTTAGGGGCTATTGTCTGTCCTTACAAGATTTTAGATCTCTCTTGATCTTCAAGAATACAGTCTTGAATCTATTATCAACTTTGAGTGCTCCTTAAACTAAGTTGAGTAGTTAATCGTTGAATATCTTTAAACTGAGAAGCTTGGCTCTGGCTGGATTCTTCAATAGATAGCTGGTTGGTTGGTTCTTTAAAGAACTTCTTCTCAGTTGGGACTTTTCGCAACTTGTGATGTTTAAGCTTTGAGCTGGAGAGGGAGAAAGAAAGCTCAATATCTGCAATATAGCAAGAGTTAGATTGGCGAAAATCTTAATCAGAATGAGATTCACTCTTCTTATATAGATGATTGATCTCTGTGACTGTTAGGTTCCACTGATCGTTAGTTCAGTTGATCCATCGACGGTAATTGAATTCTTGTACCATTGAAGCTTGTTTGAACTAGTTGTTGCTTGATTTAATGACTTCTGCTCCGAGATCTCTTGTCAGGATCTTTAATAACTGCTTGGAAGGTATCGGTTGCTCGAATTTTAGTTCTAGACTTCAGTTGGCAGGTCCTCAGCTGCCTTGGCTTTCAGCCTTGGTTAAGTCCAGTTAGCAGTTCCTCAGCTGCCTTAAGCTTCAGTTCTTGAATGGTCCAGTTTGGCATTTCCTCAGCTGCCTTAGTTTTCAGCTCTTGACTCTGGCAGTTTAGCTTTGGCTTCAGTTCTGGAATGATCCAGTTGACACTAGGAAGCTTATCTTTGATTAGAGCTTTAGCTCTGGACTCCAGTTGGCTTCTTAGAAGCTTAGTTTTGATTAAAGCTTCAGTTGGCTTCTTCCTCTGAGCTCTTCTCCCAGCTGACTGGTCTTTACTGTCAGTTAATCAGTTCAGTTTGGTCTTATATAAGCTTGAGCTTTCAAGCTAGCTCTGTCTTATCAGCTTTTCTTAGCTTTCAGCTAAGCTGATAGATGCTCATCTGTTGGATGCTTTCCATTCTTCAGCTTTGACTGGTTAGTTTCCGACTGCTTGATGCATCATTTTCAGCTAGTTGACCATGCTCCAAAGCGGTTGACTTTCACTTCAACTGAGCTGAATTTTGGAGTCTTACTTGGTCATCAAACCAATCTCCAGTCTGTAATTCCTGCAGTTTTTCATAAAGATATTCCATATGTTTTGACATTTCATCAAAACAACCAGTTGGGCTATTATTGATAGTTTTTCCCAACAATTTTCCCCTTTTTGATATGATATCAAAACCTGTTAGTGATGATGGAAAACTGCATAATTCTAACAATCATGATTGGTTGATTTTAGATGAGTATCAGAGCTTTATAACTAAACAAGTATCAGAGCTTGCAAATTCAGAGCTCTCTATCTAGACAAGTATCAGAGCTCTCTATCTAGACAAGTATCAGATTTTGTAAATTTCAAAGCTCTCTATCTAGATAAGTATCAGAGCTTTGGATAGATAGTAGCAAAGCTTTATGGTTATCAGAGCTTTATAGTCAGATAATAGAGCTTTAAACAAATCAGAGCAAGTAACAAAGCTTTAGCTCTTAGAAAGCATGAGAGTTCAGTTTTATGCATGTATAGAGCATATCCTTGTTGTGACTGAACCTTAAGATTTTTTGCTTTCTAATCTCGTAGCGAGAATGTCAAAAGTTTGTTAGTGTTGATGCCACTTATTCTGACCATAGAGACAATGCATAGCTTGAAAAGCTTTAGATATTTCAGTTCTAAAAGAGCTCAGTTTGTTCAATTCATGTATATTTCATAATGTCAATCATGCAGTCACTTAGAGCATATTAGAAACTGATATTTTATACGAGCTTAAAAAGAGCTTGAAGAATTATAAGAAAGTTAAGATATGATAGAGAGAGAGAGACAGAGAGAGACAATATCAAGATTGATATTTGAACTTCTATCATGGACAAGGTGGAGCAGGAAGTATTTGCAGCTAGGGCTCGAGAGAAGCTGAAAAATTGGATCTTGATTTGGGGATTTCTTATCAGAGCTTTGAGGGGAAGAATGATACGCCTTATGGAGCAGTCGGGTCAAGCAAAGTGAATTTGGATATCGGGTCAATTCCAATCAAGGTTGTTGAGTAGCAGACCGAAAGTATTCGGCCCAATTAGTTATTTGTTTTCCAAAAAGTGGCCCAGTTGTTAGCGGCCCATTTAGTTTAATATCATGAATTAACTATTAGTATAAAGTATATGATTTAGGGTTTTCGCACTATGTTGTAAGTCCTGGACTATAAATAGTGTCCCTTTGGAACGTATGAATCAAGCAATGAATTATCTAAATTCCTCCCTATCTCTCTCTTACTTCTCCCATTTCTTCTAATCTCCTTCTATCATTTCTTACTCAACAAGATTCAAACTTTATTATACAAATCAGTTACAAAATATATCAGTACACTACATCTGGTATTTCAGAGCCACGATCTGGAAAATGGCTGAGGGAACACGCCTTCGTGATCTGCAAGAGGGACAGAAACAACTGGATCAGGCTATTGCTGCAGAAGCTCTTAAGAGAGATGCAGTTCAAGTAAAATTGCAAGAACCAATTAATTCTATTACATCAGACATGAAAGATTACATGACAGGGGTTCATGGCAAGATGGATAATCTTGCCAAAACTTTAGGTTCTATCCAGCTGTAACTATCTAACTTGGACGGTGGAAAATACTCTAGTATAGAGGGCTCTATCCTAGTCATCCCTGGCATGGGAGAAAGAAGTGGAACAAATCAGCCCACCCCACCATTCATTAGGGGTAAAGAATTGATTGGAACCACAGGTACTCATGATTATACTCATTTTCCCAAGCTAGATTTCCCTAAGTTTGACGGGGATCAACCCAGAGCCTGGTTTTTGAAGTGCCAAAGTTATTTCAGCATGTTACCTAATATACCTGCTGACCAGAGGGTGCAATTAGCTATAATGCACTTTGAGGGTAAGGCATCTCAGTGGTACCAAAATTCATCTATTATGGATGCAGACCTCACATGGGATCAATTTCTAGAGATCATTTCTGCACAATTTGAAGAGTTGAAAGATGCGAAGGTCATTGCAGAATTTAACAAACTGAAACATACCGGGTCTTACACTTAGTATGTAGACAGCTTTGAAGAACTTAAGGCTTGTATGCTGTTATTGAACAAAGGGATGTTCACAGAGGACTATTTCATAGCTAGCTTTATCAGTGGGTTGGGGGAGGAAATCCAGTCCCTAATACATATGTTCAAACCCACCACTCTAAGTCATGCTATTGAATTGGGGCAACAATAGATACTTAACTTAGAGGCTATGTCAAAGAAGTTTAGGGAGAACATCAAACCGAATATGGGTGCAGGTGGCAGGAGTGACATACCTAACAGTTCATATAATCAAAAAACCTCACCTGCAGCGAGTAAACCCCCTTTTAAGCTCCTTGCAGCAGCAGAGATGGCTGCTAGGAGGGAAAAAGGGCTATGCTACAACTGCGATGAGGCATTCACATTTGGCCACAGGTACAAAAACCGAGTTTCCTACATGATTATGAGTGAGGAGGAGGAGTTGGAGTATCTGCAGTCTATATCAACAGAAGATGAAGATACATGTGCAAACCAGAGACCTATTACAGGTGTAGAGGAAATCCAAATGGCATTGAACCTCATCTCAGGAGAAGGAGGCTTTACTACCATGAGGGTAAATGGGCAAGTTGGTGATCACAAGCTGCATATATTAATAGACTCTGGAAGTACTCTTAGTTTCATCAGAGAAACTACAACCAGAGAGTTGGGGTGTGTTCTTGAACCTACTAAGCCATTATTGGTTAGAGTTTCTAATGGTAACAGAATGGTAAGTTCTACCAGGGTGAATGGCTTTCAGTGGTCAATCCAAGACCACCAATTCACCTATTCCCCTAGGACCCTGGCTACTGAAGATTGTGATTTAATATTGGGAGGTGACTGGCTCAAAGCTTGTACACCCATAGAGTTGGATTATGACAAAATGACTTTCACCGTGAATTGGATGGGGAAAATGGTTAAGATTCAAGCATTGACCAAGATTGGTGAATGCCACATGATTAATGAGCACAGTCTGTATCAAATGCTCCATCACTCCCACGGTCCCACCCCTGCCCAATTGAGGAAGTATTTATGGTTAAACTCAAGGCAGAACACCAAGATCACAACCAGAAGCTGCATAAATTATTAGGGGAGCACAAGGATGTATTTGAAGAGCCTAAGGAATTACCCCCAAGTAGGGGTATTGAGCATCAAATCATGCTCAAGCCAGGGAGCATTCCAAAATACCGGTATCCCTACAGGGTCTCCCATAACCAAAAAGTTAAGCTAGAAAGGATTGTAGGGGAACTATTGAACAATGGGATGATACAGGACAGCAAGAGTCCCTTTGCCTCACCCATTCTATTGGTGAAAAAGAAGGATCAAACATGGAGAATGTGCGTGGATTATAGGTATCTAAATAGTTTAACCATTAAGCATGATTACCCTATTCCTATTATTGATAAGTTATTGGATGAGCTGCATGGAGCCAAATTCTTTTCTAAGATTGACCTTAGGTCAGGTTATTTTCAAATTTTGATGAAACCTGAACACATATTTTTTACAGCATTTTCTACACATAATGGCCACTATGAATTTTTGTTGATGCCATTTGGCTTGTGTAACGCACCCGCCACTTTCCAATCCCTCATGAACCAAATATTCAGGTCTCAACTTAGAAAGACAGTGCTAGTTTTCTTTGATGATATCCTGGTATATAGCACCACCTGGGATGCACACTTGGAGCACTTAAGGGAGGTGTTGACTATCCTAAGGGGGCAGCAACTCTATGCTAAACTGAGCAAATGCCACTTTGGACAGGAAAAAATTGAGTACCTGGGGCATATTATAACTGCCAAAGGGGTATCCACTGACCCCTCCAAGATAGCTGCAATGACCAATTGGCCAATCCCCACTACAATGAAGCAATTGAGAGGATTTTTGGGACTCACTGGGTACTATAGAAAATTTGTCAAGGCCTATGGAGTCTTAAGCAAGCCTCTTACAGCCTTGTTAAGGAAAGGGGCATTTCAATGGAATCAGGAAGCCACCAAAGCTTTTGAAGCCCTCAAAGCTGCAATGGTGACCACTCTTGTGCTGGCTCTGCCAGACTTCACTGTACCTTTTGTCTTAGAGACAGATGCAAGTGGGAAAGGCTTGGGAGCAGTTCTCATGCAAAGGGATAGACCTCTGTCCTATATGAGCAAAGCCCTATGTCCCAGGAATCAAGCCCTATCTATTTATGAAATGGAGTTTTTGGCAGTGCTCATGGCAGTCCAAAAGTGGAGACATTATTTGCAAGGTCACAAATTTATTATTAAGATAGATCAGCAGGCTCTAAAACACCTCCTAGACCAGAAGATTATGACCCCTATACAGCAGAGATGGATTCCTAAACTACTGGGGCTGAATTATGAGATTCACTATAAGAAGGGTATTCACAATAGGGCTACAGATGCTTTGTCTAGGAAACCAAGCACCACAGAAGATTGTTGTAGTATTACTACTGTTGTACCCATGTGGATTCAGCAGGTAGTAGGAAGCTATAAGGATGACACCTGGATCACTAACATTCTCAACTCAAAACTTTTGGACAGAGACACTCATCCAGAGTATGAGCTCAGTGGTGACCTACTTAAATATAGAGGAAGAGTGGTCATTGGTAGTGGAACTACTATCAAGCAACAACTCCTGCAAGAAATGAATGACTCATCCTATGGGGGCCATTCTGGAATCTATGGGACTTACATCAAGCTGAAAAGACTTTTCTTTTGGCCTCACATGCAAAGGGATGTGGTGCAGTGGGTTAACAAGTGCAACATCTGCAGTGTTAGTAAGCCCACAGGGGGACCCTATCCTGGTTTATTGCAGCCCCTACAGGTTCCCAGTCAAGCATGGACACACATCTCTATGGATTTCATAGAAGGGTTGCCAACATCCTACAAAAAGAATGTAATTTTGGTAGTGGTGGACAGACTCACAAAGTATGGGCATTTCCTACCCCTTGCCCACCCTTATACTGCCCAGTCCATAGCTAAGGTCTTCTTGGATTCAGTCTATAAATTACATGAACAGCCCCTAAGTATTGTCACGGACGGAGACAAGATATTCACTAGTCAGTTTTGGAGGGAACTTTTTAAACTCATGGGCACATCTCTAGACATGACTTCAGCTTACCACCCTCAATCAAACGGTCAAACTGAGCGGGTAAACCAGTGTTTGGAGTCTTATCTACGGTGTATGGTCCATCAATACCCTAAGCAGTGGTCAAGATGGCTGCCCCTAGCAGAGTTTTGGTATAATACAAATTACCACTCCAGTCTTAAATCTACTCCATTTCAGGCCCTATATGGTTACCCGCCACCCCACCACTCTCTACAATCCTATTTTCCTACTCCCAATACAGAAGTTAAGAACCTAATGGAGGAGAGGCAACAATTCATGGCAGAACTTAAAACCAATCTCCAGACAGCTCAGAACAGGATAAAAGTTTATGCGGATTTAAAGCGAGTTGAAAGAGAGTTCAATATCGGGGATTATGTCTACTTGAAGCTACAGCCTTTCCGCCAGAACTTAGTGGTCCTGCGGAAGAACAAGAAGCTTGCTACCAAGTACTACGGTCCCTATCAAGTACTAGAGCGAATTGGAAAAGTGGCGTACCGCCTCAAATTACCTGCGGAAGCCAAAATCCATCCTGTCTTCCATGTGTCTCTGCTCAAGAAAGTGCTTAGCCCCACCGTGGAACCTTCTTCAGCTCTACTGCCTCACACCGAAGAGGGTACATTTTCTATCCAACCATGTGAACTGCTAGCTGAAAGAGTTATTATGCAAGGTCATACTGAGATTTTACAGAGTCTGGTGCTTTGGGATTATAAGAGCGGACTGAAATCATGGGAAGATTCTGTATTTCTGGATCAATTTAGGGCAAAGCTTGATCCTTGGGGACAAGGATCTCAAAACGAGGGTGGTATTGTCATGGACAAGGTGGAGCAGGAAGTATTTGCAGCTAGGGCTCGAGAGAAGCTGGAAAAATTGGATCTTGATTTGGGGATTTCTTATCAGAGCTTTAAGGGGAAGAATGATACGCCTTATGGAGCAGTCGGGTTGAGCAAAGCGAATTTGGATATCGGGTCAATTCCAGTCAAGATTATTGAGTAGCAGACCAGAAGTATTCGGCCCAATTAGTTATTTATTTTCTAAAAAGTGGCCCAGTTGTTAGCGGCCCATTTAGTTTAATATCATGAATTAACTATTAGTATAAAGTATATGCTTTAGGGTTTTCATACTATGTTGTAAGTCCTGGACTATAAATAGTGTCCCTTTGGAACGTATGAATCAAGCAATGAATTATCTGAATTCCTCCCTATCTCTCTCTTACTTCTCCCATTTCTTCTAATCTCCTTCTATCATTTCTTACTCAACAAGATTCAAACTTTATTATACAAATCAGTTACAAAATATATCAGTACACCACAACTTCCTTCTTCAGCTATTGACGCGCAGTCGTTTCGCGCTCCAAAAATAATTTATAACTCCTATGCCCACAGTGAGTGTAGCCAGCTAATGAGTACGGGGTCTATCCCATAGAGAGCTGTTGCGATTTCACCTTCTAGTAACCAGTTATAAAAAAAAGGGTTTGGTGTTACAACTACACTGAATTAAATCTGCAAAAGAAAGTATAGAAGATATCAAATAACAACGGTTCTGGCATTTGTACTTGAATTTGGTTTAAATATATCAACTCGATCATGGGCACACCGATTTTCAAACATGTTAAATCACCTAGTTATAGAGACCGGATTCCTCTCTGCGTCTCCTCATTCATCATTTCATTATAGATTTAAAAGCGATTCCTCATCAATTAAACCCCTTACCTATCACCCACCTCCATATTCCTCTAAAAGATGTAAGAAAATAGACAGCAGTGTGCCCTAGACGAACCCAAGTTTATTGTGTTTACCGATTCCTCGTGTGCCCATAACAACCCATTGATTCTCTTATTACTATATGAATCAACACATATCTATTATTCATTTATCTCTTCAATTCACTTTTCTCTACAATTCACATATTTTCCTATTTTTTTAGTTCTGCAATGTCTTTTGAGTCTAACCTCAATTCCAACATTGAGGTTTTGAAAAGGTTATTAGTTGATGTTGTAGGTGATAAAATGTTTCTCCAAATACTCGAACAAAAACACAAGCTTCTTAAAAGTGTAACAAGCTCTTCCATTAAACCCTGAAGTAGAAGAAGATACGTGAATTGAGATCATGAATCAACTGATGCTCATCTTTTTGAGGATTACTTCTCTGAATATCCAAGATGGCTAATTGATGTGCTTCGACGTCATTTCTGGATGGGCAGAGACTTATTCATCTGCATAGTCGATGCATTGAAAGCTCATGATGAATATTTTCAATTGAGGAAGAATGCAACAAAGAGACTGAGTTTGTCACCGCTTCAAAAATGCACAGTTGCTATCTGTCAATTGCCATATGGAGGTCCCTCCGACCATTACGATGGGTACATCTGAGTTGTTGAAACAACGTCGATCAATTGCTTATTCAAATTTTATCGATGTGTGATCGATGTATTTAGAAAAAGATACTTAAGAAAACCCAATGTTGATGACTGTCAACACTTAATCCATATGCGTGAGCAAAGGCACGACTTTCTTGGAATGTTAGGTAATCTTGATTGTATGCATTGGGGATGGAAAAATTGTCTGATCGCTTGGAAATGTCAGTTTACCCGAGATGTTCATGGAACTCCAACGCTTATACTTAAAGTAATTGCGTTTGCAGATTTGTGGATATGGCATGTATATATTGAAGTTGTCAATTCAAATAATGATCTCAATGTGCTTTCCTAATAACCTTTATTCAATGAAGTGATACACAGGAAAGCACCAAGAACTAATTTTACGGTGAATGCTAGAGAATATACCAAAGGGTACTATCTTACAAATAGAATCTAACCTGAATGAACAACTTTTGTTAAGAGCTTTCATTCAACTTGTGAACCGAAGAAAGTGTTGTTCAAGCAAATACAAAAGTCTGATTGCAGGATGATGGGAGTGCAGCAACTGATTGGTAACAGTCAAAGGAATTCAACAACAACGATGACAATTCTGCTATACGAGAAGCCCCATGAGGTTTCGTCTGCTTTAGTTAATATAGAGGTCGAATTACGAGATAAGAAACAACATTACAAACTTCGAGCCAACTTGATTGAGCACATCTGAGAGTGATATAACACTAATAATTTTAATAATTAGTTCGTTTAGAAGCTTTTATATATTTCAATATTTTATTTCATGTATTATTTTGTTTTATTTCACAATGTTGTACTCATCTTTTTCGTATCAATAAAAATATTGTTGTTAAGTTTTGATTACTTGGTTATAGATTTATTTTAAAATAATTTAGTATTGAAATTTTTAATAAATAAAAAATATTAAAATATAATTTAAGTTAATTATATAGAAAAGTAAGAAAATATAAATAAAATGTAATAAATTAAAGATAATTTTAGAAGTGGGTGATATGATGACAGAACCAAAAGTAATGTATGTACTATGGATGATTGGGGGAGGTGATGTAGTTAAAATAGTAGGTACTTAACTTTTGACGTGACAATGATGTGATAGGGTTATGTATCAAAAGAGAGTTTCTGTTTGCACTACTTAATTTGCTCTTTGCATTTCACATGCTCCATGCACTACTATTTTTACTCTTTGCACCGCGCATATTTACATTAATACCCTTTTAGTATAAACTTAAAATCAATATCTTTTCTAAATTAATTTAACATAATTAATAATTAAAAAAATCTAATTAAAAAAACCAGCTTTTTCCCCAACCTTCCACCACTGCTACTTCAGCCAACCTTCTGTTGTCGCCCACTGCCATCTCTTTTTCTTCCCCACCCTTTCTAGTCCTCATTTCTCCTTCTTTTCCCAGAGTTATATATGCTAAAATCCAATCACAACCTTCTTCACCCGTCATTGCCAATGTAGGAAGGAAGAGATATTTGATCAAACTGTAAATTCCGTTCGAAAAACAATTCATGACAGGTCTTAAGGCAGTTTGAAAAATTACTTCTTGATCTATGCTTAATATGTTTGAATTTCGAATGTGCTCAAGAGGGTTCGAAAATAAGTTCTCAAATGAACAAGGATGGTTCAAAAATAATTTTTGTTGGTCCCGGGCGAGTCGGTATCAGTTTAGAGGGGGGGTGAATAAACTGATTCAAAAACTTCGACTTTAGATGCGGAATAACAGGGCCCTTTGACTCGCTAAAAAAAAACTTATCTATGCACCAACTTGGATAATCAGTTGAGACAGTTTGAGTGCAGCTTGTGTGATATTGTGTGCAGTTAGAGATATGCAAAGATCAATAAGTACAGCACACAAGAGATTTATAGAGGTTCGAAGTCTCAAACTTCTACGTCCTCTCTTCCTTCCGCAGAAGGGTAAATTCACTATATAACTTGAGTTCCTTTACAAATTACACAATGAAGGATAGTTGGCTAAACCAGGTAACTGCTCGCTACCTCAGCTGGTCGACGGCTCACACTTGAAGTCCCTAACTGCTCGCTAGGAAGGTAGGTGCTATTGTCGTCTTTACAAGGTTTTAGATCTCTTTCGATCTTCAAGAGGTTAGTCTTGAACAAGGGGGTATCAACTGATGTGCTCCTTTGATTGATCTGAGTAGTTGATTGTTGAATAGTTGGAACTGAGAAGGTTGCCCTGGCTGGATCGACGACAGCTGGCTGAGTATGTTAATTCAGTGAATTCTTCTTCTCAGTTTGACTTTCGCAGTTTTTATCGAGCGTTGCACTTGAGCTTGAGTGGGAGGGAGAAAGAAAAGCTCTGCTTGTATATGCAAAGGTTGGCAAGAGGTTATATTTGCGAAAAGTTTTTTTTAGAAACTCCGAGTCACCCGTCTTTTATAAATGAGTGATTTTGTGACCGTTGAGTTCCATTGTCCATTTGATTAGTGGCTCTGTTGGCTCATCAACGGCAGGAGATCTTAAATGATAACTTGGATCATTTGGTTGATGTAGCCGTTACTCTGCCAATCGATCTTCATTAAATTCCAGGATCTTTGAAGGAGCATTTGTTCCAAGATACGCTGATTTAAGCTATACACTCGAGGAGTCTTCTGGCTTCAGCTCTCTTGGCAGTTTGGAGTTTCAGTTGGTAGTTTTGGATTTCTCAGCTTAGTTACATTATCGTCCCAGCTGGCAGTTCTGAGCTTGCCAGCTGAGTCTGCCTGTTGCTCCAGTTAGCAGTTTTGGACTTATCAGCTGAGTCTGCCTGTTGCTCCAGTTGGCAGTTTTGGACTTATCAGCTGAGTCTGCCTGTTGCTCCAGTTGGCAGTTTTGGACTTATCAGCTGAGTCTGCCTGTTGCTCCAGTTGACAGTTCTGGTCTTATCAGCTGAGATTGGCCATTGCTCCTGTTGGCAATTCTGGGCTTATTAGCGGAGATTGGCCATTGCTCCAGTTGGCAGTTCTGGGCTTATCAGCTGAGATTGGCCATTGCTCCAGTTGGTAGTTCTGGGCTTATTAGCTGAAATTGGTCATTACTCCAGTTGGTAGTTCTTGGCTTATTAGCTGAGATTGGCCATTGCTCCAGTTGGATACTGTCAATCTCTGGCATAAACAGATATTCTAACAGTTTCTTCAATCTTTGGTCAACTTATTTCTCCCTCAGTTCAGCTGACATGGTTGTCAGCTTGCTTTGACCGGTATGATTCATCAGCCAAGTTGAACTTTAGATTGGATGACGTGTCCTTCAACTTGTGGGTCATTCTTCAGATAGGTTGACTTTGACTCTTCTAGAGTTCTTTTTTGATGATGCACTGGGTTGATCAGCTTCGATCTACAGCTTGAACTTTTGGTCAGTTTTTCACAAATAATTTTGACATCTCATCAAAATTTGATCTAGGGGTTCCTTAATAGTTTTTCTTAACAATTTTCCCCTTCTTGATGATGTCAAAACCTAGTTGATGATGATGGAAAAACTGCAGGTATAGCAAATGCATTAAATAGAATCTTTCAGTCAGTGCACATTCGTAGCATATTGAGACAAATTAGCTCATGATTTTCATTCAGTTATTAGAGCATTTGTTATTCATGCTTATCATTCAAATATCAGAGCATGTCATATTCGTAGCATATTGAGACAAATTGACTCATCATTTTCATTAGCAATTGTCATTCATGCTTCTCATTCAAATATCAGAGCATGTTCAAATATCATAGCATGTCAGTTTTAAAAGCAATTTGGGCTTATTCATGCTTCTCATACAAGTATCAGAGCATTACTGAAGTATTAGGGCATAATGAATTATGTTAAATCATTCAAGCCTGAAGCAAAATCAAGATCAAAACTTGTATAATATATTCATTTTAAGGCATAACTTCAAGAGATTCAAGAGTTAGTAGTTAAGACTACTAATCTACTTCCTGAATGTTGCTCCAATTGCTCTTTTTCCTTCTGCTTGATTCTCCTCTTTCCTGGATTCCTTGTAGTGTCCAAGCTTCCCCCTGAAGCTGATCTTCCCCCTCATGATGAATTTCTCTTTGAATTTGGTCCCAAAGAGTCATGCATCCATCATCATATTGTCCATCTTCCCCCTTTTTGGCATCATCCAAAAGGTGAAGAGGATCACATGATGGTAATGACAAATTTGGCAGAAAAGTGAAGGCGGTTGCCAAATTGTCATTATGAGCTGCAGGAACTGAAAGTATTTGCATGGGCGGAGAAAGCCATGCATAGAAATCTTCAGTTGGCATGAACTGACCTGGATCAGAGATACCTTGATCTCTGAAGCTCATGGGGGCCAAGCTTGTGAAGATTTCATCAGTTGAAGGGAGTGGTAGATCACCAACGACGGGTGCGCACGAGGAGTTAGCTGGTTCATTGTCAGGAAGAGGGGCATCGGAGGGTATACCAAGCTAGAGTCGCTTGATCATTGAATCCATGATCTCCGAAAGTGTTGGAGGTGAGGAGAGTGGATGATTCATCCAGTTTCGACTCCATTATCCCTCTCTGATCCAGAAGGCTGAGCCACGGGTATGGATAAGGTGAAACATAGTTGACTCTTTCAGTTGAAAGTGCCAAATATGATACTGCAAGTACCGTCGCAGTTGCGCAAAGAGGGAGGAGTCGAAGTCCTCAATGAGACCAAAGCAGCTTCGGAGCTGGTGGTCGAGAACCTCTTCAAAATCAACCTCAATATAGTCGTTTTGGACTAAAGGTGGAGGTTGGGAGCTGGCTGATATTGTGGGCTGATCACTCAGCCTTAAAAGAGATGCACTCTCCAGCATCAGCTCTCTTTTGTCAGTGGAGCTGACGGTTGCCTCTAAGGGTGTCTTTCCACGATCTGAGCTGGAAGGCCCTTGTGGGTGTGAACGCTTTGAGGATGGATGGCAGTAGATTATGGGAAGCATGTCCCGTCTTCCAAGTAGTTCGCCAATTGGTATGATCTCATCAAACTGGCTTTGTATGATGTGGCTTATGCGGTTCATAAAGCCGACTCTTTCTCGGAATGTGCCAGTTGACGGATCAAACGTCACTCGCTCGACGTTGGCTCTTAGTTGTGCCAGGATGTATGAAGCCCAGTCGGCTTGACATCCAAAGTAGAGGGTTGCTGTGATATGAGCCTTGATCTCGGAGAGATGAACGATCTCAAAGTTACCATGGATAATATGGCTGGTGATATCTAGAAGCTGGATGATATCACTTTGCAAGCTCTCCTTTAATCTGTACGAACTGTCGTTGTAGTGCACGTGAGGAAGCTTCCATATTTTCCATAACTCATGTTTGGATGGCAGATTTAGGTCCATCATGTCTGAACCTGTGCCGGAGAGGTGTAGAGTGGAGATCATCGTGTCCTTTGTGACTGTGATCACCTGATTCTTTACGGTAGAGATGATGTTGTCGCCGTTGATAGTTGCATTGTAATAGAACTCGGCCACATACTCAGGTATGTTCTTGACTGGCAACTGTGTCAAGAAGGGAAGCAATCCAGTCACCGCCAACGGTCGATAAATCTGTTGAAAGACATCTGGACCAAGACATGCATTTAGTATCTCTAGATTTAGAGATTTGTCCTTCCTCATTTTGTGTTCAAGAGCTTTAATGTTCACCATGGGAAACGGAGGCTTCATTTCTGCAAAAGAATGATATTCAGTTTTAGAAATGTAAGAGTGTAGATGAGCGAGGGAAGGCTTAGCAACAGATCGAGTAAGAGAGAGAGAGAGAGAGAGATTTTCAGGTGATCAGAGCCTTCATCTCTTTGCTCATATTTATGCATCTTATGCATGCAAGAATCGAGAGTACTCGATAGCTTTTCTTGGCTAATCAGCCATCTGATTTGATGGGATTAGCTGAATTAATGATGTATGTATCTCAGCCGTTCAACAGTTGAATGGCTTTATGATCGTGTGGCTGAGATGAAATCATTTTGAAAATGGGGTAGTTGCCATAAATAGTGAAATATTTTCTGCAGATCTTTCCATTTATAGCGCATTAAAATATATTTTCTTTGCCTTTGTGAAGGGTTGGTTTAAGATCCATGCAGAGATATTAATGACAACTTTGGAACATTTGAGCCCGATTTTCAAATTGTAACTGTTGACGTATAATATATGATATTTCATAATCGCAACGGTAACAATATAGTTAAGGTAAGCTTTTGAATTTAAAAAGACTTATCCTTAGTCAGTTGGGATACAGTCCAACTAATTGATGACGTGGCAGTTAGCTGAGCAGTTGAGTTTTGATGCTCAGTTGTCCTTTCTGAGCCGGCTGCAGTTGAGGCTGCAACTGAATTGATCAGTCAGTTTGATCAGTTGTGATAAACCCTTGTTTTTCATATAATTCATGCTAGTTTGAGGCCTAGGTTGATGGGAGTTCATGTGCATTGCATGCGTTTATTGAGAAGTTGCGTATAGTTTTCCATATTTTGTGCAGTGTCACGTATTTGCTCATTTTGAAGGGATTGATGCCATTTATTTTATAAGACTCAATTGAGCTTGAAAAGTTCTTAAAAAGATATAGGATCGAGTAAGGAACGCGCTGCAACTTGAATCGGGTCAATCGGACAAGAAACGAGCGAGAACGGAGTAAAACGGTGAAGTGTGTCGGTAGTGCGTAAAAAGGCACGGCCCGTGCCAAGTTGGCACGGCCGGTGTCATGTGTCAACGCAAGAAAACAACTCTCGGGACATGCGGCACGGCCCGTGCCACTTTGGCACGGCCCGTGCCGCCTGCCGAGCATCCAACAGGCGTGTTTGTCATTCGGCACGGCCCGTGCCGCACCTAGCACGGCCCGTGCCGCCTGTTTCCGCAACTTTGGAGTATTTCCTTGTTTGGACTCTGTATTTTCTCAACTATATAAGGCTCTCCTTTGTATGAAAATTCGATATAACTTTACCCTATAGAAGACAGCAGAGACATTCCGGAGAAGCCAGAGAAGAGACCATCGAGAGATTGAAGAAGCGCATCATAAGACCAAGTTTTATTTTATGCTTTATTCATTCCGGATTATCATGAAAGTTATTTATTTGTATTTAGATTCTTTGGATTTTGAATACGATATGAGTAGCTAAATTATTAGCGATCCTAGGGTTGTGGATGTTTTATGGATTTATGATTTGACGTAATTTATTGTTCCTTTCTAATTCTTGTTTATGCATCCTGGATTTCTGTTGTCTTTTGTGAATGAATTGATCAGCGTTTACAATTGTGTAGTTAATTTGTTATTCACTCGAGAGAGGTTAATAGATTAACGGATTAGGATTGCATAACACGAATCTGCTAGATCGAGAGATTGGTAGGTATCGTGAGGAGATTAAATCTGAGGTACTAATTGGAGTTAGACAATAATTCAAGATCGAGAGATAAGAATTATAATCTAATCTACTTTCATAACTTACTCGAGAGAGAGGCTGTGAATAAATTAGTGATTCCTACAAGATTTGGAATTAAATTGGTTAGATAAATTATCTGAGATTCGGTAAATCCATTTAGCATCAACACCTTAGGATTCGTCTTTTTATCTGTTTATCCAGTTATCTCTGTTTGCTATTTATTTTATTTTTAGCATTTTAATTAATTAAAATCAAACTCCTAATTTGGCTCTCTAGATAAAGTGAAACAACATAATTGAGTACTTAGCTGCTTTGCATAGCCAGTCTCTGTGGATACGACCTTGCTCACCATAATTTTGCTACATTTACCTCGTACACTTGCGAGTAGTATTTTGACTAAGGGAGTGTGAGATTCCCTTTGGCGATGACCGAAACTGATCATTTTTCTTGGTCAACTGCGCACCTTTTGAACCTGAGGTGAGCAGTTGAGTCATATAGCTTTTGGATAGGAGATTTGGTGACGTGGCAGTATCTTCATCGTCACTATCTCTTGCATCATTATGCCTTGTATTCCTTTGAGAAGCTATGACTGCAGTGTGGGATAGGTGGGGTTCTATCCTTTGATCAGTAGATGAAGTTCGTCGTGATGGCTCGGCTGATTGACTTGATAGATTATCAAAGTTCAACTGACGATAAAGTGAGTCAGTTGGGCAGTTGACTGGTTGACCTGCAGTTCCAACTGCTTGAAACATGAATATGGATTTGAATTCGGCCAGTAAGGCGGTTGGTGAAATCTTGTTGACCATCCGGTGATTCATGATGTGCTGAACTTGCACAATGGTTGGAGAAAATGGATTTGACGATCCTATCCATTTGATGCTCCAAGTTTCTTCTCTTTGCCAAAAGCTCATGCCATGAAAGGCAGTTAGCAAGAAGTGAGACTGGATAGACATAGAATGTCTTCAGTTGTACCAATAGAAGTATCGGTGAAGTTGTTTAAACAACTCTTGATCACGTTGTGCAACAACAGTGAAGTGAGTGAGAAGGAGATTTGTCACTTCCTTTTGTGCACTTTTGACTGCATATTCACCACTGTAGAAAGTTCGAATATTTTCTTCAGTCAGCTGGAGCGGAGGACATGTGCCTCTGAAGTAGTCTGCTCCATAGTTTGGGTGAGGTATTCCAATAAATGGAATAAGCTCATCTGGATCAGAGTAAACCTGAAAATCAACAGGTGAACCATTCTTTGATTTTGGAGAGTGAACGGCATTGGCAGTTGAGTTGCTCGAACTTTGGTTGCTCATCTTGGCCTTTCCTTTTCTCTTCTTCTTCAGGGACTATAGATGAGTAGTTCCTTTCTTGGGGATCCAGTCGGAGATCAGAACCGGTAGTGATTCATCACTTGGGAGCTTCAGCAAATCTTCAAGCATTTTGCTTATCCTTAGAACAAGTCCTACCTTGGACTCAAACTTGCCAGACTTCTTTGAGTCTGCAGCCTTGATAACTTGATGCTTGAATTGATGAAAGACAAATTTTGCCTAGTTTGTTTGTCTTCCTTCAGCAAGGTGAATCATGACCTTGTATCTCTCTTGAGTGAGTTGGCTTAGACTGCCAATTGCTCCGAACATCATCTTGTTCGTTATGTCAAGTAGAACTCCATACTCAGGCTTGAGATCAGTTTTAGCGGTGGTAAAACTGAATTGCTTGTTGCAGGTTGAGGCTTTCCAGTTTCTCCAGTGTGACTCTGCAGATTCCTTTAGATCTTGAACGGATAAGCCTTCTTGTGGGAGTTGAAATACTTCAGCAACTGTTTTCTCATTGATGTGTAACATCCTTCCTTGAGCCACTGAAGATATCATCTTCCCATCTACAGATAATTTTGCTTGAAGCAAAAATTCACTTACCAAATTTTGTCTAAAGAATTTTGGTGGTGTTTCCAGGTAGTGAAGAACTCCTGTTTTGTGAAGATTTGACAGAAGAATTGGATTCTTTGATTCATCAAGAATCAATTGAAATTTCTATCTGTCAAGGAATTTATCTCTCATAAGTTGGCTTTTGAAAGAGTTTGAAGATCTGGATAATTCAGCCATCTTTGAGGTTGGCTGAATTTTTTGAGTATTCAAGATCTTTTGAGAGAGAAAGAGATTTTTAGATCTTTTTGGAGGAGGAGGCTTTTTGAGAGGCTTGAGAGAGAGAGGCTTTTATGGGTGTGTGGACAGGCTCATAGATATGATGGTTGAAATGGTACTAGCCTCTGATTTCTTTTGGTCATTGGCAATTAATGACCTTGACACGTGTCATTGGATTGCAACGGTCAAAATTCCAAAATAAATGTAAAGCTTGACATTTATTTGAAAAAAATATACTTTTATAAATATAATCAAAAGATAATTACAACTGATTAACAAGAAGTGTACTTAAGGCTTTTCTAATCATGTTTTAAGTGTGATCAGCCTCTGGTCCTTCTTGTGATCAGTTTTTCTTCTCTTGGCCAACGGCTCGGTGGGCTCCTCATCATCATCCTCGGTGCTGCTAGCTGACTCAGTTTCAACGAATTGAAGTCTCTGTTGGGCTTGCAGCTGCTTGATTTGCTCGGTATGCAGTTTAACCTGTTGCTGCAGGGAATCAATCAGTTCCACATAATGTGGAAGGAGCTGGACCATGGAACTGCTGGGTTGAGCCTCGAACTGGACTGCTCTTGAGTCCACTTCCTCCCCTTCTTCAGTTCCAACAAGTTCCTCGCAAGGAACTGTGTGGGAAATCTCGTCTGTCTCCATAGCGATGATCTCATCATAAACTGATTCTGATGAGGTCTCTGGCGCGGCAGTTTGAGCAACAGCTTAGAGTGCTCTCTGTATTGGATCAATGTATATAGTTATGGCAAGTGTGCCTTGATATGTAGATTGTTCAGCTTCTTGAGCTATCTGGTCAGCTGACTGGTCATGTTCAGCTGTCTTCGGAGTTGACTTGAGGAAAGGAGCAAGTTGTGCTTCAGTTTGCTCCTTGGTCTGTTGAGTATCTTCAGTTGTTCCGTGTAGCTCTTTATCAACTGGGAGATCTGGCAGGGTGGGGGATTTGAGCATTTCCTCAAATTCCAGATCGCTGGTTGTGCGCTCATCAGCAGCTCGCTCCTCAGGTGAGTCCTCCAGAAGATCAATGATGACATCATCTGGGTGAGGGGTTTCTTCGAAGGTTAACTGTCTAGCCACAGATGTTATGGCAGTTTCCCTTGCATTGTGAGCTGCAGAAGTTTCAGCCCTTTGAAGGCTTCTCTGGACTTCTTGATCGAACAGCTCCTGCCCTTCATTAAGCTGCTCCCGTCTGAATTTCAGCAGTTCATTGAGCATCCAGTGTTGTTGAACTTGAGGGGCCTTCCATTGTTCCTGCTCAGCTTGAGTTCGTCGAGGTGGCAGTCTGATGTTGGCCTAGATAAGCAAGTCATTCATTGCTTCCACCAGAGTTTGCTCAGCAGGATGTGGATGGTTCCTTCGAATGGCAAGCATTTTTCTCAATGTGATGATTGGATTTTGCTCTGGAGTCTCCTGTTCAGCCCAATCCATACTCCATCTTTCTTCCCTTCTCCAGAAGCTCATCCCATGCAGTGTAGTTAAAAGAAAATGGGCTTCAGAGTTGAACCAGTGCCTCCAAAGGTACCAGTAAGCATACCTTTTTAGAGCTTCATACAGAGTAGGAAGTCCAGTTACATCCTCGATGAAGTTCTCAGCTATAAACCTTTGGACTTGTTCATCAGCCCAGCATTTGATAATTTCAGCTCTTGATAGAGCTCTGATGTTCTCTTCTGTCTCTCCCATCGGCGGGCAGGTAGTTCTGAAGAAGTCTACTCCAGAATCCTTTGGGGGAACTCCTCTGTACAGAACTATATCATCATTCTTGACTGGCATAATATCAATTATTTTAATGTTGCGAGGAGGCAGTTGAGGAGGATGTGGAGGCCCTGACTTCTTCTTCTTCTTTCCTTTTGTTTGAACTGCTGAGGGCTTCTTCTTCGGCTTCCCAGTTCTTTCCTTGAACTAAACTGGTCTTGTAGACATTACTTCTTCAGGTGAATCAATCAGTGATCCAAAGCGAACTTAACGCAGAAGCTTCGCTTTGATTGAGCTTCCCAACATCTGGCTTATTGGGATGTTATCGTCTAAATAGGAGTCTTCTGGCGGAGTTTCAACTGCAATATCCTTGCCCTTTCTTCTTGATGACTCCTAAGTTTTCTTGGAGGAAGCAGCAGTTGGTTGTCTGCTTTTGAAGGATATTGGTTTTGCAGCTGGCTGCCTTTTTCCAATGACTGGTATAAAATCCATTTTGTCAACCATCAGTGTGTCGGTTTCCTCATTCATGAAGTCAAAGATCTTCTCCAATATTATGCTGATTCTGCTTGGATAACACATCTTTTGATGGAACTCCGTTGGTAACACATTTGGTTTCCAGTTCTTCTCCACAATGTCAACATACTTCTTTAATTGCTCGAAGAAGTATTGAGCCCAGTTGATGTCGATCCCTCTGATGATCGCCGCACAAATTTTGTACTTGTGCTCCGACATTTCTAAGTGGCTTCCAGTTGTCCCGGTGATCATCCTAGCAGCAACTGAGGCCAAAATCCTGTATTCTTCTTGAAGACTAGACATGAGTGTACCGCTTTTGTACACATCCAAGCATTCCTCCCGCTTCCACTGGCGGTAGGCTTCCTCTTGATCCACTTGGACATCTTGCAGTCGTGTTCCGGTGGTTGGAAATTTGAACAATCTCCCGAGCAGTTCTGGAGTTACGATCAGTTCGACTCCACGAACTTCCGTCTCGATTTTGTCATCATAGCCTCTTGAGTTTAAATAAAACTCAACCACAGCCTCTGGATATATTTTTGATGGGTACTCTTCTGTGAAGCTCTTCAACCCACTATCATTTAACTTTGCGATCAGTGAGTTGCAGAGGGCGGAGTTTGAGCACTTCTCTCTGTAAGCGCCTATATCCAGAAACTTATCTCTGTAGAGATTTCTTTGGAATCCTTGTGAGGAATCACCAGTCTTCTGAAGTTGAAGTTTTGTCGAACAGCTAGTGCGCATCTGTTAGCCATGGAGTTTTTGTTTGATATGAATAAACAGGAAGGGGTAAACTGGCTTTGACTGAAGTTAAGAACTGGGTGTTTTTACTTTTGAGAGTTCTTCGGAATAGTTTAGATAATTAAAGAATGAAAGATGCTTGAATTCTTTTACTGTGCTTGAGATTGGTAAAAGTAAAAATGAAAATTCAGCCATCCTTTTTATAGAGTATGAGGAGGTTCATCCAACGGTTATGACTCTTGGTCTCCCTAAATTCAACGATCGGATTAGATCAATCGACCTGTCGATTGGCTTTTCATTTCTATCTGTTGGGAATTAAGGAGGAGAGAGAAGGACGGTTTAACGGTAATATTTGGATGACACGTGTTTTTACCATTTCCACTATTGAGGCTTTTGAACTTATCTCTTCTCTTCAGCAGTTTCTCCTTGGCTTGAAAACTGATTACGTCATCAGTTGAGTTTGGCCGTAACTGAAGGTTTTTTTGTTGATCAGTTCCAACTGGGATATCTTCTCATCAGTTCCTGACTAATCTTCACTGCTCAGTTCTTCAAACAGCTGCTTCTCAGTTCAGCTGTTCTCCTTCAGCTGGTCCTTGAACTGATATCTCCTTTTGAGTTAACTTCAGTTCCTATGACTTTTTCGTCAGTTTGATCAATTTGCAGTTTGTATGTTCTGCATAACTGACTGGATTATCAGTTTGAGTGACTGAACTGATGATTCAGTTGAATTGCTAGGGTAAACTAATCATTTTCAGTTTGCTTATTTCTTAGCAGCTTCTTACATATACTTCAGACTTGATGGATTATGTGGTGAACTGATCAGTTTTTCATCTTTTTGACTCAATTTTTCTCTTCAGCTGGAGTGGTTCCTTGGCCTTTTTCTTCCAGTTCATCATCTTCATCCTGTGATGCTAGCTCTAGCAGTCCCAACTGTATGCATAGCTCCATAAACCTTGCTTCAGGCAAAAGTTTGGTGAAGATGCCGGCTATCTGCTTCTCAGTATTGACATATTTGATGCATATGTCTTTCTTCTCAATGTGATCTCTGATGAAGTGGTGCCTTATGTCAATGTGCTTAGTTCTTGAATGTAGAACTGAATTCTGAGATATCACAATTGCACTATTGTTGTCACAGTAGATAGGCACTTCTTCAATTTCAACTTTGTAATCCTTCAACTGTTGTTTCATCCAGAGTATTTGAGCACAGCAGCTTTCAGCAGCTACATACTCTGCTTCAGTTGTTGACGTGGCAACTGAGTGCTGCTTCTTGCTAAACCAGGATATCAGTTTGCTTCCAAGAAACTGACATGTTCCATTGGTGCTTTTTCTGTCAATCTTGCATCCACCAAAGTCGGAGTCTGAATATCCAATCAAACTCAAACTGTCATCTCTGGGATACCATAATCCAAGATTTATAGTTCCTTTGAGATATTTGATAATTCTCTTAGCTGCTTCAAGATGACTTTTCTTTGGATTGGATTGAAACCGCGCATATAGACCGACTGAATATGAGATGTCTGATCGGCTGGCTGTTAAGTAAAGTAGGGACCCAATGATTCCTCTGTAGTAAGTTTGGCTATCTAATTCTCCTTCTTCATCAAGAGTTAGTTGAATTGATGTGTTCATTGGAACCTTGAGAGTTTTTTCTTTACTTACTCCAAACTTCTTGACTAGCTCCTTGGTGTAATTCGCCTGGCTGATGTGAATTCCATCTTTCAGCTGCTTTACTTGGAGTCCTAGAAAGAATGTCATTTCTCCCATCATGCTCATCTTGAATTCGCTTTGCATCAGTTAATCGAACCGTGTGCATAGATCTTTGCTCTTTGATCCAAAAATTATGTCATTCACATAAATTTGAACCATTAAGATCTCAGTTGATCGTTCTATTCGGAATAGAGTTTGATCAATTACTCCTTTTTGAAACCCGTTTTTCAGCAAGAACGTTGTTAGAGTTTCATACCATGCTCTTGGAGCTTGCTTCAGTCCGTAGAGAGCCTTTTTCAGTTTGAAGACTTGATCACCAGTTTCAAAGCCTGGCGTCCTCCTTGAGCATTCCTTGAAGAAAAGCACTCTTCACATCCATTTGGTAAACTATGAAGTTGAAGTGAGCTGCATAGGCTAGGAACAGTCTGATTGCTTCCAATCTTGCAACTGGCGCAAATGTCTCATCAAAGTCGATTCCTTCACTTTGTGAGTAACATTTGGCTACCAGTCTAGCCTTGTTCCTTGTGATCACTCCTTGTTCATTCAGTTTGTTGCGAAAAACCCATTTTGTGCCAATGACCTTCTGGGTTTTTGGCCTATCAACAAGAAACCATACATCATTTCGTGTGAACTGGTTCAGTTCTTCTTGCATAGCCATGATCCAGTCTGAATCTTCTAAGGCCTCTTTGATGTTTGCTGGTTCAGTTTGAGAGATGAAGCATGTGAATAAAGCATGCTCAGTTGATCCTCTGGTCTGAACTCGACTTCTTGGATCACCAACTATCTTGTCAGTTGGATGGCTTCGGAGCCACTTAGGCAATATGGCTTCAGCTGGCTCTTCTCTGATGACATCATCAGTTGCTCGTTCATCAGTTGGCTCGGCATTCTCATTATATCTTCCCCCTACTTCAGTTGTGGAGTTTGCGGTCTCAGCACGATTTGTGTCTTCATTGACCAAGTTGTTCTCAACTGGTTTAGTACCAGTTTCATTACCTTCTTCTAATGAAACTTCAAACCGCTCTGGAACAATGTGATCCACATAGTCCTGCGAATTTTCAGTTTCACTAGATAGTACTTGAACTGATGTGTCTATAGTTTCTTTATTCCTGTACTTATTAGCAAATTCATCAAATACCACATGACATGTTATTTCCACAACAAGAGTTCATTTATTGAACACTCTATAAGCTTGTGCATGAGGAGAGTTATACCAAAAAAATATTCCCTCATCAGCTTTAGCACTAAAAGCTTTCAATTGAGTCTTGCCATTGTTGTGAATATAACATTTACAGCCAAATATTTTAAAATATGAGATAGAAGACTTACGACCCTTGTACAGTTCATAAGGTTTCTTGTCATGGGCTGCTACAATGGCACTTCAATTTTGAGTATGGCAAGCTGTGTTGACTGCTTCAGCCCAGTACCCTTCAGCTATATTGGCATCAGCTATCATCTCTCGAGCAGCTTCCTTTAGTATTCGGTTACGCCCTTCAACTATACCATTTTATTGTGGAGTTCTTGCAGCTGAATGTTCATGAGTGATTCCAAGCTGGTTGAGGAAGTTGATCATATGTTGATTCACAAATTCAGTTCCATTGTCGGAGCGAATCCTTTGAACTGATCTTTCCTTCTCAGTTTGTAGTCTTTCTGATTAGCGCCGTGAGCTTGTCATATATTTCATCTTTTCTCCTCAAGAATTCCACCCATGTATATCTTGAGTAATCATCAACTACTACAAGAGTGAATCTTTTTCCTTTTGGAGTTTGAGGTCTAACTGGACCAAACAAATCCATGTGTAGCAGTTGAAGATAGTCAGTTGTTCCTAGTGGATGATTCTTATTCTTGAAGGATGACTTCACTTGCTTCCCTTTTTAACATGGTCCACATACACCTGTTTTCTTGTATATCTCCTTGGGAAGCCCCTCAACTAACTCTTTCTTAGCTAGATAGTTGATTGTTTTGAAGTTGAGGTGATTCAGTCGACGATGCCATAGCCAGCTTGCTTCAGTTGATCCTTTTGAGAGAAAGCAAGCTTCTGAGTAGCCGGTTAACCAGTCAACAATGTACATGTTGCCTCTCCTGATGTCGGTTAGCAAAATTACTCCAGTTGACATGTCTCTTATGTTGTAGGAGTTCTTAGTGAAGTCGACTGAATAGCCACTATCGCATAGCTGGCTGATGCTGAGTAATTTGTGCTTTAGTCCATCCATGTGGGAGACTCCATTCACAACTACTTTTCATTTGACAACGAACCCTTCTCCAATGGTTCGGCTTTTGGAATTGTCTCCAAACATGACGAGTGGACCTTTGATTTCTTCGTAACCGTCGAGATCTTCTCTATCTCCGGTCATATGCTTGGAGCACCCGCTATCTAGATACCAAATGTCTTTGGTTTTCTTCATAGATAGGATGCTCTTGTCCTGTAGAAAAAGGATTAGCATTTAGGGACCCGTTTCATATCGGGTCCTTTTTGATACATTAAGCCTTTTGGAATCCAGACTTGCCAAACTTTTGGCTTCTTATCACTCAAGGAGTCAACTGATTTGGATCGTTTCATCAGTTTCGACTCTCTTTCAACTCTCCTTGAGTCGGTTGAATGGTACCTGCGCTAAAGGTTAGTGGGATAAAACACTTCAACTAGCACACAATTATTTTGAGATTTTTGGGTTCTTCGATTAGGCCAATGTCTTGTATGTTTCCAGTTCATTGGATTGAACCCTTTTGGATCAGCTCTTGGTTCATTTCTGGAATCCAAATATTCATCGTAATGATGATAGAGTTGAAATGTTTTTCTTTGATCTCTCCTAGAAGTGCTTTGATTAAACTGCTTAGCAGGGTAGGTTTGAGATCTAAACTGGTCTTTCTTTTCATAGTGAACTGTTCTGCCAGTTTGCCTTGAGGGCATTTTATACTGAGCTGGTGGCCTTTGTTGAACTGGAGGCTTTGGACGAGTGGACTGACTTGAGTGAACTGATGGTCTTGGCTGGGAACTGGGCTTTAGCTGACCGGGGTGTTTTAGATTGGTAGAACTGACCAAACTTTTTAGGTTGGGTCTGGGGATTTTTCAATATTCCCTTTCCTTTGTTTGACTCAGCTGGCTGATCCTGATATCTCATGAACCCTTTTAGGATACCCTTGTCACTAGGTTGAGCAACTGCTTTTCCCTTTTCTAGGGCAGTGAACTTGCTATATCCTAACCCTGAGCTACCAGTTCCAGTTCTTTGATGACTGAGTATTTCATCTAGAGTCTGAGATCCTTTTTTGAACTTTAGGTTTACCTTTTTCTTTTTCAAGGATCTTTTGCTTGAGTTTTTGATTTTCTTCCTCTAGATAAGCAGTTCTCAGTTTCAATTTCTCAAATTCTATAAGCTGTGATTCAAGATACTCTAGTCTTTCATGATCAATGCTCAGTTTCCTGACCTCGTTTCTCAGTTCATCATTTTTATCATTCAGTTCAACATGCAAACAGGAGATTGAAGCTAATTGGTCTTCTAGCATCATAAGTTTCACATCAAGCTCATTACTAGAGACAGTTGCTTCATTGATATGGTAAAAAGAAGTTTGAGAGTCAGCTGTACTAACCTCTTCATCATGGTCAGCCATGAGGCAGAATAATGCTCCATCATCATCTGAGCTGTAGCCATCAGAATTGATTCCAGAAGGATAGTCTGAATCATCCAGCACGGCATTCTCCAGATTTGCAACCATTGCTTTTCTTTTGAAGAAACTTCTTTTCACCTTGGCTTTCTTGTCTTCGGGGAGTTCTGGACATTCAAACCTATAATGCCCTAGTTTATGGCAATGAAAACACTCTCCAAGATTGCGATTGCCACTCCTGAATGGTTCAGCTGGCTGTTCAGCTGGTTGGTAGACTTTTTCAACTTTTGGGATTTCATCAGTCTGAGGTGAAACTGATTGTTTATCCCGAGCTCTCTTCAACTTTTCGAGCAACTTGGTAACTGATTGAAGATCCGCCTTGGTTTTCTTTGGCTGGTGAGCTCCTAGGTCGGAAGTTGCTTCTTCCTCGAGCGTCTCTAAACCTGGACCTTTCACCATAGAAAGCTACGTCTTGAGCTAACGATGTCGACGCTTCTCTTTTTCAGTTTAGACTGTACTCATGAGCTTTAAGAGAACCAAATAGTTCCCTTGGAGTGATGCTGTTTAGGTTTCTTGACTCCTTTGTAGCTATCACTTTCATATCCCATTCATCAGTAAGATTATCCAATATTTTGGAATTCATCTCTGAATTGGGATAACTTCTTCCAAGGTTGTTCATTTCACTGATGATGCCTAGAAATCTAGTTTCAAGGCTTGAGATGGACTCTTCTGCCTGCATTTTGAAGGATTCATACCTGTCAACTACTAGTTGGAGCTTGTTTCCTTCTATGGCTTCGGACTCTCTGCAGAGATCTGCTAGTAGGTCCCATATCTCTTTGGCAGTTGTGCAGTTCTTTGTATCCTTCATACGATCTTCATCTAGAGTTTGAAATAATGCAGCTTGAGCAACGAACTCTAGATTCTTCAACTTCTTCTCTTCACTTGTGAGAAGATTAGTTGGCTTAGGAATCCTTGCCGGTTGATTGATATCAACTATGTGAGCGTCATTGTCCATCATGATGATGATTGGACCTTCTTCAATGACTTCCCACATATTCTCATGAATTCAGCAGAGATGAACCTTCATTCTCCTACTCCAGTTATCATAATTCTCAACTGAAAATAAAGGTAGTTTATGGTTTCCCATAGCTGGAATGTTAGCACACATAATTAGATCTGATTCAGTTGATCTACAGAAACGGCTGATCCTTAGAATCAACCGCTCTGATACCACTTGTTGGTCCCGGGCGAGTCGGTATCAGTTTAGAGGGGGGGTGAATAAACTGATTCAAAAACTTCGACTTTAGATGTGGAATAACAGGGCCCTTTGACTCGCTAAAAACAAAACTTATCTATGCACCAACTTGGATAATCAGTTGAGACAGTTTGAGTGCAGCTTGTGTGATGTTGTGTGCAGTTAGAGATATGCAAAGATCAATAAGTACAGCACACAAGATATTTATAGAGGTTCGAAGTCTCAAACTTCTACGTCCTCTCTTCCTTCCGCAGAAGGGTAACTTCACTATATAACTTGAGTTCCTTTACAAATTACACAATGAAGGACAGTTGGCTGAACCTGGTAACTGCTCGCTACCTCAGCTGGTCGACGACTCACACTTGAAGTCCCTAACTGCTCGCTAGGAAGGTAGGTGCTATTGTCGTCTTTACAAGATTTTAGATCTCTTTCGATCTTCAATAGGTTAGTCTTGAACAAGGGGGTGTCAACTGATGTGCTCCTTTGATTGAGCTGAGTAGTTGATCATTGAATAGCTGGAACTGAGAAGGTTGCCCTGGCTGGATCGACGACAGCTGGCTGAGTATGTTGATTCAGTGAATTCTTCTTCTCAGATTGACTTTCGCAGTTTCTATCGAGCGTTGCACTTGAGCTTGAGTGGGAGGGAGAAAGAAAAGCTCTGCTTATATATGCGAAGGTTGGCAAGAGGTTATATTTGTGAAAAGTTTTTTTTAGAACTCCGATTCACCCGTCTTTTATAGATGAGTGATTTTGTGACCGTTGAGTTCCATTGTCCATTTGATCAGTGGCTCTGTTGGCTCATCAACGGCAGGAGATCTTAAATGATAGCTTGGATCATTTGGTTGAAGTAGCCGTTACTTTGCCAATCGATCTTCATTAAATTCCAGGATCTTTGAAGGAGCATTTATTCCAAGATACGCTGATTTAAGCAATACACTCCAGGAGTCTTCTGGCTTCAGCTCTCTTGGCAGTTTGGAGTTTCAGTTGACAGTTTTGGATTTCTTAGCTTAGTTACATTATCATCCCATCCGGCAATTCTGAGCTTGCCAGCTGAGTCTGCCTATTGCTCCAGTTGGCAGTTTTGGACTTATCAGCTGAGTCTGTCTGTTGCTCCAGTTGGCAGTTTTGGACTTATCAGCTGAGTCTGCCTGTTGCTCCAGTTGGCAGTTCTGGTCTTATCAGCTGAGATTGGCCATTGCTCCAGTTGGCAGTTCTTGACTTATTAGCTGAGATTGGCCATTGCTCTAGTTGGTAGTTCTGGGCTTATCAGCTGAGATTGGCCATTGCTCCAGTTGGTAGTTCTGGGCTTATCAACTGAGATTGGCCATTGCTCCAGTTGGTAGTTCTGGGCTTATTAGCTGAGATTGGCCATTGCTCCAGTTGGTAGTTCTGCGCTTATCAGCTGAGATTGGCCATTGCTCCGGTTGGATACTGTCAGTCTCTGACATAAACTGATATTCTATCAGTTTCTTCAATCTTTGGTCAACTCCTTTCTCTCTCAGTTCAGCTGACTTGGTTGTCAGCTTGCTTTGACCGGTATGATTCATCAGCCAAGTTGAACTTTAGACTGGATGACGTGTCCTTCAACTTGTGGGTCATTCTTCAGATAGGTTGACTTTGACTCTTCTAGAGTTCCTTTTTGATGATGCACTAGGCTGATCAGCTTCGATCTACAGCTTGAACTTTTGGTCAGTTTTTCACAAATAATTTTGACATCTCATCAAAACCTGATCTAAGGTTTCCTTGATAGTTTTTCCTAACAATTTTTTTGAACCAGTGTTTACTCTTCGAAATATTCAGTTCGAACCACCCCTAACTTTTGAGGTCTGGACTTGAAGAAAGAGAAGAGACGTTCTTCTCGTCCCTAGCAGCGGCGACAATGAAATGGCTTCATCTTTTTCTCCAATTTGTCTTCTTCATCTTCTTGGCCACTGTGATTGGGGATGTTGGGGAAAAAGAAGGGAGAGGCAGGGGCTATGTCTAGTTCGAACGAGTAGGGAGACGGCGACAACAAATAAGATTTTGGCTGCCATTGTTGTCGACAAGTTGGCGGAGAAGAAGGGGAGAAGCGCTGGGAAGGTTTCTTTTTTTTCTCTCTCTTTTTAAATTTAATTTATTTATTAATTATTTTAATTTTTTATTTAATAAAAATATTTAAATAAGTTTTAAATTAATTCATTTTATAATGCAAATAGTAGTTCTCGAACCAAAAATTTGGTGCACGAATGGGATGCTCTAATGTATAAAAAATAATGATACATAAAAAATGATCCCTCAAAAAATTAAATTGAATATTTGCAATAAAGGGCAGGGCTGAAAGTGTAATTAATGGATGGAGGGTGACACGTAATCTGAAACGCCAGCCGATTTTCGGAAAACCAAAAAATGAAAAAACAAAAGAAAAAAAACCATCGCTTCAGATCTAAGAGAACTGAGTTTTCAATTATATTCGACATCACCTCACCAAACGAGCCATTCAATCGGGTGAGAATTCGGTCGTTTCCAATTTCGTTGAACTATATTGAAACCTGAATTTTCTTCTCTTGTTCAATTCATTAAAATTTCCTTTTTCTATGTTTTACTAATTTTTTCCTCCTTTTTTGTGGGGTTTTTAGAGTGGCGATCTGTTTAATCTAATGGTTATAGGTCGCTGTTGAGAGCGGATTGAATTAGATTGGATGGAAAAAAATAAGAACCGAACCGATCTGCTCGCTGCCGGCCGGAAAAAGGTAACTGATTTATTCCTGTATGAGCAAATTTATTGTGAATTTTGCATGTACATGGCTTTTTTTTTACGATTTAATTGAGGAAATGTGTGAACGACGTGAATATACATAGAATGTTAAACCTCACTCACATGTGATTGTCGGTATGGAAGTATGAACTTAAGTTTATGCTGGTTTGGAACTTTATCGGTAATGTTTGTTATGATATTAAATTCTTTTTTCCTGAAATATTTGATTTATTTTGCACGTTTTCATTAACAGAAGGGTTTAGACGGGCAACGTAGGATAAACGCAAAATTGTATGCATATATTTGGAGAAAGTTTGATATTCACTGTAAAATACATGACTGCTTGGTGATATTCTGTGTTTTAATTTCGGAAACTGCTTCTGTCAATATTTAAGATTATTTGCAAAACCCACAATCACGTGTGGTCATGATAGTCATTCGGCAATTTTGTCGCCTACATATTTTTTACAAAATTGGTTCTCATTTTAGGAGAAACTGAGTCGACTGCTAAATATTATAATAATTCATAGTTAATGGAGAGCTATCTTTATTACATATGACGACTTAATATGCTCAGTGTCCATATGATGACTTAATACGCTCAGAGTCCAGAATGATATTTCGATCTATTTGTGTATAAAACAACAATTTTAAATGGTGAACTTCCTAGCTCAATAACTGACATACTTCAACTAATTGGGGATTATATAGTAAATTTTTTTTATTAATATCTACTGATTACAATCACTTTTGATTTTAAGTGACATGTTTCATCATTTGTCAGCTTCAACAGTTCAGGCAGAAGAAGGATGGTAAAGGAAATACTAGTAAACCATCGAGTAAAGGTGGTAAATCCAGGCGTGATATGACGGCCGGTGCAGTTGCTGAAGCAGCTGTGACACAGCACAATGTTCCAGATGGAGAAACATCCAAGCATGATACAGATGATACTGTTGATTTTCCAGAGTCAACCTCTAGGGTGGATGCAGCGACAAGTGATACAGCTTCTGCTAAATCCAAGCATGATGCAACAGTGGGCTCTTCCTCTGACGAAGCATTAGCACAGCATGATGCAGATGGAGATAGATTCAAGCAAAATGCTGAAGATACTACCTCTTTACCAGAGTCAAATTCTAGAGTGGATACAGTGGCAAGTGATACTGCTTCCAGCAAGTCTGGGCATGGTACAACAGCAGGTGGTACCGGTGAAGTAGCATTGACCCAGTCTCATGCAAAACATGGAGAGAAGTATAATGATGATGTTGATGATTCTATTGTTTTATCTGAGTCAGCTTCTAGAGTGGATTCAGTAGCAAGTGATACTGCTGCTGCTAATGATGAAACTTCAGCAAAGGTTGGAATAGCATGTCTTTTAGACATTGCTAGATTTCCATCAGAGAGTTCTGGAAGGGATATCACTAAGTTGAACCAAAGTGCTGATGATGGGCGTGATGTTGATTCTATGGTTGCCCAGGAGGATGGATCATCATCTCAGGTTCTTGAGGATACAACCAATAATGTTCCAGCTGATTCCAGTTTACCTTTGTCCACTGATTTTTCATCTGGACTGGAGAGGGATCATGGGGAAGAGCAGGTAACAGATGTAGGTTTGTGCCTTCACTCTTGACACTATCTCTACAATTTACTTGTTTCCGTCTTTATTGTTGTTAGAGTTTGAAGTCTGTATAAATTTTTGGTAGGGGCGATGCAGGAAGTTGGCAGTTCAAGTGGATATCAAATTGATGATGGCATGGTGAAGCTGCTTGACGGAGATAGTAATCCTCCTTCAAATGATACTGGGGATTCTATTGGAGACACTAGGGCGGCTGATTTAGGGAATACTCTTGCGGAGGAGAAAATTCATGTTGCCACCCAACTCAGCAAGACTGAGAATGTGTCATTGACTGTTTCTGTTATCAATTATGCTGGAGAAGGTCAGGAGGCACATGACCACCCCTCAGTTGTTATTTCTCCTTTAACTGAGTCCACATTGGTTTCAACCGCCACAGATCAGGAGATGGATGGTACATCATTTGGTTCAAATGAAGAGAAAGTTGGACTGGATAATGTCTCAGGTGGGAATGCTGGAATCCGTACTGAAGGCACTCAAGCAAGTTCTGGATTTGTTGAGGTAGAAAGATCTTCCGAGGTTGAAAATAATGACAATACAAAACCCTTAGCTTGTAAACAAATAGAATTGTCTTCGATTTTGGATGGAAGTGTAGTCAAACTTTCCAAGCTTGCAGAACTTTTGGAGGTACTTGATGAAGATGAATTCAGGTACTTGTTCATATCAAGAGGATCATCACTTGAGAAATCTAGAAATGCAGATAAGATGAAAGTCGAAGACTATGTTGTTCATGATGCTTTTGAGAAGCTTAAAGAACATTTATATGTTACAAGTTTGTCAAAGGATGCATTTTATTTACAGCTTTGTGAGCATCAAAAGTGGATTAATGAAGTCTGTGCTGTCAACTCTTCCCTCGTTGAAGTTCAAGGGAAAAATGAAACATTTGCCAAAGAAATTGTGCAGTGTAAAAATGAGCTTCAGGAGGTTGTTTCAGAGAGGGTCAAGCTTGAGAATCAGCTTCAGTTATCAAAAGCTGAGGTTGAAGTTTCTGCTGCTAAAGTTAATGAATTGCAGAATAAACTGGAAATGACGCAAGGAGAAATGTCAAGCATATTTTCCGAGCTAGTTGACTGCAGGAATTTGGTGAAAGCCTTGCAATCTGAAAATGCAAGCTTAAGTGAGAGTTTCGAAGTGATGACTGAGGAGAGAAACAAACTTTCAGAGGAGAGTGGAAAATTTTTGCTTGAGAATGAAAAAATGACAGTGGAAGTAAATCAGCACAAAGCTTCTTTAGAGTCACTCCAGGCTTTGCTACAAGATGAGAGGAAACAACTTGAGCAGGAAAATCATGGTACAAATAGGGAGAATAGTAAATTACGTGCAGACTTGGCAGAGTATAAGAATACAGTGGAAGCTCTTAAGGTGGAAAACAAGAACTTAAATGAGAATTTGACATCTTTTTCTGAAGAAAGAAAAAAGCTTGAAGAGGAAAAAGCATTAGTGAACCATCAGATTGAAAAAATGTCAGAAGAAATGATTGACTGCAAAGATTTGATTGTAACTCTTCAAACAGAGATCTTAAATCTAAATGAGCATATTACATCCATAGCAGAGGAGAAGAGCAAGCTTGAAGAAGAGAATAATACATTTTTCAGTGAGTATGAAAAGCAATCTCATGAGTTGGTGGAGTTGAAAGTTCTGGAAGCAGTTTTGCAAGCAGAATGCTGTAAGGCAGTTAATGATAAAAAAGAAGCCAGAATTCACATTAAGCATCTCACTGAAGAAAATGAATCCCTCATTGCTGATTTAGAGTTTCACAAGTTCAAAGTAAAAGAATTAGATTGTGAGAAAAAATCTTTTCAGTTTGATGAAGTTGCAAGTCATGGTGTTAAGAATGGTAGAGGCATGTCGGAAGAGCCCAGATCTGACTGGTCTTCTCAGGAACAGAGAAAATTGGATGTTTATGATGATTCCTCCGGATTTGTAGCACTAAAAAGGAACTTGGAGGAAGCAGAAGTTCTAATGCAGAAACTTGAGAGGGAAATTGAAAGTATGCACAGGTCAACAGATGGGGTTGTTGCCCCTGGAGTGTCACGATTTATTCAAGCTTTTGAGTCACATGGTGACACGGATGACCAAGATCCAGAGAAACCACCTTCATCTGAAGGCCGCATAACTGAAGGTTCATACTCAAGGACCAAAATAGTTGCACAGAATCTCAAAGTATTGCTCAAAGAGTTAGGAAATGATGCTGAGGATGCCAGTCAATTCTGTAGAGTTGTGCAAAATAAACTACTGGCTGATGCTGCTGGAACAGGTGAGAGCAATTATGATATGTTGAAAGAGCACCTTGATCAAGGACAAGAAGCAAATATAGAGCTCATGGTTCTCTATGAAGCTATGAGAGAGCTTGTCCGTCATGCTGTTGCAAAAGAGAGTGAACTTCTTGGTTTATGTGATGCCCTGCAGAAGCAAGAAGCGATTCTGAAGTCAGAAAATAGTCATGTTCGAGAGAAGATGGGTGATTTTCAAGCTCAAATTAGTGACCTGCAGGGCCAGTTGGTGGGGTTTTGCAGAGACTCAGATGAGGTGGTTGCTTCTATTTCCAATCAACTGCAAACACTCCAGGCAGAAGTGGATGACAGAGAATCGATTCTTGAAGAAGAATGGAATTCTGTATCTGCTCAGATTCTTCAGACAGTTGGCATGCTGGATTCTGCCACCATGAATATATCTGCCAACCCATTGCCTGGTAGAAATAGCAGCCTTGATGTTGTTGGCTCTGTTGCTGCTTGTGTTGATGGTGCCTGCAAAGTGATTGAAGGTTTGCATGGACAACTTGGGTCTGCTCAAAGAAACTATCAAGAAATGTCGCACAAAACTGATGTGGCTCTGATTATTCTGCATAGACTGTACAGTGAACTTAGTGAACTTGTGAGGACATCACTTGGGTATTACCCCGATGAAGCAGAAGATGTTGTGGCTAATGATAAAAGGCTAGATCTTTTACATCCTAATTTTTTCAATGCCCTCTTGGACCAATTGAAAAAACTTTCTAGTGAGAGATTAGAGCTTGGGTCTGCAAATAAAAAACTCAGTTCACAGTTGGTTAACGCAGCAAGGGAAACTGATGAACTGCCAAAATTATGTATTAAATCAGATACTGTTCTCAAGTTAATTGACGACATTGAGCAATCAGTGAAGTTGGAGGGGATAGCTATATATGCAGATGGACCTGTGTCACACCTGGAGTCTCTGATCCATTTACTTGTTCAGAAATATAGAGAAGCAGATCAGGTTTTAAGCTTATCCGCATCTCTAGAAATGCAAGTACATGATTTACAGGGTCAAGTGGAACACTTGCACTTTGTTCTTTTGGAATATGGGAATGAGAATCTTGTTTTCAAGCATAGTTTGAAGAGTGCACAAGAGGTTGTTATTGCTCTTAATTCTAGAGTACAAGAGAAAGTGGCTGAGCTTGAACAGTCTGATCAGCGGGTATCGTCCCTTAGAGAGAAGCTAACTATAGCAGTTACAAAGGGGAAAGGTTTGATTTCGCAGCGTGACAGTCTTAAGCAATCCTTAGCTGACACATCCAAGGAACTGGAGAAATGTTCGCAGGAATTACTATCTAAAGATGCCAGGCTTCATGAACTTGAAACAAAAGTAAAAGTCTACTCTGAGGCAGGTGAGCGCATGGAAGCCCTGGAATCTGAGCTCTCATACATTCGCAACTCAGCTACTGCATTAAGAGAGTCATTTCTTCTTAAGGATTCTGTCCTTCAGAGAATAGAAGAGATTCTAGAAGATTTAGAGTTGCCGGAGCACTTCCACTCCAGAGATATAATTGAAAAGATAGACTGGTTAACAAAATCAAATGGAAGTCACTCTTTGCCTTCTGGAGATTTGGATCAGAGAAGCTCAGCTGGGGAAGGTACATATTCTGATACTGGATTTGTTGGTTTGGATGGCTTGAAAGAAGATATGCAGCCAAACCCTACTTTCAGTGAGGACTTAAGAAGACGATATGAGGAACTGCAAAACAGATTGTATGGGTTAGCTGAGCAAAATGAGATGCTTGAACAATCATTAATGGAAAGAAACAACCTTGTGCAGCGGTGGGAAGAAATTTTGGACAGAGTAGATATGCCATCTCAACTGCGATCCATGGAGCCTGAGGATAAGATTCGGTGGTTGGGGAGTGCACTATCGGAGGCTGCAAATCATTCTTATTCTCTCCAGCAAAAGATTGATAACTTGGAGACGTTTTGTGGATCCCTTGCTGCTGATGTGGAAGATTCACAAATACGAACATCTGAGCTTGATGCAGCCTTCCAGCAGGCTTGCACAGAGAAAGAAATCCTATTGAAGGACTTGCAGATGCAGAGACAAGATAATGATGAAAGCAATAAAAGAATAGCTGATTTCGCTCTTAGAAATGATAATCTTCAAAATGAAGCAAGTATGTTGCAAGCAAAGAAACTTCGGTTGGAAGAAGACATGGATCGTATTGAAGATGCAATTAGAAGACTGCAGGAAATGGTTAAGGATGTTCTTCAGGATTCTTGTCCTGAAGGTGTGATACTTGGTCTGGAAGGGATTGAATATTTCGAAGAAATGTTGAGGAAGCTTGTAGAGAAACATAAGACACTAATATCTGGGAAGCCTGCTTACGTAGATTCTACTGATGCGCATACCACTGAGAAAGGAGAGCTCTCTTTCACTTCTAGAGATGTTGAGGAGCAGGATGTTGCAACTCTGAGCAAAAAGCTAGAAGATTCTATGAGTGAACTAATGTGCTTGAAGGAGGAGAAAGATAGATTCATGCTGACCAATCAATCCTTAATCCGCGAAGTAGAGGAGCTGGAATCAAAAAAGAAAGAATTGGAAGAGCTACGTAATCAGGAAGAACATAAATCTGCTTCTTTGAGAGAGAAGCTAAATGTTGCTGTTAGAAAAGGTAAGTCCTTGGTGCAACAGCGAGATGGCATGAAGAAAGTGATTGAAGAACAAAATGCTGAGGTTGAGCGCCTCAAATCTGAGACCAAGCATACTGAAAAAACTATTTATGAGTACGAGGAACAGATCAAAAACTTGTTTGCTGCCCGTGACAGGGTACAAGTAGTGGAATCTGAAAAAAGTGTCCTCAGTGATCGCCTGGCAGAAACTGAACGCTACTTGCATGAGAAAGAGGGTAGCTGGAGCATTATTTTGAATGCTTTGGGTGAAATAGATGTTGGCCTTGGAATTAATTCTGGAAATCCAGTTGAGAGGATAAAAGAAATCGGAAAGTATTTACACGATCTACACGGTCGACTGGATTCCCTCGAACAAGAATCGAGAAAATCTAAAAGAGCGGCTGAACTACTGCTTGCAGAGTTAAATGAAGTTCAGGAAAGAAATGACGGTCTTCAAGATGAACTAGCAAAAGCTGCTCATGAACTTTCAGAGGTTTCCAGGGAAAAAGATCTAGCTGAAAATGCCAAACATGAAGCTCTTGCACATGCTGAAAAGCTATCTTACTTACACTCAGAAGAGAAGGACAGGAAAATGGCTGAGATTATGATATTAAAATCTGGTGTGGACAACATGAGAAATGACCTTTCTGCCATTGAAAAGGAACTGGGGGATGTTCTTTCCAAAGATTTGGAAGTTTTGTACAATGTTAAGGTTATTATGAAATCATTTTTGGATTTAGATGGTGCTCGCGCTCTCGGTGCTCCATTTCCTGGTAGCTTCCCCAGTGGCATATTGCCAACAAAATCAGAGAACAAGGTAAAATGGTTATTGGTGTCTTAACTTTTATATGCCTATAGCATAATACTTCATCTTGCCATTTGTAACAAGTTTCCCTTTTCTGAATGTCTCAAAAGCAGCATGAACAATTGTTATTTATTTATTTACTACTACTACTACTAGTCTACTACTACTAAGATATTTCTAATCAAACTACGGGCTCGGGGAAATGAGTATCCTTGTGTTCTCCAAAAAAATCGGGGTTTATAACTCTTTTGATACTTTTCTCTTTTTGTGCGGAGTGGGGTGATGGGATATTATTTTCGGTACTAAATACGTGAAGGTAGCAAGATAAGTTATTTCTTTGGTATTACTGTAGAGGAGAGAAACACGGCATATCGCAGGGTGCTTTTCATTTAGATGATATTGCTTCGGTAATTTCCATCATGTTTTGAGTAACTTATGAAATCTGTCTGGCACCTGCAAGTTACTCATCAATCCCAACATTTTTTTCTCTAGAGACATTATTTCTCGGTGTTAGATGCCAGAGCATAACATTGTATTTCATCTGCAGGTTTTTATGACCCAAATTGATGCTATCCGGGAGCGAATTCACAATCATTCATGTTCATTACAAGAAGAAACTTCCCGGTTATCTGAAGTAGTGATGAATGTTCATAGAGAGTATACTTCTCAGAAAGAGTTCTATGAATCAGTGAAGAGAGATGCAGAGAGGTTACAATCAATTGAGAAGGAGAAAGAGTCAGAATTACATATTTTGCAGGGAAACATTTTATTGTTGTCTGAAACCTGCACTAGTGCAATTTCAAAACTTGAAAATTGGAAGGAAAATGTGATTGGGAATGCGTCGGCATCAAGAGCTCCACAGAGGAACTTAAATTCTCAAAATCAAAGTGGAGAGAATAGTTTAATTGGCGACATTCACATCTTCAATGAGGAAAGTATTAGGAGCATGTGCGATAAACTATTACTGGCTGTGGGTGATTCCATAAGCATGCAGACTAATGAATTGGCCAGAATGATGGAAATGGGCCAGAGTGAGATGAAGAGTACCATAATAAATTTACAGGAAGAGCTTCAGGAGAAGGACATCCAGAGAGACAGAATTTGCAATGAACTTGTTCATCAGATAAAGGAAGCTGAAACTAATGCAAAGAATTATTTGCTTGACCTTCAGCAAGCAAGGGTGCAGCTACATGACTCTCAGAGACAATTGGACGTAATGGCTGAGGAGCACAAGTTGTTGGAACATAGAATGGAAGAACTCCAAGATAAGGAAACTAACTCCATAGATTTGCAGCAGCAAGTTAAGTCATTGACAGATGCACTAGCTGCAAAAGTACAAGGTCAGCTATATACTATATTTTAGCTTTTTTTTCCAGATTAATGAGTTTCCTTGCAGAGGATCCATTCTAATTTTTGATTCATTGTTATGTTGCAGAATGTGAGGCTCTGATGCAAGCCCTTGATGAAGAGGAGGCAGAAATGGAAAACCTTGCAAACAAGATTGTGGGTTTGGAAAATGAGTTGCATCAAAAAAATAAGGACTTGGAGAACCTTGAAGCTTCTCGTGCCAAGGCTTTGAAGAAGCTTTCTGTCACTGTGAGCAAGTTTGATGAACTTCATTATCTCTCTGAAAATCTCCTATCTGAAGTTGAGAAACTCCAGTCCCAGCTGCAAGAGAAAGATGGAGAGATTTCTTTCCTTAGGCAAGAGGTTACTAGGTCCACTAATGATGCACTAGCTGTTACACAAATGAGCAAGCAGAGGAGTTCTGGTGAGATTCAGGACTTGCTTGCTTGGCTCGACTCTTCAATATCACGTGTACTGGTCCATGATGTAGCTTTTGATTATTCGAAAACTCACCTAGTCAACGAATATAAAGAGGTATTACAGAAGAAGATTTTGGACTTGATATCTGAGTTGGAGAGCCTTCGTGTGACGACCCAAAATAGAGATATGCTGTTGCAAGAAGAGAGAATTAAAGTGGAGCAACTGACGCAGAAAGAACAGCATCTGAAGAACTCATTGCGGGAAATGGAATCTCAACTTATTGGGCTTCAAGGTGTTGGAGATTCTGCTAATGCTACAAAATCTACTTCAGAGATTGTGGAGGTTGAGCCAATGGTATGCTGCTTAGTTATTTTGCTGTTTTGTCTTTGTCAAATTGCCCCAAATATTATGTTTGTACACCCTCCAAGGAAGTATGATATGCTTTTTGCATGTAGTTATATATTAGTTCAGGATAATATTCACTATATAAGATTAACCTGCTTTCATTCCTCCACGAAAGAAATGTGATCTTAGCAGGGTAATAATTGTGATTGTTAGAGAGAAATCATAAACCTCTATTGGTGATATCATACAGCCAAGTTACTTGCTGTATGTGGGAAAGACATCTCCATTTATACTTGTTGATGGTCTGGCAATGTACTTTATCACTTACTTTTCTTTTTCACAATTATCTCCTTCTTTGTTAGACTTGTTTTCTTGCATTTTTTTTCATATTCTCTTCTGGAACTTGACATATTATGTTAGAGAACGATAGAACGTAGCAGAAAACTCAATAATCCAAAGACAAACGAATAGGAATCTCCAAAGAAGAACCCTAAACCAAACAGACAAATCGTGCCTGTTCCAGCGATACTAATCAAAGCATAATGAAATAACTAAAGTTCAAACCCTAAATACTACTCAATCTCGCGGGCCTAAGTTGACCCGGTCCATTGAAACAAAATAACCCAACAAAACCCTAATAAATAAAACAGCAACTTTATTAGTGAAATAACACTTTTAACTATCAGCAACTTTAGGCCTCCGCCTATAAACCAATAAATCACGTCTATCAATTGCCTTCTCCGTCGGAACAGCCTTGTCCACAAGGCTGAAATCTGGAAGTTGCTTCTTGAAGACCTCCACATCCACCCACGATGCATCCTCCTTCCCAAAACCACACCATTTAACCAGCAACTGCTCCACTTCCCCACCATCCCGGCTGACACTCCTACCTTGCAACACAACTTCTGGCATAATCAAAGATGCTTCCGAATTCAACTCTTTTGGCAACTTGCCAACTGCTTCTTGATCCCCCACCACACGCTTTAGCAAGGAAACATGGAACACCGGATGAATCCTTGATGTTTCAGGCAACTTCAAACGATAAGCCACCGCCCCTACTCGAGCTTCAATCTCAAACGGCCCAAAGAAGCGTGGCGCCAACTTCATATTGCTATGCTTGAACAATGTTCGCTGCCGAAATGGTCGAAATTTCAAGTATACGTACTCCCCCACCTGAAATTCCACATGTCGGCGATGTTTATTCGCCTCTACAACCATCCGATGTTGTGCTTTCTCCAGATGGAACCGTAAGTGACGAAGAATCTCATCACGATCGCGCAACTCTTCTGCCACAGCCTGCACTCGTACCTCCCCCTCCAAAAATTGCCTAATGGCCGGTGGAGGTCTCCCATAAACCGTCTCAAATGGTGTCCCACCCGCACTTGACTGAAAACCAGAATTATAGCAAAATTTAGCCCACGGCAACCATTTACTCCAACCCTTCGGCCTATCAGAAGTGAAACAACGGAGATAAGTCTCCAAACAACGGTTCAACACCTCTGTCTGCCCGTCAGTTTCCGGATGATACGCTGAACTCATCTTCAATGTAGTCCCTGCTAGCTTAAACAACTCCTTCCAGAACAAACTTAGAAAGATTGGATCCCGATCAGACACAATACTTCTAGGGATTCCATGCAACCGAACAATCTCTTGAACGAATACTTGAGCGATGGTTCGTGCTGTGAAAGGGTGTTTCACCCCAATGAAATGGCTGTATTTAGAGAAGCGATCTACCACAACCAAGATGCAATCCATCGAGTCAGATCGGGGCAGCCCGGATATAAAATCTAAACTAATATCCTCCCAAACACGATCTGGAAGAGGAAGTGGCTGCAATAAACCCGCTGGTGCCTGTGCCTCATACTTATTGCGCTGGCAAACTCCATAGGCGGCCACGTACTCTATCACCTGCCTTATCATACCCGGCCAATACACACTCGCAGAGAGTCGCTTATAAGTTCGAAAAGCCCCCGCATGTCCCCCAGAGGGAGTGACGTGAAACTCTTTAATCAACTTCACCGTCCATTCCGATTTCCGAGCTATCACCACCCGTCCTTTATAAAACAATTGCTCGTGAAGGATCGAGTAGTGGGCTGGTGCGGGATCCATACCAGATTCTAAAGCCGAATAAATATGACGAAGAGTCGGGTCAGCCCTACACTCTTGTTGAATCTGACTGCCCTCTGTCCAAACTGGCAAACTCAAAGCAAAACATAGCGATCCCGATGATTCACTCTCATCTATTCCTTCCTCGCGCCGTGACAAGGCATCAGCCCCACAGTTAAGGGCCCCCATCTTGTAAACAATCTCAAAATCATACCCCAGCAACTTTCCTACCCAATTTTGTTGTGCGGGTGTAGTCAAAGGTTGCTGCAATAAATGACGAAGACTGCGCTGATCGGTTCTAACCACAAAACGACGGCCAACCAGGTACGGACGCCAGTGTTGGATAGCTAAGACCATAGCCATCAGCTCCTTCTCGTAGGCAGACTTCGCCAGATTGCGGTCAGCTAAGGCCTTACTAAAATATGCAATTGGGCGTCCTTCCTGCATCAAAACCGCTCCCAGTCCTACACCCGAGGCGTCACATTCCACAGTAAAAGGCTTAGTAAAATCCGGCATGGCCAACAATGGCGCCGTCATTAAAGCGTTTTTGAGGTTGCAAAAAGCTGTCTCAGCCTCCGAAGGCCAAGACCACGACTTCGAAGTCGTTTTGCGAAGCAAGTGAGTTAACGGCGCAGCCAGTTTTCCGTAATCTTTGATAAACCGTCTGTAATAGCCTGTTAACCCGAGGAATCCTCGTATAGCCTTGATTGACGTCGGTCGAGGCCAATTTTCGACTGCTGAAACTTTCTCCGGAGCCATCCGAACACCCTCGGCAGAAACTTCATGACCTAAATACTCAATCGAACCTTGACCAAAGACACATTTTTTTCTGTTAGCAACCAAAGAATGGGCGCGAAGGAGGTCGAATACTTGGCGTAGATGAGCAGTATGCTCCTCCTTCGTCCGGGAGTACACTAGTATGTCATCGAAAAAAACCAAGACAAACTTCCGCAACACCGGTCGAAATATCTCATTCATAACACTTTGGAATGTAGCGGGTGCATTAGTGAGGCCAAAAGGCATCACCAAAAATTCATAGTGCCCCGAGTGGGTTCGAAAAGCTGTCTTGCAAATATCTGACTCGGCAACTCGAATCTGATGGTAGCCCGCTCGCAAATCTATCTTGGTGAACCATTGCGCCCCAAGCAACTCATCCAACAACTCCTGAATAACTGGAATCGGATACTTGTCAGGCACTGTGGCCTTGTTCAACTCACGATAATCGACACAAAATCACCAGCTACCATCCTTTTTGCGAATCAAAAGTACCGGGCTAGAATACGGACTAAAACTCGGGCGGATCAGACCGGCTGCAAGCATCTCCGCTACAAGTCTCTCCATCTCATCTTTCTGCATATGGTTGTAACGGTAGGGGCGAACAGAGATCGAATTGTGGCCTGCGAATAAAGGAATTCGATGATCAGCATCTCGTGGTGGCGGCAGCCCAACGTTGGTGATAAATAGATCAGCATATTCTTCTAACAGAGCTGCAATAGTCGGGTCCTCCCCGTCTGTGGCCCGTCCCAATTCTGACAACACCAATTGATCGCCCGACCAAAGCAACCAACTTCCATCCACCTCTGTGATTGTCTCTAAGCACGCCATGGAAAGTTTCTTACGCGTTAGTGAAGGATCCCCGAGTAGGCGGATTTTCTGGGAATTAATCACGAACTCCATAGACATGTGTAACCAATTTGCAGTCACATTACCCAACTCAGACAACCAATTCACACCCAAAATTATATCCACTCCACCCAAGGGAAATACATAACAATCGACGGCAAAACTATGAGACTGTAAATAAAGTGGAACACCGCGGCAGAGACCCTGAGCTCGCACCTGTTCGCCATTCCCCAAAGTTACCGCAAAGCGCTGCGATGTGTCAATGTCGAGTTGTAGCCGTTGCGCTACTCGAGCTGATATAAAGCAGTGGCTGGCCCCACTGTCAATCATGGTTAGCAGCTTGTAATCCGCGATCCGCCCGATCAATTTCATAGTTCTCGGGCCATCGAACCCGTGGGAAGAGAGTGGTGATAAACGCAAGAACTGCAGCGCCGTCTCCTCTACCACCGTCGGCGTCACCCCCTCCTCAACCGAGTCCATAGAGTCGGCAACCCCATCGTCCTCGTCGGCATCACCACCTATCATGATAGTAAGCATCCCTTTCGGACATTCGTGTAGTGGTCCATAAGGTAGGCTGCAACGGTAACACTTGCCTGTGCGACGATGCTCACGTACCTCTGCCGGCGATAAATACCGAACTTGTCTCGCTTTCTGAACTGCTGTTTGGGGCTGAAGCACCTGAATTAGGCGGCGGGAGCGCGAGGGGGCTACGCGTTGAGGTCTGAGATGGTGTCCAACCAACACTACTTCCTCGACCATGTGCAGGAGCGCCACCAGGAAAAGGTCGGGCCTGCCCCCGGCGTTCGAAAATAAGTTCTCGTGCAATATTTCTGGCCCAACGAATAGCAGCCAAAACATCGGGAATTAAATCCTCCCGCATACGAACTCGTACTTCTGGGCGAAGACCAGCAAGAAACTGACCCAAATAGTGATCCTCGTCCAAATTGGGAACCTGAGCAGCCCGAGAAATATACTGGCTAATGTAATCCTCAACCGTGCCCTCCTGTCGAGTTGAACTCCAAGCCTCAAAATGATTGGCGGATTTGTTATCCCCAAAACGCAGTAACAACTCCCGTGTAAACTGAGTCCAAGTCAACAACGGCATGCGACGCAACATCCACTGTAACCAATACAACGCGTCACCTGTCATGACAATTAATGCTTGTTCCACTCGCTGAGCCACAGGTGTTTGATACACCATAAAAAATTGATCAGCCCGTGCAATCCAAGCACGGGGGTCCTGACCATCGAAAGAGGGTAACTCCAGGCGGCCAGTTGTCGCAACAACAGTCGTCTCTCCCCCTGTCGGCAACGGACCGATGGGGACATCGGCCACAGGCAGGGCCCCGGTCACAGGGCCTGTGTTCACACCGGCGTTGGGTAGGGCGGGCACCCGATCACCGACAGCCTCCGGTGTGCGCTGGGGTAGGGCCTCCTGCAGCGCAGCCAACATGCGCTCCATCATCCGCTCGAAACCGGTGTTCATATCCGCCTTAACCTCAGCACGCAACGCCTCCATATCCTTCTCTAACTTTTCCATCGCCGCTCCTCTCGTAAGCATGGAACGGTGGCAGGTCGGACCAATTGTTAGAGAACGATAGAACGTAGCAGAAAACTCAATAATCCAAAGACAAACGAATAGGAATCTCCAAAGAAGAACCCTAAACCAAACAGACAAATCGTGCCTGTTCCAGCGATACTAATCAAAGCATAATGAAATAACTAAAGTTCAAACCCTAAATACTACTCAATCTCGCGGGCCTAAGTTGACCCGGTCCATTGAAACAAAATAACCCAACAAAACCCTAATAAATAAAACAGCAACTTTATTAGTGAAATAACACTTTTAACTATCAGCAACTTTAGGCCTCCGCCTATAAACCAATAAATCACGTCTATCATATTAATTTCTGCCATGTATTGATTGGTCCAGACAAACAAATGGGCCTCTGCTGGGACCATTGCTCCGCAAGTTCGCAGTTTGCGGAAACCAAATAATGATCAAGTAGCCATTGCAATAGATATGGACAACAGTAGTCAGAAGGTGGAGGATGATGATGATAAAGGTAAACAGTGGCATTAAAAGTGGAAAAAACATAAAAGTTGTAGGACCTCTTTGTAGCAATTTACTTATCCTGAATTTTGTTTGCTGTGCTCCTGGTTCAAATCAGCTCATGGTTTTAAGTCATTGACCACATCAAAAATTGTCCCACGATTTACAAGACCTGTTTCAGACATGGTTGATGGATTATGGTAAGCATCAATATCAATCTGTAGTTCTGTACTTGTATTTGAAATTTACTATGCTGATATTCATTTCCATTACATATTCTTTCAGGATGTCCTGTGACCGGGCACTAATGCGACAACCTGCATTGCGTCTTGGCGTCATCATCTATTGGGCGGTGTTGCATGCTATGCTTGCAACTTTTGTAGTATGAGAATCTGAACAACTGGTCAGTGCTGCCCCTCTGGCTTCTTACTAAGTATGTCTCACATCTATATTATCTAGCTTATATAATGAGCAATTCTGATTGCTTGATGCTATGAAAGGTGTCGAAGTTGAATTACTCGATGCAATTAATTTCTGTAGTTCATTACATTAGCAGAAGAATAGGAAGAAGGATATTCCAGCAACCTTTTTCTGATACGCTACCCTTGAGGCTCTCTCCTAATTTGCTGTGCAATTTTTTTTTTGCTTTTTTACATGACTTTATCTTGATTGGCTCTCCATATACCTTCTAAGTTGGAGCGTCTCTGCATTCTGTAATACAAATCTCAAAACTTCACAATGCTCGTGACTGATTACATTCTTTTTCTTGGTTTTATCATTTCAGTTGTGGTTGTTTGTTGAATACAAAGCAACTTGAAAAGAATTCTTGTTGGAAAAGTATGATATATGTGCTGATTTGCTAGCCTTTTTCAATCCTGCAGATCTCTGATGATGCTAGGCTTGACATCACAGCTTCAGTTGTGCCTGAGATAAGTTTATAAGTTTTATACGTATAAGCATCTAGGTCGTTCATTCATTCATGATTCATGGACCAGGGAACTGTGATTTCTTCGCTTTTATAACACAAATCACAGAAGGCTTGGTCTTCGTCCAATAAGAAAAAAAATAGTTTTTATATATAGGGTATTATACAGTGGAGAAGTCGTAGGTGATCGTAGTCGACAGAAATTTTGCTTCGTTTGTGTAGTTGCTTGCAAGACGAGCAAATACACATTAGTTTTTTTTTGTTTTTGTTTTAAAATTGTTTTCTTTCTTTATTTGGACTTGGGTTTTTGCTTTGTGCATCACCCATATCCCTCTAGTGCAGGATAATCAAAAAATGACATCAACATGTTGTATGTGACTCTGTCAAGGAGGGGACTTCCCCCTGGTTTATACATATGCTTGATTCTATTATTTTGACTTTATTCAGCTGCTAGATTTGGATCGTGGATCTGCTGAAAATTTGTACATTCTTGTTTATTTGATAATAGGCATTTGATTTGGGAATTCACAAATGTGTCTACATTAGTGAGGAAACTTGATAATTTTGTGTACACTGAATTCAAACTCGTTTCGGTCGATTCACATATACATCAGTTCATTTTCTTATATTTATAGAATCAACAATATTTTTTATATGGCTACTTTTTTTAACTAAACAAAGTGTAGTGACTTTTTTATTTAGCAAGTAGTGACGAATATTATTAATGGGGAAAATGCTTATTTTGTTCCCTTTCTTATTTGTCCGGGATCAATGTTTATCTTTTTTGTCCAAATTGATACCTTAACTATTTCAAAAGTACCAACTTTCTTTTTCTGTTCTTTTAACAGACAGAGGGAAATTAAAGTTAATAACACCCGTTAAAATACACGTGGATCATTTCACAAATTAACACATTTTTTGCACATCAATTAAATACAATTATTTCAAAAATGTATGATTCAAAATTAAATATTAATAGAAGTCCAATGGTCCTTGCCGGAGCTTGACGATAATGGGGGGTCAAAACGAATGGTTGTGGGAGAGGCGGGGGTTGAAACAAACAGAATCTGGGATAGTCAAAATTTGGGAATGGTTGCCGGATTCCAACGACTCCATGGATAAGATACCGAAACATAAATAAAACAATCGAGATTGAGATTGATAGACAAAATAAAAAATAAGAGAAAGAAAAACATGAAGTGTTTAATTCGTGTGTTAGTGTATGAAATGATCCGATTGTGTATTTTAACGGATATTATAAATTTCCATCTCCCTCCGTTTGTTAAAAGAGTAAAAATGATCAAATTGGAACTTTTAAAATAGTTGAAGTATCAGTTTGGGCAAAATATGTAAACACAAACTAATGTGTTTCTGAACAAATATGAAAGGTAGCAAAATGAACATTTTCACTCATTAATATGATAGTAAATATTTCTTTCATGTCTCAAACTTACAATTTTCTTTTTCAGTATGTGGGTTTTTTTTTTTAATTTAGCAAATTACAGTTTATTTCTTCTTGAAGTAAAAGTCAGTCAGAAAAATTTGGGCAAAATTTTGAAAGATGGGAAGTTGTGCATATTTATTAAAAGATAATTTATAAAATAATTTTAATTAAAAAATTAATGATGAACCAATTTTTATGTTATCAGTATTGAAGTAAAAGGACATAACTAAAGATATTATTTTATAATTATTTTAAAGAAAAGTGTTCAATCTGGTCATTTAACTATATATAAAATCGCATTTTAATTCTTAGATAAAATTTGGATACAAATTAATCCTACTAATTTTTTTAAGGTGTCAAAAATTAGTCCATCCGTTACTCCCTCAATAAATGGGCGTTAACGTCCGTCAGTAACCTCCGTCAAAACATACACAAACACACATTTTTCTTACACATTTGGAACATTTCACTCAGTTGCACACACTTTTTACACTCATATAGATTAACACATTTATTTTAGAAAATTACAAAAATGTGGAAGAACTTGTATCATTTCGTAGACAAGTTTGTTTCTCATCACTTGTTCTTGAGCCAACTTTCACCAAGTTTTTTACATCATTTCCTCCAAAATAATTCAATTGGAATTGAAAACGATGCAAGAAGCCATGGATATGGAAAGATGTGCAAAAACCTCTTGTTATAAATTTTGAAAACAATGTTCTGAAAATACTAGAGCCCCAAAACAACAACTAGCTTCATATTCTTGCTGGGCTTTGCAACTTCGATTTCTCCATCTGAGCTTGATTTTTGAGGGGCTACGATTGTTTCCCCGACCTTCAGAGATCCTGCAAATGGATCCATGACCCTGATTAATTCTTGACTGATTGAGAAGTTCTTGCAATGTTTCGATCTAGAACTGAAGCATGAATTCAATGTGTTGTTGGGTTTTGAGAAAGTGAAATTTGAGGTTGGAAGAACGTTTAAAGATATCAATTTTTTCACAGATTTTTCCACAGAATGAATAATTGGTGGAAAAGTGGGATTTTTGCTAAGTTTCGAATTGACCCGATTTAGAAGTTGTGAATGAAAACTAGAATTCGTTCAATTTGTTTTCTTATTGAGCAAACCCTAACTCGATTTAGGAATTTATCGAGCTAAAATAGATCTATTAATTAATCGCTCAAATGAGGGACGTTAACATAATAACATTCATCTTTCAGTTCAAGGATTAATAAAGTTACAATATTGGTATCTTTTAAAAAGTTATAGAAACGATTTGACCTCAAATTTTATTTTGGGATTAACCTGCGCCTTTTAAAATATATAGTTAAAGATTAGATTGAACAGTTTCCCTTATTTTAAATAATAAAAAATCTAAGACACCACATAATAAATTTATGTAGAGTTGGTGCTACTCTATAGGTCACTAGTCGAGTTTCAAGTGATATTTCATGTATACACTTAAAATGTACATGAAGATATTGTGTCTTATCTACTTATATACTGACGACATTATATTTGCTTCAGTGGATATACACAAAGTTCTATAGTTATTGAATCGCTAGTCTCACTAGTCGAGTTTCAAGTGATATTTCATGTATACACTTAAAATGTGCATGAAGATATTGTGTCTTATCCACTTATATACTGACGACATTATATTTGCTTCAGTGGATATACACAAAGTTCTGTAGTTATTGAATCGCTAGTCTGAAACTAATAACGTCATACATATTTTTAATTTTGTCATAATTCATATGGATTATATATAGAATATCACTTATCATTTTACGAGTCAATATCCGTAAGATTATTCAAAACCCGGATGCAAACATAACTAAATATCAACAAAATTATAAATACCATTAAATAAAAGTTTAAATCTAATTTTCTATCCATCTAACATATTTTGATTCGTAAAATGATTTTAGATAAGTTTTTATATTGGTACGTATGTATTTTAGAAAAATGATACTCTTTCCGTTAAAATTATATAGTCTCATTTCTCATCGCACGTAGATTAAAAATATTTATGAACACAAGATATTAAATCTAAACTTCCAATAAAGGTAGTTGTAATGGCAACTTTGATTCTTATTTTAATACATTAGAGTTGGTTTTAAACCATTGTGAAATTCCAGCTCATTGGAGACATCAGAGCCGGCTACAACTGCTCAAAGTTGGTTTAATCCTTAAAGTGGTGGGCCACCCACCACCTTTTTTATTTTTTTAATACTTTCTCTATCCTTTTGTACTCTCTCTCTTCCCTCTCTCTTCTTTTCTCTCCTATATATCACATAATTAAATTTATATATTTATATTTTATATTTTTATATTTAAAATTTGAAATTATATTAACATATAATATTTATTTAATAAAAATAAATATATAAGTAAATATTATAAATAAATATGAAATATATATATATATATATATATAGAGAGAGAGAGAGAGAATGATGTATAATAATGGACCCACCATAAAGTTATTTTTTGAGTTTACGATTGTGGAGATATGTTTAAGAGTTCTTAATTTAAATACCCACATCCCTTAACAAAAAACCTCTTTTACCCACTTTGTTACACACATTCGAGAAATACCCCATTTGTCTAATATATCCTTACTTTTTCATTTTCCAATGCATTCAAACATGAGCCATCTCACTTTTCAGAAATTATAAGAAAAAGTACTCATTTTTCAGCTCAAATCAGACTAATAAATATGTAAAGTGATTCCTCACGTGTGTGCTCAAACCTCGAAAAATGAAATACCGCTCGAAACTCATAATTTTAATACGAGCGGTATCTCAGCGATATTGCAAGGAAACCGAAATAGAGTTGAAATATTTCAATATCGTCCATATTATACATTCGGCGGTATGCAAGCGGTATCACATTATATCGACCGAAATGCGAGCGGTATGACATTATACCGGCCGATATTCGAGCGGTATGACATTATACCGTTTTACGGACGATTGCTCGAAAAAAAAGTAGCGAATATAATTCCAAATTGAAAAAAAAACAATGGATTTAATTGAGAATGAATTATATGATGATCCATATATGGTTTTAAAGGTATTTGATCATATGATTCAACTAAAAAAGAATTTCGACAAAATTATTCATGAAAAAAGTTATGACCGTTTTATGAACGAGTGCCCGAAAAAAGGTCACGAACATTGTACCAAATTGAAAAAATCATCGACTTTGATTGGAATGGAGTTAGATTATGAGTAATGAAAGCTAGTCGAGTCTAGTTTTCAGCAAAAAAAAAAAGAATTTTCAAAAAATATTAATCGTGGAGAAAGTTATGACCGGTTTAGTGACGATTGCCAAAAAAATTCAAATCACGGTCGGTTACCGCCCACGAGCGGTATACGGGCGGTATCGTCCATTTTCTATTGATTTTTTGCCCAAATCATTGAATTTAACTAAGATATCATTACCGGCCGGTATTTGAGCGGTATGATATTATACTGGTTGATATGTGAGCGGTATGACATTATAACGTTTTACGGACGATTGCCCGAAAAAAAGTAGTGAATCTAATTCCAAATTGAAAAAAATAATGGATTTAATTGAGAATGAATTGTATGATGGTCCATATATGGTTTGAAAGGTATTGGATTATATGATTCAGCTAAAAAAGAATTTTGATAAAATTATATTCATGAAAAAAGTTATGACCGTTTTACAAATGAGTGCTCGAAAAATGGGTCACGAATATTGTACCAAATTGAAAAAATCATTGACTTTGATTGGAATGGAATTAGATTATGAGTAAAACCTTGATGGAAAGCTAATCGAGTCTAGTTTTCAGAAAAAAAAAAAAAAAAAAAAAAAAAAAAAAAAAAAGAATTTCCAAAAAATATTAACCGTGGAGAGTGTTATGACCGTTTTAGTGACAATTGCCAAAAAATTTCAAATCACGCTCGGCTACCGCCCACGAACAGTATACGGGCGGTATCATCCATTTTCTATCGATTTTTTCCCCAAAATAATTGAATTTAACTATAAGATATCATTATCGGCCGGTATTCGAGCAGTATGCCATTATACCGGCCGATATATGAGCGGTATGATATTATACCGTTTTATGAACGATTGCCCGAAAAAAGTAGCGAATCCAATTCCAAATTGAAAAAAAACAATGGATTTAATTGAGAAGGATTTATATGATGATCCATATATTGTTTGAAAGGTATTTGATTATATAATTTAACAAAAAAAGAATTTCGATAATTATATTCATGAAAAAAGTTATGACCGTTTTAAGAACGAGTGCCCGAAAAATGGACCATGAACATTGTACCAAATTGAAAAATCACCGACTTTGATTGGAATGGAATTAGATTATGAGTAATACCTTGATGGAAAGTTAGTCGAGTCTAATTTTTAGTAAAAAAAGAATTCCTAAAAAATATTAATGACAAACGGGATTTTCGCCCGTATTTCCGAGCATAACACATTCGTTTTAAATGATCTTTTCCTTTATTTCGTTATTTTAGTGATGCATTTCCATTTAATTGTGTAATAAGTGTTTTTAAACACAGTTGTGTACTTTTAGGGTAACTCGATTGGATCGGGACTCTAAGGCACAAAGACCGGCGCGACCCGGGTACAAAAAAGGCGCGAGTGCACGTCAATGCAGAGGCCCCGAAAGCAAGCAGCCAGGCGCGGCCCAACTCACACCGAGTAAGTGTGACCAGCTTGGTCGCACCACTAGGCGCGACCCGAGCACAGCCCGGTGCGGGCACAGATGGGGCGCGACCGCGCTTCCAATCAGAGGGCCAAAAAGGCTAGCCCATGGCGCAGCCCGACTCAGAGCCGCCTGGCACGACCAGCTCAGTCGTGCCACCCGGCACGGCCCGATCGAGCAAGACGGGGCGCGACCAAGCCCGTGTCGCGCCCCCTATTCCAGCTTGAATTTTGTATTTTTATATTTCTTTTTCATTTTATTTTAATGGGCGAAAATGTAGTAGTATAAATACCCATCTTTGTTCAAACTCTGGGGCAACATTCATACTTAGCCCCCAAAATAGAAAAGAGTATTGATTAGGTTGTTATTTCGTATATATTTTGGGTCGTTTTTGGTATTTTTTGCAGTGTTACTCACCCCATGGTCAAGTTTTGTGGGAGAATTTGTGTCTTGTGGTTAATTTCAGGTGGTTGACATGGAAGTAGAGATAATGACATTGTTTTGAAGGGTTTTGACGCAATTGGATTGAAGAAAAGCTGGAGAGTATGGAACCAGTCGGTATGGGCATACCGACTAATGGATTATGCGAGTATTTAGGCTGGAGATAGTGGACATGCACCAGCTGTGGGCTATGGACGAAAATTACATCTTTTTTTTATTACTTTTGGACTTTATTTTTATTATTTTCCTAGTTGGATTAGGATTAGGATGCTTTTTAATTAATTAATTAAGGATTTGGATAAAAAGACTTCTAGATAGAGTAGGACTCTATCCATTGTAGTATAGATTAATTCCAGACACTGCGAGACGCTAGAAACGGATTTTTCTCTGCAAATTTCATAATTCAATTTCATTCTTTATTCCTTTCTTCATCGTTCTCTCTATCAATTAATTTCTGAGGTGCTAATCCAATTATGAATTCAAGCTAAGGCCTAAGCGCGTTCTATTCCGGTGAAGATTAACGAATCCCTGGTGTATTTATTCTGTGAGATCTAATTCGTTCTTATACTTTAATTATATGAATGCATCTGTGATTCTCTGTGTTTAAAGTTGTTAATTGTTTCGACTCTGCTAGGTAGGTGCACATATTTAGTAGATCGGAATTAATTAGTAGCCAATTAAATCGGTCATCCGTAATTGTGGTTTAGGTTTAACTAGTGGTACAACGATTCTTCAGAATCGAGGGGAGAACAGTCTAAATTCAACGGTCCTATGTCAGAGTCTATTGGTTTTGAATCGGGTTTCTCTAGTGTCTAATTTTGTCGACTCATTAAATCTATAGAGTGTCTCTTACGGTTGTCAGTCGATTAGGGAAATAATTGATGAAGTGTCTTCTTGATTATCAAGAAGCTAAGGAGAAATTAGGCTGCGTCAGTAAGTGTCTTCGGTGGCTATAACTGGTTTGCATTCATTAGTTGAAGTTATTATTGCGTCAATGATCGGAATAATTAAGCTAGGGTAGAGTTAATTGGAAGTCGGAATACCTTTTTAATCTGTGAAGAAATCTACTTTCTGTTTAATTGCTGTTATTTTCGTTTTTTACATTATAACAAAGAAATTCGTTCGTAAGGTTTGGTTACTTGCAGACTAAAGTGTTGGATAATTCTCGCCGGTCCTTTGGGAGACGATCTTGCTTGCCACTATTCTGGGTAGTGTGGGCATACCGACTTCGTGTCGGATTATTTTTAATGAAAAATGACGCACCAAGTATTGTGAGAAAAATATTGTATTGAAGATTTTGAAGGCAAAAATTGAAGTATGAAGATTATTCATCACTTTTTCGGGTTTACTCTAATCTATGTTTATGTTTCTCCTTCCTTTTGTTTATTTTTGTTTTTCTTTAGTTCCAATTATGTTTAACTAAATCTTTTAATCCTAGGGTAATGTGATTTAGTATTGGATGTTGGATTTTTGGATGAAAAAAGCATGTTATTCTCCTCTCTTTTTATTTCTCATGAATCAATGGTATGTTTGTATCTAGCTAGGGTTGGCCTCCTTAAGTTGGATTCTGTATTGATTATGCTTTGAGAAGAGCTAATTAGCATTGGAAATTGATTTATGAGCCCAATTGGGTATTGAATGAGAATTTGTGCCTAGCTGATTTTGGTTGATTAATTGTGCATAATTTGAGGAAATTGGAATTTAGTCCTAAAGATAGAAAAGTTCCCTTTTGTTCAATTAAATCTTAGAAGCTCGAGAGAGCCTATGATTATTTTTGGTATTAATCTTGAGTGGTGTTAATATGATCAGTTCTAATCTCGAAATCCAACATCTGTGTTGATGAACATTGCCCTAGGATCTTTTCTCTATTTGTTGCCCCTTTTTATTGCATTTGTGATCATTTTATTTTTATTTTCGTTTATTTCAACAAATGGTTCAAATTGTATGTTTAGAGTAAAAATCAAATCCATGTTTACGTGTTGCTTGACTTGTGAAATGACACGAGTGTGATGCTTGCATGCCTTGAATCATCTTAACTCCTTCTGAAATCGATCTCGTTTCACCTTGTACTACAATTTACTTGTCCACTTGCAAGTTCGATTCGAGATTTAAAATTTAAAGTACAATTTTCGCATCAATTAACCGTGGAGAAAGTTATGACTGTTTTAGTAAAGATTGCCAAAAAATTTCAAATCACGCTCGGTTACCGCCCACGAGCGGTATCGTCCATTTTCTCTCGGTTTTTGCCCAAAATCATTGAATTTAACTATAGGATATCATTGTAATCTCGTATGAGTCATAATATCTTATTTTATCTCAATTCCTTATGAACAAGAATGAAAGTAATACCGTAGGGTAAATGATGAGAGCGATGTGAAATTTCCAATATGAAAAAGATTTGCGAGTAACAAAAGTATATGGTATGCCCTGAAAAACCTATAATATTCAAACAATAACATAGTTTCATGAGAAAGAACAGGATAGTTAAGCTAATGCACGCGGGAGTTAGGAACGAGAATGAAAACGTATTTCAAGCCCAAACAATAGGTAATGAATTTTGTTCGAATTAGAAAAATAAAATTAATTTCATTATCAAATAAATAAGTGATGCTCCTTACATGTTTGGAAAGATATTTAAGTCTAGATTACAACTAAAAAATAATTTTGAGTAAATATTATCCGTGTAGAAAGTTATCACCATTTTACGAATGATTACCCGAAAAAAAGTAGCGAATGTGATCCCAAATTGAAAAAAATAATGGATTTGATTGATAAGGAATTATATGATGATAGATATAGGGTTTGAAAGGTATTTGATTATATGATTCAACTAAAAAAAGAATTTCGACAAAATTATATTCATGGAAAAAGTTATGGTCGTTTTTACGAACGAGTGCCCGAAAAATGGGTCACAAACATTGTAACAAATTTAAAAAATCACCGACTTTGATTGAGATAGAATTAGATTATCAATAATACATTGTTGAAAATCTATTTGAGTCTAGTTTTCAGCAAAAAAAGAATTTTCAAGAAATATTAACCGAGAAGAAAGTTATGACCTTTTAGTGACGATTGCCAGAAAATTTCAAATCACGCTCGGCTACTGCCCACGAGCGGTATATGGGCGGTATCATCAATTTTCTCTTGATTTTTTTATCCAAAATCATTGAATTTAGCTATAGGATATCATTGTAGGCTCGTATGAGTCACAATATCTTATTTTATCTCAATTCCTCATTAACAAGAATGAAAGTAATACCGTACGGTAACTGATGAGAGCGGTGTGAAATTTTCAATATGAAAAATATTTGCAAGTGACAAAAGTATATGTTATGAAGAAGTGTAGTGCTAAAAATGAAGGAGTATGTAATTTAAAAAGCAATTAAACGTTCCCCTACTTATTTTCCTATATCATTATAAAAGTAGTAGACTCACGAGTGTATAATTCAAGCTTTCAATTACAAGGCCAATGATCATTTGCAATACTACACTAATGTCTCAAGAATTTAGTACTAATGTCTCAAGAGTATAGTGCTTAGTATCACAAGTGGAAAATCAATAATAAATTGAATGATTACATTGTAGTTTGATATTCAAGTCATATAGGATGGATAATTTAATTCAATACACCCCTAATTAGCGTGGGAGTTCACAATACCGCTGAGGAGGCGCAATACCGCCCGGATACCGCCCACGATACCGTCGGGCGGTATCCAAGCGTGATTCGAGGTATAAAGTGGTAATCGTTTTGTCCTATCATAGTCTTATTATAAATTCAGTCCAAAGAACTCCTAAAAAAATGAAGGAGTATGTAATTTAAAAAGTAATTAAACATTCCCCTACTTCTTTTCCTATCTCATTATCAAAGTAGTGTACTCACAAGTGTATAATTCAAGCTTTCAATTACAAGACCAATGATCACTTGCAATACTACACTAGTGTCTCAAGAGTGTAGTGCTAATGTTTCAAGAGTATAGTACCTGGCACAAGTGGAAAATCAATAATAAATTGAAAGATTACATTGTAATTTGATACTCAAGTCATATAGGATGGATAATTTAATTCAATACACCCCTAATTGACGTCGGGTGTAATTTAAAAGGCAATTAAACATTGCCCTACTTCTTTTCCTATCCCATTATAAAAGTAGTGGACTCAGGAGTGTATAATCCAAGCTTTCAATTACAAGGCCAATGATCACTTGTTTTACGAACGATTGCCCTAAAAAGAGTAGCGAATGTGATCCTAAATTGAAAAAAATAATGGATTTGATTGAGAAGGAATTATATGATGATCAATATATGGTTTGAAAGATATTTGATTATGTGATTCAACTAAAAAAGAATTTCGATAAAATTATATTCATAAAAAAAGTTATGACCGTTTTACGAATGAGTGTCCGAAAAATGGGTCACGAACATTGTACCAAATTGAAAAAATCACCGACTTTGATTAGGATAGAATTAGATTATGAGTACCTTGTTGGAAAGCTAGTCGAGTCTAGTTTTCAGCAAAAAAAGAATTTTCAAAAAATATTAACCGTGTAGAAAGTTATGACCGTTTTATTGACGACTGCCAGAAAATTTGAAATCACGCTCGGCTACCGCCTACGAGCGGTATACGGGCGGTATCGTCAGTTTTCTCTCGATTTTTTACCCAAAATCATTGAATTTAACTATAAGATATCAGTGTAGGCTCGTATGAGTCATAATATCTTATTTTATCTCAATTCCTCATTAACAAGAATGAAAGTAATACCGTAGGCTAAATGATGAGAGGCGGTGTGGAATTTCCAATATGAAAAAAATTTGCGAGTGATAAAAGTATATGTTATGCCTCGAAAAACCTATAATATTCGAATAATAACATATTTTCATGAGAAAGAATAGGATAGTGAAGCTAATGCACGCGAGAGTTAGGAACGAGAGTGAAAATGTATTTCTAGCCAAAACAATAGGTAATGAATTTTGTCCAAATTAGAAAAATAAAATTAATTTTATTGACAAACAACTAAGTGATGATCCCTAAATGTTTGGAAAGATATTTAAGTCTATATTTCAAGTAAAAAATAATTTTTAGTAAATATTATCCGTGTCGAAAGTTATCACCGTTTTACGAACGATTGCCCAAAAAAAAGTAGCGAATGTGATCCCAAATTGAAAAAAAACAATGAGTTTAATTGATAAGGAATTATATGATGATCCATATATGGTTTGAAAGGTATTTGATTATACGATTCAACTAAAAAAGAACTTCGACAAAATTATATTCATGGAAAAAGTTATGGCCGTTTTACGAACGAGTGCCCGAAAAATGGGTGACGAACATTGTACCAAATTGGAAAAATCACCGACATTAATTGGAATGGAATTAGATTATGAGTAATACCTTGTTGGAAAGATATTTGAGTCTAATTTTCATCAAAAAAAGAATTTTTAAAAAATATTAACCGTGGAGAAAGTTATGGTCGCTTTAGTGACGATTGCCAGAAAATTTCAAATCATGCCGGGCTACCGCCCACGAACGGTATACGGGGAGTATCATCAATTTTCTCTCGATTTTTTTATCCAAAATCATTTAATATAACTATAGGATATCATTGTAGGCTCGTATGAGTCATAATATCTTATTTTATCGTAATTCCTCATTAACAAGAATGAAAGTAATACCGTAGGCTAAATGATGAGAGCGGTGTGAAATTTCCAATATGAAAAAGATTTGCGAGTGACAAAAGTATATGTTATGACCCCAAAAACTTATAATATTCGAACAATAACATATTTTCATGAGAAAGAATAGGAGAGTGAAGCTAATGCACGTGGGAGTTAGAAACGAGAGTGAAAACATATTTCTAGACCAAACAATACGTAATGAATTTTGTCCGAATTAGAAAAATAAAATTAATTTTATCGTCAAACAACTAATCGATGATCCATACATGTTTGGAAATATATTTAAGTCTATATTTCAACTAAAAAATATTTTGAGTAAATATTATCCATGTCAAAAATTATCACCGTTTTACGAACGATTGCCCAAAAAAAGTAGCGAATGTGATCCCAAATTGAAAAAAATAATGGATTTGATTGAGAATGAATTATATGATGATCCATATATGATTTAAAGGTATTTGATTATATGATTCAACTAAAAAATAATTTCGATAAAATTATATTCATGGAAAAAGTTATGGCCGTTTTACGAACGAGTGCCCGAAAAATAGGTCACGAACATTGTACCAAATTGAAAAAATCACCGACTTTGATTGGGATGGTATTAGATTATGAATAATACCTTGTTGGAAAGCTAGTTGAGTATAGTTTTTAGCAAAAAAAAAAGAATTTCCAAAAAATATTAACTGTGTAGAAAGTTATGACCGTTTTAGTGACGATTGTCAAAAGATTTCAAATCACGCTCGGCTACCGCCCACGAGTGGTATATGGGCGGTATCGTCAATTTCTCTTGATTTTTTTCCCAAAATCATTGAATTTAACTATAGGATATCATTGTAGGCTCGTATGAGTCATAATATCTTATTTTATTATACATCGAAGTACAAACATCTAAGAGAAAGATAAATCAAACAAGACAATATTCACATGTGAACATGACAGCTAACATACCGGCCGGACGAATTTCATGCAGCTCACATACCAACCGATATAATGTCATACCGTTCACATACCGACCGATATAATGTAATACCACTAGAATACCGACCGGTATAATTTAATACTGCTGGAATACCTGTCGGTATTAGATTCGTTAATCCAGCGGTATTACCGCTCACGTACCGGTCGGTAAATCCAATACCACCCGAATACCGAACAGTATAATGGTATACCCCTCGAATACCGGCTGGTATTAGGTCCGGGATTTGTGCAATGATTTAGTCTTCCTTGTTACATTTCTCTGTACATTTCAGTCAATTATTATGTATTTTTGTCATGGTTTTTAGCACAATAAAGTACACTTGTGTAAGAAATGTGTAAGTGATAACTTTTTGAGGGTATTTTAGGGATTTTACACTAAAGTTGGGTAATTATTGGATGTGGGTAAGGAGGTGGAGAAAATGAGTTTTTTGTCAAGGGATATGGGTAGTCTTATATATTTCCACTATGTTTAAAATGGTTGGTAGGTTTAAACTTTTAATGTGACACTGATGTGGCAATATCATAGTTGCTTTTTTAGGTTTATCATTGCTACCACCCTAATACCCTCATTGAATATTATGACTTTCAACTTTTAAGTTGTTATTTTTTTTTATTTTCAAGATTCAACAAGGATTTTTTTTGTACATTACTATGAAAATTAATAATACTTATAGTAATGAGACTATATAATTAGAACACCTCAAAATAATAAAATGAACTATATAATCAGAATGGAGGGAGTAGTATTCTATAAAATGGCACCCCCTCTACCAACATGCTGACTAAAATAGTGCAAGATTTGGTGAAAAAGTCCATAGTCTAGCGTACATGGGATACAGGGCCGGCCCTGAGGGTGAGCAGGGTGGGCCACCGCTCAGGGCCCCCACTTTTATGGGGCCCACATTTAAATATATATATATATATATATATATATATATATAAATAGATAATTTAAAAAAAATATAAAGTTAAAATGGTTGTCTTTTTTACATTCTACTCTACCGACTTTGAAATCTCATAGGGCTTCAGTGATTAAATCCATCACTTATTTTTTTCTATGTAAATTTAGTGTGATAAAATATTTATTGAGATTTTGTGTTGATTTAATCTCAATTTTGTAATTGAATTATTAATCAACTATCTGTAATCTATACAAAGATCTTGTACAAGAAATGCACCTTTAAATATTCAATTTTGAAATTTTAATAAAACTATTTAATGGAAAAAAAATCGATTGTTATATTTAGGGGTTTTATTCCTCAATTTTGAGTTCACCAAAATCTCAATTTTAGGGCTTTTAACAAAAAATATTACAATAAAAATTTTGAATTATTTTTCTTAATATTATCAAAATCTTTTTTCACGATTATTTAATTAATGAAAGTATTTTTTTTTTTACTTACAGAATTCACGAATGAGATTTTATAAATATTGATTGTACTTTTTCAAAATTTAAGATTATTGAAATAAAATGAAAAAAACTTTAAGATGCTCGTGGAAAAAAAAAATTCAGGACCTTTTTTTTTTATTTTGCTCTGGGCCTCCGAATTCTCCGGGCCGGCCCTATGGAATATATAAGGGTGATTTTTAGTGATCACATGGATTAAAAAAAAAAAAAAGTGGTGGAAAAGCAGCACATGAGATGATGAAACGGAATCTTGATGTACAAATCAAATCGATCACGAAATCCTCATCGGGAAGAGAGAGAAAATGAGAGAGGGAGATGATTTAACATTTAACATAACATATGGGAAGACACACGTTGAGTGAAAGTGAGAGCGACATCACATCACATAAACCAACAAACAGGTACCCTTTCCTTAGAAATTGCCAAATTGGAATCACAATTCACACAAAAGTTGAAGTTGAAGTTGAAGTTGAAGTTCAACTAATTACACACTTATTGAGTAACACCACATAATTAAATTGAAATAAAAATTAAGAATATTCAATGGGCTGAGGCTCTCACTTGAACTTGATCATCAAAATCCTTAGCATTCCCTCTACAATCATCATCTCCTTCAAACCTCCCCACCTTAAAGTGCGTGATGTCCACGCCCTCCACCCTCCCACTCTCCACCAGCTCTGCCGCAATCCGCCCCACCACCGGCGCCATCTTAAACCCGTGCCCCGAAAACCCGCCGCACACCACCGCATCCTCGCCGAACTCCCCGCCCAAAAAATCGATCACGAAATCCTCATCCGGCGTCATCGAGTACATGCACGACTGATTCAGCACCGGCTTCTCCACGTCCACGAATTCCCCGAATCTCCCGCTAATCCACCCCCTCAGCTGCTCCACCAGCGCCGCCGGCGCCGCCCACGTCCGCTCCTCCGGCTCGCACGCCCGCCCTGCGTGCACCGGAATCTTAACCAGCCCCGGAAACTCCAGCGACGGCGTTCCGTATATGTACGGCTCGCCGTAGCTCGCGAACGTCGGGAACCCGCTTTCAATTGTGAATTTACCTTGGTGCCCTTGGTTGATCTTCCAGTAATGGACGGTGGTTTCCAATGGCTGAATCGGGAGAGTTATTCCTCTCACCCTTTTCACCAGTTTTCTCGTCCACGGCCCCGCCGTAATCACGCATTTTCCGCCGCGGTAACTGTTGCCACCCGCGGTAAAAACAATGATTTCGTTTGTTCCCGCATCTCTGTTGATATCAATCACTTCAGCGTTGTCCCTAAGCACGGCGCCGTTGCGCAGGGCGAGTGTTTGAAACATCGCCACCGCTTTCGTCGGCTTGATAACGCCGCCGTGCTGAGTGACGACTCCAATCCAGTCTTCCGGAATGTGGAACATTCCGGAAAACTCCTCGAGAACCCGTTCGCCGGTGAGGACGCGAACGGGGATGGAGTTCTTGCGGCAGCTGTCTATGACGGCGAGCAGAGATTTATTGTCCGATGGGCCCATGTCGAGTTGTTTGGTCTTGAAATAGACTTTGTAGCCGACTTCCTCCTCGGCCTCTTGCCAGAGGCGGGAGGACTCGACCACCATGCCGGAGTAGTAGTCCTCCGGGTAGGTGGCCCGGAGGGTACGAGACTCGCCGTGGGAGGAGCCGCGGTGGTGGAGGAAGTCGAATTGCTCGAGGAGGAGCGTTTTGAGGCCGCGTTTCGATGTTTGGTACGCGGCGGAGCTTCCCATGACGCCGGCGCCGATGACAATTACGTCGAACAGTTGGTGGGCATGCTCCATCTGTTTTCTCTGTCAAATGAGATTTGTGTGATTCTCAGAAGATGATGAAAACAATGTTGTGGATTTTATTAGTGTGGCAGACCACTTTTCGGAGTAGACGAATTATATTTGGACATTTCTATTTCTATTATAATAATATGATTATAATATTTGAGTATCATATTCTCAAATATAATAATCTTATGGAGATAATGGCGCTCTCTCTCTCTCTCTCTCTCTCCTCTCTCTCTCTCTCGATATATATATATATATATATATATATAATTATATAGAGTTCTTATTTTCACTCTTTAATAAAGCAAGGTTTTGTCTTTGGTATTTTTTATTTTATTTTTTCATATACTTGGTAGTGCTATCTAGTTGTACATTTGCACATTAGTTTTTATTTGTTTGGTAGTGCTAACTTAATTGCACACGAGTTAGTTAGTTAGTTATGGGATTTGTCTTTTGAGTCGCAGTAAATAGACCGATGATTTTCTAGGTTGTCTCCATGCAATTGTATTTTTAGATTCTTCTTTTAAAGCCTAACCTAATCACATCGTTTAACGGATTTCTTACATTACATTGATTTCTCTATTTGATTTATCAAGTATATAATTTAATGTTTTAGTGAAAATCCACTAAATTAAGTATTCAACATCTTAAGAAACAAATAATATGGTCTAGTCTTATGTACAAATAAATTCATAGAATTGTCGAACAAAATTAATATTTCATTGTTCACATATCATGATATCAATAAACTATACGTTACTAACATATTAATAATATAATGTATGAATGATGTTAAAGTACAAAAATAACTCCGTCCTTTCTAAATTTTCAAAATATTATAAGTTCGTCGCCGCTGTCTGACTAATTTTTTTTACTACGTTATCATCATAAGATCAAATCAATAAAGAGCTTGAATTGTTCTTAAGAGTCTTCAAGACATTGATTCTCATTTAGGTCCACTCCTATATCATAAACACTTGTATGCACTAGTTGTAAATAAATCTTATTTCAGACGGGTGGGTCAATTCACGGGTCAACCCGCTTTGACCCGGTTCAACACGCGAAAAGATAAAAAAAAATCCGTGAAAATCAGTATCAACTATAACACTAAAAAAGTTGCACTCAAAATTCAAAAAATATCTCTTGTATCCTTAAAAAGTAAATTTGTAGGCAAATTAAATTTATTGCCTATTAAATTATGTCATGTGTAAAATAATGAATTAAATATTTTATTATATTTTATTTATATTTTGAGATTAAATTAAATATGATTCCAAGATTAAATAAATATATAATTAATATTTATAACATGGATTTTACTGACTAGTGAGAAGCTGACATGTGTCAAATCTGCACAGAAAATAAAATATTTAATATGGAGATCTTCTAAACCAATAGAATTGCGCCACATAAGCCCTAGGCCCATGGCCACTCCATCTAAGCCCTAAAAGCCCAACCCTAAATTTCCTAAATTAAATCCTCCTGCGACTATAAATAGGGGTCTCCATATCATATGAAAACACACCAGAAATCATAATTGAAGAGCTCAAGAAGTTGGAGGAAAATTCTCTACGAAATTCTCTCCAACATTCAAGGCATTCTAGCGAGATTCAAGCCGTTCTTCGTGGAAAGCAACGCGTTTTTCACCGGAATCATATCAAATCCAGCGCTTGATCCGGAATCAAGGTTTTCAACCCTCCAGACAGCGTTATAAAGTCAAAGTGTTCAAGGAAGATTCAAGATGTTCTTCGTGGAAGTAACGCATTCTTCGCCAAAGTCACCTCAAGTTCAGCATTCAATCCGGAATCAAGGTCGTCGGCCCTCCGGATAACGTCATCAAATTCAAACAACAAGTTCAAGAAGATCGAAGAAGCAAGTCCACTCTGAAGATTTCAAGAACCGTTTGAAGATCGAGTTTTGAAGAGAAGATTTCAAGAAGTGCTTGAAGATCAAGTTTTGAAGAGAAGAATCAGAGGATCAAGACAGAGATTATACCGCAATCGCATTTTAAATTCAAAGAAGAAATCTACTTGTACACTTTTCGCGTTATTTATTCAAATACATGAAAATTTGTGTTACAAATTTTGGCATACCCGGTGGGACAATCTCTACCTCTCATCTCTCCTCTTCTCCAAATCCAAAGATGTCCAGAAACTCAACTGCTTCTAAAGCTGCTATGAAGAGCGTTGGGGTGATTACACGAAGTATGGCTAAACAAGCTTTGGAGGCCTCCAAATTAACTACTGTGGTGAAAGAAGAATTGCATATTGCTGGCATAGAAAAAAATGGTGAGCAGTTGATAAACGATTCTACATCATGGGCAAGCTACTCACCCGAAGCACCAGTCTTGATGGCAGATGCTTTAACCACAGAAGAACAACTTGCAAACTTGACGAAGTTGTTTGAGGAAATGCAAAAGCACATACAAAACCAAGATGTAGAGATCTCAAGACTCCGAAAAGGTAAAGGTTCAACTGATCATGTCATCAAAGAAGAAAAAGAAGAAGAAGATAATGATGATGAAGCATCTTCAAAACGACAGACAAGTGAAGAAAGGAAGCCATATACTAAGAATCTGGAAATCTCCTCAGATGGTTTCATCCAAATTAATCAGCTCAAAGATTTTATCGAGGGAACCATCAAGACCAAGTTTGAAGGAAGCACCAAGTCATCTCTAGCTTACTCTAAACCCTATACCCTGAGGATTGACAATCTGAAGATGCATCCGGGTTACCAACCTCCCAAATTCCAACAGTTCGATGGAAAATGCAATCCAAGACAGCACATCGCCCATTTCATCGAGACATGCAATAATGCTAGAACTTATGGTGACTACCTAGTAAAATAATTTGTTCGTTCACTCAAGGGCAATGCTTTTGACCGGTACACTAATCTGGAGCCAAATATGATTGATAGTTGGGGGCAATTGGAGCATGAATTCCTTAATCGTTTTTATAGTACTAGAAGAACTGTTAGCATGGTGGAGCTTACAAACACACACCAATGAGACGAGGAGCCTGTGATTGACTACATCAATAGATAGAGGAATCTTTGCCTCAACTGTAGAGATCGACTGTCAGAAACTTCTGCTATAGAGATGTGTATTTAAGGGATGCATTGGGGCCTTCAATACATTCTAAAAGGGATACAACCACGCACATTTGAAGACTTAGCTACAAGGGCTCATGATATGGAGTTGAGTATGGCAGCTAGTAGAGTTAAAGGACCACCTATCCAAGAGCCCCGCAAATTCAAAGAAAGACAAGAATTCAAGAAAGGGGGCAAACCATTTGATAAAACTCTGAAGAAAGAAGCTATGTTGGTGAAAGTGGTACCTGTGAAGTCTCTAAGGAAAGATGCAGAAAAAGATGAAAAGCAAAGTGTTCCTCAAGATAAAGAGAGAAGGAAGTTGACCCTGAAAGAAATGCAGCAAAGAGAGTACCCTTTCTTGGACTCTGACGTTTCTGGAATCTTTGACGATTTGGTCAAAGTAAAGCTCATTGAATTGCCAGAGATGAAGCGACCAGAAGAAGCGGGACGGACTGACGACCCAAAATATTGCAAATATCACCGGTTGGTTGGACACGCTATACAAGATTGCTTCATTTTCAAGGATAAAGTCATGCAGTTGGCACGTCAAGGGATGATATCACTTGAAGACAACAAGGCCACAACAAACCATATCTCATTTGAGTCATGCAATGTGATGAATGATGAGACTACTGATGAAGTGAAGGAAGAACTCAACAAAGATTCAAGTGAAGTTGCTGTTGACTACACATTCACCATAATGTTCACTGATGAAGATTTGGAGCTTGGTTCTGACCCACATAATCGTCCATTGTTCATGAGCGGTTATCGCCATGATCAAAGAGTAAATAGAATACTTGTTGATGGAGGTTCTGCAGTTAATATCTTGCCTTTGCGCACATTGAAGCAGCTAGGGATCTCCACTGATGAACTCTCAAGCAGCCGATTGATGATACAAGGTTTTAACCATGAGGGACAAAGGGCTCTTGGCACAATAAGATTGAAGCTGACAATGGAAGATATGACATCAACAGCATTGCTACATGTCATAGATGCAAAAACGTCATACAACATGCTTCTCGGTCGGCCATGGTTACATGAGAATGGGGTCGTTCCTTCAACATGGCATCAATGTCTCAAGTACTGTCATGATGGTGTTGTGAAGAAGATAATCAGAGATAATAAACCTTTTCTGGAGTCTGAATCACACTTTGCTGACGCAAAGTATTATCTCCCAAATAAAAAGTTGCTGAAAGTTGCAGAAGAGACAAACAGTCAAATAAATAACACTAAGACATCTATAGCTAAATCACTGGAAGAGCTAACGCTGCCATTGACCAAAATTGATATGAAAAAGCCAACACCACCACCACTTGCCGGATTCATCAGGCCAAGTCAAGGTAGTGCAACCGAGCATGGAGAAATCTTAGAACATGAAGTTGCTAAGAATTTTGGTCCAAAAGCCTTCACACTCCTTGTAAAAGCTGGGTATGATCCACAAAGGAGTTCTAAGATGCAAGAGTTCTCTTCAAAGGTTGATTTATATGAAGCCGGACTTGATCCCACTAAGAAGATAGTGGCGAAAGCTGGACAAAGTACCAAGGTAGGATTGGGGTTTGTTCCACCAAGTCCTCTTCGAATTGCAATTAGAAGAGCCAACATCAATCATGTCTCTGAAGAAGAAGCTCTGTCGACATAAAACATAGTCAATGGAAGTGCAAAAGGGAAGACCCGAGTGTCTGTATTTGAAAGACTTGGCAAGCAGCCCAAGCGTGAAAGAAAAGAAACACGAATATCTGTGTTTGATAGACTCGGCGGCAGAATGAAGGATAGAAGAACATGCCACCGAAAAAAAAATTCCCTAGAGTCATAGGTAGACAACAAATGAAGAGTTTAGGCCCAACCCGCAAGAAGAGACAGACTACACTAACCATATCATGCGGAAGAGAATTGCAAGCTAAAATGCAAACTGCCATCTTAACACAAACTGCAGATATTGAAGATGATAGAGAAAGTGTGGCATCATCCTACCATACCGTTAGCAGAGTTCAGAATCCCACGCCATACATCATTCCAAGTCCCATACGTCAAAGAATTGACCGTCTAATTACAAGTGGTCTTATTGATGAGACGCAAGTTAAAATACAAATAATCCATGTGCGACAAAGAGATGAAAGGATAAGGACATGCATCGAGCTCAAAAGTACTAAAGAGGACAATCAAGAAGTGGCATCAACACATCATATTACTCTGACTGAAGGAACCGCTATTGAGGAAGAAGATGCTGAAGAAGCTCCTCCACAATTTGAAGAAGGTGTTAAATCCACCATTGATGAACTAAAAGAAATCAATCTGGGTAGTATTGATGATCCTCGACCAACCTACATCAGCGCATTGCTAACTCCAGATGAAAAACAGTCATATGTGGAATTGTTGAATGAATTCAAAGATGTGTTTGCATGGACCTACAAGAAAATGCCGGGACTAGACCCAAAAGTTGCAGTCCACCACTTATCCATCAAGAAAGGGGCACGACCCATCAAACAAGCTCAACGTCGATTTCGGCCTGATCTCATTCCCCTGATTGAAGTTGAGGTCAATAAGCTCATTGAAGTTGGATTCATTAGAGAAGTCAAGTACCCAACATGGATTTCGAGTATTGTTCCTGTAAGAAAGAAGAATGGACAAATCCGAGTCTGCGTTGATTTTAGGGATTTAAATGAAGCATGTCCTAAAGATGATTTTCCATTACCAATTTCTGAATTAATGATTGATGCTACAACAGGACATGAAGCATTATCATTCATGGATGGGTCATCAGGTTATAATCAAATTCGGATGTCACCAAAAAAAGAGGAAATGACAGCATTTTGCACCCCAAAAGGTATATACTGCTACAGAGTCATGCCGTTTGGATTGAAGAATGCCGGTGCCACTTATCAAAGAGCCATGCAAAAGATTTTTGATGATATGCTACACAAGAAAATTGAATGCTACGTAGATGATGTGTTAGTAAAATCAAGAGAAAGAGATAGTCACTTAGAAGATTTACGAGTGGTTTTTGAACGACTCAGAAGATACCAACTCAAAATGAATCCTCTAAAGTGTGCATTCGGGGTAAGATCGGGCAAATTCCTTGGCTTCATTGTCCAACATCAAGGCATAGAGATCGAGAAAGCAAAGATTGATGCGATATTGAAAATGTCTGAGCCACGTAACATCCATGATCTTAAAAGTCTGCAAGGAAGATTGGCGTATTTGCGGAGGTTTATCTCAAACTTGGTCGGTCAGTGCCAACTTTTTAGCCGAATCATGAAAAAGGGAGTTCCATTTGAATGGGATGATGCATGCGCCAATGCTTTCAAAAGTATCAAGGAATATTTGATGAAGGCTCCAGTGTTAGTCGCACCAGTATCAGGTCGTCCGTTAATCCTTTACATTGCAGCTCAAGAACGCTCTGTTGGAGCTTTACTGGCTCAAGAAAATGAAAATGGAAAGGAGAACATCTTGTATTATCTAAGTAGGATGATGACTCCAAATGAGCTTAATTATTCTCCAGTCGAGAAATTATGCTTGGCATTGATTTTCTCCATTCAAAAGTTAAAACATTACTTTCAAGCTCACACAGTTCGGTTGATCTCTAAGGAAAATCCTTTGAAGTATGTCATGACACGACCGGTTCTGTCAGATAGACTTGCACGCTGGTACCTCCAACTTCAACAATTCGAGATCATCTATGTTCCTCAAAAAGCTGTCAAAGGACAAGTGTTGGCTGATTTCTTAGCTGATCATCCCATCCCTGCCGAATGGGAGCTGACTGATGATCTCCCTGATGAAGATGTCCTTGCAATTGAAGTTTCACCTCCTTGGAAGATATATTTCGACGGAGCTGCCCACAGAGAAGGAGCGGGTGCTGGAGTTGTGTTCATCACACCCGAAGGGAAAGTGCTACCATACTCGTTCACTTTGACTGAAAATTGCTCTAACAATGTAGCCGAGTATCAAGCACTTATCCTAGGATTGGAGATAGCGGTAGATGTAAAGAGGTTGAATATGAGGGTGTATGGAGACTCCAAATTGGTAATCAGTCAAATAATGGGATTATATGAAGTCAAGAAGCCTGAATTATTACCTTATGTCAAGTATGCTCAGAGACTAATCGGATGGCTCGGCGGTGTGGAACTCGAGCATGTTCCAAGAAAAGACAATAAGCAAGCAGACGCATTGGCTAAACTCGCCTCTACAATAGCCATGCCCGACAGTAAAGTTCATATCCCGATTTGCAAAAATTGGGTCGTACCGCCTCTTTTCAAAACGAGGATGATAATGAAGAGGATAGTTACGCCATTGAGGTATTTGAAATTATCAAGGAAGATTGGCGTCAGCCATTTGTTGATTACTTGAAGTACGATAAGTTGCCGAGTGAACCACATCGAAGAGTTGACATTCGGCGTCGAGCCAACCGTTTCATTTACTTCAAAGGTACACTCTATAGACGCTCATTCGATGAGATTTTCTTGAGATGTCTAGGTGATGAAGAAGCAATACAAGCCATAGAAGAGGCACACTCAGGTATTTGTAGGGCTCATCAATCCGGTCCAAAACTACACTTTCGGATTAAAAGGATGGGCTACTACTGGCTAACCATGGTTAAAGACTGCATGGACTATGCACAAAGATGTCAACCTTGCCAGTTTCATGCAAACCTCATCCACCAACCTCCGGAGCCACTACATCCTACAGTTGCTTCTTGGCCATTTGATGCTTGGGGATTGGACGTAGTAGGACCAATGACAAAGTCGTCGGGAGGACACTTGTATATCCTAGCCGCAACTGATTACTTTTCTAAATGGCTGAAGTTGTTCCCTTGAAAGAAGTAAAGAAAGAGACTGTGGCTAACTTCATAAAAAGCAACATTATCCATCGTTATAGGGTTCCTAGGTACATTGTTACTGATAATGGAAAGCATTCAGTAATGCTTTGATAGACAAGCTATGTGGAGACTTCAAATTCAAACAAAGAAATTCATCCATGTACAATGCGGCTGCCAATGGACTTGCTGAAGCATTCAATAAAACATTGTGCAACCTGTTGAAAAAGGTGGTATCAAAGTCAAAACGTGATTGGCATGAAAGGATTGGAGAAGCATTATGGGCATATAGAACTACTCATCGGACACCCACACAAGCAACCCCCTACTCATTGGTATATGGCATGGAAGTTGTCGTTCCTCTCGAACAACAAATTCCGTCTCTGAGGATTGCCATCCAAGAGGGTTTGACTGAAGAAGAAAATGCACGATTGTGGCTTGAAGAATTAGAGACATTAGATGAGAAAAGACTAGAAGCTCAACAAAGGCTTGAATGTTATCAAGATCGTCTTTCAAGAGCATTCAATAAGAAGGTGCGGTCACGATCTTTTCAAATTGGAGATCTAGTACTTGCAATAAGAAGATCAATCATCACCACTCATCGGGTTGGAAGCGAATTCATACCAAGATGGGATGGCCCTTATGTTGTCAAAGAAGTCTACACAAATGGAGCTTATCGTCTTATTTCTGAAGATCGTGTAAGAGTTGGGCCAATCAATGGGAAGTTCCTGAAGCGCTATTATCTCTAAAAAAAACCAAAAAAAAAGAAAAAAAAAGCAAAAAAAGAAAGAAAAAAAACTCCTGACCCGCACAAGTGTAAACTGTGTACGGTAACCACCAAAAGGAAATGCATGTGGTTAAAATGCTAATTTACCCCACCAAAGTTAAATATATGTGGTTAAACTGTTATTTATCCTACCAACGTGTTTTATGTGGTTAAAGTATTAAACACTCACTTTGTCTATAGTGGTTAAAGAATAGTCACTCCTGACCCGCATGAGTTTAAACTGCGTACGACACCCCCCTAAAAAAAAATTGAACTACATTTTGACTTGATCCCTTTTAAAGGGTACGTAGGCAGCTTAGATTTTCTAAGTTCAGTCATGATTTGTGTTTTGCTATTTCAGTTGGATAATCAAAATTGGAGAACAACAAATGCGTGAAATGAAAAAGAATCAATGCATTGATTTAAATAAACCGCATAACAATGTCGTTTCAGTAAACAAAAGATAAAATGGAAATGCGACAAAAGAAAATGCGTAAGACTAAACAAAAACTAGGCAAAGGGGTTTTGATCCTCTAAAGCCTCCTTAGCAGACTCCAGATGGGATCTCAAATTAGCCACTTTCTCAGCTGCTTCAGCTCCAAAGGCGCTCTTCTGCTCAGCAAGTTCTTTTTCAAACTCTTTAATCTTCAACTGGATAGCCTTTTGTGAATCCTTGTGCTCTTTCAAAGACTTGGATAAGCATTCTCGTTGTTTCTCCAGCTCAGCCAAATCATTCTTCAATGATTTAATTTGGCTAGTATTCTCCTTCTTCTTAGCCTTGGCTTCACGGATATTCTGTTTGGTTTCTTTCAAATGTTGCAAAGAAGACTCCGCAGATTCAAAGGATGCCGACCTTGCCTCATCATAAGCAGCAGCTTGGGAAAAAAGAGTATCTAGACTATTCTTCAAATAAGACAAGTCAAAACCAGAAGAAAAATCTCGTATGCTCGAAATCCCATCAAGAACATCTTCTTTGATGGATGATATAAACTCAACTGGAGTCCTCAATATCTTGCTTTGGATATCGCTCCAGAAACCTTTGAGAAATGTCCTACGGTGAGTATCATAAAGAGCCTGGCCATTAAACTCAGACATTTCTCCAAGAGGTGGCGTTGATCTAATCTTAGTTGGTTTGCCAGATTGTTGAAGTGACTGTCCACGCATGGCTTAATCGTGTTTATTTTCCAAGTCAGTAGCTCCAGAGCAATCTTTAGCTACCTAAAACAAAAAAAATATATATAGAGATGAGTCAGGAAATCAAAACAACATGGGATAAAAAAAATGATTAAGGTCTAAGAAAATACCTCAACCACAGAAACAACAGCATGACCACTCTCCGCGTAGTCTTCAACAGGCTTTTCATGCCTCTTCTATCTCTTCCAATGGCGCTCTGCATTGCTGCTGATAAAATCATCATCAAGATCCAAGTGTGTCTTCCTCTTTTCAGAAAGAGAGTTAACTTTGACAGCTAGTTTTTGACATTCAACAACATCTGACTGAGGCAAAATCAAAGTTGTAGGCTTCTCACTGGAGATGTCTCTATGCACCAAATCCCACCAATTCTTATAAGCCGTGGATAAAAGATTCTTGGCACTTGAAGGTCGTCTTGGAAAACAAACACGTGATGTAGAATCACTCAGTAAGCAAATTCGCCAATATTTAAGCCCCACATCTAAAGGAGCCTCTCTAATATCTTGATCAAGAACCCCGGGCAAAGACTGATAATACCCAAACTGGCGGTTGAACCGGTGCGGACTATAAGGTTCAATGATAAAATGATCACCAAGCCTCTTCGTGAGGTAATTAGAGCGTATGGCCATAAAAAAACATTGATGGGACTCCGGTGTTTCACCATCATCAACATACCAAATATTCTCGGCTTCAAAAAGCATCATACAATCCTAAGACATTTGATCCCATCCTTAAAAACGAGCACGAGCCTGAACATGGTCATAATACATCGCCCCTTCTTCGCCTGAATAGTGAATCATCCGAGGAGTATGCATTTCCTTGTTAAGAGAGAAATGAGTTTTGAAGTAATACCCTAACCAACTGTAGACAAAATGGATTGGAAATGCCGCTTGGACAGAGATAAGCTCCAAAGAAGAAGAAATGTCATTTAAACCTCTGTAAATACTCACCAGAACTGGTACAGTAAGTGCTACTTCTCAACCACTGGCCATCATACTCGCCATTTTGAAAGTTTCTGGCCGAATCAAATTAGCATTGTCTTCTGGAAGGACGAAGCTACATAACCAGCAAGAAAGATAAGCGGCTAGATATGTCTGGGTCACATGCCTCTCTTTCACATCGAGTTTTTCAAATGGCATCTTTTCTTTAGCGGTCCACGTCTCATGAACCTCGATTTCACCGGTAGGATTGTGAGTTGATTTAGGACGCACTGTTTTCTTCTCTTTACGCAGAGGAGGCTTCGAATATCTCTTCGTGTTCTTTGACCAAAACGTAATCTACTTCCCAATAGAGACTAAAGAGGACTGACCTCGAAGAAGGTGGTAGGCATGGAACAGATGCTTGCAGCTGGCAGGAACATACAGTTTGTTATCTTGATCAGCACCAGTAAGCTCCTTCGCGCAAGGTATCACCTCATCATAAAGTTCCCCATTCATCGGGAGTCCGGATAAAACATGTATATCCCACAAAGAAATCGACATCTCACCTAGTGAAGTCAACAGAGTGTTTGTCTTTGGGCACCAAGTTTCACAAAATGCTTTGATAATTTCAGTATTCCGATCATATGTGAAGAGAGAAGCATAGACTGCGTCGTAAATCCCGGCCTTGCGAAGATTATCAGCACATCGACTAAGGACATCTTCACTCCATTCCCAGTACCCACTAAGATAACGGAACTCTCCAATAAATTCCACGTCGTCCCTCCATTTGACATTTTCAGCAGTAAGACGATGTATTAAAGTCTGTAAGACATCCGCATCACCGATCAAACGGTGATGAGTTGATTGCAGAGTCCACACTGTCGACATCTTGGATACTTCAAGCTGACGTGACCACCCATTTTGATGAAGGGGATTGGAAAGCTTAGGCCAGGTCTTCGCAAATTTACCGATGAGAGGATCATAGACTCTTCGAAGCGTCCCTTCCTGAGTTCGCTGCTCTTCATCATCCAAAACCACCAAGTGCTTCCTCCCAAAAATAGTAATATCCTTGAAAACAACCATGTTGTTACTGCAACAAAGACAAGAAAAGAAAGACATGAAGCAGATACACACATATATGTGGAGATAAAGAATCAAACATGCAAGCAAGCAAGCTCATTTTCAGACATATATATGCATAGAACCAAGAAAATTGATATATCTTGATTCGTAGCTTCTCAATCGAAGTTGAAGATGGGTCGAAATCACAGATGGATCGTTCTCTAGAGAAATCACCTTTTGATCGAAATCAAAATGGATCATTCACTTAGAGAACTCACCTCTTGATTCATAGCTTCTCGGTCGAAGTTGAAGACGAGTTGAAATCACAGATGGATCGTTCTCTAGAGAAATCACCTTTTGATCGAAATCAAAATGGATCATTCACTTAGAGAACTCACCTCTTGATTCGTAGCTTCTCAGTCGAAGTTGAAGACGAGTCGAAATCACAGATGGATCGTTCTCTAGAGAAATCACCTTTTGATCGAAATCAAAATGGATCATCCACTTATAGAACTCACCTCTTGATTTGTAGCTTCTCGGTCGAGGTTGAAGATGAGTCGAAATCACAGATGGATCGTTCTCTAGAGAAATCACCTTTTGATCGAAATCAAAATGGATCATTCACTTAGAGAACTCACCTCTTGATTCATAGCTTCTCGGTTGAAGTTGAAGATGAGTCAAAATCACAGATGGATCGTTCTCTAGAGAAATCACCTTTTAATCGAAATCAAAATGGATCATTCACTTAGAGAACTCACCTCTTGATTCATAGCTTCTCGGTCAAAGTTGAAAACGAGTCGAAATCACAGATGGATTGTTCTCTAGAGAAATCACCTTTTGATCGAAATCAAAATGGATCATTCACTTAGAGAACTCACCTCTTGATTCATAGCTTCTCGGTCAAAGTTGAAGACGAGTTGAAAGAAGAAGTCTGATTGTACACTTTTCGCGTTATTTATTCAAATACACGAAAATTTGTGTTACAGTAATGAGTCTGTTATTTATCTTATATTTGTTTATTTAGTTCAAATTGTGATTTTTTTTTTCATTCAAATTAATGTTTAGAGTTTAGAAGATTAGTCTTTTTTTCTAGTTCTTGATTTTTTAGGGATTTTTTTAGTATTTTTTTTAGATTGTTTAGGGTTATTTTGTATTTTTTAGGGTTTATTTTTTTTAAAGTTTTATTAATCTCAATTATGAGTTATATTCAAGTTGGAAAAATTAAATATCGAGCCCACGTATTAGCGTCAGGTGAGTGCATTGCGTGAGTCACCAGTTTAAAAAAAACAATCAAATTAATTCATTTTTATTTTAGTGTATAAATTTATTTCAAAATTACATTTTTATTTTTCAATTACCATTTATATTTATTTCAAAATATTAAATTAATTTTCGAGCGCAATGCAGGAGCCCACACGTTAGTATCGGAAGAATGCATTGTGCGAGTTGCCGGATTTCAAAAAAATTAAATTAATTCACTTTTATTTTAAGGTTTATTAATTCCATTTTAGGGTATAAATTTTTACTTATTTCAACAAAATACAATCAGTTTACTTTAATTTTATAGTTCACTAATTTTAGTTCAGGGTATAATTTTTTTGGGAAAAAAATAAAAAAAATAAAAAATTGGATAAAAATTTAAAAAAATTTATAAAAAATAAAATAAAAAATTAATCGCGCGTGGGGTCACGCGCCGTCTTATATTGGGGATACGTAAGGGTTGGTGCATGAAGACTCCTATATATAATTGAAAAATTTCACAAAGTTTTTGACAACGGTGTTAGATAGATAGACTATACCAAATTCTGAGTTTTGTTTTAGTTTAATATACTAAATAAAATAAACGGTAATACTATCCGGCCACAATCTGGCTAGTCAGAAAAGGGCATATTAGTGTCCCCTTGGGGATGGCCTAGTGGTGGAGTGGTGTTATCTTGAGGCCAAATGTTTCAAATTCTAATCCTACCACCTACACCACCAGGTGTGAGCAAGCCAGGTGTGGTCAACCTCCCGTGTGTGGTTTGTAGGCTACTACACAGGGACATGATTTACCCAGTGCGCACCCAGATAGCAGCTGCGGGTTACCCTTGACAAAAAAAAGGGGATATTAGTGTTTGTTTAATTCATATTTATTAATACTTTAATAATGGTAATTATTGCATGATTATATTTTACTTAAATACCATTCTCATCTATTTTAGAGAGAGATTGGACCAATTAATTTCAAAATTCAAATTCTCAACAATATCTATCCATCCATATTCATTATGAATTGTACTTTCCAATAAAGTGAATTTTATAACATTCATTAAAAAATACTCGGTATATAATCATTAAATTTGTGTCTAAATATTAAATTTTAATTTTATAAAGAATAAATGCTTCATGAATATATTTTCTATACTTATATTCAAAATTTGTGGCATTTAAAAAATTTATATCAGGGGCTCATTTTTATAATAAAATCATGTTCTCGCAAAAATATAATACATTATTCAATTAATTTTGTCAAAATTTTAAAAAATATTAGTATTGTTTTAGTTTTAGAAAACGTAAATCTATATATATAATGCAATTGGCCGGGGGCATGTATTCTTTTTTAAATATACAAAAATTGATCTTTGTACGTAAATTAATAGATTTTTCACTGCATTTTATTTTATTTTTTTACGTATTAGATTATATCGTGGCCCTTTTAGTTCTCCAAAAGCTTAAATAATATTAATATTGACAAAAGATTCGCGGTAATATAGATTTGGAGGGCTAAGGGCATCACCGTCATTGAAATTTAATTTTTTTAATCGAATCGGATATCAAATAAATCAGTATTAATAAAAGCCGATTCTTTATTAAGTAAACTAAATTCTGGTTAGCCAGGATCAGGATCTGGCTGAATAGCAGTACTCTAAAATAAAATTGTAATATACCCTAATACTGTAGGGGTACTAAAGTAATTTCAGAGCCCATATGGTTTTCTTTTAACCAAGGTCCAAGGTCAGCGCGCATCGGTTTTTAGGTTTTACAACTCCTAGGGTTTTTCCTCAACTTCAACCAGGGTTTCACCAGGTCTCTCTCTCGTTTTTCTTGTAATAATTTCAACTTTATACAACTAATCTAGCGTTGTAATGGTCTGCAATTGTGTAACTTGGTTTTAATTTGTACCGTCGCGAATTTGAATTGCGACTTGAAATTATGGTTGAAATTCGACTTTACCCTTTTTTTTTCTTTCTATTTTTCTGAAAGCTCGATTTTATTTATTTTGGTTGTATGATGTATATGTTAATTTTTTTTACGTATATTCTTGATTCTTGGATTTGGCCAAATAATTGATCCCTAATATTTCTGATCTATCTGCATTGTTGGTATTGTTCTTCCAGTATTTAATTGGAGATGTCCAGAGTTTATGTGGGAAATCTTGATCCGCGAGTCTCTGAGCGTGACTTAGAGGATGAGTTTCGCTCGTTTGGAGTTATCAGAAGGTAAAATTTTCTAGATTAGTTATTATTGTGGCCGAGTCGTAAATTGACAGTAAAACAATGAAAATGGTCCTTGGAAGTCGGTTTTGGAACTCTGCCTCATTTAATCATCTGTTTTACCAGCAATATGATCTTAGCCTTAGATTATTTTTCCAAGCTTTGCTTTGGATGCAAGGTGTAACTGATTGCAAAGGAATTTTTTGCTGTGCTTATGCCGTGACACTTATGTAGTCTGGAGTGAATATGTTTGGCAGTGCTATAGTGTCTTTTGAACTGGATGTTTGCAATCATTCTGTATCCATCCCTGCAAGGGACAGGGAAAAAGCTTTTGGCCCATTCTGTGTAAATGTCAGTTATCTGTTTTTTTGTTTTCGGACAAGGGTCCAATCCCTGTGAATTCGCTTATAAAAAAAATGGCTTGACTTGTTCTCCAATTTGTACAAAAGGATAGTATGAGTATGGTATATTAGCTTAAGTATTTTGCAATGCAGAGTGACAAAACCATCTATGGCTGGGAAAAGGGAAAATATTCTTAATGGAGTTAGGTTGGATGTTTGTTTTGAGTGATGGCTGTCCGCAGGAGTTCTGCGTTTGCTAAGCATGTGGACTTGCATCTTTGACATGAATCTGATGTTTTTTGACATTATCTCCTCTACTTGCAGTGTGTGGGTTGCCAGAAGACCCCCAGGTTATGCTTTCATTGATTTTGATGATCGAAGAGATGCCCAGGATGCCATCAAAGAAATTGATGGTGAGCTATTAAAATTATTTTCTTTCTTATGTTCTAGAATTAATAGCTATTCTTAACCTTCATCTTTAGCTGTATTCTGTCTCTTTCTTGTATTTTCTGAGCCAACTTACCTTTGGCGAAACTTTGAGGATCATAACATCCTGGTTCACATTATGATATATAAAATCCTCATTTTTTTATCTGTCGCCCACTCCCCCATCCCCCATCCCCATACAAAGAAGGGTATTCTGTAGCTTTATTTCCCATCAGCATCTCAATGTTGCCTTGATGTTGGCTTTGTTGGTACAGGTAGAAATGGCTGGAGAGTTGAACTATCACACAACTCCAGGGGTGGTGGTGGTGGTGGAGGCCGTGGCGGTGGCGGCGGCGGTCGTGGTGGTGGACGGTCTGGTTCTGACTTGAAGTGTTATGAATGTGGTGAGCCTGGTCATTTTGCTCGTGAGTGCCGAATGCGGGGAGGAACAGGAAGGCGCAGGAGTCGCAGCCCTCCTAAGTATCGCCGGAGCCCAAGTTATGGTCGAAGGTAATGTTTATTAATGGAAAAAGGCTTAATCATTATACAAAATTTAATATTTTGTTAACTTTTTTTTTTTTGTATTCACATATTAATTAATATTTGCTTGATGTCATGTTGCTACCACAGGAGTTATAGTCCTCGTGGACGTTCCCCTCGCCGTCGAAGCTTGTCACCCAGAGGTCGCAGCTTCAGCAGGTCACCTCCTTATCGTGGACGAGATGAGGTGCCATATGCTAACGGGTTAGGTCCTTTTCTTTTAAATTCTTCTCATGCTAATGCTTCTCTTAGAATTATTTGTTTTGACTTAATGATAACTGTCCGGTTCATTTCTGCTTTCATGACGAATCTTGCAATTGGTTGAAACTATAATTGGGGTTTTTTATGGCTCAATTTTTCTAGTTGGAATCAGGTGAGAACGATTTGGGTTTTGATTACTTCAGATCCTTATATAAGTGACTCCTCTAATTGGAATGAGGAATAGTTGTTCGGATGTGTTTATATATTGGGCTGCACGGCTTATTCTTGCTTATGATTTGAGTTTTCCATGACCTAAAATTTTTAGGAGTTGCATATAAAAAGGTACAGATGACATCTGAATCCTAGTAAAGAAACATGATATCCTAATTTTAGTTAAAATATATGGTGGATTAACAACCTTATGATGCTTGGGTTGGATGCTGATGACTGTTTCCAAATTTGTTGGGTAATATGTAATTATTTTATGGTCATAGGTTTCCTAGCAGTGCCCCCATGGTGATAGAAATTCATGTATTGTATATTACACCTTTGGATTGCATATTACATTTCTGGAGTGCATATTACACATTGACTTATTTGTGTTCACATTTTTTTTTTGTTATGCAGAGATGGTGCTAAGGAAAGACGCAGAAGCAGGAGCTAAGCTTGGATAAAACTATTAGTACTTGAATCTATGCAGCATTTTTTACAGTTGTGTTTATTGTGCTTCGACTTAGTTACAGCTATGTAAGGGGCGCGACGCCCTCAGCGTCGACTGATGGATTTGGTTGTGTGTCTTTACTACTTGAGTAGTAAGTTTGTCACTTTATCCTTATTAGCTGTTTACTTTATATATGACCCTACCCTACCCTGTCTTATGATAGCACTATGCTCATATCATGTGGATCTATTCTTCATAAATGATATCTTGTTTTAGTGATTTTGATGGAACATTGCTAAATCTTCATGATTTTGTTTTTGTGTCGAGGTCTCTACGTGGTACTGCTTCATTGGTTTTCTGCATCTGCACTTGTGTTTCAACCTTCACTGCCCTGCTGTGGGATCTTCAATTTTTGAACATTGTGGATCCCAGCTAGCTACAGTGGTAGATGCTTCTTTTGATTCCATGTCTGCGGATGTGATGCGCCTCTCCTCAAATAGAGTTAATTGATTAGATTTAAGGATGAACAGCCGCTTCACGTGCTTCTGACAAGTACTTCCCGATGACTAGTTCCTAAAAGATTGGTTTTCTTCTAAAGTGGAGTGTGTTGTTGAGTTGGATGAGGAAGAATGCTGGCTGGGGCTGGTTTAAGGAGCTGAAAGTTGCATGTTAGTTGTTACCCTTTCTCACCGGCACTGGTTAGTTCCTTAACTAGATTAGAACTTGTGTGTCGATGAGATGTTCCATTTACAGTTTTCATTGTGAGCTCTTGACTAATGAAATCATAGACTGAAGTTTGTCTGTTCGTGTCTGTAGAAGATGAGACAGCCCAGAGCCTGATACCTTTTTTTTTTAGTCCTAGAAAAAACTTCTTCAGATCTTTCACGGCCTTCCTTGGAGTACCAAGTTTCATCGCCTTCAACGAAGATTTCTGCAGACACTAGGTTTCTGGTTTTGTGGCTGTTTTATTTTCTAGTTCCCTTTCTCGCCATGCTGAAATATTTGTTGTTACTGCTTGCTTTAGTTGGTACATTTTTTAGGATGCACTACTGGAGGTGGGTATTTAAATGTTATTTATTTGATTTCGACTAAAAAAAATGTTTCCAGTAATTTTATGTGCTACTGCTATATGAATATCATCTATTTGGAGAAACAGTAAGCTTTACTTAATAAAAAAATAAATGTCGTTCGTGAAATGCAAAAGTTGCCTCGTCCATCTGATTTGTAAAATTTGTTTTTTTCAATGATGGGTAAATTGCCAAAATTTCTAAGATTGCTAAGCCTTTTGCCATTATCCTAAAACCGGACCCCCTTTTTTTCTGGTAATCACTCTATTGTCAAAAACATACATGCGAGGCGCTGCATTAGACAAGTCTTGTGTGGCGAGTTTTGATCTATTCGTTCCAAATTTGTATTGCAAACTACTTACGTATTAACGAAAAGTGTTGTGAATGAAAAAAAAAAAAATTCAATTGTAAAGATCTTCCAACTAGTTGGGGATCAAAATAAGATTGTTGGGAGGAAAGAAAGTAAAGATTGGAAATAAAATTAAACAGATAAAATGATTGTAATCTCGATAACGGTTCTATAAACTCATTTCAAGAAAATTTAGAACTTCACAATTTTTTTTTTCATCCCGGTAATTTAAGTATCCTGACAATTTCCCTTCACCAAGCCCACCCTCAAACTTTGGTCTAATTGGTGCTATTCGTTCAAATACTGTATTTATACATATAAAAAAAATTGTTCTGAATATATAAAAAACATTATATTAATACGATATTTAAAATATTTTTTGCAGATTAATAGCACTGAACCAATCTTCCTCACCTGAAAAAATAAAGGAAAAATACAAGAGAAAAAAGAAAAATGCTAACGTCTTAGGAATTTGTCGGATGAGATCCCGGTGAGGCAAAGCATGCTACATCTCATGTTGTACTATTCAATTATTTATTTTTATTTTTTTTCATTTTTCTTCGCTTTTTGTGTTTGTGAATTAGGATTCGTACTTCCTAATTAGGGTTTATTGTGATATTTTAATAGTGCAACAAATAATGCAACGTGCTTTGTCACAGAGAATCTCACTCGGGAATTTGTGGGATCTAAAGTCTAAACTAGTGCAGAAATTAATTTGGGCAAAGTCACCTTCTCAAAAAAAAGAAAAAGAAAAAAAAGGGCAAAGTCACGTGTGCTGAACGTGCGGAGAAACGGATACGGCGCCAAAACCGTCGGCAGCCGCTCCTATTATTACACGTGCATATATCCGCATGTTTCAGACCTACATAGTCGCAACATAATGTTATAATATTTTTTTCCTAGAATTCTAACGCTATATATATATATATATATAGAATATAGATTAAATAGGACTAACCCTTAGTGTGAAAACTAGGGACAATTTACAACCGTTGGATCCGATGAGATGGACGGTTAGATTTAGGTATATTTTCTTTTTTTACACGTTTTTTTTTTAATTTGAAATTAATGGTAAGGCTAATGATGTAATTTATTAAATAACCTGTATATTCAATATCTTTCAAAATCATAACCGTCCTTAAAAAACGATTTTTAAATATGGACAGTTTTTTTTCATACAAGCGTAGATTAAGTTTTCTTTTAACAATTTATTGGTTCAGGCGTGAAGATTCATACGATTTTTTTCATAAAAAAGACGCTAATTCTATAGGGGGAGACGAATTTGACGGGTTTTTTTCTTAATTTTAGTTGGTGTAGAGACAATGGAAGATTCAGGTTTATGCTCGTTTTCTTTTTTTTTTTCATTCGCTTTTGTATGCAATATGGATGAACTAGTTATTTTATATGATGCAAATTGATGGATATAATGTTCAATGTTAGTTCCTTTTACGTATAGAGTGTATGTAGTTGTTATTGTTATTATTTAGTATATATATGTTCTTTATGAGACATTACAATTTTTGTGTTTACAATATTGCGTGTCGAAGGTTTTTATGATATGGTTAGTGTAGCAAGTATTTTTGTTGTAGGATGCATTGAAAATACATTTACATAGCATTGAATAAGTGGCGGCTTTTTCCCATTCAGGTCTGATTCACTCCAGTCAAGATGTTCTTCAAGTGTCATCTGGTGGTCTGATTCATTGCTGAAAGCTATAAGGGATGTTAAAGACTCATTCAAATCTGGTGCAGATAGTGATTATAATGGTCATGGTAAGAAGAGGCTATTTGAAGAGTATTATGAATCGTCTATGCCGGAGCAAGTAAATATTAAATCACCAATACATGTGAAGACAAAAGGGAGGGCAGTCGCATAAAGTCTGACAAAGAGAAGAATGTGGAAAAGATGAAGAAGCCATTGAGGAAATGCAGTGCTTGTGGTGAGAAAAACCACCATGATGCTAGAAATTGTCCAAAGAAAAATTGATTTAGAATTATTTTTTTTGTCCATTGTTTCATTTTTTACTTAGATATGATTTATTTAAGGTAAACATTTGCGTGATGTTTTTACTGGTATTTTAGTTATTTTTGCTTACATTTTGTGTGCTAGTTTACAATTTCTTTATTAGATAGGGTTGTTATTTTGTAGCATTTAACATGTTAATACATAGCATTAACTCGTGCTACAATGCAAACTGAAAAGGCTTAATCTTGTTTATGAAACATTAATATGAAATGTAGGAAGCATTGTCTTCATTTCATTATAATTATACATATACATAACTAATTACTAGCATTAATTGACATCAAAATGGCAGCCCTTAAGAGGAAAAAAGATATGGCGTTTATTGCTAAGTTTTTAAATATATAACTGCTCATTCGGTTGGTCATTACAAATTCACTTTCTCATATAGGTGTTAGTTATTACACTTACATTAAACCATATGAAATACTAATCGGTAATATAAGAAGCACTAAATAAATGTATATTTTACTTGAAAATAAACGAGATTATAATTAAGCATTATAATTAAACGTATGAAGCATTAAAAATTAGAACAATATGTAGTTAAATATATGTATTTGAGGCAATAACTAACACAAACCATTCCAAGTCAAAAAATCAAACCCTATCCCATTGTATCAGCATTAATAATACCAACAAAATATGAGTACATTCAAAAGATGATAGTATCATAGCTAAATATCTACCAACATTCATAAAAAATAATGTAACAGTTAGTTGGAAAGCAAAAGTCAAACATCTCCACTCAAAATATCATTCACTGTTTGTTGTTTCTTCTTAGAGTTGACTGCAAAAACAGACTCTGCGTTTATTTTAACGGAGGTAGCACGTTCATTCAAATATGATGACAGAATAGATGCAGGATACTTCATGCGCAGCACGTTCATTTTTGAGACATTTCCTTTCTCTAGATCGCAATGCCAAGCTTTGCTAGATTGACCCATGAATTATCCCAGTCAGGAGCTCCAAGTACGTATCGCTACAAATTGAGTAATTACCAAAAAATCAAATATTAAGTGCTACTATATAATTTGCTATAGAACCACAGATATGCATAAGTAGCATGGATGATATGGATAACTAGCATAACTATCATGCACAAATAGCATCACATACATGCAGCAGTAGAATCAAAGATAAGTAATATCAAAAGGAACATAACCATGCACAAGTTGCATCAACAACAATATTAAAAAGCACCAACTGACAGAAATGGCACAATATTCAAAAGTAGCATCAAAGATATTCATAAGTAGCATCACAAATGGACATAAATATCATTCAAAATATAATGTATCCAACACCCAACATATATGCATAAGTAGCATGGATGATATGCATAACTAGCATAACTAATATGCACAAGTAGCATAACATATATGCAGCCGTAGCATCACATTAAAGTAACAGAAAGGAACACAGCCATGCACAAGTAGCATCTACAATAATATTAAAAAGAAATAAATCAGAGATATTCATACATAGCATCACAAATGGCCATAAATAGCATTCCAAAAATAGTTCACCAACACCAAACAGATATGCATACATAGCATCAACATTAACAAAATAACAAAATTTGTAAAACCACAATTTTGGAATCCCAAATTTTGTTCAATTTTGTATAACCACAATACCCACAATACACATAATAGCTATTCTTATGCTATTCGCCCAAAAAAAACCTAGTTTCTAAGTATATTTTTTCAATCAATCAAAAGCATCAGAATTTAATTAGTACGAAATTTTTCCCTAAAATCATTGTTAAATTCTATTGAAAGCACTGAATCTTACCCGATTTCGTCCGACCCATGTTTATTTTTGACTTCTCGTTCGAAAGCGTCGATGTCGGAGGGTCAAAAACCGCCATCTTGTTCACGGTTCAAGCGGTCGTGCACAAGAAAACCGCTGAGATATGTAGGAATACTCGTCGGTTCTCAAGAATGTCGCCGCTGAGAATCGTGTTCTCCTAGGGTTTATGATTTCAGAGGATTGAATTTTGATTTCTGGAAGTAATCGTTCCTTCTATGTGGAAGTTGAGTTTGCAGATTTTCAGGGATTTACCTTTCACGTAGATGCCATATATCATGTTCCGAATCTAGCGCCATTTTTAGTGCATGCTACGATATGAAATTAATATGGGATTTGACAGTAATACCCCTAGTTGTTTAAATATTAATTAAAAAAAACTGAAATTACCATAAAAAAACTGTGTAATCTGATCCATCCATCTTATATATGTGTAATGTTCAAATTTGTCCTTAATTTTCACACCAACCCTTGTCCTCAATATAACCAACCTATATATATATATATATATATATATATATATATATAGGGGTAGGGTTATATAAAAATAACTCCTTATGTGAGAAATAAAAACACATCTCACACCACACATCCATCAAAAACCAAAGGTCCAGATTTGCTGAAAAAGGCGGTGGTAATTCTGTAATATCTGAATTTTTTTTTCGTGCGGGGGTATTAACGTAATTTGGTAATTCTTATAAAAATCGCGGAGAATTTGATAACAGATCGTCATGCTAACGAAGCATTATAGTCATGCTAATTAAAGTTTTCAAATATTATTAGCGAAAAAATATTCTAAATATTAATTATAAACCTAATTTGATTTAATAAACCCTAATTAAATGGAAAAAGTCATAATTGGATGAAATAAACCTAATTAGATGAAATAAACATTGATTGGATGTGTAAACCCTAAATAAGTTGGAAGAAATCATAATAATAATATATTTGTACTACGTTAGCATTATGGTTTTGCTTCGTCAGCATTGCAAATATACTATATTAGCATATGACAATACTCTGTCAACTTACTTTATAAATCATAATTGGATGGGATAAACCATAATAATCAATTAAGAACTATAAATAAAAAATTAAATTTTAAAAAAATAATGATAATTAGATGGAATAAACCATAATCGAGATTAAATAAACCACAATTGAGATTTAATAAACCCTAATAAATTTATACTACGCTAGCATTATGATAATTATTTGTTAGCACAACGGATACATTATGTTAGCATATGACAAATGTTTCGTTAACATACGTTATCATATGTTATCATAATGCTGACGAAGAATTATTGTGATACCTCGATCCTTTTTGCTAAATTATAAACTATAATTTTAGTAAATGATTTCGAATTAATATTGTTTGAATATTAATTATGATGGTTTGTATGTATTATGCCGTTGTTTTATTGCAGATTGTTCAACTCGAGCCGATACGTCATATCACAGTGATGTTATACTGAGTATATAACACAGTTTGAATTTTAATACTAAAGTGTCGAGTTATATGATAATGAATGAATGTGTTTATATTTAATTTTTGTTTTGCCATACCTCGAACACCCTAACGCTGAGTTGATCGGGGTCTCGCTGCCCGGTCAGCGAGTCGGGGGTTCAGGGGGCGAAGCGCCCCGCCCCCTGCTTTTTCGGTGTGTATTAAAAGTACTTCGAAAAATTTAAAATTAAATGGAGTCGAAAATGTCCGGGAGTCGAAATACTAGAGGGAGTCATGATTGGCACGCCGCGCGCCCACGGGGCTGTGCGCGGCCGCAGGAGGCTGCGCGCCCGCGAGACAGGCAAGAGGCGCATGCCGGCGCGGGGCTACGCGCTCGCGGAGAGTGTTGGCTGAGAGCATGGTTGCGCGGTCGCGGGGGCTGCGCGGTCGCGCGGGTCCGGGGATTTTTCTACCTATAAATACAACACTTATCCATTTCTCATCATTTCCTCTCTTCCATTTGGGCGATTTTCTCTCAACTCTCTTAAGAAACTCTTCATCTTTTGGAGTAGATTCTTTCATCATCATCCATCAACTAAGGTAACCTCTATACCTCTTCTTCTTGGGGATTAAACACTCATTTCTTGTTGAATCAAACCTAGGGTTTGTCATCCAAAAATTAGGGTTCTTCGATTTTGTTGATCTTCTTGCCTTGATACCTTGAACATATGGTTTATTTACCTCCTTGAATCTATATGTGAAGTTATATCGAATTCCTATGGTTCATTGTTGCTAAAGATTGGATTTTTGCCCTAATTTCCCTTGTTTGTTGATGTTTGATTGGAGGTGTTGTGATGTCTTTATGAAGTTGATTTTCATGTATGTTAGAACCCTAGGATGAAGGTGTTTGTATTTGAAATGTTGGGTTTAAAGGATTTAAATTGAGTCTTGATCATGTGGTTTAAATGTGTGCACGTAACGTGTTCGATTAAATGTTTCAAAGAGTTTTAATGTGTATTTTGAGTCCAAAATCATAGAATGAGCTTGTATATCCATGATTGTGTATGTGGGTATGTTTGAAGACCTAAAAGTAAAGTATAGCATGAGTTTAGTCAAAGTTATGATTTATTTGTATAACTCGACATCTAAAATGAAAAGATGATTAAAAGGTGCTAGGTGACGTGTTGTGGCTCGAGGTGGACAACTTGTGCACGGAAAAGGAGTATTTCAAGGTTAAAAGGATTCAAAAGCGTCTCTTATGGTGGGGTAACTCTAAATTGTGAACACGTGTAAGGTTATAGTTATTGTTGTGCTTTGATTGTATAAGTATGAAGGGTCTTCGGACCGGTGAATGAAAGAGACCCTTCGGGGAAAAATAGAGATCCTTTGGGGTCGACAAAGAGATCCTTTGGGATCGATAATAGACCTGTTAGTGTCCTCCCTGGGGGGTAGTATGTCTGCAGGCATCCCTACAGGGCCAAAGATGCTCATTAACGGGGGCATCATGATGTATGGACCCTACGGGGTTGAGACTAGTCTCCACAAAGTAAAGAAAAGTCCATATGTTATATTTTCACTTGTGCAATTAGCTATAATTGTTTACAGTGTTCCCCACTGAGTATGTTGTTAAATACTCATCCCATTCATTCAATGAATTTCAGGTTGAGAAGTCGATGCCCGAGTAGGAGCGTTGTGAACACAAGAGAACCCCACAAGCTTGTGTTTATCTTTTGCATGCTCTTCTTTTGAAAATACTCATGATATTATTATTACATTGATCACTCTTTTTGCTTTATGATCAATGATTATTGGGGATGGGAATAGCCCGATCTTTTGTAGGTCATGATGTATATAACTTGATATTATGCAAAACAATTTAAAGGCGGGTCGTTCGACCTTGGAGCCTTCTATGTGTGAAGTATGTTGTTGAACCCTGACTTATGTATGTTAAATTAGGGTGATAGACGGGCGGGTCGTGTAAGACCTATGAGCCCGATAGGTTAGATAATTGCATGATTTTGTGGATGGGCTTACACGATGCTTCTACTTAAAACTATGTTGTGTGACAAAATAGATGTGATAGATTGCATGCTATAATTCGTGAAAAATTTACATTGAGAATTATGACGTCATGCTTATTCATGCTTTTCGACCTTAGCTTCTGCTCATATTAAAATAAGCACTCCAAAAATGAGTAAATAAATTATTTGTTAAGTGACGCGGCCAAACGGAGTAGTTTGGGGCGTTACAATTATTATATGCTAACGAAAGCATTTACAACCTGGGCACGCGTAAAAAATTTTCTTTTTTATTTTTCGTTCATTTTTTTATCTAAACATAGCCTTTCGACATCTTAAGTGAAAGAGCATGAAGAGAGCTTTAATTTAATATATTTTTTGTGTACATTGGATTAAAAACGAGCAAGTTATGGTCGGTTAAAGTTTTTAAGATTTTTTTTAATTACTGACATCATCATTTTTATTGGGTTTGGACGAAAATAGCCATCATTCCTTTATTTTTTACCCTATTATTTACGAAATTGCCACCTTAAATCTCAACCATTGGATCATTAAATTGGATGGTGTAAGATGGGTTCTCATTTCTCATACCAACAAAGTGTTCTCATATGATCCATATCCTAGCTATATATATATATATATATATATATATATATATAGGGTTGGGTTCCAGAAGAAACCATACCTCATGTGAGAAACGAGAACCAATCTCAGCCACAGATCTCGCCTATTTGGACGACCAAGATCTGTTCCAAAATTAAAAAAAATACGGTGGCATAATTGTAATAACGTCCAACTTCGCTGCCCCTGAATCTTAGTAAGGGTAAAATCGGAAATTTTAATGTATATGTAATTCACGCGTATAATTTTCAATTTAGGATTTTAGCATTGTCATTCCCTATTTTAGCACTGTCATGACTTATTTTAGCACTAACATGACCCTTGTTTAGCATGAAATTGTTTAGCATTACAATAAAAAAATATCATCGACATCTTTTTATGCTTCATGATCTTCCGTTTTTAGCACTGTAGTTTAGAGTTTAGCATTGTATATGTGATTCACGCGTATATTTTTCAATTTAGGGTTTTAGCATTATCATTCCCTATTTTAGCACTGTCATGACTTATTTTAGCACTGTCATAACTTATTTTAGCACTAACATGACCCTTGTTTAACATGACAATTATTTAGCATTACAATAAAAAAATATTATCGGCATCTTTTTATGCTTCATGATCTTCCGTTTTTAGCACTGTAGTTTAGAATTTAACATTGTATATGTGATTTATGCGTATATTTTTCAATTTAGGGTTTTAGCATTGTCATTGCCTATTTTAGCACTGTCATGACTTATTTTAACACTATCATGACTTATTTTAGCACTAACATGACCCTTGTTTAGCACGACATCAGTATATTGTATTTCTTTTACTTGAGTGGTTTTTATTTGGCTGTTGTAACAGGTGTTTGCAAAGAACAAATGCAAAAGTCATAGATAATAACTATAATCAAGCAAAGGAAATTTTCAGACATTGCAGAAACAATATAAAAATGAATGGCTAGATTCAAAGTTAGATAAATATTTTTCTTTACATTAGAATAATGAAAAGTGATTTTGCAACATAAGCTAGCTAATGTACAGAAGTAAAATCTTTAATGATGAAGCAAGACACCATGTCTATACATAAAATTTGAATCTACCTTCTTCTCTTTCTCCAAAACTGATGATCATGTAGTCGAAAGAATCATTCATCTAGAATAACGAAGAATCATACAACTTGATTGTTCTTATCATTTTTCATCTATTGTGCAATGCTCTCGCCATCAATGTATCAACTTCCTTCTTGTAGCCATGTCGAGATTCAGCTCCACCAACAGCAGTCAAATCCTTAATCAATGCGTGCTCCTCTCTTGCACAATTTCCTCTTCAATCCATTTGATTTCTGTTCAAGTCCAGCAGTGCTAAAACAGTACACAGTAGTGCTAAACTAGGTTACAACAGTGCTAAAATAGTTCACAGTAGTGCTAAAGTACTGATAGTGAAAAATTCAAAATAACAGCTTAATCAGCATCGTCAACCTAAGTGCTAAAATAGTTCACAGTAGTGCTAAAATAGGTTACAACAGTGCTAAAATAGATCACAGTAGTGCTAAAATACATGGTAGTGCTAAAATAGTTCACAATAGTGCTAAAATAGATTACAATAGTGCTCCACCACCTGGAGCAATTTACACTAAAAATCAGCTAAAAAATAGTCGACATTCCAAATACTCTCGCAAAAGAACAAAAATTTTCGCATTTTTCCACCAAAAAACCAGCGATAAAACCTAGAAAGAGAAAATACACATGCAAAACAACTCCTTGCAAAAATGTCAGCCGGAAGTTTTAATGCAGAGAGAGAAAGTGAGGGAGAAAATACGAGACTTACACCACAAATCTCCCAACGTACAACCTCCACATCAAGCCTCAAATTTACATGTACAAACACCGATAGAACAGAGATAGATCTCAGATCACTGGAGCATTCGAGAAAAAATACACTTCAAATATTCCTTCATTTTTGCTCTACAACATCCTGCAACCAAACGGTGGGTCAGTGAGAGAAAATGAGAGGGGAGATTTGAAGGAGAGTGGAGAAGACGAATTGCAGATGGAAAGAGATTCATTCCAAATATAACAGAATTCCTAAATTATAAAAATACCCTTGGTTCATTAAAAACTCACTAATATTACAAATATGCCACCGCATTTTTTCAATATTGGGACAGATCTTGGCCGTCAAAATAAAAGCGATCTGTGGCTGAGATTGGTTCTCAGTTCTCAGAAGAGTGTGTAGTTCTCACATGATCCCATCTCTCTCTCTCTCTCTCTATATATATATATATATATTACATTACATTGTATGTGAGTCCAAATATTTTATATTTATAATGGGTACGATTATCTACTGCTATTATAAAAGTGAGATATTTAATAAATTTTGGTTTACCTATTATATCCCTGCTACAACTTTAATTTAAGGGTAGTTGTGTAATATAATACATATAATATGTATTTATAAAGTAAAATTTAATATAATATATTAGTTTCCAAAATGAATCTACTACTATATATAAAAATATCGTTATATATAAAATTAAATTTAACTAATATATCCCTATAATATATTTAAATTAAACACAATAGAATAATATAATAAATATACAACATGAACTTTTTATTATTATATAGTAGTAGATATAAAATTTCTAGCGTGATTTTTATGCAAATGGTGATCATTCATTTGATATGCAGATATATGGTAACAATTAATAAATATTATTATTGACTTCCATAATATTATATTTAAAATACATATATAATTTTGATTAGTGCATCAATTTGATATGTGCGTGTGTATAAATTTCAAATTTCAACTAACATATTATTTCTTAATTAATGATAGACAATTCATTAATATCTTTATAAACCAATAAGATATAATTATGAATTAATATATATACAATGTATATCACATGCATTCATGTCAATTATTTTTATTTTTTATATGATGAATGTCTGTTCTAATTTATTTTTTAGCAACAATTTAGGGATATTGAATTTTCCACAATTCAAAAGGTGACATAATTAAAATATTTTAAAAATCATGTTGAATTTCAAAATTGGTCGAGTATATAATAATTTAATTATCTGGGAATTATAAGTATAATTTATTCAATATACTTAAAATTTCAATTTTTACTTATACATTACTGATTCATATCATGTGATATCAATAATTCAAATATTAGTGAACTGAAATAGATAAAATAATAGCAGAAATGTTACATAGCATACATAAATTGAAACAATTTCATCGCAAAAAAGAAAGATATAAACTTATACGATCACCAAAAAAATATATTTTTAACCAATTTAAAATATATATATATATATATATAATTCACGTATGCTACAAAATCAAAGAGAAAAATTTTCATGTGGGAGCGAGAAGTGTTCATGTTTGAGAGATAAAAAAAAAGTGTCACAATTTAGTTTTTCAAATTTGAAAAGAGATAGGCATAAATGCTATGATAGGTTATTAATTGTCATGCATACTTTAAATTTGTAATAAAATTATGATTTAAATTTGTAAATGTTGATGTTTTGTCGCTGAATTTTGGATCTGAAAATTATTGAATTACAAATATAATCAATAGGTTCGAAAATACATTCAACTAATTTTTTTCCTAAGCTATTGGTCATGTATGTTCAAAAATATATTTTCAAACACGCCTTATATTTTTGAAAATGAATTTTCAAAAATAGCCTTGTATGAAAAATATGTGGAGTATTTAGAAACACACTTAACTTTAAAAGGTATAAATATTATAATTTTAATCAATTTTCTTCAATTTTTACTAGGATATTGCTCTATAAATTAAAACTAACATAACCACAAAAAGAGATGTACCTTTTTGAGACCATAATGAATTTTGTTTGTAATATAATGCATGAAAATTAATATTTTTTTATTATTATCATAGGTTCGCTCAAAAATTATTTGTAAAAAGACATTGAAAAGATGTTCTATTTTAATATAAAATTATATTAATGCAAGAAGAAATTAAAAGGGATGTTGATCGTAATAAAAAGTTTAGGTATTGTATTCACATATATGCTTAATTTGTACTTTAGAAGATATACATATAATATTCAATATAGAATTTAACACAATGATGTATTACTTTTTTTTTCATTTTTAGATAAAAGAATTCATTTTAATGTTATTAATATATATATATATATATTCTTACTCTAATTATTTATTAGATATTTATTAATATTTTCTAATTATAATATAGTTTATAACTTTAAATTTTACACTTTCAAAAGAACTATTAGTTTTATATATTTTATTTATAAAGCTATATATATATATATATTATTTTATATAATTGTATATGTATAGATGTTAATATTTTAACTACATGAACTAATGAAAAATTATGATTATAAGTAACTTTAAGATGTAGTATGATATGTACATATTTAATTCAAATTATGATGAATAAGTATATAGAGGAGAGATCAAATGTAAACATTGTCCTAGTGTGCAGCGGCTGTCTAAGCCTATCAATCTATTAATATTTGGAAAATTGTAATTAAATAAATACTTTTAATAATTAAATATATGGGATAGCGATTAATATTTAATATTTTATATAAATTGCAAAATTGCAAAATATAAATCACAAAATTTAATAATTGTGACACAAATGACCTACAATTCATACTAAATATTAATCGTAGGTCATTAATCGTAGCCTAGTCATTAAGATTAACCCTAGAAAGATTTAAATTAATCATAGCAAATTGAAATTAATTATAGGAAGACTTAAATTAATCACAAGAAGACTTAAATTAATCATAGCAATGTTTTAAATTAATCGTATCAATATTTGTCGATGCTACGATTAATCTTATAAATTGATACGATTAATAGAAAAATAGCTATGATTAATATTTACATTAATATATTTAATTTTATGAGCTACGTTAGTTTAATTTATATGATATGATTAATTTAAATAGTGCTATGATTAATATAACAAGTGCTACTATTATTTTAAATAGTACTACGATTAATATACAAAGTGCTATGATTAATTTAAATAGTGCTACGATTAATATACAGAGTGTTACGATTAATTGAAATTTTACTACGATTAATATAACAAGTGCTACGATTAATTGAAATTGTGCTACGATTAATATAACAAGTGCTACGCTTAATTTAAATATTGCTACTATTACTATAACAAGTGCTACGATTATGTGTATAGATGCTACGATTAATATAACAAGTGCTGCGATTAATTCACAGGTGTTGCGATTAATTTTCATAGTGTTGCGATTATAATTTTCCAGCAATGATTATTAATAATAATCCGAACCATTGCAAAATCCAACAAAACAAAGCATTGCAAAATTAAACCATTTGTCCAGAAATCGCACACACTAAATATGAATTTAAAATAAAAATCTGAAACATACATGAGCAGAAGAAGACATCTCCGGCCGTGCTCCCATTTGTTGCTCCATTGTTGGCGACGATTAACTCGGAGGAATGAAATACCGTGAGTTGCAGAGAGAGAGAGAGTTCAACCTTCTTTACTTTCAGATGAAGACACCGATGTTTTGTTTTTTAAGCTTCTGTATAAACGTTGGGAGTAGAGAGAGGAGAAGTAGGCGTTTTTTTCCCCCTGAAACCCCTAGAAAAACTACTTGAGAAATTGGGAAAGAGAGGGTGACTGCCTTTTAGGACAAAAAAAGAGAAGAGAGTGACCGTGGTAGTTGGAGTTTTAATTCAAATCTCTACATATTTATTCATTTTCTTTTGCACTAAGTCAGTTACAAGTACAAAAGTTGTAAGTTTTTTAGAATTGATTCTGATTCCGTGGCCCTACACCATGGGTACTGTGTAAAGTTTGAGACTAAGTTCCAAGTTTAGCAGACCATTACCCAAGAAAGGAGTTTAATTAGCCATGCCGTTATTATTAAGCAAAAGCGGGGTTTAACCAGTGGTGATTTGCAAATTATTACATAGAAATGGGGCTTAACAAACCATTATACATAAGGGGAGTTTAGCAAACTATTACACGGAAATCGAGATTAGCCTGTGCACCCAGTACTGATTTGCATACTATTACACAGAAGAGATTTGACAAATAATTCCGCTGAAACAGAGTTTACTTAATGCACATCTTGAGATGGTGGTCTCGTATATAATTATGCAGACGCATAGTTTACCTAATGTTAGTAACCCTCGGTTTCCTTCATCATAATAAAAGAAAAAAAAAGAAAAAAAAAGAAAAAAAACTCATCCTCCGTATAATCTACAAACACGTAACTTTAGATTCAACTTACCACTAAAAATAAGTACTCCCTCCGTCCCACTTTGATATGCTTGTTTTCCTTTTTGATATGTCCCGATATATAGATATATTTTTATATATATATATTTAACTAATTTACTAATATATACCCCTATTTAATATGTTTATTTACATTAGACATTAATTTAATATCAAAGAATTAAATAAAGGTATATTAAGAAACTTCTTGATTAATTATCTTTCCCAATACTTTTTTTAATCCCAATGAAAAACTTCAATCAATCTATTAAAATGGGATATCAAAATGAGACGGTGGGAGTATAACATTTAAGAGGTAGCAGAATTAATGTCGCAAGTTTACTTTCCAAAACATCCTCTCTCTCTCTCTCTCTCTCTCTCTCTCTCTCAGTTTCTAATAGTGCATGAATAAATGACTGACAAATAAGCTGTTTCTTATATTTCATTTTGGAGCCAGTTATTGATGGACCTTTTAATGGCAAGTCAACTACATGCGAAATAAGGTTCCACTTCATCAATGGAAAGACATTTCCTCACGATTTGGGCTGCTTCTCCCACAGTGTTTAACTCTTAACACAGTGGAGTTTGGACAAATATCTCGAATTTGCGCTTCCATTTTTTCATATCACAATCATTGCCTTTTGGAAGAGTTGCAAATAGTGGATTAATCGTGGACAAAACAAAGCCTTTCTTTTATCTGAATGCTTTCACTCAGCCCCAACGTTTTGAACTGGAAATTGATGAATTTTTCCTGCCAAGATTACAACAAGCATGGAGTTCAAGAGAGAGAAACAAGTTAGGTAAAAAATTTATACTCATTCTCTAGTTTGCAACTTTGCATATATATATATATATCCCATTATCACTCGTTGCTAATTAATATGATGAAATTACTAAGTAGGAAGTATATTTTATAGGTTCCAAAATGAAGAAAAACAGAATCTTGATGTTTTCTGGGATAGAAATGGGGAGAAACAACTACCTATGTACAAGAATTCAAAAAATCCATGGAAATCTGAAGGTGGATATGGTGAGAAGAAGGTTCCTCCTAAGTTGGGTAGGTCTAAGGATTTTCGAGAGGCAGAAAAAAGAAGAATCTTGGATCCTGGAAGTGAGGTTGTCTTGAAATGGAACAGGATTTTCTTGTTTTCTTGTTTGGTGGCACTCTTTGTGGACCCCTTGTTTTTCTATCTGCCTTCTGTGTTGAATAAGGGCACTGTCACTTCTTCATGTATGCATAAAGACCTAAATTTGGGGATAATTGTCACCTGCTTTCGGACATTGGCTGATGTTCTTTATCTGCTGCATGTGTTTATAAAGTTTAGGACAGCTTATGTTTCTCCTAGCTCTAGGGTGTTTGGCAAAGGTGAGCTTGTCATGGATCTAGATATGATAGCAAAGAGGTATTTGAAGTCTGAATTCTTGATCGACGTGGTTGCAGCACTTCCCCTTCCTCAGGTATCCCCTTATTTTGGTTGAGATCAGTGCTTGTTACAACTCAAATATATAGATTTTTAGGTTTAATTAGTCCTAAATTCAGCTTTATATTCTAAGCTAGGGAGCTTAATTTGAATGTTTTTTTCCGTGTAGATTTTGTAGAGAACTAATCATATTCTAGGAAATGAGACTAGTTTTCTCTGATATCAACTTGTCCTGTTTCAGTAATTGTGACAGAAAGTGAGCTAGCAAACAACTACAAATGTTGTCTGAGCTTAATCTGTGAGATGGAATGAACTTAATTTTCCAATGAAAATTTCATTTAATTTCCTGTTTTTTTGTTTCTTTGAAGATTGTGATATGGTCAATATTACCAGCAATCAGAACCTCCCATGCTGATCATACCAACAACGCATTAGTACTGATTGTCCTACTGCAGTATATCCCACGATTATATCTAATCTTCCCCTTGAGTTCTCAAATTATCAAAGCTACTGGAGTGGTCACAAAGACAGCCTGGGCTGGTGCTGCATACAATCTGCTGCTCTACATGCTAGCAAGTCATGTATGTGGATACTTGGAACTTGCATTAACTGGATTATCTTTTTATTGCAAGATTCAATCTGTCTTCAATTGTTTCGTCTGAAATGATCTATATATCTACTTTTAATAGGTGTTGGGGGCTTCCTGGTACGTACTGTCTATTCAACGACATGCTACGTGTTGGAAATCAGCTTGCAGGGCTGAATTTAATATCACTGGATGCAACCTTGGTTTTCTGGATTGTGGTACTTTGTCCCACAGTGATAGAGCAAAGTGGGCGAATAGCACGCGTGTCTTCACGAAGTGCAATCCCAATGATACTACCTATTTTAACTATGGAATTTTTGGAAATGCTGTTGCAAACAATGTTGTCTCATCAGAATTTGTGGAGAAATACTTGTACTGCTTATGGTGGGGTTTACAGAACTTGAGGTAAAATTTCAGTAAACCTGCTGTTGATAAACTGCACTATCTAATGGTATTGAGATAATCTCATTTCTGCATGCTTAAATTAAATAATCACACAAGAATTTTGACTTGATATTCATTTATGATAGTTCTTATGGGCAGACATTGGCGACCAGCACGTTTATTGGTGAAACATTGTTTGCCATTCTCATTGCTATCTTGGGGCTTGTTCTGTTTGCCCATTTGATTGGAAACATGCAGGTATTGTGAGAAATGTTTTCATGTATATGTATTGATTCCAAAATGACATGCTTCTTAGTTCTTGAAAACATTGAGATTGAGTGTGGTTTTATAACTAAGTTTTGCAGTGAAATAGTTGATTTATTTTTTAATGCAGACCTATCTGCAATCTATCACTGTGAGGCTTGAGGAGTGGAGACTTAAGCGACGAGACACTGAGGAATGGATGAGGCATCGCCAACTCCCACAAGATCTGCAACAACGTATCAGGCGTTTTACACAGTACAAGTGGCTAGCCACAAGGGGAGTAGACGAAGAATCTATCCTGCGTGGCTTGCCCACAGATCTCCGTCGTGACATTCAACGCCACCTTTGTTTAGACCTTGTTCGCCGTGTAAGATATATATGTATAGAGATTGCATGCCTCACTACTCATGATCACTATAAAGTAGTAACATTATACATTTTCCATTGTTTGTTCCAATTTCAGGTCCCCTTTTTCTCACAGATGGATGATCAACTTCTAGATGCCATATGTGAGCGCCTAGTGTCGTCCTTGAGCACCCAGGGAACGTACATTGTTCGTGAAGGTGATCCTGTGACCGAGATGCTCTTCATAATTAGAGGGACGCTGGAGAGCTCAACCACAAACGGGGGCCGGACAGGATTCTTCAACTCAACAATATTGAGGCCTAGCGATTTCTGTGGGGAGGAACTGCTTTCATGGGCTTTGCTTCCAAGGTCTACCCTAAACTTGCCTTGTTCCACTAGAACAGTTAAATCCCTTGGTGAAGTGGAAGCCTTTATACTTAGAGCAGAGGACCTTAAGTTTGTCGCCAATCAATTTAGACGTCTACACAGCAAGAAATTGCAGCACACTTTCCGTTATTACTCCCACCACTGGAGGGCATGGGCTGCCTGTTTCGTTCAAGCAGCCTGGCGACGACACAAGAAGAGAATGATGGCCAAAAGCCTAAGCATCAAAGAGTCCTTCTTGAGTTTTTCTGATGAAAATGACAAAGAGGAAGAGGAGGAAGAATCTGCTGCCTCCAATTCTCCTCAGCCACCAAAGCAAAGCCTTGGAGTAACTATGCTGGCTTCAAGATTTGCTGCTAACACGAGGAAGATGAAGAATATTCAATTGCCTAAGCTGCAGAAACCCCAAGAGCCAGACTTCTCAGCTGATCCTGAAGATGACTGGCACAATTCTACCTTATCTGTTCTTCATGCACATGGCACATTCAACACACTAGGTGGAAGACAGGAATGCCAACATTATTCAGTCCCGAACGAACCAAAGACAAGATTTTATACAGAAAACAACAAGAGATCGAGCTCATGGTCGTATGTCGTGTTTCATGAGAAAGAACTGTAATATTGCTCTAATGCTGATAAGTTAGTAGAAATATTTTGATACAGATCCTTGAGATGCATATACTGATATTTGCTTCTGATTTTTTTACTTTTTTTTTTTTTGTAATTTTAGCCTTTCAACATGAATCCCTTTTATACAGGCAGGCTAAGTAAATGCCCATACACAGTTTAGAATTTTTGTCACAAAAGTTAGTTATTTTTCTAAAGTGGTATCAGAATATTGCCTTTGTTCAAAATTGTTGAAGTTTGCCTAAAGTTTCCACTGTATGATAGGTATATGGGACTCAAAATTTTCATTAAATGAACTTATCCAAACAGCCTCATGAGCATGGACAAAATCACAAGTTTGTAGGCTTTGTTTGACAATAATTTATTGATGATAAGAGGGAGGAGTTTGAGACACAAGTAGTCGTAGATATTTGAAATTTAGCATGTGAAACAATGGGACATGAACCACCTGTCGAAATTAATTGTGAAGCAACTGAACTGAACCATGCATGTTTGCCAGCGTTAGGCATATAAACATGAATTTAATGAAAGAAAGATGCCAACAATTCTGCAGGTGGGATGTCCAAATCCAACAACAGATCTTTTTTTTCCTTGTCTCATGGTGGAAGGTAGTCAATGAAGGGCAACTTGCTCTACAAAAAATAGTCAGTTTGGAGAAATCTCTTAATGCCCACTAAAATATTTGGTGGCCCCTTTCATGAATCAAGATTCAGGTTGTTCACAACACTTTCTTTCCTCTGCCGACACTCGGTTTTCATCTCAGAGAAACCAAGAAATATATAAATCATGATTTTGAAGCATTTACACTACTAGGATGTGAATATGGAACATCATAGTACAAACAATGAATTTACTTGAAGCTCTACATAAATACTGTAAAACAAACAACTATCTGTGGAGGACTATACTGAGTGTTATGACTATCTAAAACAGCAAATGGAGAAGAAAATTCTGTAGTTGTTGTATATACGGAACAGGGAAAATCTTATTTGTCTTGATAAACGATATTCACTCTTGATCAGAAATGGTCTTGCATCGAGCTTGGTTTATTAACTCATTTGCTCTCCGATCAAGTCGAGACCGACGAGGACGAAAGTGAAGCCTTGGAAAAGTAGGAAGTAGAAGTGGAGTCCATGAGCTGACAAAAGGCTTCTCACTGAAGCAGTTAGCAATAGGAAAGCAAGAGCCAACTCTTTTCTGTAAATCTTGTTAGTTTTCTTGATTGGTGGTTTGAGAGTTTTTTGGTCCTCCAAAAGGCTTAGATCATTCTCGGAAGCACCCCTGGCAACATGTGGTTGGATTTGGATCAGTGCTTTCACGTCCCTGTCAGCAGCAGCCAGCAAGTCGGATTCTGAACACCTACCGGACTTCTTTGTGACAATCCACTCGTACGAGCTGCCTAGCTGGAAGAGCCCCGACACCATGGCGTTGAATTTGGTGACAGACATTGTGTTTTCAAAGAGAAGGTATGGAGCAATGAAGGGAATGGATTTAGGTGAAGGGAGTATATTGAGGAATGTCATGAGAATCGGGACGTAGCAAATCACCCACATAGGCAGCTCGGCCTCAGGGACGAACATGGTTAGGGGAAGCACAATGCAGAAGAGTGTGAATGAGTAGAAAGGAAGGATGAGTTTTCTCAACAAAAAGAAGAGAAATATCAAGTTTGCTTTCTTCCAGATTGATATCTACAAATTAAAAGAAGAGAGAATATATATCATCAAGGTTTTTGCCAACACATATAATTAAATCAATCGAAATGTACCTTGGATTTTATTACAGCAGGCAAGCACAACCGAAATAGCTGCATTGGACCAGAATGCCACCTGTGTTGCTGCTTCCTGTAAGCTTCAAACGACTCCGGAACCTCGCACAGAACCTAATACATTAATAATATATAGTTAAGAGTTGAGACTCAAATTAACAGCCAGCTAGCTACTTAATGAATTTGTAGGTACCTTGACATCGTTTAGATAGATGAACTTCCAACCGTTGAGATGTGCTCGGACTGCAATGTCCATATCTTCGACGGTTGTCCGTTCAAGCCAGCCTCCGGAATCTTCCAATGCCTTGATCCTCCACACACCAGCAGTTCCATTGAAACCGAAGAAGTTCAAGAACACTCCATTCACCTGCTGCTCAACCTCGAAATGGAAGCATAAGTTGATATTCTGCAGCCGAGTCAGCAAGTTTTCGTCCTTGTTCACAAATTCCCACCTTGCCTGCACCAATCCTACCTCAGGATTGTCCTGCACCAAATTCAACACCAACTTCAACACAATGTGTATGTTTATCAATTCTCAGCTACGTATATAGTATACAGTTATACATGCCTTGAAATGTGGAACCGTCTGCTTGAGGAAATCTGGGGTTGGTTGGAAATCTGCATCAAATATGGCAACAAATTCGTAGTCCTTGACATACTCGCAGCCCATTGCAGACTTGAGATTCCCAGCTTTATATCCAGTTCTAACGAGACGATGTCGGTACACTATGTTGATTCCCTTCTGGCTCCACCTTGACACTTCATTCTTGATCAGATATTGAATGCCCTCATCGTCAGAATCATCAAGAACTTGAATCAGCAAACGCTCTCTTGGCCAATCAAGCTCACACGCAGCAGATATTGATATCTCATACACCTATAATTTTAACAGATATATATCAATATACATTGACCATTGTATTGTGTGCCAGAATCATCAAAGTAAATTCTTGAATATACATGCATACCTCACGCTCATTACACATGGGAATTTGGACAAGAACCATAGGATAACTGTGTTGGAGTAGTGGTGGTCCATCAATGGAGGGCTTGGGCTTGATCTTCTTCAGATTAATATACAAGCACCCGAGACAGAGAAGCAGACGATCCAAGGACTGGATAATGAAGAGAACAACACACAACATGGCGATAGTTTGCACGAGAGGTGCCACATATTGGCCCCGGAACTCCAACCACGCAATGTAAATGGAATGAAGCAAGCTCTGGAAATCAGGAATGTCCAAATAATGCCACCCTTTGAAATGAGCCACAGCCTCAAAGGCCAGAGTTGCCATTGAAGCAACTACAAACACTCTTATTATTCTCAGCATTAGTTTACCCTTCCCCAGCTTCTCACTAGCAACGCCAACTCCTTTCCTTTCAATCAGTCTCTTCTTCACGCCTCCCAGCAGCGCCCACAAAACGGCTGCCACCCAAGTCACGCAGCCCACCGCGCGGTTCGCCTTCAGCAGCAGAATCCACCTCACCTGCTTCGCATTCTTCAGCCGGCTCTTCTCCACCGGCTTAAACGCCGCGTCGGCGCCGTCAATCTCCACGATCGAGAAATTGGGACTCTCCATTTTCACTATCACCGGCGTCCCTTTTCGCGTTTCTCTACCCCACCACTCAAAAAGATTCAATCTTGGAGCCATTTTTCTACTTTTTTTTTTCTTGAGAAAGAAAAGGAGAAAATTACAACCCAAAATCCAAGAAATTCAGCTAGAAAAGGTAGTTATTCTCAGGAGAAAATGTTTACAGAACAGATCTCAAAATCAAGAGATTGACACCGGCCATGAATTGATAGAGAGGGGGAGAGAGAGAGAGTGAGAGACAAGACAATGGATAAAATCTTTCACCAATGAATAACTCATACGCACTCATCATTAAATAGCTCTGATCAGACTTGCATAGGTATGAGTTGTGAGGAAGAAATTAAAAGACTCAAAACAAAAAAAAAATTGTTTTCACAATATTCTTTGCTCAACCTCAAACGCTATCTTGGGGAAACATTACACAAAGCAAGACACCATTATAGGGAAAGGTATATACCATCTGCCACTGGAGTGAGAACTTTGTCTTGCATTACTCATTTACCAGTCCACAATTCACAAACAAACAATTTTATTTTATTTTTTGTTTTTTTTTAAAACTATATATAATTAAAATGTACGTGCTTTATCTAACTAACTTCTACCTTATCTCACATTTTTTTTATAACTTCACAGCTAAATTTACAGCTTGAGAGAGATGGGAACCTGAAGACTGCAAAATAAAAACATATTAACATGGTTGGTTGTGAAGAAAAGGGCAGTAGTTGACCATTATATATATTTCTTGTGCTTAATGGCAGAGAAGCAGTATCTATCAAGAATTGACCATCAATTATTGAGAGCAAAGAACATGACTACTGTATAGTAAAATCTTGTTCTTTGGCAAAAAGACATTTTTTTACAACATTTCTTTTAAGAAATTAAATGCATAGTAAAATGCAGGTTCCAATGCTGAAGATGAGCTTCACCTCAGCAATTTCTTTAATCACTCACCGGGAAACCTTTAATTTATTAACAAACATTCATATATAGTTTTACTATATATATATCTTTAATGTCTATTTTCCATTTTCTTTTGCATGATTAATTTGCTCTAACTTTGTAGTACATAACCATGGGCCAAAACTGCTTCTTAAAAAAGGAACACGCTGTAAATTTTAATTTGTTCAAAAATTTCTGCGGTCTTTAGTGCTTACTTTAGCATCATAATGTGCCACTTTATGCCAAATGCCACGTAATGATGATCAACGTATAAGGTAATGATCATTTAACATTTTTTTTTCTTTTGTAACTCTGAGGTGACAAGTTTTGCTTAATCTTGAAATTGAACGGCTTTTCCAAAATAAAAAAATGTCAGGTAAACATGTGAATATGCAGAATGCAGTATACATATTCGATCGGATGGATATTTGCTATTTTTGATACTCAATATTTTTTTGCCTTCAAGTAACTTTTACTTTAATAAAAAAACTTAATTATAATATTTATGTTTAAGAAAACAAATTGTGTTATAACTTGTACTAGTACAAAAGTTTCATGTTATTGCATAGAATCGTAAGTTAAAGTTACTCTGTATGAATGTCATTCTCAAACTACGTTGTATGAGATGACATTCTCACCGCACTCTCCTATATTTGATGAATTATATAATCATTATGAGTCTTCACTCAAAATATAAATAAATTAGTAAGGAGAAGAAGAAGTTTTTAGAAAGTCAACAAAGGGTCAAAGTAGATGTTTGAATCGAATTTGAAGATTACGCTCCAACGGTTATGGTGCAGCATGTTTGTTTTAGTCTTGTTTAATCCCAACGACCAACATAATAATAATTTAATGTAGTACGATGTCCTAACTAATTCTCTTGGATTAATCGAAAATAACACCACATGCAATTTATTAACTGAAATGTAAATATCTATTTGTTGTTTGTTGATGAAATTAATAATGCCAACAATGACATAAATATATCATATTCTAATGCTAAAGTGGCATCGAAGATGGTAACAAACCATTTTTTTTTTATGTCAAGGATAACCCGCAGCCGCTACCGTGGTACGCATTGACTAATCTCCATTCATGTGTAATAGCCTGCAAACCTGTTACGGTGTAATTAGAAATAAATTTTAATTATCTAATGAGATGATCTAATAGATTAAAAATGATGTGAAAAAATCATTTTTTTTAAATGCAATGTTAAAATTCAGCATTTAGATACTAAAATCAATACTCACGATGCTATTTAATTTCAAAAATTATAAAAGAACGGTGGAAAATTTTTAAATTACAAAAGGGCACTGACATGTTAGCAAATACAATGCCAAAATTCGACATGCAAATACTAAAATTCAACATATACGATGCTATAAAGAAAATGAAATATTTTATCTGTCCATCTAATTAATTTAACGGTCCAAATTGATCTCTTTTTACACAGTAGAACATTATGTGTGTGTGTGTAATGCATGCACGAATAAATTATTTGAGATCCAATTTTGACTTATTTATCATTTTATTTTTTATTATCATATATACGTCATTTTTACAATAATGATGTGTAATTAACTAATTATTTTTGACAATACTATACCATATATATATATATATATATATATATAATAGGCTACAACTTACAAGTATTTATTTATCTTATTGGTGGAAGAAAATACCCTTCAACAACTCATAATAGCATTTAATTTTATCGAAGCTGGCAGACCATTTTGTTATTGGCGTTATACCTTTTATTATTCGGGTGAAGGAGAAGTAAATGAGAAATATATATGTTGCAATATGGGAATTAATAAGCGTTTTATGTTAGTGGACACCATTAACTTTGAGAAATTATATGTGAGTAAATTGGGCCTACATTTTTTTTTGGTTCTATTTTATTTGTCTGGATCAATCTTTAAATATTGATTATTACTTTATTAGTGACCATTATTACAATACTTACTTTGTTATTAGAATTGGAAATTAGGTTACTGTCGGTATAACGGACTGTATAGTTTGTTTAGTTTCTTAAGCATGCAAATGAATTTAGATTTTCGCTTCCAAACCTTCATTGACATTATTAATTAATAACGGCCTATTTGTTTAAGCCCCCTCCCTCTCTCTCTCTCTCTCTCTCTCTCTCTCTCTCTCTCTCTCTCTCTCTCTCTCTCTCTCTCTCAAACGGAGTTGAAGAACAGCTGTATATATAAAAGATAAAAGAAAGCATCCCTACAGGTATAATGGCATATGCTGTGGTCTGAACATTCATGGCCACATCTGGATTGCACCTCCCTAGCTAGCTAGCTACCATCACTAGCTGTCATTTGCATCTCCATTTTCAAAATTATTCTATTTATAACATGGGGTTATGATTTTAATAGTTAATAACTGTTTTTCATGGTATTTCTATTTTCCTGAACTGTATATTCGGACACTTCTAATTAACTAATATCATACATTCCCCCCTCCCCCCCCCCAAAAAAAAACCCAATATGATCTAATAATCAACAGATAAACGGTCACTAATTGGAGTGTGAGATATTTAACCATTGGAGATAATCCGAAAAATGACCTTTTGGTACCTTATGTTTGACTTCTTATAATTTTTGTTACTTTATGTACTGTATCTGTTAATGTTTTAAATGGTACTCTAAGAATACATATTGTAAATATCATGACTTTTAGTCTTGATGACATGTAATAACATGTTTCATTTGGTCAAACTTAAATCATAAGTAATTTATGATAATTTTTTTATTTAAAATTTAGTTAAAATTACTACATCAAAAATCATTTTAAAAATTTTCACCCAATTTTTTTTTAAAAATCAACTCTTCTTCTTATTTTTCATGTTTTATATTATTCAATTAAAATTTTGGCAAAATGCAAATTTCTGAAAAAAAAAGCTTACATAGCAAACTGTTGCGCATTGGATAATTTGTTATTTTATTTTATTTTTGCCTTTTTAATTAAAACCCTAGAAAATAATATATATAAAGCAAAGTGTTGAATGCGCAAGTTCCCTCTTTTTTTTGTGAGATTTGCATTTTTCAAGTTTCTGATTAAATATTATAAAATATTAAAAATAAGGAAATAGAAATAAATTTGGGTGAAAATTTTAAAAATGATGATTTATCCAATAATTTTAAATAAACTACCAAAAAAAATCCCAAATTAACTTTGACTTAAATTTGACCGAGTGATGTGATTCATCCAGAAATTGGCTACGTGGTGGAAGACTTAGAATCGAAACACGACATCTATAGAAGGATTCAATTCAAAGTAAATATGACAATGATGGTATAATGGATAATTTAAATGATTAGAACTAAGATTTTGTGTGTATTTTTGATTATATGTGTTATTTGGTTCAAACTAAACACGTATATGATCTGAACTTGGAACTGACTTGAAAATGACTAGATAACACTTCTAAGGACTTGGGATACTTGGAAAAATGTTGGTGTTGATGAAGGATAGCTGGAATGAATGTTTTTGACGAAAGGTTGCAGTACATAGGATAGATGGACAAATTTTGTGATATGAGAACTTACCTGATACGAACCTCGATCTTTGTGGACAAAAACACGTACCTTAAAGCAAATACTCAAATGGCGATGTCATCCTGAATCTTCAATGATCGAGAACGACTCCTTTGATTTCAGATTCAGAGTTGCCAAACTTAAAATCCTCAACTTTTGAATATAAAGAACACAAGTTTTGTGTTGTGAGACAAAGTGATATTATTTATCAATATTCAAACTCGGTCTAGATTAACAATGAAATTGAACATGTATTTATAGGTGACAGCTGTGTATTTTACACAATTTTTGAATATGAATTGATGATGTTTATTATATGAAGTTGTGTATTTTATATAACTTTTGTGCTTATATTGTTGTCATTTTGAGTTTTTGATGTGTTTGCTAGTTTTGCAGTAATAACCGTGATTTCGTTGCATATTTGAAGTAAAACAGCTAAATACAGACAAGAGGAGTTGAAGATGGATTTAATTAGGCTCTTGGGTTTAATTAAATACTCAATTAAAGCCTAATGGACTAGATTAAATTATCAAAACCCGAAGAAATCTGAAGCCTAGTGCGAAATACGCTTAGGTCGACCTAAGCCAGTGTAATTTCTTAAGGTATGGGTCGACCCGACCCAAATCATCTGGGTCAACCCTGTATAAATTCAGGGCTCTGGATCGACCCAACTATCTCGGTGGAAATGTGATTTTTATCTCCAATTCAGGGTTTTAAACCTAGTTGTAAAATCTCTCACTTTGATACACGCCTCAAATGTTGGGTTGGATACCAATATCATATCATACACTTAGAATACACCAAGAGAGAGGAGAAGAAGAGAGAGATTTGCCATTTACTCGAGGGAAGTTGACAAGGTTGCTAGAGATAGAGTGCTACTGCAGAAGAGACAAGACAACAGGATTTCCCCAAGTTATTCAGTTCTATTGTTTATTTTGTCATGAACACTCACACTCTAGTTTTCATTATTTATTTAATTATGTCTAGCTAATTTAGTTAGGTTTAGGGATTGAATGTTATGGATTTTATAATATGATTTGATTACTTTCTTCCTGCTATCTCTCAGATTTGATTTCTCTGAGTTTATTTATATCTTGTATGGATGCTTGATCACCATTTTATTTATGCATGCTAGTCATTAATTTGAAGTACTGACTAGAGAAGAATTAGTGATAGAAAGATAGAAATCAGGTTATGTGTGCTCGGAAGGACCGACCAAGTGAACAAGTATCACGTAGGGATAAATAAATTTTCATGTGCTAAATTGGAAGTAATGACATGTGTGAAGAACCGACTGCAGTGAATTGCATGCCCATTATATCTATGTTATATTTTATGCCTTTAAAAGAAGCCTAATAACAAACTAGTGATTCCCTATCATTGATAGATTAAAATTGGGTTACAAGAGTCAATGAATATTGATAATTGATATAATAATCCAGTTTTCCTAAAGCCTAGGTTTTCCTTTAATTGAATAGTCTAGTTATTTTATTCTCTGCATTTATTTGTGTTATTTTATTTATTTCCATTTTACCTAGGGGTGAGTAAAAAGTCTCGAAATCACCGAACATAATTAGTTTGATTTTTTTGGTTCGGTTCTTTTCAAATTTCGGTTTGGTTTGGTTCGTTTTCTAGCAAAAATTCGATTTTCGATTTCGATTCGGTCCATAGGGAATATATTTGAACCGAACTGAAAAATCGAATTTATATATATTAGTAATAAAAATACTCGGCTTTGTTGGACTTATAGTTTCTTTTGCACTCGTCGATGTTTTCCTTTCATATTTGATCCATGATCATAACCTTGCCCTCACACATCAGATATATCAAGATCAAGATTTTGCAATTCATTTTGTAGAAAATTGAAAAGCCCCTGGCCACTTGTATCATTCACATTCAAAAATCCTAAAAAAGATTCCTCAATGGTAGCATCAATCGATGAGACATCCACATATCTTAATATCAAAGATATTTGTTCTTGGCGACTAACATCAGGGGTACAATCAAGAATCACAGAGAAATATTTTGCTTCTTTTATTTTTTTAATTATTTCTATTTTGATGGCAGGATTAAGCAAAAATATTAACTCATTTGGGATGTTATGACCAAGATAATGAAAGTGTATATCTTCATTTTTAATACGCCTAACACTTTCTTGAACAACGGGATCAAATTTTGCCAACATTTCAATTAAGCCCAAAAAATTACAATTGCTATTTTGATACAATTTCTCATTAGTACCACGAAAAGCTAAATTATGTTTAGAAAGAAATTTCACAATTGAAATAATTCTTAGCAAGACTACTTTCCAATGATCTTTTTCTTTCTCTATTTGTCTTAGAGTCACTTTATCAATAGTTTGATTCCTTAAAAATATTAAACACAAATCATACCAAGTGGTCATATTTTTAACATGTTCCATACTTGTCTCATGCTCTCTTAGTCTTATGTCAATGTGTACCCAATCACTAAATTCTTCATTTGCTAATGAACCTCTACTTGCTGATTTTTTGAATATTTTACAACAAAAACAAAAGACTCTATCAAGCTCTTTCAAATAAAGAAGTCAGTCTCTATCAAGTTGTTCTTCATTCGATAAAATTCTAGTATACAAGTTAGCCGTAAATCGCCTTGAAAATTTATCTTTAGCTCTTTTACGATAGAAAAATCTCTTCTAGGACCCTTTTCCACTAACAAATCAATCATTTTAGAATCAAGACCATCCCATTTCCTTGGATCATATATATCAAGTAAACAAATAGCATTCTCATTATCCTCCATATTTTCATTATCATGGTCAAGTGAATTAATAGGCACATCATCACCATTTTCAGAATTAATATTTTCATTCTCAATATTTATTGCATTTTCGATATCAACATTAATACCATTCTCAGTAGTAACAACATTTTCATCATCAGTATTTTGATTTTGTGATTCTTTTATAATGAATTTATTAAGATCTCCTCTTTGAGACTTAATTAACACTTCATTTTTTTTTCTTCGTTTTCTTACATTTTTCATATCCAGATTCATATTTTCTAGTTATAGGAGGCATAATTTATAAACTCAAATTAAAATATACAAACTGAAATTGAAAAATAAATCGAAACAACCTAGAAAAAATGCGAGGAGCTGCTGAGGAAGAAATCTAAAGCAAAGTAGAAGGAGAAATGCCTAATTAGAATTGCAGTCATAACTCACAATTAGAATTGCAGAATTATAGCTTTGTAACTAGGACCAAAATCATAATCTACAAAATTCAGAAAAACACATGCCTAGAATCAAATATCAAATAGCATACTGCCGACTGCCATTCACCCATTCTAACAGAAAAGGTTATCTACCAAATGCCATTCGCCCATTCCAACAGAAAACAAGTATTGAATGTGCCGATAAAAAAGAACTTATGACAGATTCACTGAAGGATTGGCAGAGATGAGAGAACTCCAGCAAAAGCAGTGTAACAACAATAACATGCAATAACACAATTCCGAACCACAGTTTTTTTTGTAAATATTGAATGATTTTTTTTGTAAATATTGAATGACAAACAGATCGAAGGGGAATGAACGAAAAACAGATCAATGGAGCTTGGAGGAATCAAAACTTGAGTCTTGAGAGAAATATTTTTCTTCCATGGAAAAGGGGAGAAATGGAGAATAAATAAAATTGTTGAGTCCAACGGTAAAATGAAGATGAAAAGTGCAGAATTGAAGTTGAAGATTGATTATTTTTATTCTTGCGAGATCGATTAATGGAGGAAAGACTGAAAGAGATATCGTATATCGCATAGCCACTGTGGTGTAATAGAGGAGAAAGATAGATATATCATATATCATATAAATGATTTTTTTTTGCCCTCAAAATTTTTGGGCCTTATGCAAATGATCATTTTGCACTCTTTTTGAAACTCTAAGTCTCTTCTTCTTCTTACCATCATCGTTCACATCATCTGGAAGTGAATTTTTTTCGCCTCATGATTACAGACCAAATACTTCTAAATAATAACACCATCATCAAACTTTTTTTTCCGGTCTAAGATGAATATCGAAACCACTTGCTTCAGCATAAACCCTATAAAAAATAATTGTTCTTCAAAAGTTTTAAACTTCTGGCCAACAAATGGCTTCAAAGATGTATTACATTCTGGCATATGACTTCCACATGATCCCACGACTGAATCAATATTAACTTCTGCATTTAAAAAAATACTACCCACTATCATACTCATATAACATTACTACCATGCATGTCAAAATATATATAGTATCATATCTTACAATATATGCTAACAAAACATAAACTAATAATAAACAATAGTCAGATGTTGCTATAAACATATATATAATTTTCTATTAACAGTTCCATACTTTGCTAATAGTCATTCATACACCATTTTGTACTCAAAAGATTACTATTACGGACCATTGTCTGCAATCAATGTCCAACATATCTGTACCATATAAGGATCAATCAAACAACTAAAGACCATATAATAAACAAATGATGAATTTGCTAAAAATAAATACATAATTTGCTATAAACATATGCTTATTTTGCTATAAATAGATTCGTATTTCGTTGGCATTCATTCATACGATTTTGACCAGATTTTTCTTAACAACTAAAAAACTTAAACAATCAAGTACAAAATACATCTATCTTCCATAAGAAACATGATAAGACCATTGTCTGCAATCAATGTCCAACATCTTGGTACCATATAAGGATCAGTCAAACAAAAAAAACTAATATAATAAACAGATGACTCATTTGCTACAAAAGAATACAAAATTTGCTAAACACATATACATAGTTCGCTAACATTCATTCATACGATTTCGTCCAGTTTTTTCTTAACAGCTAAAAAAATACAATAGTCAAGTAAAGAATACATGTATCATCCATAAGAAACATGATAAGACCATTGTCTGCAATCAATGTCCAACATCTCGTTGAACAACAAAAGAAGCTCATATAATAAATAGATGACTCATTTTCTATTGACAGATACATAATTTGCTAATATTCATACATACGATTTTGACCAATTCTTCTTAACGACTAAAAAGCTGTAATAATGAAGTACATAATACATGTATCTTCCATAACATACATGAGAAAATAAGCTGCTGAGAATATATGATCAATTCAGAACTTGTGAAAAAAGACTCCTGTAAACAATGAAACCAACGCTTCAATGGGATTAACAGATGGATGATGAAATAACCGATGAAGTCAGCGATGAGATACACTACTTCGAAAAAGTCTTTTGCAACTGATGAAGCCGACACTTCAAAGATGATGAACAGATGGGTGGTGAATTAAGATATGAAACAACGATAGACACAACATTATGAAAAAAATTAATTGAATAACCGTCCAAAAATATAACTACATGAATATAGAAAATCCCATGATATATGAAATCGATATATTTGATCTGAGATTCAATATGAATTGGAATTACATCTTTACCCTTAATTTAAAATAATTATTAAGATATTGCATTTTTTTACCCCATTTTGATAGATCAATCTCGGCCTTACAAAATAAATGAATCAATACTCCAGATTAGTTCCTAGTTCCTACATATGCTTTTGATTCTCATTTGAACTCTAGTCTATATATATAATGCAAACTAATCATAGTTTAAGAACTAGGGACACATCTTACACCACACAATTCTTAAAAATCTAAGGCCTAGATTTGCTTAAAAGGGGTGGTGACAATTCTGTAATATTTAATAAGTTTTCTAGGTGGGGATATTAACGTAATTTGATAATATTTATAAAAAGGCACCGGATAGTTGATAACAATATAATCATGGTAACGAAGCATTACTATCATGCTAACGAAAAATTACCATAATGCTAATAAAAGTTTTCTCATATTGTTAATGAAAATTAAATTCTAAAAAGTAATTATAAATCCTAATTTGATGGAATAAACCATAATTCAGAAGTAATAAACTCCAATGATCTAAAAAATAGAATTACATTCTAAAATATAATTATAAACCCTAATTGGAAGAATAAATCATAATAGCAAAATAAAGAGCTGGAAATTATAATACCCATTCTTATCACAAAAAAATCTCTTTTACTCGCTATAAGGAAAGCATTCAATAAATACCCAATTTTACTCTTATAGCCCTGCTTTTTCATTTTTCAATGTGAAAGGACATGGATCCCATATGTGTAAGAAGTATGGAAGACTTTTTGCAGGTTTTTAAGAGAGTTAGAAGCATTTAATTTCAAAAATAGTATCCCAACAACCTGCACACGTGCATTAAAGTCGATCGTGATTCTCTAAAATCACGATCGGGTTTTATATATCGGGTTTCCTGCTTTCCTATCGTAATTTTGATTGTTAACCGATCGTGTTTTATATATCAGATTTTCTGGTTTAATTACGATCATTATCTAATTTTTTCACATTCTATACATATATCGGATTTCACTGAATACGATCGTGATGTTATCAGGATAAAATCCACAGTCATGTGCCGAACAATTAGAATCAGCATCGGGCTTCGATCGTTATCCCGATCAATCTAGTATTATCGGGATTAATCATAAATTGATCATGACAGTATCGGGTTTTCAAAAGGGTTGTAAATATCAAAATTAACCGATCAGGTTTTGAATCGGGTTTTCCTGGAAGCATGATATCATAAGTTCGATCATTAAATGATCAGGGTTGCATCAGGTTTTAACTATCGAGATTCGTGGAATTCTATCGTAATTTTAATCGATAATCGATCGTGATTTATTTGTTAGTGATTTATACGCAAAAACAGTCGAGTTTTCTATATTCGATCATTATTCGATCGTGATTTAATTCGGGTTTTTCATTGGGATTCACACTGCATGAATATCTATTTCGAGATATTTCGGGATTTTCCTTACGTGCAAGCGGGAGATAGTGTGGGAATCTGGAAGTTACTTTTTCAACTTCCAAGACCACGTACGACATGTTTTGACCCATTACCTCCACTATTTTTACATCTCTCATAAAAATGCCTAAATCTAATTAATTATTAATTTATTACTCTCCCACCAACTCCTTCACTCAAACGTATCCATCTAAATCCCTAAATTTATTACATTGAAGAAAAAAAATTACGAGTTCTCAACAAAGAACGATCGTAATAGCATTTTCTAAGTTTCTATCAAGTTTCAATTCTCATCAAGATAACGATCGACAGTTTCTCACTGTGGTCGGGATATCTATCTTAAGCTCCACTAGCCCAACAATGGTGTCCCACAGTAGTGAAGAGTCCCACGGTAGTGAAGAGGTTAGTACTTGATATCGATCTGGTTTTCGACCATTTATTTCCTCTATAGTTAGGATGTGAATTTTTGTTTAATTGTTAATTGAAGAAGTAAATTTGAATTTCCTGTGAATGTCGATAGTTAGGATGTGGATTTTTGTTTAATTGTTAATTGAATTTTTATTTAATTGTATAGAGAATTACTCTGCTAATTAGATAGAATCCCGATAGGTCTAATTAGTTTAATTACTAATAAGTTGAAAGTTTGAAGAATCCCGATAGACATAAATTGCGACAGATTAATGATGGAATCCCGATATGTCTAAATCCTGATGTGTTAACGATCGTATTCTGATCGGAAACTATAGAATATTATTTTTTATGTTATTTCTGAATTTTCAGTTTATTGTACGTGAATGCGGACAACAGTGAATTTTTCTCGATTAATCTCGATAGAGGATACATCAAAGTTGTGTTTTATTTTTAATTACTCACTGTTCATGCGAATTAGTAGAAAAATCAATGAATCCCGATGGAGCTGAATATCGATATAATAACGATCTATTTCCGATCATGAATAATTCCCGATAGGGTAATTATTGTATCACGGTCGTATATCGATCGCAATTAAAAAATCTTTTATCGGGATATAGGCAAATATTTTGAAATAAATTCTGAAATTCTTTTTTTTTTTTTTTCATGCAGCTTGGTTACGATTGGGTGAAGATAGAGCTACAGTCCCTGTATAGGACAATTAGCCTTTACTACAAGGGAAAAATATGTACAGGATATTAGAATGCGATTATGGCAATCGGTGGAGTCGATATACGGGATAGGTTTCAGTCAGGGTGTTTTGGGCAATTTTTGAGTTGGAAGGATTCACGGACCAGCGGAAGAGCACTCCATGCATTGATGACTCGTGAGATCAGGTTGGCTGGTGCTCCGAACCATGAGATGTGGTTTAATATTGGCGGAAACAATATTCATTTTTCATATCCTGAGTATGCTGTAGTAACGGGATTAAAGTTCGAGTCTTCAAATTTTGATCCAAATGATGAATATGACACAAGTGAAATTGGGGTATTTACACAATTTTATCCTAGAAACGAGAAGCTAAGGATCACGGATTTGTTGAAGTGGTTCAAGGATGGAGTTATGGATGCCAATCATGACGACTATCTGAAGGTGGCTAATATATTAGCCCTCTATTATTTTGTACTTGGATACGACGATCATAGAGTTATGGAGTCCTTTACCTGGGTGTTAGTGGATAATCTGGATGAGTGGAACAGATTTCCTTGGGGGTCCTACACCTACTCAGAACTAAGGCACTACGTCTCACAGCTGCCGTCGACAAGGAGCAACCTAAAAAAGAGTTATCAGTTTTACGGCCCTGTGTGGGCTTTATAGGTATATATAGCTCTCATTTTGTTATATTTACGTTTATTTAGGTTCTAAATTTCTCACTACACTTAACTGCATCATCATTATTACTACAGGTTGGGCATTTGAGGTCATACCAGATCTAGCGAGGATTACTGCTGTGAAGATTAATATGAATGCATTGCCTCGACTGGCGCGGTGGCTCGTGTGTATGCTAAAGATTGATGATTTTCACGGTTTTCTAGATGAGGACGTAAACATGATTCACTACAAGAAATTATCGGATTTGAGACGGACTTAAATCCGTCTCTAATAATGACGGACTAGAGACTGTTTAGAGACGGACTGGACAATTAAGATTTTGAGTAGGAATTAGAGACGGTTTAGAGACCAATTATCCTGCCAAATTTTGGCGCCATTTTTTTTAACGTAACGACGGACTAGAGACTAAAAAGCGGTCTCTAAATTATCAATCAGCTAACGACCGAAATAATCTGTCTCTAAATTAATCCAAATATTTTTTTATTTTTTATAAATTTAAAGACGGACAGATTGTCGGTCGCTTAATTAATAATATAATTAACTAGGCAAGATTAATTTCAATTCTTTCATTTCCCCAATTTACAAAAAAGGAAAAGCCCTAGTTTCTATCGATTGACTCCTGCTCACTGCCGGACTCCTGCTCTCCCCTTTGTCGACTGACTCCCGCTGACTGCCGGACTCCCACTCTCCCCTCTATCGGCGACCGGCGACTCCTGCTCGCTGCCGGTAGTCCCCTCTATTCGCATTATCCGAGCCTCCTTCATTCTCTTTTACTTCCCTCCCTCATTTCAAATTCAGATTTTGGAGAGAGAGAGAGAGAGAGAGAGAGAGACGGAAAGCAGCAACGATGTCAAAAACGGAGGGTTTGCTGATTCTTGATTCGCAAACTGCTGTTGCCGCAATTGGAGGTAATTACTTCTCTCATTTTTCATCTTTGCCTCTGGTTTTTCTTTGTTGCTTTTATGCTTAATGTACAATTCTCGAAGATTTCCCTCGGTGAAAAGGCATGAATTTTTTAAAGCTATTCGCGTTCAGCATTGTAGGACTTTTTCATTTTTTAGGGTTCTTCAGTTGTAGCTCCTTTTATGGGATTTCATAATTTGACATTTTATAATTTAGCTAGGGAAAATCAATCCCATTTTATCCCTAGTAGCTGAACGTTCAGCCATAAATTTATGCTTTTAATTGTATGGGGGAGAAAGTTTTTTTGTTTTTGAATTATGAGTTGAATTAGGCCCACTTCATTATTTCTAATGTAGTTGCAGAGATCATAAGATTTTGATGAATTTGATTTGATCTTTTTCTGAATTTCGACTTATTGAGTTTAATATGTGTGTGATTTTCGGTTGGACGTTGCTATGTTGGTGTAGCTGGTACTCTAATTTGAGAAGGATCACATTTTGGTTAGCTAGCTGTTTTTTTTCATCCCAAATGCATATGAATATTCTTGCTGTTATTGAATAAAGTACAATTGCGTTTAAGAAGTTAGGAGTTGATAAATTTAGCAGAGAAGTTGTTATAATGGAATATTTGGCTCTACTCTATTTTTAATAAATCTATCTAATTTTCTATTTGTATATCTTATTATTTTTCTTGCCCTGCAGACTAATTGGTAATGCAAATAGGGGCATCTCTTTCTTTTGGAGTTGGTTATATTGGAGTACCTTTCTGCTCACGTGGTATAACTTTTTGGAACTCTTTTACCATTGTGGATTGGTGCATATAGCTCACAATTCACAAACAAGCTACAAATTGTCTGAATCTTTTTCAACAACCAACCCCCACCCCCCTCTAATGGGTTCGGAGATTTGTGGTTTATCCTTTCTCATTGATTTTATTCATTTTTACAGAACACCATTATTGTTGAACATATTTTCCAGAGGTAATTGCGAACACACATAAATCAATTAAAAAGGTATAGATTTGGTAATTTTTTCTCGCTTAGTACTGAAAGTTCCTCCATATTTTCCTCAATTGTATCATGAGAAATAGCACCCGCGCGGGCTGCTCAGAGAGATAAAGATGTTATTCATAAGATAAAGGTAAACAGTGCTCGCAAAAGGCCCGATTTCATTCATGCGAGCGTGTGGCCAGCTTGGATTGAGTACTAGAACATTGATGAATTCAAAGAAAAATCACACAAGGCGAAGAAAAACAGACTCAGTGAGCCTGATGGGCCTGGAACGAGGATTTCTAAGCATAAAGGAGGATCGAGGTGTGCTGAAGAACACCTTATTGCAATGGTAAGTATTTTATTATTATATTTCTAGCATATTTATAATTTTATTGATTCAAATTCTGCAATTTTTGCTGTTTCATTGCAAAGGCAAAATAGAAAGGAGTTTCTGTTGATGGAGTTAGCACATGGGATATTTTTTTACGGCTCCACAGTGGTCGAGATAGAGAGTATACGGAAGAAAAATCAAAGCGCATTGCTGTAAGTATATAAAATAAAATAACTATCTATATTTTTCTATATACTTCAACTCTAACTAAAAATAATTAAGAAGGAGTTGCGTGCACGGGTTGAAGAAATGAGTCAGAACCAATCTCTTGATAGTGTTGAACCTGATGCCAACGAGATGTCATCAATTTATCTTGATGTACTTGGAAGGACTGAGAAGAGGCGTGTCTTCTGTTTAGTGTCTAATTGTGTCATTTTAATTTATTTATTTTATTGTGTTTAGTATTTATTTTGTTTAATTTTATTTTGTTATGTGTTGATTTTATGTGTTTATTTGTGTTTATTGCTCTATTGGTGGATTGTTGCAAGTGTTGCAAAAATTGAGCGTTTAATTATAAAAGCAGGTATTTTACGGAAAGTAGGTGGCAAGTGAAAAGTCAAATAATTAGGCTCGATTGGTTAAATTGGAGAATGGAAGATTTTTGAAGAATGAGAAATAGCACCCGCGCGGGCGGGCTACACAGCGAGGGTGGGCAGGCACAAGGTCGAGACCCACGCTGCCTCGCCGCGCCCCATGTCCCCGCGGCGCCTTTGCCCCTACGGCGCCCCACGCCCCCGCGGCGCCACATCTTGCAGCCGCGCGGGGTGCCTCCTCTCCCTCTCGAGTCCAGTTTTTCTTCCCATTTTCTGTGTGCGACTCATTCGTTTGCATTTCATTCCTTCTCTGCTTTGTTATGATTTAAACCTTGGATGATTTGGCAATTTTTAATTGCTAAGATTTATAGGTTATTATTCCCTAAATCCCTAGAGTTGGACTTTTGCTCCCAAAAAATCTCCACAAATCTTTGCATTAATGGATCCCTTACCATCACCTTTGCGCTCTCTCTCTCTCTCTCTCTCTCTCTCTCTCTCTCTCTCTCTCTCTTATATCTCTTGGAGATTTTTGGGGATTCATCATCATCATTCCATCCATCTCTCACTCACACCATATCATCCATCTCTCTACACTCCATTCTCTCTACACACACACTACACACACTAAATCTCTACACCACTTTCTCATCATTTTCACCATCATCACCTTCACAAAAAAGAAGAGGAGAAAAGGAAGAAGAAGTGAACCAAGCCAAGCAAGAAGAAGAGAAGACGAGAAGGAACCGACATCGAGCCATCCGCGGAAGCTATGCTCGAAGGAGGTTTCCCTTTGTATTTTCTTTGTATTTCTTGGATGCTTTGTGGAGATTGTTCCAAACTCTTGAAAGACACGTAATATTGTAGAAGTTGTTATTTGCATTTGATTTATGAGATGACTTTCTTCTATGATATTTGTGTTGTTTTGAGCATGTTTAGTGGCTAATCTCTCTATTAGAGGGTAGATGATCGATTTGGTTTTTGATCTATGCTTGTTCTTGTTGATTGTTGTTGTTGGAATCGTGTTTTTTCATGTTTAGGTACTTGATCACTACTTGAACATTAATAGGATTTAGAGGAGTCTTGATTGTGAATCTAAATTCGGAAATTGGTTCCTTCGACGTTAGGTGGATGGGGTTCCTAAGCCTAATATGTTAATCTTGCTTGTATGATATAGCTAAGAGAGGTTTAACGGATAGACGGTGACATGAATTGAAGTTAATCTAATCGGAAGGGTCTATTATATTTGTGAGAGTAGCATTATCAACTTGAATAAAACATAGTGATAAAACCATTGAGAGAATATACACCCTAATACCTCAATCAAACTTATTTCCTCTAATCTTGATTTAATTTGTGTATTTGCATTTAATTGTCTTGCTTAATTGTCTATTTTGAATTCCTAGCATAATCCTCATCAAATCCCCTTGTTAGAATGTTTAAATTTTATTTTAGTTGTTTTGTTGAAAGCATGTGTAGCCTTTAGATAATTCTTTCCTATAAAGTCTTCCTTGAGAGATCGACTCGGGTTAAGTTTATTGCTTCTATAATTGACCCCGTCTAATTGCGGGTGTGGTCTTAAGTAGTCGTCTAGTGAGCATAAACCGGAAATATAAGTGTAGATTTGGACCCCAACCAAATTTTGGCGCCATTACCGGGGAAGGCTTTTAAGAATTGTCTTTTTAAGTGCTGTATTTGCTTTTGTGTTATTTGTTTGTATTTGTGAAAGTAATCTTGTTTAAGTGTCGTGTTTGTGTTGTTGTTTTTATTTTTATTTTCTTGTGTTGATTGTTTAGTCTCACCTCTATTTCCGCAAGGTATGTGTGATCTCCGTTTTGTTTGTGGTTGTGTATGCTAGGGAGGCGAAGGCTCAATCAGAGACTAGCCCCCGTGTTTGACAACATCCATCGACCAAGGAGATTTGACGTGTTCGAGTGGGAAAGAGAGATGAAAGCTAACCCCTCAACAATCCCGAAAATGCCAATGCGGCTAGGAACATGAGAGACTTTTCTCGTCCCGTGATTGGGGCGTCAACTTCTTGCATAGTTCTTGGTGAAGCCGCAAGGAACGACGAGTTGAAGAACATTCATTTTAGCCAACTTCCCTCATTCTACGGGATGCCGGCCGAAGATGCATTGAACTTCATCCGGGAGTTCTATGCCGTTGTTCAAACCTTTCCTCTACAAGGTTTGAATGAAGACCAATTGAAGATGAGGTGTTTCCCTTACACCTTGAAGGATCGAGCCAAGACGTAGTTCATGTCACTACCGACCAACTCTTTGGCCAATTGGAATGCCGTTTATGAGAAGTTCATTGCCAAGTACTACTCCAACCAAAAGATCCAAGATTTGAGAGCTCAAATTGTTACCTTCATCCAATCTTCGGGTGAAGCATTTCATGAAGCTTGGGATCGATTTTGAGGTCTTCAACAACAATGCCCTCACCACCATCTCGCACCCGAGTTGCTCAACCAATTCTTCTACGACGGGCTTTCACAAAATTTCCAATATATGGTTGGACAATACATCGGGAGGAGACATTGGAGGACGGACCGCTGAAGAGGTCTCCAACATCTATGAGATCATGGCCACGACTTCTCAACAAAAGAGTGCTAGGGGGAAGAGAGCTTCCGCCAATGAAGCTAACCTTAGTTATGATGTGACAAAACAACTTGCCGAGTTGACAAGGCAAGTAGAGATGTTTCGCACCTCCGAGAGACCACCCCAACAAGTGATGACCGTGGTGACTTGTGGGATTTGTGGAGAGTATGGCCATGGGGTCAACTTGTGTCAAAAGACGATCGAGCCGGAATTAAGTGAAGAATGTCATTTTCTTGCTCTTCAAGAGCAAGTGAATGCTCTCCAAGGTTTCCAACCGCGTCAACAATACAACCCCTACTCTCAAACATACAATCCGGGATGGAGAAATCATCCAAATTTCTCTTGGAGGCAACCTCAACAACAAGCACCTCATCGTCCACAACCTCCTCCTCCACAACAAGCCGGAGGTAGTGAAGCTCCTCAATTTCAATGGCCGCAACAATATCCGGCCCAACCAAACCAACCGCCTAGGCCGATATTGCAAGACACCTTGCAATCCTTTATTCAAGCCACCCAACAAAGGTTCGAATCCGTTGAGGCCTCCGTGAAGAGGATTGAAACCCAAGTCGGGCAAATAGCCGGGACCGTTGGAGAATTAGCCAAACAAGCCAAGTCGGGCAAGTTGCCAAGCCAACCGGAGCAAGCTCAAGCCATTACCGTGCTTAGGGGAGGCAATGTGATCGTTAACAAGGTTGTAGAGTCAAGCCCAACCAAGGAGGTTGAAAAAGAAGATGAGACTCCTTCACAACAACAAAAGGAGTCCGAGAAAGAAAGAGAAGAAGTGAAGAAGCCCACACTCTACAAGGCTACCAATCCCTACAATCCTCTAATTCCATTTCCAAGCCGGTTGAGGAATGAGAAGCAAGACACCCAATTTCAAGAGTTCTACAAGCTCCTTTCAAAGGTGAACGTCAACCTTCCACTCCTTGATGTCATTCGCAACGTGCCGGCCTATGTCAAGTTCTTCAAGGAACTTGCTTCAAAGAAGAGGAAGTTTGGAGAGGATGAGAAGATAGAGGTATCCGAAGTGGCTAGTGCAATCCTACAACATCAACTACCACCCAAGCTCCGTGATCCAGGTAGTTTTACTCTTAAAATTGCTTTGGGAAATAGCAAAGAAGCATGTGGTATGCTAGATTTAGGAGCCGGAATTAATTTGATGCCTTACTCTATTTATAAACAATTAGAGTTAGGTGAATTGAAACCAACTAGAATGTGCCTACAATTGGCGGATAGGTCTGTGAGATATCCGAGGGGAATTATAGAGGATATTCTAGTTAAGGTTGGTGGATTGATCATACCGGTTGATTTTGTTGTATTGGATGTGGGTGATGTGAAAGAAACGGGTAAAGAACACACTCTTCTCCTAGGTAGACCTTTTATGGCTACAACAAACACCTTGATTGATGTTAAAAATGGAACCTTAAAAATGTCAGTGTTAGGAGAAACGGTGTCTTTTTCCGTACATGAAAATAAGGCTATTCCCGTCTCCTCATTTGAGGAAGATTGTTCTTACATAGATGCTATTGATGTCTTGGCCGAGGAGGTTTTCTTGCAAGAAATAGGTGCTCCTTGGAGGAGTGAAACCTCGTCCGAGAAACTTGCCATGGATGAAGCCTACCTCAAGTGCGGGAGAGACGAGTTGAATGCCGAAGAGATGGAGACCTTGCTAGGAGAAGGCATGAGTCTCATGGAAGTAATGGCCTCAACCGAAGAGGAAGTGAAGCCTACTCCCGAGCTTGAGCTCAAGGAGCTCCCATCTCATCTCAAATACGTCTTTCTTGATGATGAAGAGAAGAAGTCCGTGATCATCTTTGCCGGGCTAGATAAAGATGAAAAAGACCTCTTAGTAGCCGTACTAAAGAGGAACAAGCAAACCATATGATGGAATCTTTTCGACATCAAAGGCATTAGCCCCTCTACGTGTATGCATCGCATCATTCTAGAGGAAGGGGCTAAGCCAGTTCGAGAAGGGCAAAAGAGGCTCAACCCCATGCTAATGGAAGTCGTAAAGAAGGAGATTCTCAAACTCCTAGCGGAAGGGATCATTTATCCCATAGCCGATAGTGAATGGGTGAGCCCGGTCCATGTGATGCCGAAAAAAGGAGGAATCACGGTGGTGGAAAATGACAAAGGAGAGCATGTGGCTACTCGAACCACCACCGGGTGAAGAATGTGCATTGACTACCAAAAGCTCAATGCCGCCACTAGAAAAGACCATTTTTCCCTTCCTTTCATTGATCAAATACTTGATAAACTAGCCAGTTAATTGGACGATCTCCTATCCCTACCCGCAGCCTCCTCCCCCACCTTATGATCTACCGCAGCAGTGAAGTTCTTTCGTGTTTCTTATGTACTTTTTTTATTTTTGTGTTCGTGTGTGTGTTTTTATTATTTTCTGTTCACTCTTTTTGTTGTTCGTTGGTTGTACTTGTCGTGTGTTTTCTAGAAATCAGCGCCTGTTGCCGGTCTTCTACGATTTGTAATGTGTTTCTTTTCCCTTTTCTCTTATTGCATCTCGTTTTCATACATTGAGGACAATGCATGTTTTAAGTGTGGGGGAGAGCTTGCTATGTTATGATGTCGATGTTGTTGTTTTGTTGATCATGTGAAACCTTTGCTTTAATTTATCGTGTTGATTATGTTGATTTTATTATTTATGTTAGTTGTTTTAGTTATATAGGTATGTTGTGATTTTCTCTTGCTTAGTATCTTGTTTTGCCCGATTGTCAAATTTGAAAAATTTGAGATATGAATCTTCAAGGAATTATTATCAAGTTGCTCATGAATGAATGAATTGTTTCGTGGTTTCACTCTTAAATATGAATTATTTTTGTAAGTGATCACAATTTTATGATTGACGTTGAAGGGTCTTGCCCTTGAAAGAATAGGAAGCATGCTTGGCCTTGTTCTTGAAAACTACTCCCCTTAATCATTTATCCTTGTATTTATGATATATAAAAAAAAATATCAAATCAACAAATGAAACAAAATAAAAAGGAAAAATAAGGATCTCTACTCCTCTAGTTGATTTATTCGACTATGAGTATGGGAAACCACACAACGACACTAGGGATTTCCTCCATATGGTTTTCACCTTGTGAATTTTGATCCGCCTCCATAATTCGCATAAATAATTTGGATTGCATTCCAGATTCTACTCTCATGTGTGGCAAATGCTTATTTTATTTTGCATGATGAGTATAGGAAACCACATTAGGAAGCTCGATTAATTTCGATGATTAAACCTAATGAATCTTGTCCTACGATTGCAATCCTTTATTTATGATCATATTTTGCTTTGTTGTGAATAAATTTTGGAAGTGATTTGTGGGGTAAAAATTGGATAGAATCTTGCTTCCTTGATCATCTTGATTTTGAAAGGTCGGGCTCATCACTTGTTTTGATATTGTGCTCATTTTCATAGATGATGGATGCTTTTGTGGGAACCATAAATCATGATCAAATATATGATTGAGTTGCAAGTTAAAGAAACAAGAAATCAATGCAAATCTTAACAAAATAAAAATAATATAAAATGTCTAAACTAATCCACACAATCGTTATCATAACATTGCATATATCAAATTAATTCACATCTCCCCGGCAACGGTGCCAAAAACTTGATGTGGGTAGATTTTACTCTCCACAATGGTTTCAATATTTATAAACTCGAGTCATGCTTACAAGTATACAAGCATATAATTGTAGACAGGATAAAACGAGATCGATCCACATGGAAAAGGAATTAGAACTTGAAAATACAAGTACCACGACAATAGATGAGTGAAATATTTAGACTATGGATTATGATGAGGGTTGATTGTCACAACAAAATCAAAACATAAGAAATAAACAAGTGAATACCAAACAACAACAATAAACAAACTAAATAGCAAATGAAATAAATAATACCAACAAGAGAGAGATATTTAAAGATGATAAATAAGGGCAAGACTCTAGGATATGGATGCACAATGCTCCTATTGATCTACAACAAGGGATTACACACACATATATGCAAAGTTCATAGATAGGAAGACCACGAATATAGCAAGAGCATCTCTCGAATATCTCTTAAATTGCGAATGCGACAAGGATGGCTATCTCTAACGCATTTCAAGGTCGCACCTACCAAAGGCTCTAAGGGGTCACATTTCCTTCCACATAATGACATTCGACTAAGAAGACAAATACGTAGATTTAATCCAAGCATGCCTATGATCACGGGATTGACTAGATGCAAGTGATTCATACATTTGATGTTAGTAAGAATGCCACTTCAAACAACACCATTCAAGAACTAGCATGGATTAAAATCTTTACAAAGCAAAATATATATATAAAACCCAAATCAAGATCAATATTCACATTGCTTCACCACATCCTAGAGCCCTAAGGCTCTAGCCAACCATATTCACAATAAAATCAAGATTACAAGACAAAGAACAACAACCCATTCTAAATACAAGTTTAAGAAGAGAGAAGAAATGATAAAACCCAATGTAGAACACTCTTCTTCAATCCTATGGCTTGGATGCTCAAATGGATGGTTGAATCTTCCTCCTTCCTCTTGATCTTCAAAAATCCCCAATCTTGGTATTTCTCTAAGTGTATTTCGTGTTCTAGGGTAAATGGATGTGTGGTTTGAAAATCCCAAAAGATATATAAAGGAGTGGACCAATAATTGGATGCCAAAAGTCACTTTTAATTTCCGTCTGTGCGGAACTCGACCCCAGGAACTCGTGTTTGAGGGTCGCGTTTCGAACAAAAGAAATCAGGTCTCTGAAGGCTCTGCAACACGGGCTTTTGGTCGCATTTTGGGGTCGCGTTTCAGCCTTCAGTTGAAACTCGACCCATGTGGGTCACGTTTGAGGGTCGCGTTTCGGCCAAAGGATTTCGGCTCTCTGAAGGCTCTGAAACACGGGCTCTGGGTCGCGTTTGAGGGTCGCGTTTCAGCCTTCAGTCAAAACTCGACCTAAGGAGGTCGTGTTTGAGGGTCACGTTCGGCATGAGTCTCCGGTAGCTTCCACGGTTTTGCTTCGTTCTCACTCGTTTCTTGGCCGATTGACCCGATTCAACTTGCAGTGTGCTCCTTATTCGATTCTCTATCTATGTATGGTCTTGAATCCTTCAATTTTGAAGTAATTGATCCTCAAGTTCCTGTAAAACTCAAACAAGAAACAAAACATCCAAACCGGGAGGTTAAGAGCTCAAATTGGGTTAAAGCACACATTTAACTCACCAAAACTCATCATTTCAACCTCAATAAATGGTGCAAAAACCACACTTATCAACTCCCCCAAACTTAAATATTTGTTTGTCCTCAAACAAAAACAAGAGTACAAAAGCAAGCAATTTGAGTAGATTTGAATCAAGATGACAATTTTGCTTCAAATATCAAAAGATAAACAATGCATTGATAATATTGGCAATCAAACATAAACAAGTACATCAAAATCATCATGATACAATTATCGAAGTTCAAGCTCTCACAAGGATCAATGAACGCTCACTCTCGAGTGTATAGGTTAAACATTTATCCGCTCAAGGTAAAGTATGCACTAGAATCCTACCATATGCTTGCAAAGTGACTACAATCTCCACTACTCCACGTGTGTTCTCAAACAAGAATCATTAAGGGCTTTTCGGGTTGTAGTGAAGGCTTTTCAGAAGGGTAGGAAAAATATTTGGCAAAGTGGTGTCCCAAAATACTAAATCAATACATTATCAACCAAGCAGAACCACACAAGTTCTCTTTTACTCCTTTTGTTTCACAACCCAATCTCTTTGAGATTTTTCAAAATTTTTCATCATTTCTTACTCTTTTTGTTTGTGATCACAATGTGAACATCTCTGTTCTTTTCTTCAATTAAGGATTTTCAATTCAAATCAAGATAATTCACTTCTTTTTAATCTTTTCACCACAAGAGTATTTCAATATTTTACCTTTTTCTAATTACAAGATTTCTCAAAAGTTCCAATTGAAAGAATATACACAACTTGTCATTTATTTCATTCCCAACCCAACAAAATCAAGAAAACATTTCAAGGCTCAAAAAGGGCTTGCAAGGGATTCAATTTGTATTGGAAAGAAAAATATTTGGATTATCATGAGGTTAAACAACAAATGGCTTTAAATCATTTTCAAGAAATCGAACACACAATTGTAACCTCAATTAAGTCACCAAGCAAGTTCTAGAGAAAGACTAGTGCACCAAGTAGACCATCAATCACTCATCAAAGAAAAGATTACACTTGTGTAATCTTTGGATCAAAATCTTCCCAAGGTAAGCTTTTCCTTCAATAATTGTACTTTTAAGACACTAAAATAATCTTGTTTAGATTATCATGCTATAAAATTTTGCCTTTATCAATATTTTTCAAAAATTTTGAACATAAGCTCATGCTCATCAATGATTCCAATTTCATCAAAAACATGCTCTCATAACTCCTATCATGTTACAAGAACATACACCTATTTAAGTCAAACTATCCCCGAACCACATATCATAAGGAAATTGAACAAAAATATAGATAAAACATCACATGCTCATGAAATAAAACGACATGTAATCAAATATCCATCAATGCCTCTATCCAATCAATCCAACATAAAAACTAAAAAAAATTCAAGCATAATCCAAAACATAAATAAAATAAGCATGCTCAAACATCCGAACATGCTCCAATATCCGAAAACATAAATACACTAACTAGACAATTATTTAAATAAAGCGGTAAAATGAGCAGAAAAGACCATTGCCACCATGACTCTCTCCCCCTCCCCCAAACTTATTTTGATCCAAGAGAGGAAATAAGTTTGGAGGCAAAAAGATGGTGGCAAGGCTCACTAACAACGCAGTGAGGTGGATAGTGTGGAGACTAGTGTGGAAATGACTGAGAAGATGATGACAACATGGACTAGGATTGGTTTTTTTTTCTCGGGAATGAGGTCGGGCTCGGCTCGCAACCTTTGTTTCTCGAGTTTTGAGCTCCGTGTTTTTAGCTTTTGAGCCTTTTCCATGCTTCTTTTGACATCTATTTTCGAACACTTATGCTCTCCCGTCATTCAACACAACTCCCTGCATTCATTTCACTCCACAAACATAAACACTAATCATCAACTTCCAATCAAAACATCATCCTTATAAACAAATCTAAACTAAACAAGATAAACAAAATAAGACAACATAAAAATCATTGGGTTGCCTCCCAATAAGCGCTTAATTTAACGTCGTGAGCTCGACGGGATATCAATGGCCAATAGTCAACCAAGAAGATATGGTGGCTTCCTATGCCACACAAGAGCACCTTCTTGAATTCTCCATGGTATTGCAATCAAATCTGGTTCAAAGATTCTAAAATACTCCTCGGGAATATCTTCTTCACTCTTTTCTTGACAAATCAACTTGCACGGTTTGACTTTTCGAATCACCTTGCACTCTTCCGTGTCCTTAGACCCATCTTCCTTAGGGACTTCTCTTCTCTCCTTTAATTGATACATGATCGACAACTTATGAACCCGGAGAGTAAGTTCACCTTTTTCCATATCAATTAGGGCCCTTGCCGTACTCAAGAATGGTCTTCCTAGGATGAGTGGTATCTCTTCGTTCTGCTCCATATCGAGTACCAAGAAATCAACAGGAAAAATGAATTCGCCTACTCGCACAAGAACATTCTCAATGATCCTCTTTGGATGAGTAATAGAATGGTCTGCTAATTGCAAGCAAACATTTGTCGTCTTTAACTTTCCAACTTTTAGCTTATGAAAGAAAGAAAGAGGCATAAGGTTCACACTTGCTCCAAGATCACAAAGTGCATTCACAATCAACTTTTCGCCAATATCACATGGGATAACAAAACTCCCCGGATCTTTTAACTTTGGTGGCAACTTTTGTTGAAGAAAGGTAATACACTCCCCCGTGAGGCTCAATACTTCACACTTCCTCAGCCTTTTCTTTTTTGAAAACATTTCCTTAAAGAATTTTGCGTAGTTTGGCATTCTTTGCAACAAATTCACATGAGGGAGGTTGATGTGGACTTTTCGAAACACCTCCAAGAATATCTTGAATTGTTCATCTTGCTCATTCTTTCGCAACCTTTCAGGATATGTAATAACAACAGGGAAGGGAGGCAAAGTTGATGGAAGTGACTTACTTGAAGTTTTCTCCGTTGACTTCTTCTCAATTCCAATTTCACAATCCTTGGCTTTCAATCCATTTTCAACTTTTCGTTCCTCAAGATTTATACGAGAAACCTCCAATTTTTCCACTGACCCAACATTCAACACATGTATAGCCTTACATTGCTCTTTTGGGTTGATGGTTGTATTGCTGGGGAACTTGCCTTGTTAGTGTTAATTCCCTATGATTGTAGCAAGTTGGCTCATTTGCTTCTCTAGCATATTCACTTGGGTGCCAATCGCTCCCACATGATTCTCCAATTTTTCAAAGCGAGATTGTGTCTCACCCATGTATTTTTCCGTCTTTCCCATGAATGCCATCAAGAGATCATCCATTTTAAGTTTCTTTTCTTCATCAATTATGCCATTGGTGCCCGAGAAACCGAGAGGTGGTTAAATGCCGTTGTTTGGATTACCATAGGACAAGTTTGGATATTGTGCCCTATTTTGATAATTTTGATTTCCACCATAATGGCCTCCATATTGTGGCGTGTACCCTTGATTGAATAAAGCATAGTGATAAAACCATTGAGAGAATCTACACCCTAATACCTCAATCAAACTTATTTCCTCTAATCTTGATTTAATTTGTGTATTTGCATTTAATTGTCTTGCTTAATTGTCTATTTTGAATTCCTAGCATAATCCTCATCAAACCCCCTTGTTAGAATGTTTAGATTTTATTTTAGTTGTTTTGTTGAAAGCATGTGTAGCCTTTAGATAATTCTTTCCTATAAAGTCTTCCTTAAGAGATCGACTCGGGTTAAGCTTATTGCTTCTACAATTGACCCCGTCCAATTGCGGGTGTGGTCCTAAGTAGTCGTCTAGTGAGTATAAACCGGAAATATAAGTATAAATTTGGATCCCAATCAAGATCCCTTACCATCAGCTCCCATCACCTTTGCTCTCTCTCTCTCTCTCTCTCTCTCTCTCTCTCTCTCTCTCTCTCTCTCCTACGTATCTCTCTTCTCTCTCATATCTCTTGGAGATTTTTGGGTATTCATTATCATCATTCCATTCATCTCTCACTCACACCATATTATCCATCTCTCTACACTCCATTCTCTCTACACACACACTACACACACTAAATCTCTACACCACTTTCTCACCATTTTCACCATCATCACCTTCACAAAAGAGAAGAGGAAAAAAGGAAGAAGAAGGGAACCAAGCCAAGTAAGAAGAAGAGAAGATGAGAAGGAACCGACATCGAGCCATCCGCGGAAGCTACGCTCGAAGGAGGTTTCCCTTTGTATTTTCTTTGTATTTCTTGGATGCTTTGTGGAGATTGTTCCAAACTCTTGAAAGGCACGTAATATTGTAGAAGTTGTTGTTATTTGCATTTGATTTATGAGATGACTTTCTTCTATGATATTTGTGTTGTTTTGAGCATGTTTAGTGGCTAATCTCTTTATTAGAGGGTAGAGGATCGATTTGGTTTTTGATCTATGCTTGTTCTTGTTGATTGTTATTGTTGGAATCGTGCTTTTTCATGTTTAGGTACTTGATCACTACTTGAACATTGATAGGATTTAGAGGAGTCTTGATTGTGAATCTAAATTCGGAAATTGGTTCCTTCGACGTTAGGTGGATGGGGTTCCTAAGCCTAATATGTTAATCTTGCTTGTATGATATAACTAAGAGATGTTTAACGGATATACGGTGACAGGAATTGAAGTTAAACTAATAGGAAGGGTCTATTATATTTGTGAGAGTAGCATTATCAACTTAAATAAAGCATATTGATAAAAGCATTGAGAGAATCTACACCCTAATACCTCAATCAAACTTATTTCCTCTAATCTTGATTTAATTTGTGTATTTGCATTTAGTTGTCTTGCTTAATTGTCTATTTTGAATTCCTAGCATAATCATCATCAAACCCCCTTGTTAGAATGTTTAGATTTTATTGTAGTTGTTTTGTTGAAAGCATGTATAGCCTTTAGATAATTCCTTCCTATAAAGTCTTCCTTGAGAGATTGACTCGGGTTAAGCTTATCGCTTCTACAATTGACCCCGTCCAATTGCGGGTGTGGTCCTAAGTAGTCGTCTAGTGAGCATAAATCGGAAATATAAGTGTAAATTTGGACCCAATCATCTTCGGCCTTGGAAATAGGTCACATTTTTACACTGCTTTGAGTGTAGACTCACAGAGTACATCACAAGTCAACACTAATATGATTAGCAACTGCGAGGACCGTCTATAAAGCTTCGAGACTGAATTACGAGAGTGCCGGGAGAAATTGCAAAGAGAATGAGAGGATGGGCGTGAGGAGGGGCGTCGAGACTAAAGTTTCAGTACAACTTTAGGTTTAACAGGTTTAGATTTTACCTCAGTTTCTGCACTTTCTTTTTCTGGATTTTCTGATATTGTGGGCATATTCTCCTGCTTGGGCATATCGGCTTGGTTGGGCACGCTGTCAATCTTCTTGATTGGATCGGGCAATTCTTTTCCACTCCTTAATGTGATGGAACTCACATTCTCTCGTGGGTTTATCTCAGCTTGTGAAGGAAATTTACCTTTGGAAATAGTTGCCTCCAAATGGGAAATCGCTTGACCCATTTGGGTTATTTGCATTCCCATATGATTAAATCCGCTCGAGTTTCTTGTTGAAACTTCAAACTATTTTCTGCCAGTTCTGCAACAATTTCTTCCAAAGGTCTTCTTGGTTTTTCTTGCGGTGCTTGTGCATGTTGTTGCACCCAATATTGCCCACGTTGTTGAAAACCTTGTTGCGGTATGCCCTGCTGATATGGTATGCCTTGTTGTGTTGACTACTTGAAACTCGGATTTGGATGATCCTGCCAACGAGAATTATAGGTGTTAGAAAAATGATCATAATATCCTTGCTGTGAATTGTAACCTCCAACGGCATTGACTTGTTCAAGATTATCTTCTTGCAAAGTTGGGCACATGTCTGTGGGATGCCCATGAACACTGCATATGCACATGCCTTGACTTGTTGTGATGTTGTAATATCCCAAACTTTTTAGTATTAAAATAATTGCCTATGATTATCTTAAGGATAAGTTAGGAAGGAAAATGAAACTTCATAGGACCTTTTGTCAGGTGAAATATGGCGTGGAGAGGGTTAGAGATATCCTGAGACCTTCTCATAATTTTTATTCAGAAACTTAGATATCTGCTCAAATATAATCATATCAGGACCTAATGATAATCCTACTATATATATTATTATATTTGGATCCTATCTAAATGAATCAAAACTTGTCCAAAATTTCACTCTTAGTAATAAAAATAATTGGAGTCAATAGTTGAATTTAGAAGTTTGCTATCGAGACTTAAAATACTTTACGAGTCTTGTTTATTCGCACAAGATTTATTTTTATATTCAATATTCATATTAATTTTCATTACTAATTATAATGCTAATACAATTACCTGGAGTATTCATTAGTAATGTAAAACCATGATAATCAACATAAATCAATTCTGAAAATATTTTATTAAATCTCTTCAATTCTCCATCAACTGTACACGTATGTCTACATAATATGTCAACTCAGCAAATTCTGAAATACACTTGTCCTTGTCCAGCTGTTCTTCTCTGTTAAATCAAATACCACACAAGGTTTATCTCCTACCCTGCAGATTAACATAAAAAAAAGAACCATTACTTCAAACTCTTCGACTGGAAATCAAACTTCACAGCAAATCTATCAATTCTAGTTGGATTCCACTACTTAATATCTTAAACCATAAGTGATACAACAAACTCACTCTTCTTGGTAAGCTTATTTTAGTTCAATTTTCTGTATTACAATTATACACTTAATCTCAACATATTTTTCAAATTTGAATTAACTAAAAACCAAGAATTCATATCTGCAGACCATAAAATCATACTTCATAATGCATCAAGACAACACCAAAATAAGAATCACACTCGATTAGATTTTCCGAGACCAATTTCAACATATCATATTCCAATCAAACTTCTTCTCACCAACACACATATACACGGCTTTGCATGTAGAAACTAAAACTATAGAATTTCAGATAGATAAATGGATATTAAGGAAATAAATAGAATTAGAGAGAGATAACTTGTTGGGAGAGTCGAAGCAGAGGAAAGCAACGCCGGCTGGGCTCAGGTCTCGGTGACCTTTGTCTGAGTCACATCTCATCGTCGGGACCGACTGGTATGAGTGTGTGTGTGGCTTCGAGTCGTGGGTCTAGGTTTTCGAAGTAGGAGAGAGTGGTGTCGGGCTCGGGCTGCGTCGGATTGAGTATCGAACGGGTCTGGGCTGCGGCTGTGGTCCGAGCTATGTTGAACAGTCGTCGGCGTTAAGCTGAACATGAAATGGAGTCGAGTCTTGTCTTAGTCGATTGAGTTCATCTGGGTCAGGTGGTCTGGCCATTGATGGAGGGCAGAGAGTTTGGCGGTGTCGAGTAGAGAAAGTGAGAGAGAGAAGAGTTAGGGATTAAGTAATGAATTTGGGGATTTTTGATTTGGGTTCTGTTCTTCTATTATGATTTTTCAAAGAAGATGAAAAGAAAGTGGGATTTAGAGATTTAGGCAAGTAATTTCACTTTGGTGATTTCTATATCTGTTCTTCATTTTCTAGTCGAGAGGGAGAGATGGAGTGAATGAGAGGAGAGATGAAATGAATTTAGGGATCTTGATTTCTAATTGATCCTCACGTGATTTTAAGAGAGAGAGAGAGACAGAGAGAGAGAGAGAGAGAGTTGACTTTTTATTTCCAATTTTGGTTTTGTTTGTGTCATGATTTTAGAAAAAAGAAAGAAAGAGTTTTATAGCAAAATAAGAAAAATTTAATAAAGGACCAAAATTTTAAAAGATTATATATATATATATATATATATATATATATATATATATATATATATATATATATATATATATATATATATATATATATATATATATCAGGGCCTATTTTGATTTCTTTAGAGGTTTGGCACTTTAGTAATAAATTATTTAAATATTAATTTATCCCATAACCATAAGTTTTATTTGAATTTTCTATTTGATCGAAAACTCATAAATTAATTATTTAGGAACATAAATCTTGGATTTTTAGAAATATTAGAATTATATTTGGCCTAAATGATTTGTTTGAAATAGTTTGATACTAGGTGCGACCCAATTAAGACCCCCGTCCACTTTGTGATACCCTGCTCAATTATACGTGCTCATTATTATCAGGTGGGTTATATTTTTCTCAAATTATGTTCAGCTAATAAGCTCAACTGTTTATCAACTGTATAGCATGAATATCTGTATCAAAATGATTTAGCTCACTGTTTGCATTCGCCAGTATCCTACGAAAACATTGAGTGCTTAACTAGACTCGAGTTCGGATCCTTAAAGCTTTGGGACCGTATACACTATCCTTTATTAGACAGCTGGGCTGGAGGGTGTGTATATAAGTTAAGACACTGTAGGAAGGGACAGTTGAGATAGAGCGTGCAAGTAAGATTAAAAGAAGCTTTGTATACATGGAATGCTTTTAAGATTTGAAACCTTTCCATTGTTATACTTGTGTGGATACGATATTCATATTTATAAAATATTTGTGAACGCTAGTACTCAACCCAAATCTTTTCTAAATATTTTCAGGTTGAGAGGCAGACTGGAAGATGACGGAGCTGAGGCGAGGGCATACTTGTTGTTATATGCTTGCTCTTTTTGTGTTGTTTAGAAATCTTAGATACTCTAAATCAATTAAGTGCTTGAAACAATTTGCTTGAGTTGAATAAAGACGCTCCGCGCTTGTTCCGTTCACTCTGATATAGCTTGTCTTCAATTGTTTGAAACATGCTACAATTTTAGCATTTTGCTATAATGTTCCTTTATAATTGTTGGCGGGATAAGTTCCCTTTCATGATTGGTATTTTATTTAGATTCTTTCTGTAACATCCCAGAATTTCAGAATACCTTAGTGAGTTTTCTAAATTTATTTAGAAGACTAAAGAAAATAATTTGAGCTAAAATAAAGTAAAACAGATGTAAGTCGCGACCTTTTCGTGTATTTTATGTGAAAATCGATTATGAGATTTTGCGTTTGCCGCGGAAAGATAGTCAATATTGGTCTTTTCTGAAATGTAATGACCTAAAGGAAGCTGTTGGTGCTTTCAGAATTTTATTCTGACCTCTACAGAAGTCCCCTAATTGAAAATCGTAAAGGAAAAACCTGTGAATAGTAATTTATGCGAGCGTTCGTGATTTGAAAAATTTACGAAATCCTCCTCATTGATTCGAGACTTATTCTAACAAGCCTATCTTATAGGAAATGACCCAAGGAATCCGTTCGCGTTCACGGATTGCCAATCTGAGGTCAATCGAACGCTCGGGAGTAAAATCTGTCAGTCGAAATATATAGTAAAAGTAATTTTTGAAAGGGAATCTTTTCTCGTTTCTCTTCAGATGACTTCATCATCATCCTGAGTCAGGTTGGTTCAATAGTGCTCGAGCCAACGAGTCTCTCGGTATTTTCGGATTTTGTGTCGGAGGTCATTTGGACCTCGCCATTGAATAAAGCGACTTTTATTGAATCCGGAAATCACTTTATCAGTATTTTATATCCGAAAAAGTTATACCCGGCCCAAAGCCACTTTTCCTATAAATAGGGGGCTTGGGGCTCATTGTTCATTATTCATTGCTCATTTCTCTCTCTTCTCTCTCTTTCTCTCTCGTTCATGTTGACGAATGAGAGAAACCCGGGCCTGCGCCGAGTAAATCGCGTATGCGGGCCCAGGTTAAGTTTTATTTGGGAGGAGGGGTGCTGCTGCTGCGGGAGCAGCTATCGAGCGCCGGAAGGCTACCGGAGAGCCGTCGTCGCCGCTGCCGTTGATGGCCGGAATTGTCATCGTCGTGCCGCCGTCGCGCCGCCGCTTCGGATGTCTCGTTTCAGTCTATTTCTCATCCTTTATAGTTGAAATTTTAATATGTTGTGTGTTTTAAATAGTGTTTCATTTGGTATGTTGAGTGCGTTGTCGTCTGGTGGCCGGAAACCGGCAAAAACGCGGGAAACGTGAAAAATAAAGGGGCGCCGATCAGTTTCGGTTTGTGCCCATGTTCACCCATTTCGGGTCGTCAAATCGAAAAATTTTCTTTTGTAAAGTTGCTCGAAAAATTATTTCCTATAGGATTGCCAATTTTCGTAATTTTCCGATAAGTTTTGATTAACGTCGATTATTTTAATCAAGCGGTTATTTTTATAATTAAAGCATGTGATTTCAGAAAATTCCAAAAATTATATATTTTAATAAAGATATATGTTGGGTCATGCCTGATTATTTTCGTAATTTTTGGACAAGTAAAAAGTGCAATCGAGGTTTGCTGTGTAAAATTGGATTAAAATGGCAAGTTACGGAAAGTGGCCTCTGTCAAATCTTTTGGTCCCATCAAATTGGAAATTATATTTTAGAATTTATTTCCTCCTGTGTTAAAGTTGTACGAGGTCTCTATAGTCGCGCATTCTTAGTTGAAATATGATTAAAGTAAATAAAAGCTCCAATTAAATTAAAGTCGAGTTCTGAAAATTAGAGTAGCAGTCCTAAAATAAGGTTTGACCTTGTAGGACTTGTTGAGCCAGTCAGAGGAGCTGATGGATGAATATCGAGAAGTTTGATCACCTGAGTTGGTCTAATCGAGGTGGGTTTATTTGTAAAACCTATCTATATTTGAGTTATTAACTCATAAATGTGATAGTCATTGTTGGAATATCCAAATAAAATGTTTGAGGAATTATCTGCTCAAGTCTCTGCTAGAGTAATAGTATTATACTATTGTATAATTAATGAGAACATAGTATTATACTGATGTATAATTATTGAGAACATAGATTATGCTTTGCCATAATTACTGAGAACATGGATTATGCTTCATCAGAATTATTGAGAAAATAGATTTTTATTTATCAATAAACGAATATAGATTATGTTTCAACATAATTAAATAGAATAGATTATGCCTGGTCATAATTAAAGTTTTTGATTTAAGAGTTAAGGTTAGAGTTAAAGTTCATAGCATATAGATTAAGGTTAGAGTTTATATTTAAAGTCTAAAAGTCATAGTTTAAAGTTACAGTATATTAAATGTTTATTGTGTACTGATTATACTTGTGTATAATGAGTTGTACTTTTTAGCTTGTGCTTTTAGTATTAAACTCAAGTTAAAGAATGGTTTCCATTTAAGGAATATGAAGCATAATTGAACTAAATTTGCTAGAGTAATTAAAGGTTAGCATAGTTGCTATATTAAGAGAATAACATAGTTTTTGTACTTATGTTATATTACGCGTTTTATAGAGAACATAGAACAAAGGCTAGGCAGGAACTGCGATTCTTGCAGTTGTGATGTTAATCACTAAAGGTGTCACTGTGAGGTAACCCCTGCACATACACGTGATCTGAGCATCACTATAAGGAGTCAATGCAAGGTAACCCCTGGTATACTCAGGGTCAATGCTAGGTGATCCCTAGTACACACTTCTCGGATTAGCGAGGTAATCCCTCTCTTTTCTTATCAGCGACATGTCATAGAGTGCAGTAGACGACAAAAGGAGCTACAGGGTACCAAAAAGAAGTAAAGGTTTGCAGAAATGGGAAGGGCTTTCGCGTTTTGCTTTCCATTATCTGTATTTATATTTTCGATATTCTGTTACAATTTTTATTAAAGATTGAGTTAAAAGTTTAACCCACTGAGTGCTTTAGTACTCACACCCAAAATATTTTCAAAATGTTTTTCACAGGTTGAGATGCGGGAGGTGATGGCTCGATGTACTGTTGTGGGTTGATCATGCCTTGCTGTCTCGTTCAGACTAAATTATTGCTCATAAGTATGTTGTTATGTGATGCAATATTACTCCATTATTTTCCGCTTAAACTCTTATACAGTTGCCCCATAGTATGATTGCATGCTATGTTTTATTTTTGGGCTTATCTGAATTGTATTCTTTATTGAATCATGATAATAAAGTCCCACTTCTTTTCATAAATCCAAGCATGTTTCATTACAGTTTTCGACCTATGAGTTGGTCATATTTAGTTAAGTCTTGGATTTTGTTTATTTTCCAGTTGACCTATGAATGGGTCTTATCTTGATTAATTGTTTCTGTCCTATGAATAGGACATAAAATAGTTCATTTGCCTCTGACCTATTGATGGGTCTTAGTTGTTGTGACCTATGGAGAGGTCTTATTTATTTGAAGAGTTGGAATCCTATCTATTAATTGTTGGATTCTGTTTGAATTTGATTAGCCTATGAATAGGCATTCCTTCAACTTGTTTGAACCCTTTAACCCCTTTGATTCGTTAAAAATGATAAGTTCTTCCTAATCATAAAGTTATGTTGCCTAAGTTTTTGAGGCGCTAACCCCCCTGGATTTCTAATTTTTCGTGCTATTTTACGCACAACAACCCCGTCCCCATCCTCGGGACTGGGCTGTTACAGTTGGTATCAGAGCCAGGCTGCAAGTCTGCGACCTGTCTCTTATGTTTGTTTTCTTAAAGTGATTATGTGAATTCGAGTTATATTCTTAAAGGATTCATATACAGCAACCCACGGTACATCATCACCTCGCATCCTCAACAGATTTCAAAGGTATGAAAGTGTTAAAAGCTTTGGTTATATTGTGTTATAACTTTTTAAAGTACAGATGAAAGGTAAATCATTCATAAGTGAGCTTTGAGCAAGGCAAGGAAAATTAAAGAATGTTGATTTCAAGTAAGTCATAAATCTAAAAGTTTAAAGAGTGAAAGTAATTTTGGATGAATCCAAAAGATAGTCTAAAGTTGTTTTAAAAGGAAAAGGTTAATTTATAGTCATTCTTTTCAAAAATGATTTTAAAGATATAATCATTTTGATATCAAAATCTTTTGGTTATTGTTGAAACCTGCATTTTGATTTAAAAGTCTCCTCTTTGGGAAAAAGGACTATCTACTGCTAGAAAGTATTATGATTCTGAGGATAGAGAATGTCTAAGATAAAGGATCAAGGATAGATAAATTAAAGATAGAGCTTAGTCGAGAACATAGACTATAGATGCTTGAACTTAGAAGAATTCTAAGTTTTCCTTGTAGATTAAAAGAGCTTTATGAATTAAGTTCCATAGCTAGAGAGTTTAAGAGGCATGTGGTTGGGTGAGCCCTTCACACTGCATGAGAATCATGCTAGAGAGAAGAAACTTTGCCGTTTGAAGAAAGCCCTACAAATTGTAAAGATTGATCGCAAGAGGCCAGCCTATCAGACTAGAGGAGTATAGTTATCTCAAGCAAGCCGGTACAATGAAGAAAGTAACCATTGAAGGTGCATCATTGCAATCTCAGGTCCTCTGGGCCTGTTGACATAAGGCGAGTCCTGTGCGAGCCGGAAGAAAAAGAAGAGTTTCACTACAGACAAGCACCTAGAGCTAAAGAAGTTCCAAGCAGGGAGGGATGCTCATCTTAATCGTGAATCATCAAAGAAGCATTATAGAAGTCAAGATATGAGATATCACAACCAGCCGGTGAATGCCCAACAAAAATCCCAGATCACCTGAGGAAGCGTTATAGAAGTTAAATGCCTTTCTAGGTTTTGAACTTAGAAAGAACATAGACAATAGAAGCTTTAATATAGGGTGAACTTTAAGTTATCCTTTGATAAGAATCACTTTGAGCATAGACTGAATAAGTTATCCCCTTTCTTAAAGTTGCGAGTCGTTCGAGCAGCGATGAATCACGAGTTTCAAAAGATGTGACAAGGAGTCTCATGCGACAGTTAAAGTGAAGAAGTACGAGATAAAGCTAGTACGAGAAAAGCTGAGAGCTACCGATCAATCAAGGCATAGGCAAAGTTCGATCAAGGCGGATAAAGACTCGGAACGTATAGTATGCGGGTAAAAGACAGTTATATGTACGAGTGCAAGTAAAGAAAGTTGAGCTAAGATAAAGGATCGACCAAAGTTCATCGAAATAGCTCGGCTACCAAGAAAAAGATTGAAAGATCGAATGAATGATTAGCAGTTCCAGTTGGAAGACATGGTCTTCTCAAAGGTATCTCCAACCAATGGAAGAGTTCGCTTCGCTAAGAGATTAAAGCTGAAGGTTCGATGAACCTATTGGAAATCCTCGAAGAGAATAAAGACATAGACCACAGGTCAGCTTTGATGCCTGACCTTATTGTTGTGCATGACGTGTCTCACGTCCTAATGCTATGGAAATATGTGTTTGAGATAAATACATGTTACCAAAGAAAAAGAGATAGTTCTGAGTGAGAACTAATCCATAAAGAAAGGCCTCAAACTATTCTTGGCGGTAAGGTCTAGAGTTGTAAACCTAATAAAGGTTTTGAACCATTTTGGTTCTAGTAACGCTGTGGATTCTTGAAAAAGTATTCAGACCTCCGTTTGAGGGGAAGTAAATTTCGGGACGAAATTTTTTTTAAGATGTGTAGTCTGTAACATCCCAGAATTTCAGAATACCTTAGTGAGTTTTCTAAATTTATTTAGAAGACTAAAGAAAATAATTGGAGCTAAAATAAAGTAAAACAGATGTAAGTCGCGATCTTTTCGTGTATTTTATGTGAAAATCGACTATGAGATTTGGCGTTTGCCGCCGGAAGATAGTCAATATTGGTCTTTTCTGAAATGTAACGACCTAAAGGAAGTTGTTGGTGCTTTCAGAATTTTATTCTGACCTCTACAGAAGTCCCCTAATTGAAAATCGTAAAGGAAAAACCTGTGAATAGTAATTTACGAGAGCGTTCGTGATTTGAAAAATTTACGAAATCCTCCTCATTGATACGAGACTTGTTCTAACAAGCCTATCTTATAGGAAATGACCCAAGGAATCCGTTCGCGTTCACGGATTGCCAATCTGAGGTCAATCGAACGCTCGGGAGTAAAATCTGTCAGTCGAAATGAATAGTAAAAGTAATTTTTGAAAGGGAATCTTTTCTCGTTTCTCTTCAAATGACTTCTTCGTCATCCCGAGTCAGGTTGGTTCAATAATACTCGAGCCAACGAGTCTCTCGGTATTTTCAGATTTTGTGTCGGAGGTCATTTGGACCTCGCCATTGAATAAAGCGACTTTTATTGAATCCGGAAATCACTTTATCAGTATTTTATATCCGAAAAAGTTATACCCACCCCGAAGCCACTTTTCCTATAAATAGGGGGCTTGGGGCTCATTGTTCATTGCTCATTTCTCTCTCTTCTCTCTCTTTCTCTCTCGTTTATGTTGACGAACGAGAGAAACCCGGGCCTGCACCGAGTAAATCGCGCATGCGGGCCCAGGTTAAGTTTTATTTGGGAGGAGGGGTGCTGCTGCTGCGGGAGCAGCTATCGAGCACCGGAAGGCTACCGGAGAGCCGTCGCCGCCGCTGCCGTGGATGGCTGGAATTGCCGTCATCGTGCCGCCGTCGCGCCGCCACTTCGGATGTCTCGTTTCAGTCTATTTCTCATCCTTTATAGTTGAAATTTTAGTATGTTGTGTGTTTTAAATAGTGTTTCATTTGGTATGTTGAGTGCGTTGTCGTCTGGTGGCCGGAAACCGGCAAAAACGCGGGAAAACGTGAAAAATAAAGGGGCGCCGATCAGTTTTTGTTTTTGCCCGTTTTCACCCGTTTCGGGTTGTCAAATCGAAAAAGTTTCTTCTGTAAAGTTGCTCGAAAAATTATTTCCTATAGGACTGCCAAGTTTCGTAATTTTTCGATAAGTTTTGATTAAAGTCGATTATTTTAATCAGGCGGTTATTTTTATAATTAAAGCATTTGATTTTAGAAAATTCCAAAAATTATATAATTTAATAAAGATATATGTGGGGTCATGCTTGATTATTTTCGTATTTTTTGGACAGGTAAAAAGTGCAATCGAGATTTGCTGTGTAAAATTGGATTAAAATGGCAAGTTACGGAAAGTGGCCTCTGTCAAATCTTTTGGTCCCATCAAATTGGAAATTATATTTTGGAATTTATTTCCTTCTGTGTTAAAGTTGTATGAGGTCTCTATAGTCGCGCATTCTTAGTTGAAATATGATTAAAGTAAATAAAAGCTCCAATTAAATTAAAGTCGAGTTCTGAAAATTAGAGTAGCAGTCCTAAAATAAGGTTTGACCTTGTAGGACTTGTTGAGCCAGTCAGAGGAGCTGATGGATGAATATCGAGAAGTTTGATCACCTGAGTTGGTCTAATCGAGGTGGGTTTATTTGTAAAACCTATCTATATTTGAGTTATTAACTCATAAATGTGATAGTCATAGTTGGAATATCCAAATAAAATATTTGAGGAATTATCTGCTCAAGTCTCTGCTAGAGTAATAGTATTATACTGTTATATAATTAATGAGAACATAGTATTATACTGATGTATAATTATTGAGAACATAGATTATGCTTTACCATAATTACTGAGAACATGGATTATGCTTCATCATAATTATTGAGAAAATAGATTGTGATTTATCAATAAACGAATATAGATTATGTTTCAACATAATTAAATAGAATAGATTATGCATGATCATAATTAAAGTTTGTGATTTAAGAGTCAAGATTAGAGTTAAAGTTCATAGCATATAGATTAAGGTTAGAGTTTATATTTAAAGTCTAAAAGTCTTAGTTTAAAGTTATAGTATATTAAATGTTTATTGTGTACTGATTATACTTGTGTATAATGAGTTGTACTTTTTAGCTTGTGCTTTTAGTATTAAACTCAAGTTAAAGAATGGTTTCCATTTAAGGAATATGAAGCATAATTGAACTAAATTTGCTAGAGTAATTAAAGGTTAGCATAGTTGCTATATTAGGAGAATAACATAGTTTTTGTACTTATGTTATATTACGCGTTTTATAGAGAACATAGAACAAAGGCTAGGCAGGAACTACGATTCTTGCAGTTGTGATGTTAATCACTAAAGGTGTCACTGTGAGGTAACCCCTGCACATACACGTGATCTGAGCATCACTATAAGGAGTCAATGCTAGGTAACCCCTGGTATACTCAGGGTCAATGCTTTTTGATCCCTAGTACACACTTCTCGGATTAGCGAGGTAACCCCTCTCTTTTCCTATCAGCGACATGTCATAGAGTGCAGTAGACGACAAAAGGAGCTACAGGGTACCAAAGAGAAGTAAAGGTTTGCATAAATTAATTGCTTCTGTCCTATGAATAGGACATAAAATAGTTTATTTGCCGCTGATCTATTAATGGGTCTTAGTTGTTGTGACCTATGGAGAGGTCTTATTTATTTGAAGAGTCGGAATCCTATCTATTAATTGTTGGATTCTGTTTGAATTTGATTAGCCTATGAATAGACATTCCTTCAACTTGTTTGAACCCTTTGACCCCTTTGATTCGTTGAAAATGATAAGTTCCTCCTAATCATAAAGTTATGTTGCCTAAGTTTTTGAGGCGCTAACTTAGTTTAATACTAGAAACACCCCCTGAATTTCTAATTTTTCGTGCTATTTTACGCACAATAACCCCGTCCCCATCCTCGAGACCGGGCTGTTACACTTTATAAACGCCTTAATGCGTGGTTCCTATTACAGTTACAGAGGTTATGCTGCTCAAATTTCTTGGAAATATAACCTATTCTTGTTCCAAAGCTATTTCATTTAATTATCTTTATGCAACAACCCCTTCCCCCAGTAGCGCATCGGTCCCTTGTCACTATTTTTCCGGGACTGGGGCGTTACAGTTGTGCCCATTCGACTAAGTAATTTGTCCAATTTTTCACATAGTGTGTCAAATCGTGTATCTTTGGCGGTCTGGACATTAGCCACTTTTGTCGATCCATCTGCTCCAAATTGTTGTTTGTTGTCTGTAATATTTCCTATAAACGTTATTACTTCATCTGGAGTCTTATTCATCAACGCTCCACCACTTGCTGCATCCACCATACTCCTATCACCCGGCTACAAACCTTCATAAAAATATTGAATCAGTAATAAACTAGGAATTTGGTGTTGTGGGAATTTAGAACACAATTTTTTAAATCGATCCCAATATCTATCAAAAGACTCTCCAAACTCTTGTTTAATTCCACAGATGGCTTTTCTAATGGAAGCTACTCTAGACGCCGGAAAATATTTTTCAAGGATTTTTTGTTTCATAATTCTCCAAGTTGTTATAGATCCCGATGCTAAACTAAACAACCATTCACGTGCATCATCTTGTAAAGAAAATGGAAATGCTACAAGCCTAACATATTCAGAATTATCAACATTTCCCTGATTTTGCACAATAAAGTAAGCCAGTTGGAAATCTTGTAAATGCTTATGTGGATCATCTCCAGGATAATCATGGAATTTAGAAAGTATATGCATAAAACCAGATTTTAATTGAAAATTTCCATAAGCTTGGGGAAGTGTTATGCATAATGGTCCAAAATCCATTTATGACAGATTAGCCAATTCACACAAAGTAGCATTGTTTGCATTATTTCCTCCATTGTTGGCTGCATTATTCCCTTCATTATTAGCCATATTGGATTCTACAGATGATGTTGTATCTTCAAACTCGTGTTCCTCGGCAGATTCAGATATGTGAGTGAGATTGGATGTTGAAGAAGTTGCTTGCTTTGCCTTTTCTGTTTCTTTCCTTCTTTTCCGTGCAGATTTCTCCACTTTAGGATCAAAGATGAGTTCACTATTGCTGTTCCCCGACAACGGTGCCAATTTGATACACGGTCGTCGCGCGTCCAAAATAACTGCTCTTCCAAATGCCCAAATGGATGTAGTAGGTGGGAAGTACAAGGAACGGTGTATTCTTCTTTCAACTGTACCTTTGGGGTTTTAAGAGAATAATTATTTAACTAATCAACTGAAATAAAACGAGTAATCAATATATAAAAGCCGGATTGAGATTACAATGAATAATGATATGCCTCATTTCGTTCATCGGTGCAAAAAATATCAATTCAAACATCAAACAAACTAGTTATGGAATACCGGAACCCGCTGACGCATTCCTCATTTCTCCTTAAGAATTGTTGAACAAAAGAACCCTTATTATCCAAACTCTTATTAATTAACAACCCGCAAGAACCCTTAACAGATTTAATTAATCAATAGCATTAGAAATTAGAGAAACCTAGTTATATTACAGCCATACGGACCCGTATGCCCATAATATCCCCATATGCCCACTGACAAAGAAAGTCAGACTTACCACTTATCAAACCGATTAGACAATTAAAGATCCATTGACTTTGATTGGTTTTAATCCTTAATCAACTAGTTGTATATTGGCCACTACATAATTAATCAATTCAGAATATAAACTTGCTATCTCGGAGCACAAAAAGGTATCAGTGTGTGAATTGTGTAAAAGTGATTAAACCTCACGATATGGGCATACCAGAATTATTATAATCTCATTCCGGAAAATAACTTAGCCACACATATTTAATCCAATACAAGCGATCATTATAAAATACGATAAACTTGAATAGAAATAAACAACTATAAAACTAAACAGAGAATTGTCTACAAAACTATCTATCAAAACCGGAATGCCCTTTCCAAATGACCTCACGACTTTATATAGGCATTCAATAATTTAAGAGTCATCAAGGCGTATCGTGATTTTTGCTAAGCAATCGCCAATTTCTTCCTTCATAACCGATCGATCTCTCTTTCATCATCTTTTTATTAATTTATTTCTTTATTCTTCTGATTCTTTCATAAATGTGAATGGTTCTTTCCTTTCTCATATTTTTCCTGCAATAACCATAAAAATAATATGTTAAGTCTCAAATATATAAAAATATATATAATAAAGATGCAATATTTGTGACTTATCAGAGGGTGGTGTCACGCGATATGGTACTTACATGGCTCATATGATATATGATATGTGTAACCCGAAAGTCATTCCTCTATCTCAAACTTAATTTCATTTTCATAACATGTCAACTCTATTTTCTCTTTTTATTATTATTCATATTATTATGGAGATAATGACCTCTTTATATTTTAAGTATAAACATATTTGTACTTTATTATTATTCAAACAATGACTTGTTTACATTTTCTTTTGAAAAGACATAAGAAGCTTTTTAGATTTCCCAAGTGTCCTTGCTAGATTCGAATTTGGACTAGTGCAGTTTGGACTCATTAAGATCTCTTTAATTAATTTGAAAAAGTGAATTCCTCACCTACTAGTCACGAGATTCCTAGATTATGATCACGATGTAATGATAGAAATACCAATAATATTTTCAATTGAATTCAATGTACGTCTAGCACATAAAAAGATATTTATCTAGCTTCCTCTCATTGGACAAGAGCGTTTACTGTGTCCGGGTTCACGACATATGATACACTTCTTTGGACCGCGACGTCTACTACTAGATGCCTCTATCCCAGATGGACATCGTCTTCCTATACTGGGATGACCAGCTTGCCGATTCACATGAATTGGTACCACTTTCATGTCTGCAATGTGTTGCCATACCACCCACTCATCTCGATGAGGGAGAGGATTGACTGAACCTGCATATGTCTATCACCAATCATCCGTCTTGTAGTATGAATAAACATAATCATGTATAGATTCACCATTTTCCTATGAATAGAATAATCAAAAATCGATTAATCTTGCAAGATAGATTAATAATAAATTAAAGAAATAGATAAATACGTACGTAATGGCAGCAACTGCATGTGCACATGGCATCAAATCCAACTCAAACATTCGACATTGCCATGACCTCCGATAAAGATCAATGAGGAATGTTCTTTTCCCATCATTCACTTTGAATATAGAGCTTGAGGTGGACACAACGCTATATGAATGAGATTTCTCCACTTCAACTATGAGCTTACTTACAATCTTTTCAGTCAATACATTCTCATGGGCATTTGCACGTGCTCGCCTAGAGTCGAACCATTGCTCAATAACATGTCTGATAGCCTCTATTATTGAACATATGGGAAGACATTTAGCAAATAGTAATCTTGCATTGACGCATTCAGCTGCATTTGACGTTAGGAAACTGTAGCGCCGAACAGGGCATTTTGAGCGAGCCCACCTCTCAGGTCCATCATTAAGCAGCTTACAGTAAGCTCCATCCGGGCTAATTTTCCTAATACTTTTCATTACTTTATTATATACAGAACCTCGGTAAGCATATGCTGCTCTGTGGAACATTTTTGTGACACCAACACCCCAATGCGTGAGCCTCCTCAACATATGAAAGTAGCAAAGGCCGTGTGCTATTCCTCTTAAAACTTCATTGATAGTATTATATATGCTGATGTGTTGATCTGAGACAATCAACATTTCTGGATTGCATCCGAATGCATCCCTTACATGCCTGAGAAACCAAGTCCATGAATGATCATTTTCTATGGGGCCAACACCAATCGCCAACGGAAAACACTGCTCGTTGCCATCTTTAGTCACTGCTACGAATAAGATGCCATTGCTATTCTCCTTTAGATGGGTACCATCCATGACAATCACCGGTCTAAGAAACATAGCATACGATACAATACAAGCTCCGAGAGCAACAACAAATGTTGGAATTCTCCGTTAGGACCAAGCTCTAAATCAATCACTATACCGGGATTGGTCTCCCGTAGCAAGTACAGATAGCTAGGAAACATATTAAACGAATCTTGTGTCCACCGTAAATCATCTCGATCGCAGCATTCCGTGCTCGCAGTGTAACACTATAACTTATTCTAACACCAAAATCTTGCTGCATTTCTGCCCTCATTTCTTTTGGTTTCATGATCGTTCTGAGAGTACGTATTTTTTTTTGCAAAATAAGCAGCAATCACCTTTGCATGGACGTTTCTCGATGCGACACGACCCAGGTCGAGATGACACGCATGTTGGGCTATGAACTTATGGACAATCCAAAAATCACCTCTGCGGGCTGCACGCACCTCAAAAGGACAACAATCGTCATGCTTACATATGAGGACCGAATGATCTGCATTAGAATGAGACACCTTGTATTCAGCACGATGCTCAATACTCCACAGTCCGACAGTAATTGACAAATCATCTTTATCCCAGAACGTAGCTTCCAAAGATATTTTTCCATCTCTTATCCTCTCCAAATCAGTAACCACAAGAGAATCAAATACATCAAGAGGAATCATTGGTATTAACCAATTCTTCATATCTACAGTCGGGATTATATCTTCTTCAGATATTAGCATAGGATTGTTAAAGCGTAACATGGATAATAATTTGTTCACACCACCGTCTCTATATATCCATGAAACAAACTCTGCAAACATGGAATGTGCAAAGGTATCATGACCCAAACCGCTATCTTCTTCTTCTTCTTCTTCTTCTTCTTCTTCTTCTTCTTCTTCTTCTTCTTCATCCTCGTACTCATCATCCTCATCAGCATCGTTCTCTGCATAATCTTCATCTCCATCTCCATCTCCATCTCCATCTCCATCTCCATCTCCATCTCTATCTCTATTTTCATCTTCGGCATATCCATCTCCATCTCCATCTCTATTTTCATCTTCAGCATATCCATCACCATTTTTGTCCTTAGCATCTCCATCTCTATTTTCATCTTCAGCATCGGCTTCATCATTACCTTGACCCTCATCTATGTACAGATATAAGCTTGTTGGATCATTATTTATGCCATCAGTGGGTAGGCTTCCACTACCACAAGAATACCTCAATATCTGTGAATGAAGCATTGAACATCAATTGTTGTGTCTCAAGGGGGACGACAGAGAAATTACTGGAGTAATTAAATGATGGTACATATATGGCTCTTGCTGGCAAATTGTCCCGACGACATTCTCTGTGTGAACAACGTATACCATTAGCTCCCCTTCTCGATCACACAACCCATGAAGATCTTGATCAGTACTTAGGAGAGACTTCAATATTCTACCAGTGCGAGTACATGATAAATAATATAAGAGGTAGTTTATACCCAAAGAATTCGCAGACATGATGTAATTGATTCTCTAGATTAACGATGCCAATGACATTGATTGAGCTGGAGTGTGTGCAAGATGTTCATCACCACCTACCTATTCTAAATTAATCCATTGCCCACCATATCTTATAATTATACTTTGCCAAGCCATCTCCACTTAAAAATAGAAATAAACTATTAACAAAAGCGATGAAAATATCTTAACTCAAATAACATAGATGCTGAAAATTAGAATCACGATCGGGATCCTGATAGCCATCATGATCAGATCACGATCACATCCCGATAAGAAATTCAATCTTATCCCGATCATTTCACGATCTAACATGATGGAACCAAATATAATCCTGATAAAGAATCAATTTTTCTAAAATCAAACAAACATACCTCTTTATCGTGGAAATGTTATAGTCTAGCATGGACAAAACAATCTAACTCCTATAGATGCATGTTAAAAAACAACAGTGTTGCCATTCTCTCTCTCTCTCTCTCTCTCTCTCTCTCTCTCTCTCTCTCTCTCTCTCTCTTCTTTTAAATGCATTTGGGCGACATTGTTTATAAATACAATACAAGAAGACCACTTTCACGTGAATTGAGAGGTCTTACATCCCACTTACCTCCACCTACTTCTAATATATTTGTATATGTGAACTTAAAGAAAAACAGACAAAAATGTCATTCAACAGTACTGATTCATGAGTCATGTCGCATGCAGAAGAAACCCTAATACACAATCTGAATCCCGATAGAATATATCCAACGAATCCCGATTGCTCACGATCGTATCCTTATCATAAATCCTGAACCTACACCGATCGTGATATACCAATTTTTCTTAATTTCGTACCATTGTTTAACGACTCATAATTATTTAATGATTTAAAATTTCGACTCAAATATGAACACAATAAAATAAAATAATTTAAAAGCATTTATGTAGCGCCCCGAACCCGAAGGCCCAGTGCGCTAACAGAAACACACGCAAGGGAAGAAAATCACAATAAAATTTTCGCAAACTAACATTAATCATTTTCTCAAATTATAAAAATAAGAATAGCACTTCGTTTTAAAATATTAAGAAATTCCACGCTCATAGGCATTTACCATTCAACAACCAATCACATAAGATAAGACTTTTCAACTAATCTATCCTTTGAAAATCACACCTTCCGAACCACCAATTAAAACATGTTCAATCTTGACTAGTCAAAAATCCAATATTGAACATTCAATTTATGCCAGCAAGGTCATGACGATCACACGCGTCCATAAAATATTTAAATAGTTCATAAACATACAACGGAAGCATACATAATCATATTTGTTGACCACAACTAAACAAAGTCAATATTTCAAATATTTAAATATGGTCAAACATACAAGATGTCCCCATTAGTCCACGTCCGCCACCTGCCGTCATCAATTACCTGAAAACATTTTTAAATAGTGGGGTTGAGTGCCAGAAAATACTCTGTGGGAATACTCATACATTCGTCCAATAATTTACAATAAGAATATCAATAAATCCATATTTAACATGTTGTAAATCATACGCTCAATAGACATAGTGGAGACCGACCCTAATGTGATTACATATAAACTATAACATATTCATAACATGAACATATTCATAAGTAATTGCACCGGAGTGCCATATTCAGAATTCCTCATATGAGTCGTGTCAATCCACATTGCGCAACATAAACATAAATAATTTTTCATAGCGGACGAAAGTTTAAATATATTTTTGAAAGCATTTTAGTAAGTAAACCCACCTTATAGCTAAATTAGTTGAAGCTTCAATCATGACTTCTCATCGGAAGCCCGCTATCGGATTAAGGCCTTATGCTTAAATATAGGAATAGTCTTAATCGTCATCCTAAACAGGTCTCGGGTTAGGGCCTATACATCAGAACTATGTCTTAATAACATGATAATGTTTTAAACATATACTATAACGTAATTTAAGGATCTAGGGAACGAGTCCCTAAAATAAGAGCGTAACCTGACATCGCTTAAAGGTTGAACGTGATCCTAACTATATATATATATATATATATATATATATATATATATATATATATATATATATATATATATATATATATATCGGAGTCCTTGATCATACAAATAAATGTCTTAAATTCATAAAGGAAAATTATAATATCTAATATATGATTTAAATGATTATTTTAAATCATAGAAGAATATGGAAATATTAATTTAATATATCATATACTTAATTTTGAATTTAGTCAAAATTAAGCAAAATAAATCAAATAAAAATAAGATAAAGATATAATATGATTATGTAGTCAAGAGGACTTGAGCCCTTGACCAAAAATATAAGTGACATAATAGTCACTTAACCACTAAACAGTCTAAACTAGAAGAATTTATACAACATTAATTAAACTACTTTAATTAAATACACTCATAAATGCTTGAGTAAAAAGAGAATAAATAAAATCCATAAAAGTGGCTTGAACCTTGGACCTCTTAGCATAAAAATTGAATTCACACCATTGAACCAAACCTCATTTTCGAAAATGGGTTAATTATTTTAATTACATAAAGTTCAGAATTAACTAGGAATTATAAATAAAATGCAAACCTCATTTTCGAAAATGGGTTAATTATTTTAATTACATAAAGTTCAGAATTAACTAAGAATTATAAATAAAATGCATTCCAAAAGATTTGAACCTTGGATCTATCATAATGAAAACTAGAACATAACCACTGGGCCAAAGGCCATTTTCGAAATTAGTTACCAGTTTTTTTATTTATATATATAGTGCAGAATCATATTGGAATAAAATGCATAATTAAAATGTTAGACATAGGTTTCGAACCTGGATCATATATTTAATAAAATCAGATTTCAACCATTATACTAAACATCTATAAATATATTATAATGGAGTCGTGTATTCACAAAATCCCGCTCAAATTTGCCGCAAAAAATTAGTTCTACATTTTCAAATCAAATAGTGGTGTCGCCCACTACTCATAATTAATTGACTTTGCCTTTCAATTAAAATCGTGTTGTCCAATCTTTCAAAACATTAACAATATAAACAGAGTATTATAATATTATATTATATAATATTTAACTATTGTCTGCCACTATTATGTATATATTATAATATTATATAATAATTTAACTATTGCCTGCTATTATTATGTACATATTATAATATTATATAATATATAGATATAATATATATTTCGCACGACAGTTATTTAAAACTAAAATTGAGGTGATCTCCACTCTCCACTCCCCACTCTCTCCACTCTCTGAAAATAAATAATTGACTATAAATATTCACCATCATTGTAAACAAATCATAATTACAACGATTTACATAAACATAATATTTTACATCCAATATGCCTCCACTCTTTCAAGCAATTTCTGACCTACAACCTGGGTTAAGTAGGATAGCCCTTCAATTACGCTTGGTTCATTGATACATTCTACCATCATTCCAAAATGATGGTGAACTTTTCAGCAATGAATGCATATACCACGACAGATCGGTAATGTATCTTGCATGTTCAATTACATTTATCATGTGAGTAAAAATATTCTAACATTCATCATTACAAATTTACAGGGAAATCAAATCCATGCTTCAATTCCAAAAGGACAGATATCAAGATTCGAGAAATTCATGGAAGAAGGGAAGCTATATGCCATTAAAAATTTTTGTTGTTGCTAACAATTTCATGAGGTACAGGACCACAAATAACAAGTACAAGGTGCTAATATATAAGCAAACAGAAATTTTTGAAATATTTGTGGAGAATTTTCCAAGAGTGATGTTCAACTTCAAACCATTTGAAGACATACATTCAATAGAGAACATTCAAAGTGCTGAACTATTTGGTAATTTACTCATTATAATATTAAATAGATTTCATAGTTTATTAAAGATTTATTGCTTATACGTATAAAATATTTTAGATGTAATTGGAGTGATTGTATCAACAAGCATACCACAAACAAAGGAAGTTAATGGAAAAAATACTAAGTTGATGGATTTCATAATTGAGGATCTTGAGTAAGTAAAATGAGAGGTTATATTTAACATCATGATAATTTTTTTTTTAAATATCATTTGACAAATGATCTTCTTTTCAACTATTACAGGCAGAAAACACTAAGCTGCACTTTATGGGATACTTATGCTGACCAACTATATAATTTTTTAATTAAGTATCCAGAGGATCCTGTCATTATTATACTACAATATTGTAGACCAACTGCATACAAAGGTATTGTGTCATTTATTAACCATTTTTTCCATATTAATACATAATCTAATAACTCATATATTCTGAAAATAGGGGAAATCAAAGTGACAAATGCATACTATGCAACTAAGATCATATTTGATGATAGCATGACTGAAATTAGAGAATTCAAGGAGAAGTGAGTTTAATTGATTTATTTTAAATTATAATTATTATATTTACAACATATTCATTAAACTAACAATATTATGTCACAATTATATAGATTTCAAAAGGGTGACAAGACAACACATACACCAATCACCGATCTCACCCTTGTGGCTGCAACTACAAAGACCGATAACAATAGAGAATTTGAGACTGAGTTCAAAACTATATCACATTTGCAAACAGATGGCGAGGTATGCTTATGTAATACATTAATACATTTACAATTGTATTACATGTTAAAAAACTAAACCAAAATCTTAATTTTTTTAGATTGGAATTTTCTGGGTGTATGCATCAATATTTGAAATCAGTACAATCGGGGGCTGGGGTTACTTAGCATGCAAAATCTGTTTCAAGAAACTAGCACCAGAAAACACAAATTTTTTCTGCAAGCAATGCAACACTTTTGAGGTTGGAGGGAAAATAAGGTAATTTTTTAGTTTTAAGTTCTCATAATAATTTTTTTTATTTCATAAAATCTAACCTCATTTAACTAACACTTCAAAATAATGTCAATATAAAAGATATAGCCTCACAGTAAAAGTTGCTGACAACTTTGGGTCAGCGGCATTTCACCTTTGGGATAGGGAATGTTTCCAACTAATTGGAAAATCTGCAGACACATTGAACACAGTAAGCATTTCATCTATATTATTTAAAAATTATTTGAATTATTTTTGACAAATCTACGTGGTTCCAAAATTATCAAGACTGGTGAACTAGATGAGCTACCAGTCGAGATAGAATCATTGGTAGGAAAAAAAGGCTTTGTTCATGGTAAATGTGAAGGATGGAGAAACTAAAGATTTCAAAGGAGCTTATGGTATCATGAAAGTTACATGTGACCTTGAAATGATAAAAAAATATTGTGAACTCTATCCAGATAATCAGGTAAAAACTCTATATTTACAAAATAATAAATTTTTTTTTATCTAACTACTATATATGTTGCTGCAGAGTACCGAACCAATATCAGAAATGAATGACATAGAAAATCCACCAGCAAAGGTTTAGTACCACATTATTATGCAATTTCAAAATTAATTCCAATTAGTTAAGTAATTATTTTTGGCAGATTGGTTCCTTTGGAGAGTCCATTAAGGCATCACCAACTGATTCACATAAGAAGAAACTTCACTTTATGGATGTTAATGATGATGAAAGCTCCACATCAACAAATGATTCACATATGAAGAAAGGGGATTATATTGGTCTCAATGATGATGACACCATGAACAAGGCTCCTACTGATGTTCGTAAGAAGAAATGCAGAAAGATTGTGAAGAAGGAGTAGTGCAGCCAGTAGTTTTAAATTCAAGTTTCTTTACTTTTAGTAAGATTAGGTATCACCTTAGATTTGCATATTTGAAGTTTATCTCTAAGTATTTGTGAAAATCTATCCTGCAAAAAAGTTTTATCAATTTGTTTCATTTGTTTGTTCCTTTATTTTTATCAATTGCTCCTAAGTAAGACAACATATCAGTTCACTGAACTTCCCACTCTTCATAAGCATTCTACCAACAAATTAGAAGACATCTTCAAATAGAGAGACAAAACAAATGCATATACCAAGACTGAAAACTGTAAAACTCTAACCTAACCTGCAAAAAATGCAAAAAAAAAACCCCCAAATTTCAGTATCAACCACAAATGCAGCTAATACAAACAGATTTGAACAAGACAGAGGCAAAGTCGTAAAAAAATAATAAATTATTAAATACACATCAACGAGAAAGAAGAGGGGAAAACAAATGCATATACCAAGACTGAAAACTGTAAAACTCTAACCTCTAACCTGCAAAAATGCAAAAAAAAAAAACCCAAATTTCAGAATCAACCACAAATGCAGCTAATACAAACGGATTTGAACAAGATAAAGACAAAGTCGTAAAAAAATAAAGTATTAAATACACATCAATGAGAAAGAAGATGGGGATAACTAAATCTATCTCGGGTAGTCTCTTGTTTGTCGGATTTTTAGCGGTCACAAAACCTCATCCAAGTTTTTTTATTTTATCTTGAACATAAAAAAACTTGGGATCAAAAGGGTTCAGAGCTTACATATTGAGATAAACCACCGCTGTCGAGCTTCATCAATGGAATCTACAACTCTCGCGTAATTGTACTAACCAATCTCTACCAGTAAAGCTTCGTACCTTCAAAAGAAGTAGAAGGCTCTCTTAATCAAAATAAACTTCCAAGAAAAAATAGAGACATCAGTGAAACAAACTGACCTGGAATACTCATAATTCTCTCACCAGAAAAGTTAAACGACCATGATTTTTCTCAGCTTCTTCGGCTTCAAATGTTAGAAAATATGCTTTTAAGATTAAATGCAGCTCCAAAATGATGATTTTTGAGTTGAGTTTCAGATGAAATGTAGCTCCAACTGATAATTTATGAGTTCACTTTAGGATGAAATGTAGCTCCAAATGCGGCGCGGATACAAGGAATGAGTTGTGTATGGTTCATTTATATAGCTATCTGATAGGTTAAAATGATATGTAATGGGCTTGCTCTTAGATTTGGACAAATATTTAATATTTTAATTCAATAGGCCCAATAACATCACTTATTTTGTACAGCCCAATAATGATTAACAATTCAATAATAAAATTTCTCTTTCCTCACGTATACTAAATTACTTCCCAAATGAAACTCATCCATTTTATTTTCAAATTTTCAAAACAGTTATCCTTCTCAAGAGTTATCATCCGCAACAAATACCTCAGTTCATGTATAGTTACATCACCAGATTCTACTTTTGAAAATAGATAATATATCTCACTTCCACAAGCAAATCTATCTGAAGATTTCCATTCCCTTCTGGAAAAAATTTAACGATGGATCATTTTTTTTCTCATCAATATAAATCGTCTATAGATGTATGCAGGCAGTTTTTGTTGTAGTTCAAAGCATTAAAGGTATTATTTCAGTTTAGAACCACCCGACATATTAATTTAAAAATTAAATTCTCATTCGTATTTAAATAAATTATTTATATAGATATTGCAGATATTTGATCGGCAGGAAGAACGGCACGTCATTATGAGGAAGCTTAATGACTCGATGACTTATCACAAAAACAAATCCAATAGATCTGAAAATGTCCCAGGTACATATTTTTAAACCAAATTTCTATTGATTCTATGTTCAAATAGTTATAATTTAGAATAATGAATACTTTGAATTTTTTTTTTCAGACAAATATGATTTCAATTAATAGTTGCAATTTGAACTGGGAATTGAGATTATATTTTGTATTTATAATAATTATTTAACTATAAAGTATTCTCCTTCCTTGAATTTTTGGCTGGGTAACACCGTTGAAGTTGTAAATCTTCTCTAACCATGTGTAGAATCATGCAGAAAATCAACCTCAGAAAATCTTGATTGTTATCAAAATGGCCTTTTTATGTTATATGTACACACAAACACACAAATATATTAGGCAGACCAAGAAAGTGTATTTTTGTGTGCCCTCTTATGATCTTACAATGCAAATGAGCGTGTATATATATGGTGTAAGCACTAAACTTCACATATACTAAAAATATTATATAATCTAATATTTTAAAATCAGATTTACTTAGAATGAATTGATAGCTTTATTATCCAAGATGCAGGAAATTTGAACAGTACTTACAAGAAATGCTTTGTAACTAAGAAAAAAGCTGACAATAGAGGTTCTCCACTTTTTACTGAACTTCTTGATAGAATGTGAGATATGGTTATGGCGAATTTCATTCTATTTTCCATGATTATAGAGATTTATTATGTGTAAGAACTTATATATTTAGTCTGTAATTTATGTTTGGCATGAAATCATGACATAAATATGTATCTATATAGACCTAGAATATCTGTAAGAATGAATTCCTCCAGTGTAAATTATCGGTGACGGTGTGATGAGTAGTTCGAACATTTTAATCGAAACAGTTCTGGCGAGTAGTTGGCAACATGATGTAACACTTGGATATAGACGACTTACTGGAGTGAGTTCTCCCATGGTTCCTGTTGTGAACACCTGCAGCGAAACAGTTAATGTAATGAAACATGGAATAGAAAGGAGGAATCGAAGAATAAGTATAGTTATTAAGAACTAGCTAGATGAATCAATCACAACATTAGTAAGTGCTTTCATGATTGAGGGAAAAAATGGGTTGAAATTTAGCATGTATTGGTGAGGGCAAAAGAACTGAGGAAAATCGAGCTAACAAGTGAAAAAAGTATGAAATAATTCAATGAGTGGAGCAGTGTGCAAAAATGTAATTCACAAAGCCAGTATATTTTACATCACATTTCAGATGAAAATAGATGAATCTTAAAAAAAAATCGATAATAATAGTTCACCTTTGAAACATTTCATCAAATAGTTGGAAGGTCTTCTATATTTTCCAAAGAAGAATAAAGAGCGAGACTTTAATGCAACCTCCATTCTTATTTGATTAAAAAAAAAAGTCATTCCAAATATGCCATATCATACTCTGTCATCATTAAACTAAATTAATTTGAATGTCTACTATATTACATACATACATATATGATGATTGTAAAATAATAGTACAATGAAAGAAAGGAAATTCACCTCCTATATTCCGTCTGCATGGCCAAAATTACCACTTGATTGGAAGTTTAATGCCAACTAAAGGGTGTTCGCCAAAATTTGCTCAACTTTATAGTTATGACACAGAGAATGAAATTCATAATAGAATACTTTCTGTGAGGTATGTTTTACAGTTTTCAATTAAATTATAATTATAATTAATGTTATTATTTTTATACAGATATAAATATCTAAATTGAAATAATTATTTTTTTTTACAGAGAAAGGAACGATATAAATAAACTTCACGCTGAAATTGTTGCTGATATAAAAACAATGTTGGATGATAACAATGTTCTGGTGAAGTCATTTAGAATGGTAAGAGATAAAATTGTTGATAATGGGTGTTCAAATATCAAGTTGAAGCTCGTAGAAGAGGTAAAGGTGCTAGAAAATACAATTTACCTTCTATCTCTGAAGTTGCTGCCTTAGTTGTTGGTGATTTGGATGAGTCGTTAGGAGATAGAGATATTATTGTGGAGACACAAACGGAAGAGTTGCAGCGAATAAATGATTTACATGCTTCGTATCTTGCTCTACAATATCCACTGCTTTTCCATACGGCGAGGATGGTTATACAGAAGACATTTCTTTTTCAGAATTGAAGACATCTTCCTCATATGGTAGAAAAAGAGTGAGTCCAAGGGAATATTTTGCTTACAGATTGCATGAAAGAGAATCTGATTATCCTTCTATTTTAACATCTAGATGACTTTGTCAACAATTTGTGGTTGATGCATACACAATGGTTGAATCATCAAGATTGAATTACGTACGTTTTCATCAACTGCAATTGCGATAAAAAATGTACCAAGGATTGCGAGATGCATTGCTAAAAGGTGAAAATGATCCATCAAAACAAGGAAAACGTGTGATATTGCCGTCTTCCTTCATAGGAGGTGCTCGATACATGATTCAAAACTATCAAGATGCAATGGCTATTTGTAAATCGGTTGGCTATCCTGATTTGTTCATCACTTTTACTTGCAATCCAAAATGGCCTGAAATTAGTAGATTTGTTGAAAGCAGGGGACTAAAAGCAGAAGACCGTCCTGATATTGTTAGCCGAGTGTTTAAAGTTAAATTGGATGATTTGATCAAAGATATTCGTAAAAATAAAATATTTGGCACAGTTTGCTGCAGGTACATATTTATATAAATTAAAGTAGGTAATATTTACAATAATTTTTCTTTATTAATATATATATATACACATATATATTATAACGTCCATATTTATTTATCTTTTGCAGTTGTATATACAGTTGAGTTTCAAAAGCATGGATTACCTCACGCTCACATTTTGATTTTTTTGTCCAAAGAAGAAAAACATCCAACAGCTGAAGATATTGACAAAATTATATCAGCTGAGATTCCAAGTGAAACCACAGAGCCACACTATTATAAAGCAGTCCAAGATTTCATGATACATGGTCCATGTGGTACTGCAAGAAAAAATTCACTATGCATGTCTAACAATCGATGTACAAAATTTTTTCCAAAAAAGTTTGTGGACATGTCAACTGCAGATGAAGATGGGTATCCCGTTTATAGACGCAGAAATAATGGTCAAACAGTCGAAAAGAATGGTGTACCATTAGATAATAGATATGTGGTTCCACATAATCGTTATCTACTAATGAGATATGGAGCACATATTAATTTAGAATGGTGCAACCAATCACGATCGATCAAGTATTTATTAAAATATATCAATAAAGGACATGATCGTGTGACTGCAGCATTTTATCAAAGCGGTGAAGATGAAGAAGTTGGAAAAAATATTGATGAAGTGAACATGTATTATGATTGTAGATACATTTCTCCGTGCGAAGCAGCTTGGAGAATATTTGGATTAGAGATTCAATACAGAGATCCTGCAGTAGAACGGTTAAGTTTTCATCTTCCAAATGAACAAAATGTTATTTTTTCTGATTCAGAACCAATTAACGTTGTGCTGGATAGACCAACAGTTAGACAGAGTATGTTTTTAGCTTGGATGGAAGCTAATAAGAAATATCCTGAAGCAAAAGATCTTACATATGCTGAATTTCCAACAAAATTTGTTTGGAGACAAGCAAGTCGGGAATGGGTGCCAAGAAAAATGAGATATTGCATTGGAAGGATATTCTATGTACCGCCAGGGTCAGGGGAAATGTATTATTTGAGATGTCTATTGAATATAATTCGTGGACCTACATGTTATGAAGATATAAGGCGTGTTGATGGTGTTCAGTATGATACATTTCAAGATGCTTGCTATGCTTTAGGATTGTTGGATGATGATAGAGAATATATTGATGGAATCATTGAGGCAAGTCATTAGGCGTCATCAAATCATTTAAGGAATTTATTTGTGACATTGTTGTCATCAGATTCTTTATGTTGTGTAGAAGTAGTTTGGGAAAATTGTTGGAATTATCTATCAGATGATATTCTGCACCAGCAAAAGTTGCTTCACCATCCAGGTATGATTTATTAACAAATTAATTTTATTTATTTTGCAATAATTTTAAAATTGATTATATATATATACATACATACATGCATGCATATAATAATTGGAATAATCTGTTACGCATTAAAATATATTTCTTTATGATTTTTTAGATTTGGAGTTAAATGAGGAGCATATTAAAAGCTACACTTTAGTGGAAATTGAGAAGTTGTTGCAAAGTATTGGAAGAAGTTTGCGTGAGTTTGAATCTCCATTATTTCCAAATTTTAATTATTTTCAATCATGTGAAAATAAATTAATCATCGATGAATTGCGATATGATCGTAAACTTTTGGAAGAGCAGCATAAGCACTCAATGACTAAGATTACAGATGAGCACTGTCATGTTTATGATTCAGTGATGAAAGTCGTGGAAGCAGATTCTGGTAAAATATTTTTCGTGTACGGGTACGGAGGATCTGGGAAAACATTTTTATGGTATACATTATCTGCAGCAATAAGATCAAAAGGTGAAATTGTGCTAAATGTAGCTTCAAGTGGAATTGCATCTCTTTTGTTGCCTGGGGGACGAACAGCACACTCACGATTCAAAATTCCACTTAATCCGAATGAAGATTCGACTTGCAATATCAAACAAGGAAGTCCACTTGCTGAACTTATTATAAGATCTAAGCTCATAATTTGGGATGAGGCTCCAATGATACACAAATATTGCTTTGAAGCTTTGGACAAAAGTATGCGTGACATTATGCGTTTTTGTAGTCCACAAAGTTTTGATGTTCCTTTTGGAGGTAAGACTATCGTGTTTGGTGGAGATTTTCGACAAATATTACCTGTTATTCCAAAAGATAGTAGACAAGATGTGGTCCTTGCAACTATGAATTCTTCGTATTTATGGAGACATTGCATAGTCTTAAGATTGACAAAAAAATATGAGACTTAAAAATCTAGGTGCAAATGATGAATGTGTTGAACTGCATCAATTTTCAAAGTGGATATCGAGCATAGGAGATGGCACAATTGGAGGTCCTAATGATGGTCATGCAAGTATTGATATTCCAGAAGATATTCTACTAAAATGTGAAGATGATCCTATTGCAACAATTGTTCAAAGTATTTATCCATCTTACACCAGTATATTGAATGATGTATCTTATTTGCAAGAACGGACAATACTTGCTCCTAATCTTGACGTGGTTGAGATGGTGAATAAGTACATGATATCACTGAATGTATTTGAAAGACGAACTTATTTGAGTTCAGATAGCATGAGCAAATCTGATTCAAATGCAGATATATTACGGGACGTGTACACTCCTGAATTCTTAAACAGTCTCAAATGTTTAGGTGTGCCAAGTCATGAATTATATCTGAAAGTAGGAACTCTGGTTATGCTGTTGAGGAACATAGATCATTCAAAAGGATTGTGTAATGGCACTAGGTTGGTTATCACAAGACTTGGGAGTCGTATTTTGGAAGCAAAAATTCTCACCGGGAATAATGCAGGACAACAAGTATTGATTCCAAGGATGTCATTAACACCCTCTGATCCCAGACTGACATTCAAATTTCAGCGGTGTCAGTTTCCTCTTATTGTCTCTTATGCAATGACTATAAATAAAAGTCAGGGTCAATCGCTTTCGCACGTTGGAGTGATTTTGAAAAAACCTGTTTTTAGTCATGGTCAATTGTATGTAGCTGTATCAAGAGTTAGAAGTCGTAGTGGTTTAAAAATATTGATATGTGACTCTGATGATGTCAATAGTAATTTGACATCAAATGTTGTATATAAAGAAGTTTTCCATAATTTGTAATATAAACTTATGTTTCTCCACTTTTATGGACTATAATTTATGGATGTAATTTATGTTTATTAATATTTAATGTATTAAATATGCTTATATAATTTTTTTATTAGTCTTCAAAAGAATTTGTAGATTATATTTTTTTCACGACCCAATATTTTTATAATTGTCGTCATCTCACTTCGCATATAATTCCGTATTTACAAATTCTATAATACCGATAAATAAATAAATTTCATTTAAAATGAATAATTGTTATAAAAATTAACGTACATAAAATGATACATTAAGGGTGCCGCCGCAACGCGCGGGTGAAATACTAGTCATATTTAAAATCTATAACACACTTTTAATGTTATAAGGCAGGTTAATAATGTAGAAAGTCATAAAAATGAAATAAAATAAATTTTGAAAACTGCATATAAAGGGATTTGAACCTTAAACCTTTAACATAAATTTTAAACTCTCACCATTAGGCTAAACACAATTTTTGAAATTTATGCTAAGATTTTATTTAAATATAGCTTAGAAGTATCTTGGAATAAAAATAAAATAAAAGATAATACACATAAGAGATTTTGAACCTATAACCTTTGATTAATAAATCTTAACACTATCCATTACACCATATAACATTTTAAAATTAACAATTTGAATTTAATTAAATAAAGTCGTAAATTGTACCTTAGACCTCATAACATAAAAATACGAATTTATCCATTTAGGCTATAATTGAACTTTAAAATATCCCAAGATTCATAATTAATGTCATAAACATATTCCTTAATTAAAATTAAATTGCTACTAATAAAGATTAGTTTATAACCCTTCTAATTCAATTGAGAGAATATTCATGAGATTAAGATCAATTTTTGATAATATTTCTAAGTTTTTAGTTATACTTATCTATATTATAATAGCATCAAATATAAAATAAATAATAGAAAAAAAGAAAACAGAAATTAAACTTACGCGCACACACATATCCAACACACATACGCACACATCCACACCCACAACACACACGCGCACAAACATATACATAAATGCATTAATTTAGAAATATCTATATATATATATATATATATACATACACATATACATATACATACATACATACATATATATATATCTTTTAATTTTCATAGCTCTTCTTTTTGTTCAATATTGCCAACTAAAAATCCATAATTTTCACCTTTCATTTTTACCATTCTACTTCTAATGTGTTTAAAAACACACAACAACAACAAAAAAAAAAAAAAAAAAAAAAAAAAAAAAAAAAAATAATAATAATAATAATAATAATAAGAAGAAGAAGAAGAAGAAGAACATTAGATCAAGTCATCATTTAAAAAGAGCTACCAAAACAGCCCGTAAATCACTATCATGAACATAAAAATCGAAATAGAAATTGAAAAATAAGGAAAGAAATAAGGTTTTAAAAGGTTAGGGTTTAACCCACTCTTAGATCCGAAAATCGGATGCCTAAACTTCAAAATCTTTCAAAAATAATCAAAGAAATGGAAAGAAGAGAGGAAGGGGAATCTAAAAATGGTATTGCATGTGGAAAAATATCGCCGGAAAATTTTCCAGCGTGGAGGAGCGGCGACGGCGGTGTGGGGAGGGGGAAAGGGAGGTGAGAGGGGGTGAGGGGAAGAGAGTGAGGGCTGCTCCTAATTTGTTCCCCAACAAATGACCTAAAATGAAATAAGGGGGTATTTATATTACTCCTCAATAAACCCTACATTGGAACTTAATTTGGAAATTAAATCATATCTTGGTCAATTTAATTAATATATTAGTAAAATCAAGTTCTATAGATTCATACCGACGAGCACTATCGTCTAATGTGCTCGATCATCTCGATTGGATAAAAATCGGGCCGTAAATAATTAAAATCATAATTGGGCTAGAAAGCCCATCATTTGGGCCTTTATTAAAAATGGAATACAACTTAAGCATTTGGGCTCTATAAAATTCATTGGGCCTCTATTATTGGATTTGGGGTGTTACAATTTAATAAATTATAATTGACTCCATAACATTATGAACATAATACAATAATTTTAGAAATTTCATACTTAAATAAATAATTAAACATCTAAAAACTTGGAAAACAAATAAATAAAACAAACCATAATTAAAAACCTAATTAAACCCTAGCTACTCACTCATCATCTTCATCAAAATCAACCGCTGGTGGCCTAGTATCTTCCTCACCCACATCATTGTCCAAGACTTCTTGATCGCCTACATCAAAGAGTCTTTTCAGAAATTCCCATTCATCCTCCGCTTGATTCATGTAAACCAATACTTCGTTCCGGCGCTGAAGAATATAAAAAAAATATTTTGGGAATAATGTTCATAATAAAAAAAATCACCGAATAACATGTGCAATTTCAATCCAATGGGCAACATCGGCATCGATGAGTCTAGTGTACAAATCAAGACACTCTTTCCCTACATACTTGATTAACCAAGAGAACATCTGGTACCTATAACGCCAATGATCAACGCGGCTGACAAACTCTGACAACGGTATATCTACTCCAAAACGCTTACGGATCATCTCTTTAATATGAGGAAGACAGTTGAGGTTCTGTTGGTCATCGTCGGGAACCCATCTTTTCCCGATACAATAATAGTAGAGCAATTGATCGAGACACACACGGTCGATTTCTTAAGTCCAAGGTACGATGTAGAAAGCTTTGTGAGATAGGCGCTGGTAAAGCCATTGCTTTTTCTTTGAATGAGCGTATGTTTTTTTTGCTATGGAGGGCTCTCAGAAGACCTCTTTTTTTTATATTTATAGACTCAAATGCAAACACTAATGCACACAGCTCGAATCTCAATACCGCACCGATTCATTTTATCTATATCATGATCAAATCCCGATATTCTAATAATATTCGGGATAACGATCGAAGCCCGATGTCGATCTCGATCGGAGCGAACATTACCATGAAAGTATATATCCCGATAGTTTCCCGATCAATTCACGATCAATCCCAATAATACTAGATTGATCGAGATAACGATCAAAGCTCGATGCTGATTCCAATCGTTCGGCACATGACTGTGGATTTTATCCTGATAACATCACGACCGTATTCAATGAAACCCGATATATATAGAATGTGAAAAAATTAGAACAGGATCGTAATTAAACCAGGAAATCCGGTATATAAAACACGATCGGTTAACAATCGAAATTACAATAGGAAAGCAGGAAACCCGATATATAAAACCCGGTCGTGATTTTAGAGAATCCCGATCGATTTTAATGCACGTGTGCAGGGTTGTTAGGATACTACTTTTTGAAATTAAATGCTTCAACGATACGACTGTTAATCTTCCACAATCATGGTGAACCAAAAAAAAAGGGAGAAGAAAAAGAAGCATCAGAAGAAGAAGAAGAAGAAGTTCCATTGAGAAGTATGCAGTACGATATGAGTTGGAATAGATTTAATTTTCGATGGTAGTTATTTTAAGTCAGATGTGCATGTCATATAATTAAATGAATGATTTAATGTTACCCTGAAAATGGATCGACTTGAGGATAATTGTTAAACAGTATGAGGCCATGAGGAAAAAGTAATGCTCCAATTACCGAAAGGAGAAGAGTTCACTTTTATGAATTAAAATAAGTGCTATGGTACTCAATATATTATCTATGAAGGCAATGAAGGTGATTAGGAAGAAAGAATGTTAGGTTTTGATAGCAAGTTTGACAAGCGACATGACGAATAGAAGAGTTCATCATCGAAGTAGTTTTGCAATGAAACAATAAGGCTGAAGCAATCGATATGATGGAGATTATTGAAAGTTCACATTGACAAATGAATATTTTTGCGAGCCCACAAATAATTTTGTTCATCGAAAGAAAGAGAATATAGCAATGGCTAATACGATTGAAAATAGGAAAAATATTGAAGGTTTTGTATCCGCAAGATATAAATAAGAAAAAAATATATTTCATTCATAAGGAATAATGATGAGTTGGAATGAAAGGCGTTACAAATAAGTTCATATTCGAGAAAACTACTAGTGAACGATATAAGTTACCTTATGATAGATCTTGGCTTTCATAGCAAGAAGACCTTACATATGTTGCAAAAGAAGGATTTCAATCTTACTTGGGGAACAACCTAGATAGAGTTATCCATCCAATGATTAAGTGATATGGTAAAAATATGATGTTTCTAAATCTAAGAGAATAGAGCTATACTTCATGAAGTAAAAGACAAGCATATCAATGCGAGTACGAACAACCAAGAAGACTTTGGAGATGACTATGAAGACGGAATGCTAAGTATTCTTAGTGAGATTAGGGAGAAGGAAAACCGTTAATGTATGATAAATAATGTACCGTCATAAGCAAATTTAATGATGTAACTTTGAAGATTTCTCTAGAATGCCCCGAATTGAAGAGTGGATTACACTATAGATCTTACACTGCTAATCGCGTTCATGATTAAAGGCACTATAAAGTGCGATGTAAAGTGATCACAAGAATAGAAGTACGATTATATGAATTTGTAGACCAAATATTTATAAAGTCAAGTATATTACCGAGACTACACCGATATTGCATGTTACAAAAACTGCTAGATTGTTCCGAATATTATTGATGGCCAAGAGTTGAGTATCTTAACAAGGAAAGACGAATGACGACTATCTGGGATTAACAATCTACTTGAGTAATTGAAAGGTACACGTGTTTTCTACGGGGTTACCTACGTATCCAGATGCTAATAGTTATATTCATGAAGATGATACACGCAGGACCATTTTTAGATTCATTATGATCACTATGAGTTAATAGTTATGTATTTTGATTTGAGCAATGCTCCCGTAATATTTAAGGATCGATAGTTTAACACGTGTAGGACAACAAACAACTTAAGAAATATCTAAGGACAATGTTGGAGACTTTATGAAAGAGAAGACTATATGATAAGTTGGTAAGAGAGATTTAAGATGATGAGGATAGATTTCAAGGTCATATAGTAATAACTTAATGAATCAAGATGGATTCTTTTATGGTAGAATAAGATAAGGTGATATGGAGTAAATAACTAACTTGAATGAGAGGATTAAAGTTTTAAGTTTATACGTTTTATACTAGGACTCATTGAAGGACTCCCCAAAATTTTAGTAACCATGATTTTGTTGTTAAGGATCAGTAAAGGTTTCACTAGATAAAGGGTGTGAAGAGATTGTTTAAGAGCTCAAGAAGAGATTAGTCACCACCTGAATGTGGACTATATTGGAAGAATACAAAGGAATAGTTATCTACAGTAATGCTTCAAAAATAAGATTTTGTTATGCGTTCATGTTAGTGTTAGTGAAAATGATAAGTGATTGCAACTACATCCCGACAATCGAGATCCCATGAGAACATCTGAAATATGCTGAAGAGTTTGATGTCATAGTTTACGCATTAAGAATTCAGATGCTTGATCTCCACGACAAGATGCGCAAGATTTGCGCTGATCAAATGGTTTAAATATTTTTATTTAAAGGAGTTCTACATGATGCATGGGGACGATTGGAGTTAGTGAGGATTACGATCACATCATCGTATGCCACGTAGCAAAGATGGATATTGTAGCAAGCGCTTAAAGTCGAAAGACCCAAGAAATGTCTAATTGCATAATAACCTAATAAGGATAACTGCTCAAGGATATTATGGGATTGAAGATCGAAGTGGTAATAGCACCAAGCAAAATGAAAGTAAGAACGATGAGAAATATGAGAGCTAGTTTACGAAGTCGAATCATAAAGGCTCAACCATAAGATTCTTAGAAGACTTCATAAATTCTAAAGTTGAAATAAGAACACATTTTGATGAGCTTTATTATTGGATTACCCAAGATGATCTGTGTAGATCACGCAGTACGGATAATTATGGATAAATAGAATGAGGCAACACACATTTATGAGGCACATATTGAAAAGATTGTAAGATTATTATAGATTCATGTTATTGATACCAGTATACCCAGCTACGGGTCCCACATAGGTTCAAGAACAAAGTTACAGGATGTTATGGATAAGGAATCGATCTTAGTATGATTTTCCACTCTCGCACGATTAATCAGAAACGATAGCACGCACGTGTGAGTGTATGTTAAAAAGATTACATTATGGATCGATGTGAAGACTAGAAGAAATGTTTACTAACGATAGAATTAGCTTTTAGAAATAGCTACCAAGATGCAATTGAAATGATATCATATAAGGCATGTATCGTTTAAGTTTAAATGATGGATATCCTCTTTGCAAAGATTAAGCAAGTGAAAGAAACATCATATAGTCGAATTAGAACCAACTGCGATAGTGGTCTTCGATTGAGTATGAGAAGAATCAAAGATGCCAAGATGAAAACAAACCTATTCTTGCAAGCGCTATATGAGCTTATGATTCAAAATTGAAGAAAACGGTTTCTTGAGTTGTCTTCTACAAGGAATATTTTGATGAAAGACATGTTTTAATACGTAGTAACAATCAATTGGTCATCATGAAATTCTCGAATCGCATAGAGAAAACCTAAGTTTTACCCTCGCTGTTAAAGTTAGTAACAATCGCATATTCACGTTTCAATACCCCAAGAATAGGTGTTTGACCCAATCCATACCATCCATAGAGACGGAGTAAAGGTGGATCCAGATCACTCGTAAAAAAAAAGCATCAAAGGCAATCCTTGATAGCAAAATTTTAAAATCTTGAAATGAAGAAGCAATAATGGTAAGGGCTCGTGGAACCGACATGAAAATATTGATATTTTATGAAAAGGGCGAATATGAGATCATGAGATAATATGGAAACTTATCGATAACAAATATGCGAATTTCGGGATAAAATTCTTTTAAGAGGGGTAGATTTGTAATACCCCAAATCCAATAATAGAGGCTCAATGAATATTCTAGAGCCCAAATGCTTAAGTTGTATCCATTTTTAATAAAAGCCCAAATGATGGGCTTTCTAGACCAATTATGATTTTAATTATTTACGGCGCAATTATTATCCGATCGAGATGAACGAATATGTTAGACGATAGTGCTCGTCGATACGAATCCGTAGAACTTGGTTTCACTAATATAGGAATTCAATTGACCAATATATGATTTTTTCTCTAATTTAAATTCTAATTAGGGTTTATTTAAGAGGGAGTATAAATACCCCTAACACCACTTTGAGCCTCATTTTTACCATTTCACAATTCTCTCAAGGGAGAACAGCCCCTCCCCCCTCTCTTGACCCCTCCCCTCGCCACCACCACCTCCGCCGCCGGACGCCGCCGCCTCTTCCATCGCCGGAATATATTTTCCGGTGAAATTTTTGTCATGCAATATTGGAATCTTCTTTTCTTCCTCTATATGATTCTTAAGTTATTTTTATGATTTATCTATGATAAGGCCTCCGATTTTCGGATCTAAAAATGGGAAAATCCCTAGCCTTTGAGAAATTTATTTCTACTATCTCTCTATCTTTTTTTCGGAGTTTTTGATCTATTCTTTGAATTCTTGGGGCTGTTTTATTATGTTAAATAAAAATATGTTGGAAAAATTTATGTGCATGTGTGTGGGTTTGTGTAGATCGACAAAAATGATTTGAGTTCATGTGGTTTAATGGTGGATTGGTGAAAATGGAATTTTGTAGATATTTTTGGTTGAAAAATAGTGCTGGAAATTGAGAAGTGTGAGTTTGATTTTTTTTGTGGTGTGTGTGTGCGTGAGTTGCTATTCTTTTTTTTTTCTTTATCTTTTGCTTATTTTATTTTATTTTTATTCTAATACATATAGTATTGATTTATATAATTAAAAAGATTTGGTTAAAGTCTAAATTGAAACTTTAGCATAATGGATAATCATTTAATTTTATATGCATAGGTCTAATGTTTAAATCTACTTGATGTAATTTATTATTTTAATTAATTCATGTATTCTCTAAGTAATTAAATTTAAAACATGATGTAAGTTTCAAAAATGGCATATAGTTTAATTGTTGGAGTCTTGATTTAATAATGATAGGTCTAATGTTCGAATCTTATGAAATGCAATTTTTAAGACCCATTTTTATGCTATGCAACCTTATTTAATTAAAAACATACTTTAACTTTTGAAAATTATCTATGGTCTAATGGTTGATGTACAAATTTTATGTTGGGAGATCCATAGTTCAATTCCCCTTGGGCCAATTTAGTGTTTTAATTAATTGATGGATGTATTTATGATTTTATTTAATTAAAAACTTGTTGTAATTTTGAAAATGAGGTTTGGTATAATGGTTTGTGTTCCAGATTTTATTATGATAAGTTTAGGATTCAAATCTTATGTAATGCATTTTAAGACTCATCGTATATTTTTTTTAAATCATTTATTAACATTTTATGCAAGATAATTCTGAACTATATATGAATAAAATTTGAATATAATTTTCAAAAATGATCTTTAGCCTAATGATTAAGGTTTAAATTTAATATTTTAGGTCTATGGTTCAAATCTCCTTGAAAACAGTTTACTTTTATTTTACTTTAATTAATGCATGCATTATTGTCTTTATTTAATTAAAACCATACTTAAATGTTTGAAAATGGCCTTTGGCCCAATGGTTATATTTTGCATTCTATTATAATAGGTCAAGGGTTCAAAACCTCTAGAATGCATTTCATTTATTTTTATTGCAAGATAATCATAAACTATATTTAATTAAAACTGCTAAACAATTTTTGAAAATATTGTTTAGTCTAATGGTAGGTCTCCACTTTGATGCATTTTATAATCCTCTTTTTACTCAAGCATTTATGAGTGTATTTAATTAAAGTAATTTAGTTAATGTTGCATAAATTCTCTTAGCCTAGTGGTTAAGTGCTTATTATTTCATTTATATTTTTGGTCAAGTGTTCAAGTCCTCTTGACTATAAAATCATGTTATATTTTATCCTTATTTTTATTTAGTTTATTTTACTTAATTTAGATTAAATTCGAAATTAAGTATATGGTATATTAAATTGATATTTCCACATTCTTCTATGATTTAAAATGATAATTTAAATCATATATTAAATATTATATTTTTTCTTTATGTATTTAAGGCATTTATTTGCATGATCGAGGACTCCGATATATTTTAAGTTAGAATCTCGTTCGACATTTAAGCGACGTCAGGTTACGCTCTTACTTTAAGGACTCGATCCCTAGAACCTTATTTATGTTATAGTATTTGTTAGAGCATTATTATGTTATTAAAACATAGTTCTTATGTATAGGTCCTAATCCGAGACCCGTTTAGGACGATGATTAAGCATAAGGTCATAATCCGACAGCAGGCTTAAGACGAGAAGTCATGAATAAAACTTCAGCTAATTTAGCTATAAGGTGGGTTTCTTACTAAAATGCTTTCGAAAATATATTTAAACTTTCGTCCGCTATGAAAAATGATTTATGTTTATGTTGCTCAATGTGGATTGACACGACTCATATGAGGAATTCCGAATATGGCACTTTGGTGCAATTACTTATGAATATGTTATAGTTTATATGTGATCACATTAGGGTCGGTCTCCACTATGTTTATTGAGCGTATGATTTATGACATGTCAAATATGAATTTATGGATATTCTTATTGTAAATTATTGGATGAATGTATGAGTATTCCCACGAAGTGTTTTCTGGCACTCAACCCCACTATTTAAAAATGTTTTCAGGTAATTGATGACGACAGGTGGCGGACGTGGACTAATGTGGACATTTTGTATGGTTGGCCATATTCTAGTTTTTGAAATATTGACTCTATTCAGTTTTGGTCAACAAATATGATTAATTATGCTTCCGTTGTATGTTTATGGATTATTTAATTATTTTATGGACGCATATGATCGTCATGGCCTTACTGGCATAATTTGAATGTTGAATAATGGATTTTTGACTAGTCAAGGTTGAATATGTTTTTAATTGGTTGTTCGAAAGATGTGATTTTAAAATAATAGGTTGGTTGAAAAGTCGTATCTTGTGTGATTGGTTATTGAATGATAAACGCCTATGAGCGTGGAATTTATTAGGATTCTAAACGAAGTGTTGTCCGAATTTTTATAATTCGAGAAAATGATTTATATTAGTTTGCAAAAATTTTATTGTGATTTTTCTTTCTTCGTGTGTGTTCCCTTTAGCGCACTGGGCCTCCTGGTTCGGGGCGCTACACATAAGGTATAAACCATAAATGGATGAAGAAAACCCTAATTAATATATTCTAATTTGATGAAATAAAAAATATATAACAATCAATTAGTAACTAAAATATAAAAATTAAATAAAAAAATAATTATAAGCCCTAATTGAAATGTAATAATCATGATAGTAACAATATAAGTACATGTAATACGTTAACATTATGAAGATCCTTCGTTAGCACAATGAATACAGTATGTTAGCATACGTTATATAATGCTGACGAACCATTATTAAAAGCTAACGAAGATATTTTCGCGCTGAACATGAGTAAAAAAATGTATATTTTGTATTTTTCATCTATATTATTTGCACAAACATATTTATGAATGATCTTGAATTAAAGAGCATGAAAAGAGCTTCAATTTGATATATTATTTGTGTTGATCCGATTAGAGAATAGTGAGATATTGATCGTTTAAAAATTGTAAGATTCTTTTTTAAAAAAGTGATGACATCAATTTTTTTATAAGAATTGGATAACTATACCCCGCCTCCTTTTTTTTACCTTAACTTTGATTTTAAATTACAGCCATTAGAACATCTAGTTGGATGGTATAAGATGGGTTCTTAATTCTTACACTAGGAGAGATGTATTTATGATCCACCCCATATATATGTTTGAATCTTGATGAATAGTAGTGACTTGTGAGGGAATTTTCCCATATAACTAATTAAATGATGTTTGTCATTGAAAGTATATAGATTTAATTAGAAAACTTTAGTCAAGAAACTATTGAATTGAATGAATTAAAGTTGTTATTTTCTTCATATATATATATATATATATATATATATATATATATATACGGACTATATATTAAGTAGGAATGAATCCGGCTACCAACAAAAAGAATTCTACTACACCATTTCATCAACGTATATAGTCTGTCCGCTTTCGCCGTTCATAACGAGATTTCTCAAATTCTATGTTTCGAAAATTGAAGGAGGCAAGCTATTTTTTTTTATATAAAATATAGGTTTATATAATTTAAGGATAACTATAGTTTTCCACTTCATGAAAGTTTGCCTTTTTCCCCTATTAAATTGTTGTAGTTCTAATCCTAACACCTCTCTTCTTTTTCTCTGAACGTACAAATGCAAGAATCTGAGTGGGTTTTTGTGAAAATTTGAAATTTCCGGGCTAAAGGGGCAAAGGGTAGCTTTCATAAAATCCAGATAAAAAATGAATTATATATATATAGATATATATATATATATAAAGATTTCAAATTGATTTTCTCAATGGGCTTAATTAATTTTAAGTAGTTTAGGGGCAGATTTGGGTGAAACCGTCCCATACATGAGACGGGTTAATACTCAAGGATCATTATTTATGGGTGAAGTATCATTAACTCACATGTGAGTATCATTATTTATACTCGCATGTGAGTATCATTATTTATGGGTGAAGTATCATTAACTCACATGTATCATTATTTATGGGTGAAGTATCATTATTTATGGGTGAAGTATCATTAACTCACATGTATTGATCTGTCTTATGAATGAAACCGTCTCATACAAATTTTTGTCCATTTATTATTATTATTATTATTATTATTATTATTATTATTATTATTATTATTATTATTATTATTATTATATGCATAGAAAGATCATATCATATAAACATTATACTAAAACATGCATGCATGGCGATACATCGAGTTCTCCATAATAATAGCCTCCATGCTTTCAAGGCCATCCAAACTCTGTGGAAAAGAGACCTCTTCTCTCCTCCTCTCATACAAATCCATGGAGAATTAATAACCCTCTCTCTCTCTCTCTCTCTCTCTCTCTCTCTCTCTCTCTCTCTACATCTATATATGTGTATCGATGATGGGCTTGCTACTCGGAATACTTGGTCATTTCCTCCTCCGAATTAGGCCACCTTGATTTTTGTTTGCAAGGACAAAATCACCAATTAAGATTCCTTTTTGCTAAGGTCGATCTCCCTAGCAAAAATGAGTCCCTCCGGCGCCGGCAGCCTGATTCCTATCCTCTCCGCCGTGCTCCTCCTCTCCTCTGCCACCACCACCTCCGCCTTCAACATCACCATCCTCCTCGGCCGATACCCCGGGTTCGAGCAGTTCAACCAGCTCCTCTCCCGGACCCAACTCGCCGAGGAAATCAACCGCCGCCGCACCATGACCGTGCTCGGCCTCCCTAACGACCGCCTCGCCACCATCATGCAGATGACGGAGGACGTGCAGAAGAGCATCCTCAGCCTCCACATCGTCCTCGATTACTACGACATGATCAAGCTCAGCAAGCTCGCCCCCGCCTCCAAAACCACCCTCACCACGCTCTACCAGTCCAGCGGCGTCGCCAACGACAAGCAAGGCTTCATCGACGTCGTCCACCGCCGCGACGGAACCATCGTCTTCGGCTCCTCCATGCCGGGCGCCCCGCTCGTCTCCGCCCTCGTCAACTCCGTCGCATCGCAGCCCTTCAACATCTCCGTCCTCAGCGTCTCTCAGCCCATCATTGCTCCCGGAATGGACGGATCTTGGGTCGAGCCGGCCGCGCCGCCTCCCAAGGCTGCGGCCCCCGTACCGGCTGTGAAGGAGCCTCCACCTCCGACAGCGGAGGAGCCCGTGGCTGATGAACCCACGGCGGAGGCACCAGCCCCGTCGCCAGCTGATGCTCCCGCTCCCGCCCCTAGCCCAGCAGCCGACGCGCCGGCGGAGGATGAAGCGGGAGAAGATGCCAGTGATCAAGAGCCGGAGGAGAAGAAAAAGAAGAGCGCCGCCGTGCAGCAGGTGGTTTCCGGCATGACGGTTGGGTTGGTAATTGGATTGGCATCATTCCTTGCAGGTCAGTGAAATCAAAGTGGAATTTCGTGGAACAGTTGATGATCATATGAAATGAAGCAATGTTTGTCGGATGGAGATTGTGTCCAAGATATGGCAAATGTGAATGGCGCATGCAACTGAATGGATGTGGAAATAATGATTTGTTCATCTTCTCAAATAAGACGCTATAAAATAAAACAGTCTTATTTCACGTTTTTCATTGTCGCACTTCAATATTTTGAAGATTCAAAATAAAAAGGTCATATTTATTTTTTCTCATTAGGAAATTAATGCGTTTTATTTTACAAATGCTACATATATATATATATATATATATACACTTGTTTTTAGTTGGGGAAAATCGAAAATGAGGTCAGTGCGTGGGTTCTACCCGATATCTTCATCTTACATATATTGGGTTCACAATTAATTCTACATACCTTTTAATTCTTCACCTCAAAAATCTATTCAATTATATTTAATGTTTTGGAATAAAAAATACTCCTATAAAAATACTTTGCAAGACAAGAATCGGCTGAATGGAAAAATTAAGACTGACGACCTGTAGCACTTGTTCATCTCACCACAAAAAACTAAAAATAAAAATAAAAATATAATTTGTGTCATACTCATAGATTTTTATTTATTTTAGAAATGTTATGTTATTGATTTGAAATAAAAGATCGCAGAGTATATTCTAAATAGTTCTCACATAGTCTAGCATCGATACAACCTTCTATGGAAATTGACATCAACAATTGATCTATGACGTTTTGTACTTTTATTTTTATTTTTTATTAACTTTTGGAGTAGGATCTCTGACGATTTTATTGAAAAAGAAGGGAAATGGAATTTATCCTAATTGAATTAGGGGTTCATTTCTCACAAGTGCAAGGTACCTAGTGAAATGTTTTCGTAATTGTCGTGTTTATTCTATTTAGCAACTAAGCAAAAAATACTACCTCCGTCCAAATAGCAAGGTCCCTTTTTAATTATTTACTCTCTCTATTTTAATAAAAGAAGGACCTTACTATTGAGACGAAGGGAGTAATAACTAATGAATCGCTTCAAAATATTAATTACAGTATGACGCTCATAAATTATGATCATGCTTTTGATTTTCAGAATTATACTCAATATGTTAAAGTTTAACGCAAATGAAATCCTCTATCCCACTTTTCTCTATCTCATTTGGTGTCCCATTTTAATTTTTATTTGATTTTCATCAATTTTTTTTCTTCAATTTCAATTTGTTATGGTTAGTTTAATTTTATAATTATTATTTAGGGTTTATTCCACCCAATTAGGGTTTATATTTATTTTTTAATATTTATTTCTTGTTTTTTAGTTAATATAATTGATTAATATGGTTGATTATTCTAAAAGTGGGGTACGTATATAATTTTTTTTAAAAATATTTTTTAGCAATAAATCTTGATTATGGTTTGTAATACTATAATAATATTTATTTTTATAATAAATATTTTTAAAATATTAAATTTTACAGTGGGATACAATAGTGAAACATAAAAAGTGAACTAGAAGATTTTATACCAATTTAACGTGTCCACCACTGATGTGTCGTTAGTGGCAACGCCACATGTACGGAGAAATCAATCCAATATATTCGACTTATTAATTCCTTCATCATTTTATTAAGTTCACTCCTTATTTTATTGAATTTCCTTATATAAACTCCCTTAAAAAATTTTATTTTAGTGAACTTTAAATTAGATTATAAATACACGGCTCCAATATATATATATGATATGGATCAAATGAGATCATTTTCCTGGTGTGAGAATTAAGACATTATCTTGCACCATCCAATTTAATGATCTAATGGTTGAGATTTAATGTAAAGATGGTGGCAATTTCGTAAATAATAAGGCAAAAATAAAGGAAGGAGAGCTATTTTCGTCCAAACCGATTAAAAATAATAATGTCAGCAATTAAAAAAAATCTTAAAAAACTTTAAACGACCATAACTTGCTTGTTTTTAATCCAATGCACACAAAAAATATATCAAATTAAAGCTCTTTTCGTACTCTTTCACTTAATTAAGATGTCGAAAGACTATGTGTACTGGACCCTTAGTTGATATATTTTTTTTGTTATTTTTTGTAATTGATAGTTGCTAAACAATAGAAGAAATGAGGGAAAATGAAGAAGAATATAGGAAGAAGGCTAATTGATCTCTCAAGTTGTATTTCCATTTCACAAAAGATGGAATATATAGGGTAGAGGACCACTGTCCGTACAAAGTAAGGATATAACCCTAAGTTGATTACTTGAGCAAGAAACATAACTAAAAATAACACTGAGCCGCATGCCACATAATTAAATAGCTATGGGCTGAAATCAGCCACTCTTGTAGCGCCCCGATCCCGAAAGATCGTGGAAATGGATGCCACGGGGGTTGGAATTAAGAAGCGGGAAAGAAATGGGATAATTAAATTAATGACGGGGTGTTAATCCAAAAGGATTAATGTTTGGAATAAAATTTAACAACTGAGTATGCCAAAGATAGGTTATGCCTTTCGGAAAATTAGACAGCATGACCTCTGTAACTAGAGCGAATCCCCGTTTATAACAGCTTATAAGAGAAGAATGGAAGCTGTAACAATTCAATAAGCCCTTTCATAGGCCAAACGGAAACAAATAACCAGATACCAACAATTAATAGACCCATTCATAGGTCGACAAAAGAAACAGACACCAATATGCTGAACAAATGAAGCCCTTCCATAGGCCAAAATGAATGATCAAATAGACATAACGAAAGACGGATTTCCTCCCCTTGGAATAATTATGTAGCTAAGCATATGATACATGTTAACTAGGAAGTGACAAAAGTTCAGAATCAGAGAAGCAGAATCATATCAACAAAATACCAAGATCAGAGTTCTTAGCATTTAGCAAAAGAATGCCATAAGTGCGAAAGCTCAATTCTTAACAGAATACTAACAAAAAGGGACAACGGAAAAATATGTAAATCATAATAGCCCATATCTCAGCCTCGTCACCTCCACGCTCCAGCCTACTTACCTGAAAATGTTTGAAAAGATTTGGGCTGAGTACTAATGCACTCAGTGGGCAAGTTTTACAATTCAAGTTATGCAAATCATTTTATTAAAGTAATCTATCTGTGTTCATGCAGGTAGTGAAACTTAGGAGGTTTAAAAGTTGGAAGCAACCTAAGTTCACCAAAACATTTTATCGTGAAGCGCTTAAGAATATAACCCGTCACTGCCCGCAACCCAAACTACATCACCAGCGCATAACGTTGAGTATGGCTATAGTATACCCAAAGAGTATAACCAATAAGTGTTTCATTTTAGTCTCACCGACAAGGAGTAGGGCAGGACAAACAATGCATGCATACTGTAGCTACTCACATTGACACATCGCTGGTTTATGAGACTCCGACAACATACAGTAGCATGTAAATATTTAACACAGATAGTCACATATGCAATTTTAGCAAAGCAGAGTTTAATAACTCGAAAGATACAATTTGCAAAGATAGTATAGTATAACCCACCTTTCTCGGGATTCTGAAAAGCTAACTTCTGAAGAATCAACCCTGATACTCTTTCTTTAGCTCAGCTGGTAATACAGAAGGTAAACTTCAACTCAGGATAATCGCTATATTTTCGAGAATTAATCTACTATAAACGGAACTATTATTAATTCTATTCTATTCTAAAATAGATTGCGCGAACTCTAAAGACCTTGAATAATTCCGACGAAGAAGGAAATAAATTCTAAAACGTTATTCTTGCTTTACTGGGATCAACTGATTTGACAGAGGTCTCTTTCCAAAACTTGTCATTTATCCAAATTTTACCAGATCTACACCACAACAAGTTTTAACCGCTCGGAAATTATGAAAATATTCAGGAATGATACTATATATGCCAAGACTAAAGAATGAGAATTTTAGAATTTTTCGATAATACATGCTCCCGGTATAAAAATAATTGTCTACTTTAAATAATTGAAATTATTCAAAACTTGTAACGAGATCACGAAACTTGGCAGGCTTATAGGAAATAGTATTTGGAGCAACTTTCGAGAAGAAACATTTTCGATTTGACGACCCAAAATGGGTGAAACGGGAGTTTCGGTAATAATATTCACAGATTTTAGCTGAAAATGTATCGGTCTCGATCGAGCTCGATACTCGTTGGATTTTGCTCAAAACTACAATTTTTGATAGTGCAGAAAATAAGGAATTTAATGGTATAATCAGATCAAAGATCGGACGGCTAGAACATAAATTGGAACTGAGCAGATTTATAATATAATATTCGGATCCGGATTTCAAACGACGAGAAATCAAAAATCTATTCCGGTTAACTACAAGATCCAAATGATCAAAGACTATTTATAAAAAGAAGATTTCTACTATTTATAAAAAGAAGATTTCTAATACGACTATCCAGGAAGAGTAGATCTGAGATTTACATAAAATGAAAACGGGGAAAAATACTGAAAAGTCACAACATCAAAAATCGAAATCGGTAGAATTAAAGATAATCGAAATATAAGCATATTTAGAATTTGAAATTTCTAAATTCATCGGTCCGAATGACCGGAATCGGAGAAAGTACCTTCTCCGAGGAATTGGCGGCGGTCACGATGATTTTCCATCGTGATCATCCTTCGTGTCATCATTTCAATCATGTATTCGTGATCTACGCGTTGACACCTTCAAAATGACTATTTCAGAATTGAAATAGGAAACTAGAGTCGTACATTTTCTGGAAGCTGCTCGGCGTTTCGATTTTGAAAATGAATGAAAAATGAAACATTAAGCTCCTATTTATAGAGAAAAAATAAATAGGATAATAACGAATAAAAGAAAGAGGATAATGATGGAAAAAGAAAAGGATGATTACGAATAAGATAATCTTTTAAAAAAAAATTTGGATAATGACGGATGTGCCTTTTTCTATTAAATTTATTATTTTCCAACTTAAAGTTGTGCCAAGAGTTCATTTGAACTCGAAATTTGAAATTTCAAAGGTTGGCACGATTCTTGAAATATTTTTTATCAACCCTAGAAAAATATCATAACATATTTTTAAGGCAATTTTTGACCAAATTAGATTTAACAGATTTCCCTAGCTGCGATTTTCCTTTATTTGAGTCATTTAAGGACCCAACTTATTTTCTAACTTACCAGAGGGTAACATAAGTTGAATAAAATCTTCTAAAATATTTCGGGGTATTACAACTCTCCTCAATCGACCCGTCTGCTCCGACCCAGATACATGGGTCTCCTTCTATTTTGTTTTCCAAATGTCCCAAATTGAAATTAGGGATCCAATTTTCTCCCAATTTAAGATCAGTTTTTTCTTCTTTTTTTGCTTCAATCTCCCGATCAATTTCAAGAATCGTTGTATTCATGACACTATGTTTAGATGATATGAATCAAAAATAAAAAAGATAATTTTTTACGCATGCCCAGGTTGTAAATGCTTTTGTTAGTATATAATAATTCTTCGTCAACATTATGATAATATATGATAACGTATGTTAACGAAGCATTTATCATATGTTAATATAATGTATTCACTATACTAACAAAGAATTATCATAATGCTAGCATAATACAAATTTATTAGGGTTTATTCAATCTCAATTATGGTTTATTTCATTTCAATTATGGTTTATTCCATCTAATTATGATTTTTTTAATTTAATTTTTCGTTATAGTTCCTAATTGATTATTATGGTTTATCTCATCCAGTTATGGTTTATAACGTATGTTAACAGAGTATTGTCATATGCTAACATAGTGTATTCACAACGCTGACGAAGTAAAACCATAATGCTAACGTAGTATAAATATATTATTATTATGATTTGTTCCAATTCATTTAGGGACATTCAGTCAATGTTTATTTCATATAATTAGGTTTATTTCATCCAATTATGATTTTTTCCATTTAATTAGGGTTTATTAAATCAAATAAGGTTTATAATTAATTTTTAGAATATATTTTTCGCTAACAATATTTGAAAACTTTAATTAGCATAACTATAATGCTTCGTTAGCATGATGATAATACTTTGTTAGCATGACGATATGTTATCAAATCCTCCGTGATTTTTATAATAATTACCAAATTATGTTAATACTCTCGCGCAAAAAACTTTTCAAATATTACAGAATTGCCACTGCCTTTTTCATCAATTCTGGGTCTTTGATTTTTGAGGATTGTGTGGTGTGAGAAGTGATCCTAGTTCTCACATTAGGATTGGTTTTCACCTAACCCCTCATATATATATATAGGGTTAGATTCCAGAAGGAACCATATCCCACATGAGAACCGAGAACCAATCTCAGCCATAGATTGATCCGATTTGGACGGTCAAGATCAGATCAAAATTAAAAAAAAAGCGGTGGCATTATTGTAATAAATCACAACTTCGGTGCCCCTGAAACTCGTCGAGGTTAAAATCGTAAATTTGAACGTATTCAAATTCTAAAGCCATTTTTCAGAGAATTTTTCAGAGAAAATTCTATAGCACGAACTCGCGCAAAAACCAGAACACTAAAGATTTGAAAGATAAGCTGAAAATCCTTAGAAATCAACCGTCAAAAACTCCCAAACAATCAACAAAATCCTCAGAAAAACATGAATACTCAAGGTAATATGTATTTCATTCTTATTTTAAGAAATTTCATTTTTTTAGCGATTATACTGTGTTGATTTATCAGTTTACGTTTGCATAAACATCCATTTAGCGTTATATTATGATAATTTAACAATGTATTTTGTATTTTTCTAAGCACAACACGTACAAAAATCTAATCTTGCACAAACTGTATTTATTTTTATTGCATGTAAATTTTTCTATTTCATTTTGTACTGTTAAATGACGGATAACTTGTATAAACATGTTAAACCTAACAATATTTGCAATATATATGTGATTTACATGTATATTTTTTATTTTAGGGTTTTAGCATTCTCATTCTCCTATTTTAGCAATATCATGACTTATTTTAGCACTCTCGTAATTTATTTTAGCACTCATTTTTTAGCAGTCTAGTGATTTATTTTAGCATGGCACTTGTTTCAAACATTAGCATGAAACACTGTTATATGTTTGTTTAATTTTAGCATTCAGTTTCTATTTCTTTAGCATTGCAATTGATTTTGGGAGTTTCATATTTTGCTTCTTTTTTTGTCAACATACATAACGCCTTTGTCTATCTGTGATTCAACTGCACATTTTCTTGATTTTAGCACTCTAGTTTATAGTTTAAGCACTGTGATGTGATATTTTAGCATTCAGATTCTGTTCTTTAGCATTGTAATTGATTTAAGGGTTTCATATTTTGTTTCTTTTTTATAAAACTAACACCTTTTGTCCATTCTGTAATTCAACTTCGCATTTTCTTCATTTTAGCACTGTGATGTCATATTTTAGCATTCACTTTCTGTTTCTTTAGCATTGCAATTGATTTTGGGAGTTTCATATTTTGCTTCTTTTTTTTGCCAACATACATAACACCTTTGTCTATCTGTGATTCAACTGCACGTTTTCTTGATTTTAGCACTCTAGTTTATAGTTTAAGCACTGTGATGTGATATTTTAGCATTCAGATTCTGTTCTTTAGCATTGTAATTGATTTAGGGGTTTCATATTTTGTTTCTTTTTTATAAAACTAACACCTTTGTCCATCTGTGATTCAATTGCACATTCCCTTGATTTTAGCACTCTAGTTTAAAGTACTAGCACTGTCATGTCATATTTTAGCATTCATATTCTGCTTCTTTAGCATTGCATATTTTGTTTCTTTTTCTGTAAACATAACACTTTTGTCCATTCTGTAATTCAACTTCACATTTTCTTCATTTTAGTACTCTAGTTTACAGTTTTAGCACTGTGATGTCATATTTTAGCATTCAGTTTCTGTTTCTTTAGCATTGCAATTGATTTTGGGAGTTTCATATTTTGCTTCTTTTTTTGTCAACATACATAACGCCTTTGTCTATCTGTGATTCAACTGCACATTTTCTTGATTTTAGCACTCTAGTTTATAGTTTAAGCGTTGTGTGTGATATTTTAGCATTCAGATTCTGTTCTTTAGTATTGTAATTGATTTAGGGGTTTCATATTTTGTTTCTTTTTTGTAAAACTAACACTTTTGTCCATCTGTGATTCAATTGCACATTCCCTTGATTTTAGCACTCTAGTTTAGAGTATTAGCACTGTCATGTCATATTTTAGCATTCATGTTCTGCTTCTTTAGCATTGCATATTTTGTTTCTTTTTCTGTAAACATAACACTTTTGTCCATCTTCAATTCAACTGATTCTATTTTCTTTAGCATTGCAATTGATTTTAGGAGTTTCATATTTTGTTTCTTTTTTTGTAAACATAACACCTTTTATCTATCTGTGATTCAACTGCATATTTTCTTGATTTTAGCACTCTAGTTTATATTTTTAGCACTGTGATGTCATATTTTAGCATTCATATTCTGTTCTTTAGCATTGTTATTTCTGTCTACTTAACAGAATTATATATCAAAATTACAGGTGCTAAAAGAACTGGAGAAGGTGAAACTAGCACACCCCAAATAGTACAAACAACCCCAAACATTGATAGATATCCACTATTACAAGCAACAACATTGCCATCAATTCTATCATAAGCTGTTATGGAAATGAATAAAGCACAAGAGGAGGCAGTGAGATAACTGGGGTTCGGCAGCATTCTTCATTTGGATATAACCAAATTGCCACAAAAGATAACATACTGGCTGTTCGAAAACTTCGACCCAGTATCAAGAGAACTTCAACTGCAACATGGGAGAAGGTTGAGGATTGAGGTCTCTGATGTGTCTGTGATCTTTGATTTTCCCAGAGGACCACACAAGATATAAAAGAGTGTTAGAGGCCAGATATGCCAGGTCATGCAGAAAGATGAGTTACTCACTACCATACTCTCAGATACAATAGCAGGAGAATTGTTCAAGATGAACTTCATGATTCTGGTAATTACTTCCATGATCGAGAACTATGAGGATGGACATATTTACAAAAACTTGATGGACTGTCTGCAAGAGATTGACAACGTTAGTCAATATGACTGGCGTGAGTATGTCTTGAGATCATTGGTAAATCACACTATCAAATGAAAGAGCAACAAAATCATGCCCTTCACAGGTCCCATTCTGTTTTTGTTGGTAAGTCATATTAATTATTTATTTTTTTTATTGTAGTTCTTGTATAATAAATAGGAAGTGTTTATAGTTCTTGTATAAACACTGCAACCATTTATCTATATACATTACTAAAAAAAACTGTCAACTTCAAACAGATGATGTACTTGGATAGAGTTGAAGTGTACTTACGGGAGGTGCCGAGGTACATCCCAACATTCCATGAATGGAATGATACTTTGCTTGCTGATAAGGAGTTAACAGAGCTTGCTACTGGAAATTTCGGAGGTGGCTACCCTTAGCCGGTATACACAATGGCTGAGTTCATACAAAAAAACAGAGAGAGAGCTTGTCAGGTAGAAGAAGTTCGACAGAGAGAAGTCGAACAAGAACAGATTCCAATTGTGAATGAGCAAGACATCGCGTCAGCTCATAAGGTCATATACCATCACTAATATATTATTATGTTACTGATTTCTTTGTTTAGAATCATCACCGAATTCTATTTTTATAAATAACTATTTACTTATCTGATTTGAACAAAAAACATATCAGAATCAAAGAGAAGATTTGGCAGAAGAGAGACAGCAGCAAGAGAAAGGGAAGGGATTAGCTGTTGAGATCCCTAAGACAGAGAGATGCAGTTCAAACACTCCAGTAAGCATTTCAATAATTATATAATTTAGCATTCTTCATTCATTGTTTAGCATTGTCATCAAGTTTAGTAATAATGTTCAGAACAAAATTTACAATATTATGAAATGATTGCTAAAATAGGCAATCAAAAGGCTTAGAGAAGAGGCATATAGTGAGATGTCCACAGAGACAGCTGAAACAACCACAGTCAGCAAGAAAAAAGTGTTTACCACATAATATTACATATATGATAACTTATATTGTTAACAAGTTTTTAATTACAATTAACATCTAAAAATATACAGAAGGCAGTGATCCAAACAAGCACAGTCTCCACAAGGTCAAGGGCCATAATGAAGCAACCTGACCATTTTAGAAACCTTATGGACACAAGAGAGACACTGACACCTTCTGATTGTGAGCTGCACTATTGGGCGATGGAAAACAAGAGTGATGATGAAAGGTACATTTATAATACATTACTATTAATATAAATAAAAATTATAAGTGCCATTTTATTCTGTCAGACTGCACTTTACACTAAAAAAAGAAATTTATCCAAAATTAGGGAGGTTGTCTTGTATTCTGATGAGCGGACAGAGTTGAGGAGAGCTGAGATGTTGAGTTTGAACAAAAAAAACATACATAAGTTCTGCTATCATTGATGTATGGAGTAACATATTGAACTATGCTCAAGCAAAGATTCCTGAACAACAGACTCCCAGGAGATTTTTCCTAACAACTAACGTTTCTGTAAGTGAATAATTTCATAGTTACTATTTATAATTAACTCACTGTATTCTGTTTGAAAAAACACTACACATTCATGATCAAAAAATCTTCATTTTGTCTTTATAGAACTACACAGCTGTTGCGCCTCCAGAGGGATGGAATGACCAGAAGATTTCAAAGTTGTTTGTTGACAACATACTCCATGAATTAAGAAAATATCCAAATGTGGAAGTAGATAAGATGGACATGGTACGTATTCATTATAAAAATTGTAAAAAGTTATCATGAAAATAACTAAATGTACACTATTTTGTTTGCAGTTTTTCTTTCCAATAATCCAATCAGAACACTTCTACATTATTGTCATTGATACAAGAAGAATGGTGGCTGAGATCATTGATAATTCAAATGCCATGGAAGGAGAGCATGACGACCCCCTATTGAAATATGAGCATATCCCTGCAAAACTGGTAAGAAAACATATCTATTTATTGATTTTTTCACTAGTGAAACAAATTATAAAAAAAAACACATTCAATTCAATAATAAAAATGAACTAACTTTAATCATAAATTTCAGATCAAGCTCTTCGTTTACTTCTTGAAGATGACTAGGCTTCAAAAACTAACAAAAGAAGTGTCTGAAAATATCAAGAGCATGAACTGTCTTCAAATGCCATGGAGAACTTCAACAAACAAGACTGATTGTGAGGTCTTTGTAATGCGTCATATGGAGACGTATATGGGGATGCTATGAGGAATTGGAGGAGTGGATTAAGAGCCAAAAATGAAATGCAGCTGAAATACTTAAGGATCAAGTATTGTGCTGCCATTCTTACTGCAGAATGCAACATCCACAGGTAGAGGAACATCAGAGATTCAAGACTCTACTTCCGAGCATCTTATAAAGACAACCCAATCAGTTTTGAAAAGCTTTACCTAGAAGATGATAATCAGTGAATAAATGTTTATGTTGAAATCTTTGTTTTGTGAAATATGGGTAGTTTTGTGAAAATCTTTTTACTAATTTGCTTACTTGGAATTTGTTGGGGTACATCATAATTTGCACATCTGAGGTCTAATTATAGGGCACTTTGAGAAGATGTGTTTTCTGTGCCGATTGAATGTTGCTGTAAAATTATGTCACGGGGTGTGCATGAAAATCAGGGCTTATATACTCGTTGATTGCTCCGTCTTTTTTATCAAATCATCTCTTGTATCTTTGCTTGATCTGCATAAGTTTGCTCTGTTTTTTGTTTGTGAATCATTGTGAAATGTGGTCTCTAGGTTAAATAATTTCATCAATCCATATGTTTATATCGCTGCATGTGTAAAGTCGGTTAGCAATTTATTAATTTATGCAAAATACTGAAGGGTAAAAAATAGTGGCTAAATTTCTTACGTCTAATGGTAAAATTAATTTTCTTAAAATGTTTTTTCGAAGGTATCCTTTTTTGCTCTTCAATGCATGTATCATGCATGACAGCTACTGCTGCTCCTTACTTTAGTCATGCGTAGGATATTAGAAAATTTATGAAAAATTTTCACAGTTTTGCATGCTAAAATTGTGAGTAACAGTGTTAAAAATAAAACTAGCAGAGCTAAAATATATTGCTTCGAATTAAATACCTTTCATTCTATATCTTGGTTGTACACATTAAACGAAAAATTCAATTTAGTAAATCTCATACAAATCAAAATCGCATATGCTAAAACTTCAACACATTTTTCTAAAGTAGAACCCATCAGTGCTAAAAATCAAAATACGAATCCTAATAATATAAACAATCATTCTAATGCTAAGATAAATAATACTGAAGAAACAAAGTAAAAAATCATATATGCTAAAGTAGAAACTACAAGTGCTAAAATACAAAATACTAGTGCTAAAATATAAAACACTAGTGCTAAAATATGAAATATCAGTGCTAAAGTATAAAACTATTATTCTAACGCTAATACTAAATTTTATTCAATTAAAATACATTTCACCAAAAAAATATTGCCATGTGGCAAAGATATGTTCTTTTATTCAAATTTACGAGGCTAATACAACCATAAAGGCTCCTTTTTCTCTAGTAAAAAAAATTCAAATGTGCAACTCTTCAACTTCTCTCCATTATCTCCCAAAAAAAAATTCTTCCAAAAAAAATATGAATTGGTCACGAGACACTGAGGAATTTTTTATTGATCTTTTACATACTCGAGTTGGGATGGTGGATGTATCTGACAACTAATATGTTGTAGATTCTCTAGATGATATTTCAATGACGATGACGATGGTTCTTAATCAAAGAGTTAGATTGATACAACTCGTGCTGAAATTGAACGAATTAAAGGAGAAGATATGGAGTTTCCATCTTTTCATACGACACCCGGGAATCCATTACAACGAATACCAAAATCTAGTCATAGCGAGAGACGAGTATTTTGAGCGAGTGGGACAGAATGTAAGTATGATTGATTTTTCACATTTTAATTTTACTACCCTAACACAATATTTTTTTTGTCGAATTTTATGACACTAGGAGAGTCCAAGGTGGAGGGACTTTAGGCTGCATGGAATGCCATACTTTGAAGAACTTCGTGAGATCATGGACGGCGCCGGTGGTTTCGGCGGTGTGGATTTCGACTGGTTGGCTTCCTTTGTGGCTTGATACCAGAAGCCACATTAAGCAACTACTTGTTCATTTTGCATTTCAGAAGGATTTTAGGGTTTTATAATTATTTTAAAAAATTACACTTGTTGCATAATTTTTTTGATAATTTAATCGTATACTAATTATTATTAATTTCAGTGTTTTTTCATTTTGTTTGAAACTACAAGTGCTAAAATACAATGTACCAGTGCTAAATAAGAAACTTTCAGTGCTAAAATAATTAAGACTTAAGAATGGTAACTATGCAGGGTTATGATTTATTACAGTTTTTAAAATTCATGTGTTTTTGATAATGTATTCTTTAGTATTGATATTTCATACATTGAGGGCTTGATAGTTATAATTTTGATTCCACTTGTGTACCTAAGTAACTGTATTATACATATATTCAAGCATCTATGCAAATCATTAAAAAGAAAAGAAGACTAGCAATATGCACATGCCTTGAAATGATGATCTCACTATTAGTCCAAAAATGGTTGTTTCTCAAGTGCTAAAATATGAAATATCAATGCTAAAGTAGAACCCACCAGTGATAAAATACAAACTACCAGTGTTAAACTAAACATAACCCTACATAGTCCCACTCATGCGGCTAAAGTAGAAACTACAAGTGCTAAAATACAATCTACCAGTGCTAAATAAGAAACTTTCAGTGCTAAAATATGAAATATCAATGCTAAAGAATACACTATCTTTCTAACGCTAACACAATAAAAATTAATATATAACTATAAATTTTATATTAAAAAAATATATATTTATAAATACTTTATAATTGAAGAAAATATAAAAAACTTTTTTTCCAAAAAAAAAAAACAAAAAAACTAATAATAAAAAAGAAAATAATAATAATAATAATAATAATAATCCGCCATGTATTCAATTATCAAAACATAACTTCTGCAAAAACATACACACACAAACTCGCAAAAGCTTTTCGATTAAAAGACTTCAAACACAAAAACATAAACAATTAGGGTTTTATCAACATTTTAATTCAAAAACTTCAAACAATAAAATTATCAATATGGAAAAAACACCAAGCACAGAGCTGGTAAAACGGAAGAACCGAAGCGACTCTTCGAAAAAGAAGAGAAAACCTGAAGAGATGCCGATTGAAAAAGGTACGTAACACATTCTTCTTTCGTTCATCATAAAAATAAAGTATGTGTGTTTCATTTTGGTTCTAACAAAAAAAATATGCAGAAAGGAACAGTGCTAAAACCCTGACAAAACCTCATATATCACGAAATTAACACTTACAAAATCTAAATATGTAAAAATGTTATCGTTTACTGATAATAATCACATGTATACGAAATCAAAATATTTGGAAATGTATATGCATTTTGCACACTGTGTTGCATGTCATGATTTCCTTTTCAATGATCTCAAACAGTAACATCGTGAACGATTTATATCTTAATGTATAGCATCACTATATTAGAAAATGAATTAGCATCAAGGAGATCAAAACTCTAAGCATAAGACTTCTTATCTTTATAAACATATTTAATATAATGACAAAATTTTTCCATACTCTGTTTTAGTTATAATGATAGTATAATATTATATTATCAAACTAATGCTAAAATAAGAGGTTAAAGTGCTAAAAACCTAAAATATTATCAACCAATGCTAAAATAAGAGATTACATTGCTAAAAAGCTACAATATTAATTCTGAAAATGTCTAACCAGTTAACTATATAGCATACATGGTATATTTATAATGGTACTATAGTGTCAAATCATGGATTAATTGTGTGTTGACATGTAGCAAAACTTTATTACTATGAAATTACTACTAATTTTATTATCAAATATGCTAATGTTTCATTTTAGCACTAGTTTTCTACAGAATTAGCATCAACAGATATACAATGTATACTCAAAAATAATAGTATTAACAAAAACTATACATATATAGGTACCAGCAAAAAGACAAGGTCCACAGATGATATTAATATATCAATAACTAATGAGATGAGATCAAAGAGTAGACATGATGTCAATGCTCTCAAATCTCGGTCAAGAACATTAGCACTGACATTACTTGAAAGGATAAGATCTACACCAGACTCAGATGTTGAAGACACAAGTGCTAATGAATCCAAGACTCCAGCAGCAAAATCCAAGCAGGAAGATCTTCAAATGCTTAAAATCAGAACAACACCGCGCATATTATATGATGCAATCAAAAATTTCACAGCTGAGCAGAAGAGTGTCGTTGAATCCCTTGGATTTGGGAGCATTCTACATTTGAATATAAAGGAATTACCCCATGTACTTAGCTACTGGTTGGTAGATAACTTTGATCCCGAGAGTTGTGAGTTGATCCTGAAGAGAGATCGATGATTGCACGTAGATGAAACTGATGTATCATTGATCATGGGGTTTCCAAGTGGTCCTCTGCGTATAGAAAAGAAACCTAGAAGTCAAAGCTGCAGTCAAACGAAGAAATGGCAAGAGAAGTTTGATAAACATGAACACAAATCTCTCCGGTACATGTTTCAGAAAAAAATGCCGGAAGATAAAGCTGGTGGAAAATGGTTCAAGATACATTTTATGGTTTTGCTTACAAATAGCCTCATTGAATCAACGGGGAATGGATATGTACATCCATAGCTGGTACACATCTTCGATGATGTTGACAGAATATGTGAGTACAACTGGTGTGAGTACACTATAAGGTGTCTAGTGCAGAAGACAATACTTTGGAGAAAGAATAATGATAAATACTACAATGGACCAATCATGTTCTTAATCGTTAGTTTAGCAATTAGCATATATTATTAAAATCAACTCTGAATTTCCATGCTCATGCTAACGTGCATAACATTTACCCCCCCCCCACAGATGTTTTATATGGACTGAGTAGTGTCCTATAACAAAAGAGTTCAACGATCAATTCCAACATTCAAAGGCTGGACACACAAGCTTATGTACAAGAGACAACAGTCAGAATTGAAAGGAGGTGGTTTTGGAAGAGGCCATATTTATGGCCCGTATGAAGAAGAAGAGTCTGAAAGAAAGGCTGAGAACACCATTCCTTATTTGGAGGCTGGTCCTCAGGAACGTGAAGCTCTACTTGCTCTGGAGGCTAGTGTTAAGAGAAATCAAGATGAACAACCAAAAAGTCCTGTCCCAACATCGACATTAGATCCTGTGCAAGAATATGCTCAAAAGCTGATTGATGACTGCAAGAGAATGGCTGATGCAATGACTACATTGATGAAAATAGTACAGGATGTGCCACAACACATGATGGAGAACGTCTTCTTCAAGAAGTCATATGAAACAGCCCAGCAGCTTCTGGTAAAGAAACAACCAATTCCAATTTCGCAGGCATCACACACTCAGACCCAGCCACAAGCAACGCCAGACGATGATGAGTTCTGGAGTGATCTAGCAAGAATATCAGCAATTGAGGAGATTGAAAGAGCTCTGGCAAAGCGTGCAGAGCTTGAGAAGATATATGCTGATGAAGGCCCAACATTCAGTCTTGGGATAAGTGATGATGCATGGGCTGGGATAATGAAGGTTACACAGGAAATTTCTGAACAGAATATGGTGGTTGAGGAACCAAATCAAACTGACACATTTGATACTGAAATCCTGGAGAATGCAATGAGGCAGGTATGGAAAAAATATTTTTAATACTTTAGCACTCTCATGATTTACTTTAGCACTCCCATGATTTAGTTTAGCACCCCATGACTCATTTTAACACTCTCATGGCTTTTTTTAGCACTATAATGACTTATTTTAGCACTATCATTACTTACTTTAGCACTATCATGGATTATTTTAGCAATCTCATGCATTTTTTTAACACTGTCATAAACTTATTTTAGAAATACCTAATATACATAAAAACTGATTACAGGCAGAGGCTGAGCATCTAAACTCAAACAAATCAAAGCTACATGAGACTGATGCACTATCAAAGTCAAAAAATGTTCTGGATAATGATTAGGTGTGATATAGCTATGGAAAACGTATTTTTAATACTTTACCACTCTCATGATTTATTTTAGCACTCCCACGATTTAGTTTAGTACCCCATGATTCATTTTAGCACTGCAATGACTTATTTTAGCATTATCATTACTTACTTTAGCACTATTATGGATTATTTTAGCATTCTCATGCATTATTTTAATATTGTCATAACTTATTTTAGAAATACATAATATACATAAAAACTGATTGCAGGTAGAGACTGAACATCTAAACTCAAATACATCAAAGCCAGATGAGACTGATGCAGCATCAAAGTCAACAAATGTTCTAGATAATGTTGAGGTGTGATATAGCTATTGAAGTATCATTCAGCATCTTTATTACACTTTTACAAAAAGTCTAATAAATCTTTATTTCAAAACACATGATACAGGCTCAAGCTACCCTAATGGAGACAAGAACTAAACAGCAGAAGAAGCCATCTGAGAAGCTGATGTCACCATACAGGGTCAGAACTATTGATATCAAGGAACAACTTGACAAGCAGCAGTAGGAGATATTCTACTAGGTGGTGCAGAATGATACAGAAAGCAGGTATGTGACTCATGCTATGCAAAAATACTTCATAAAAGATCATATTGTATACTGGTATATGACTGCCTTTCTATTTATATTGAATTACCAGTGAACAAATCTTGTATGATGACACGCGAGTCTCCATTACACGGGAAGATATGACTACCATGGCTCTATTTGAATACATCAGTGCCTCTGTTCTGGATGTTTGGAGCACCATCCTCAATGAAAATGAGAAAATGTGAGACCCGAACTCTAAACTAAGATTCTTCTTCAGTACACAGCCTTGCGTAAGTGTGTACTTAAGAAGAAATCCATATAAAGTGCTTAAACTGCAGTCAATATAATTAAAAAAATGTTCTTCTCACAGAGCTTCACTGTGGTTGATGCACCATCTTCATGGGATTCTTCCAAAAGATGCGCATCTTTTGTTGACAAATTAGCATATGAGCTCAAATACTGCCCATTGGTATCTTTGAGCGATGTTGAACTGGTATTACTGCTATGGTGTTTGTTTAGCATTGTGAAATTCTATATTAGCAATACATATCTATATCAATTAAATAAAATTTTTTTGACAATCCATATCAACTCTATGTGCAGTTTTTCTTCTCTATCTGCCATTCAGATCACTTCTTCTTTATCTCCATTGATTTGATTAACTTCAATGTTGAGATTATTGATAACTCAAGTGCAGCGGATAGTGAAAAGGATGGAATCAAAATCAAGTATAGCAACATTCCAGAAACCCTGGTAATATATGAATTTGTCACCAATTATTTTTTGTCTCTATCTGTAGCAATTAAAAAAACTAATTTTTAAAAACACATGCAGGTGAACTTTTTTGCTGACTTCCTCACAACTTCTGGACTTGAAATGAAATCAAATGGATTGAGGGAAAAACATCAGATTACTAGGATGAAGATGCCATGGAGGGATACAAAGAATAAGTATGATTGTAGCATCTATGTCATGAGGCACATTGAGACATACAGAGGTGGTGGTTTGAAAAACTAGAGGAGTGGTCTGAAGAAATCCAATGACAGGCAGTTGAAATTTTTAAGAGCAAAATACTGTGCTGTAATCATAAATGCAGACAGTAACACACTGAAGGATCAACATCTGAAAGCTGCAAATCTATTCTACAGAAAATCATGTACCCAGGGCGAAATTGTGGTAGACCCCACAAAAATGAGAAAATTGAAATAACTTCTTGGATAATGATTTGAAAATTTGTATTTACATATGATACAATTTTTGTCTTTTGATAGTATATAGTATTGGTGGATGAATATTTTGTACTAACTGACACAATTTCTTATTCTTGTGAATACTTTAGTATTCACAAAGTATAAAGTATTAATATAAATGAATAGTTCAGAAGTTTAGCACTTGCATATGATTTTTTAGCACTTGCCATTTCTTTTGTAGCACTATTATTTGTATTCTAGATTTTGAATTCTACTTTAGCACTAAAAGTTTTTATTTTAGCACCGATGTTTTATACTTTAGCACTAGTAAAGCATTTTTGAGTTTTCAGCAGTCCATGTATTTTATCATTAAAATTAGACATATAACCTCATAATATCTGGTATTTTCTGTTTTAGCAATTACAGTTCTTTTTTTAGCATTGCTATATAAAGACAGACTACCATCTTAAAAAATATAACTGAAAGTTTGATCAATTTGAATAATACATAGTAATCATAATTTTTCATTTTAGACTCGTTTTTCTTCCATCTCTCTCTCTCTCTCTCTCTCTATATATATATATATATATATATATATATATATAGCATTTTTGGACATTCTAGCAGTGTTTTAGCAATTACAGTTCTTTTTTTAGCATTGTTATATAAAGACAGACTACCATCTCTAATAAATGTAATGCTCCTCCTAAACTTAGAGGGCGAGCAATCTCTAAATGGAATAGTTTAGTGGTTTTAGCACTTGCATATGATATTTTAGCACTTGCCATTTCTTTTTTAGCACTAGAATTTGAATCCTAGATTTCAAATTCTACTTTAGCACTGAAAGTTTGAATTTTAGCACTGATGGTTTGTTCTTTAGCACTTACGTTTTCTTGTTTAGCACTGATGTTACACACCTGCTAGAAATATTAAAACCTTTATTAGCAATTCAAAAAATGAAACAACATCTATACCTATTTAGCATTACAAGAAAGAATATTGCTATCATTAATAAAAAAATCAGTATAAAAAAAAGTACAAAAAATAAAATAAAATATATCTACTTCTTCCCACAATTCCTAGAATCATGATTGGCTTTCTTCCCACACTTCTTGCAAGTCCTTAAAGGTTTCTTTGCGCGTTCAACTCTCGCCTCTTCTTTTGATTTTATAAGACTTGCACTGCCTTTTGTCTTCACAAGCTCAAGTGGATGCACCTCAACTTTACTAGGTGCACACAATCCATAAAAATCAGAAAATAATCTACTCTTCTTTGACATAGTATCGTCTTCAATATCACCAGATGAAAACCGCTCCCTTAACTCGTGTAAACTTTGCAACAACAGAGACATCTTTGCAGTGTCACCTTCAGCAACAGAAAGACATGCATAAAACTCAGAAATTAATTGGTTCGTAACAATTTTGTTCTCCTCCAACAAAAAACACCGATCACCCAACAATGCACCTGCTTCATTAATGAGTGAAGACTTCATCCAACGAGACACAACGTATTTAGGAGGTATCGACTCCAATTTCAAATCTTTGAATAGAGTGAATATGTGGCAGCAGAGGATCCCATCCCTCACAAATTTCAAACAGCTGCATGTAGTGGAATCCTCAACCTTGTTGTGAACAACCTTATTTGTAGCACCAAAACCATCCTTCACTTCTAGCATCGCAACTGAATCATTTTCTGAAATATTACAAACACGACAGACATAACATGCATCTCCAATCTCCTTCTGAACCTCGTAGAACTTATTCCTAGTATAAACAGTGGCAGCATGTTTCTCAAATGTGAATGGGGTCTTCAACTGAGGAATTGACGACTCATCAACGCTGTCCAAGTAGGCATGTGCATGTCTCTGAGTATCAAGTGCGCTATCAAAGTTCATCAGAAACTCAACAAGGTTTGACTTTGATCTAAGAAACCTAGAATAAAAATTGTTCACACTCTCTGAAATTGAGGTAGTCCTGCACAGCCCACTCATCGGTAAATCCCTAAAATATGCAGGCACCCAATCTTCACGAATATCATACAATGACTTGAACCAACTATCGTCTGCCAATCCAAATTCAACCATAATTTTCTTCCATATCAACTCAAAATCTGTGATGTTTATACAATTAGACCACACAATACTATTCAACCTCTTTCTGAATATCTCGTTCTTTCTCATATGCGCAGGCAACTTATCTGGAACTTTAAACATAATATGTCACATACACAATCGATGTCTGGTATTGGGAAGTACCTGTCTTACAGCAACCTTCAATCCAAGATCTTGATCAGTGATTATTAGGCTAGGAGAAGCACCCATACAATCCTTGAATTCTAAAGAACCCATGAATAAGATTCAGCATCCTCACCCGACATTAAAGCAGCACCAAAGGTTACAAGCTTCCCGTGATTGTTCTTCCCGGTGAAGGGTGCAAAAATCATTGAATACCTGCAACAATATAAAAATTCACAAACCTCTATTATTATCATGTCTTTATCATTGTATATAAAAGATTCAAACATTAGGTAACAGTGCTAAAAAAGGAAATGCAAGTGCTAAAATATACACTACAAGTGCTAAAAAAGGAAGTGCAAGTGCTAAATAGGAAAATACCAGTGTTAAACCACCAGAATACTAAAACTAATAGAACATCAAGTCTGAACAATATAGCACACTAACCTGTTAGTCCTATATATTGCATCAAACGACACAACATCCCCGAATAGAGAAAAGTTCCTTCTTGATATAGGATCAGCCCAAAACACACACCTCAACTGATCATCCTTGTTAACTTCATAATCAAATGTGAAAGCAGAACATAGTTCATGCCTTTTGGACATTTTATCCAACATCATTTGCGCATCTACACCCACAGTATACGTCTTGAGATCTCGACTGAAGTTTTTGAAATCAACTGTTGTACAGCCTATATTGGAATATCCACCAACAACTTCTTTTACTAATCTAAACGTTGTCACAGGTCTGATGTTCACCCTTGCACAGTTTAAAATAAACATTTGATGTGAAGGATCCATATTCCTATTCAGATTCATAAACTCTCTGTGTGTATCCGTAACAAGAGAATGTGTATGTCTTTCTTCAAATAATCCAAAACCGTACCCATCACAACCAATATACTTAAAACCAATCCTAGCCATACATAAATTCCTCTTCGACACACGACGTCTCTTTTTCTTTAAAGATTCACCAAAATCAACAGATGTGTTCTTAAGTCCCTTACAGCTACACAGAACATACTTCCAAATTATAGTACCATCTTTAGATCTCTTTGTAGTAGAGAGACGAGTATCAAATCCACACGATGATGCATACACCTTGTAAAATGTTATACCATCATCTAAAGTAGGGAAAGTCTTGCCCAAGGCAGGCTTCAAAGATGGTTCACATTCAGGTGTGTAAAATTCAGAAAACACGGGTGAAATCTCCAAATTGGAAGAAGCACAATCTGCACATTTATAACATATTCTAAGATCATGATGTAAAAATTCACAGTACTGCTAAAGTATCTTACAGTAGTGCTAAAATAGTTCACAGTAGTGCTAAAATAGATAACAACAGTGCTAAAATATTTCACAGTAGTACTAAAGTATATGTTAAGTCAAGGATATAATTTAAACTGATTATTTGGATAATAATTCATATTGTCATGCTAATAAATCTACAGATATACAGAAAATCAAAACATAAAATATACAGCCTTAAAAACATAATAGTGTTAAACTAGGTTACAAAAGTGCTAAAATAGTTCACATCAGTGCTAAAGTACAAGACAGAAATAAAAAAAATGAACACATGACAATTATATTTACATATTGTTCTCATAACACCATACAAATAATAAGATGTTAATAAACAGTATGACTTAACTTCGTATAGCAAATGTCTGACCAAAGTTTACTTTTTGCATGGCTAATAATTCATATTGTGATGCTAATAAATATACAGATATACATAAAACGAAAACACACAATATGCAGCATTAAGAACACATGCTCATCGTCAAGATTTCAAAATAACAGCTTAGTAAGCTTCATCAACCTAAAAGCAGTGCTAATATAGTTCACATTAGTGCTAAAATACGTTACAACAATGCTAAAGTAGTTCACAGTAGTGCTAAACTACATGTTAAGAAAATATTATTTATAATACTCATTTGTTATTCCAAATTCTGCATTCATCGTACAAATATTCTATTAACAAGATACTCTTATGATATTCAATCGTTTATACAATGATAAAAACTAAATACACAATGCTAATAATTCTTATTGTGATGCTAATAACTCTACATATATATAGAAAATCAAAACACACAATACACAGCCCTAAAAACACATGTTGATCGTCAAAAATTCAAAATAAGCTTCGTAAAACTTGTCAAACAAACGTATAAAAAAATCGTAGCAAAATTACAGAAATATTTCTTTTACCCGTCATCTTCGTCAAATAAAAGTGAATAACACAAACTCCAGCAAAAAATCACGTGAACACCGATTCAGATGAATAAAATTCGAAGAGAATCGACTGAAATTTCAATTATATAAGCACAAAAGAATTTGATATATACAAGGAAAGGGATTTCGAATTGAAAAAGAATTACAGACCGAAATACATTCTTTCCAAACATAACAGAATTAATAAATTATAAAAATGTCCTTGGTTCATTAAAAAATCATTGATATTACAATAATTCCACCGTGATTTTTTTAATTTTGATCTGATCTTGACCGTCCAAATCAGAGCATTATGTGGCTGAGATCGGTTCTCAGTTCTCACATGAATGTCTAGTTCTCACATAATCCCATCTCTCTCTTTCTCTCTCTCTCTCTCTCTCTCTATATATATATATATATATGGGTGGTTCTGGTGTAAACCACCCCTAGTGTGTAAATTGTAAACCAATATCCCACCACACATCCTTCAAAATTCAATGGTCTATATTTAGTCAAAGGGGCGGTGGCAATATTGTAAATAAGATGAACTTCAAAAAACGCGGTGGCATTTTGATAATTTTCACGTCAAGGTAAAAAAAATGCGGACTTCCAGAACTCGGGCTAACGGAGACACAATCATATGCTAACGAAGCAATATCATTTCATTCACAACACGTAATTTTAAATGTAAAACTAGTTTTGTTATGAAATAATTAAATGACGGGTTTAATATTATTGGAAAGCTAGTCAAACCTACTTCTCAACAAAAAATAATTTCAAAAAAATATTAATCATGGATAAAGTTAAAGTTGTTTGATTGAAGATTATTTTATTTGGCTTCAATCCAATACATAAATATTATTTTGTTAGCATTATATAATACATTCATTTAGCATTGCATAATGCTTCCTTTAGCATATTACAATGCTATAGTCATATGCGTTGCATAATTATATTGTTAGTATTATCATATGCTAACAATAGCATATGACAATGCTAACAATAATATTAACATTCATTTATGTTAGCAAATATTTTTGCACTCACTATTAATATTAATATTCGTTTATATTATCATCACATGTAGTATGAAAGACACATGATTCTGTTAGCATTATTACAATGTTTTCATTAACATATGACAATGCTACCTTAACAATGCATTTGCATTTTCATACAAAAACTATCTTAACACATTAATGTATTGTTTAATGTGTTGTCAATATATTATCTTTCGTTAGCAATATGTTATTATTTCATTAACATTGTATTAATAAGATATGTGAAAACATCTTAAAACATTAACGTATATTGTTCTCTGTCAATATAAAGTTCTTCGTTAGAAAAATGTTATTACTTCATTAGCATTATAATAAAACACTGTTAGCATTGAATAACTGTGTCAGACAAATACAATATAGAATATATTTCTGTAATCCAAATAATATGCTAAAGAAATTAATACTAGTTCACGTTACATTAAAGGTACAAAATACAAGAACCGCCAAGAACAAAAAGAAATACTATAACAAAAAACTAAAAATACAGGCCAATTTAGTTGATTTAAAGACTAGAATCTTTCAGCTAAAGAAAAATGTGCAGATGCCTCATAAATCTTTCAATGGCGTCATAGTAGACTCACATCTTGGTATATCTATTTTAGTCTCCAAATCATCAGAACTTTAGTTGCTACCTGTCATTACAATATCACAATATCAACTTTTAAAAGCATCTAACTTAGTATACATGAAAATATTCGTTAGCACAAATATTAACATATACAAAAAAAAATATAATGCTAATGCCAAAATATAATGATGCAAACAAATACACCTTATCATGCTAACATCTACATGAACAAAAATACCAACACATATGCACTAATTCTTCAACCAACAATTAATCAATATCAAATCTATAAAACATAAACCATCAATAAAAACATCATCTCTAAAAAAATAATACATAGATGTGACAAAAAAAGCTCAAAAAAATTTTAGAAAACTTTCAAATCTCATAAAGACTAGATTTTTTCAGCTGAAGAAAAATGTGCAGATGCCTTATAAATCTTTCAATGGCATCATAGTAAACTCACATCTTGGTATATCAATTTTAGTCTCCAAATCATCAGAACTTAAGTTGCTACTTGTCATCACAATATCACAACATCAGCATTTAAAATCATCTTACTTAGTATACACGAAAATATTTGTTAGCACAAATATTAACATATACAAAAAATGTATATAATGCTAATGCCAAAAAATAATGATGCTAACAGATAAACCTTATCATGCTAACATCATACTACACAAACAAAAATACCAACACCTATACACTAATTCTTCAACCAACAGTTAATCAATGTCAAATCTGTAAAACATAAACCATCAATAAAAACATCACCTCTGAAAAAAGAACAGATAGACGCGACAAAAAAAAGCTCAAAAAAATTTCAGAAAACTTTCAAATCTCATAAAGACTAGATTCTTTCAGCTGAATTTAGTTAATTTAAAGACTAGATTCTTTCAGCTGAAGAAAAATGTGCAGATGCCTCATAAATCTTTCAATGGCGTCATAGTAGACTCACATCTTGGTATATCTATTTTAGTCTCCAAATCATCAGAACTTGAGCTGCTACCTATCATCACAATATCACAACATCAGCATTTAAAAGTATCTTACTTAGCATATATGAAAATATTCGTTAGCACAAATATTAACATATACAAAAAAAAATATAATGCTAATGCTAAAACACAATGATGCTAACAGATAAACCTCACCATTCTAACATCATACTACACGAACAAAAATACCAACACCTATACATTAATTCTTCAACCAACAATTAATCAACCTCAAATCTGTAAAACATAAACCATCAATAAATTATCACCTCTAAAAAAAAAAGAACACATAGTTGCGACAAAAAAAGCTCAAAAAAATTTCAAATCTAAAAAAATCTATTGAGATCATCAAATCAACAAAAAATGAAATACTGAAAAAATGATTGCATACGCAGAGATGAATTAGAAAAAAATACCAAACTAATCGTGATTGTGTGAGGGGATCTAAAATACAAAAAAAATCTCCAAACAAGCTTCAATCATTAATGTTTAATTTCCTCTTATTCAGATCTTTATCACCACTACCATTATTGGATTTGCTCATATACGGATGGAAGAGGCGGTAATGGCGATGGTGGAGAGAGACGATACATAGAAATTATTGCTATTGCTTTTGGATATCCACGTGTAGGATAAAGGACGGCGATAACAGTGGTGGCAGTGGTGGTGGCGGTAATGATGGTGATATCGGTAGTGATGGTGGTAGAGAGAGAGAGAGAGAGTCTAATTACGTTTGAATGAACAAGAATGGGAGAAAAAATCTTAAACCCTAATTAGAATTACTAAATTACAAAAATAACCTTGCCTCCACAAAATAAGTTAAATATTATAAAAATGCCACATTGAATTAGATTTAATCTAGACCACTGATTTTTAATGGATGAATGGTGAGAGATGGGTTTACAGTTTACACACTAGGGAATGATTTACATTTGATCCATTCCCTATATATATATATATAGGGTAGGGATCAATCATAGTCCTTGTTTGACTCAATCTGGACGGTGGAGATTTAAGGCATGAGGCGGTGGTATTTTTGTGATTTTTGACAAGTTTAAGTGAAGGTAGGGTAATATAGTAATTTGATAATTCAAGTTTCTTTCTTCATATTTTTTTCATATTCATCTTTCCCCTTCTCTCTCTCTCTCTCTCTCTCTTGCTCTCTCTCTCTCTCTCTCGCTGATTTACGTTTTTCTTCTCCCCTTTTCGATTTCTCATTATCTTCCAGCATCTGCTTTCATCTTTTTATCGTGAAGATTTGACCTTGTGATTTGTAGAGTTCACCGGCGGCGCTGTCTTTATATGGTGACTCCACGTATGTTTTTTTTTTCTTTTCAATCTATTTTTACAGTTTGGTGTGTCGATTTATTTCTCATTTCTTCTCACGATTTTTATTTCTCATCTTATTTTAGTTTCTGACTTTATCATTTTGTTACGAAGATTCGATATTTTTGATTGATTTGATCTATTTCGTTCAGATCTGTGTTGTATCAATTATTTTCTAATTGTTATGAATCCTAGGGTTTAGTACAAGAATATACAGAATATGTATTAATTTGAAATTTTAATGTTGATTAATTTCGCAATTCGTTGTATGCATTGATTTTACAGTTCGTTCTATTGGAGTTCATTACGATTTTGTATTTAAGTTTTTATTTTTGACTGATTTGATCTGTTTCGTTCAGTTTTGTGTTGTATCAGTTGTTTTCTAATTTTTAGGAATCCTAGAGTTTAGTATGAGAATATACAGAATATGCATTAATTTGATCTGTTTATTTATTTTAGCATGTTAATGTATTCGTTTTAGCATGTTGTCACATATGTTTTAGCATGTAAATGTATTTGTTTTAGCCCGTCGTCACATATGTTTTAGCATCATAACATGCTGGTTAATGTTATTTCTACTGCACTTTGTGAACATGTCATACAAACCATGCTTTGCTTTTTTTGTTTTTTTTCTTTTGTATGTGTGTGTTTTTGTGACTCGGCTACACAATGTCACAGACACCATGTAAATATTAGAATACTTTGGTGCTAAAATGTATGTTGCATGATGCTAGAATGGTACATACCTAATGCTAAAAATCAATTTGTGTGTCTGAACATCTCTTGATGTGATTGTATTATTATTTTTTACCTTGTTCAATTTATAAATTTTTTATTTTAATGTGTCAGCTTCTTCTGTTTCAAGTGACCGTAATAAGATTACTCACATGGTGATATGGAGGATTCTACTTCACATAGCAAGACAATGATGTTTGAGCAATTCTATGGTTTACGTGCCCCTTCTGAAGTTGTTGTTCATCCACCTATTCCAGTTAAAACAAAAGGTAGCGACAATCATTTGATATCTAAGGAAGAGGCAAGGAAGATAAAGGAGAACAAACCACTCAGAATGTGCAGCAATTGCCACAAGTTGTCAGATCATGATGCTAGGAACTGTCCAGCTTGATGTTATTATAGCGATTGGGCATGGTTTAATATCATGTTTTACCATGCTTGTGAATTGTTTTCAACACATTCATTTTTAAGAATATATATGATTTTTAATAAAAGTGTTTATGACATTTCTTTTGCGGTAATTATATTACTATTAAGTTTTATTAACCATAATTACTGTTTAGAATATAATGCTAAAATAATAGAAGCATGAGGTTATATATGTTGTTAGATTCCCACTACATATTTTATTTATCAAAACATGCTAAAATGAGAAATGAATGAGACTAAAATGAGTGAAGTAGGAGGCTAAATTTGATGTGACATTTTCCACTAGGGTTCACCGTTCTCAATTAGGGTGTATTACGTTCTAATTATGGCTCATTTGATCCCAATTAGTAATTGTCAGATTCCCATTAGGGTTCACTGTCCCCAAATAAGGTGTGCTGCGTTTCATTCCAATGAATCATCGTTCCATATTTATTTATCAAAAATGCTAAAATAAGAAATGAATAAGGATAAAATGAGTGAAGTAAGAGGCTAAATTTGATGTGACATTTTCCACTAGTGTTCATCGTTCCTAATTAAGGTTTATTACGTTCAATTAGGGTTCATCTGATTCCAATTAGTAATTATCAGATTCTCATTAGGGTTCATTGTCCCCAAATAGGTGTATTGTGTTTCATTCCAATGAAATCATTGTTCCATATTTTATTTATCAGAACATGCTAAAATGAAAAATGAATGAGGCTAAAATGAGCGAAGTAGGAGCCTAAATATGATGTGACATTTTCCACTATGGTTCACTGTTCCTAATTAAGGTTTATTACGTTCCAATTAGGGTTTATCTGATCCCAATTAGTAATTATCAAATTCCCATTAGGGTTCACTGTCCCCAAATAGGTGTATTGCGTTTCATTCTAATGAAATCACTGTTCCATATTTTATTTATCAGAACATGCTAAAATGATAAATGAATGAGGCTAAAATGAGCGAAGTAGGAGGCTAATTTTGATATGACATTTTCCACTGGGGTTCACCGTTTCCAATTAGGGCTTATTACGTTCCAATTATGGCTCATCTGATCCCAATTAGTAATTATGGGATTTTCATTAGGGTTCACTGTCCCCAAATTGGGTGTATTGCATTTCATTCCAACGAAATCACCGTTCCATATTTTGTTTATCAACACATGCTAAAATGAGAAATTAATGAGGCTAAAATGAGCAAAGTATGAGGCTAAATTTGTATGTTACTTTCTGCACTTAGAATTATAGCATATATTTTGCTCTCATAAACTTTATCTCGTTTCGGAAAATATTTACTCATTTTTTTTCTTAGTTGTCAGTCATCTCCTTCGTTGCTTCACTTTCTCATTCTTTTTTCTTTTTTATTATCAACTCGTGTTTTTCATTTTGTAGTATCTATATAGGTATAGGTATTTATATAAAACTGTTAGAAATATATTCATAATATCACCTGCCAAAATGCATTACACAATATGCTAAAATGTTATATAGGTCATGCTAAAATATTGTATACAACATGCTAATATAAATCTGGGGTTGCTCCATGCGAAAATTATGCCTAAAAATGATTTTTTGTGTTTTTCATCTATTTTTTTCAAATAAACATATGCAATATGGATCTTAAATGAAAGAGTATGAAAAGAGCTTTAATTTGATATAAGATTTGCGTAAATCCGATTAAAAATGAATAAAGTATAATCATTTAAAGTTTTTAAGAATTTTTTCAAAACATGATGATGTCACTTTTTTTAAAAGTCAATTGTTCCAATTCTACCCTTAATGAGACGCGCGAATTGAAGATTTTCATTTTAGTTACAAAATTGCCACCGAAAATTTACTTTCATCTGGTGCGTTCATTTTTCGGAATAGACGGATGGGATCGGTTCCCGATTCCCACCTGGTGACCGGTTCTCACCAGATCTCATTCCTATATATATATATATATATAGAGAGAGAGAGAGAGAGAGAGAATAGATCAAATGTAAACCAATCCCTAGTGTGTAACTGTAAACCAATCTCCCACCATCCATTTAAAAAAAAATACACAATCAAGATTTGGAGAAAAATTCGATGGCAGTTTTGTAATTTTCGCTATCTTTTTCAGTCTATGGGGGTAATTCCATCTGTTTGTTGAAAAAAAAAAGCTGGTGTCATGCTGACTCAGCATCTAAAAAAATTCTTAAAAATTTTAAACGATCATAACATGCTCGTTTTTCATCGGATTAACGCAAATAATATATCAAATTGAAAGTATTTTAATCCTTTTTAATCTAAGATCAGTGAAGCATATGTTTATCTAGAAAAATATGGACAAAAATACAAAAGTTTCATTTTTCACGCGTATTTAAGTTTAGAATGCTTCGTTAGCATACGACATATGTTTCGTTAGCATATAACAAATGTTTCGTCAGCATCAATTATGTTGCGATAAAGATTTATTCAATCATAAGTATGTGTGCTTCGTTAGCATATAAAATATTTTATTATCATCGATTATATTACTGTAAATATTTATTACATTTCAATTAATATATGCTTCACTGACATAAATTATATTGCTATAAAAAATTATTTAATCCCAATTAGGATGTGTTCCATTAGCATATAATAAATATTCATTAGTATCAATTATATTCATAATGAACAATACATTAATGCATTAAGATATTTTTTATATGAGAATACTAATGCACTGCTAACGTTAGCATTGACATATGCTAACTAAAATATTATAATAATGCTAATGTAGTATAATTATATCTGTTAATAGAATCATATGTGTTTAATATTGCATGTGTATTATCAATGTATAAACATCCATCTCAATGAAGCATGATTTGTTAGCATATGACAGATAGCATCGTGATTACTTATATTGCTATCACATTAATTTTAGATTTCAACAATTTAATTTTATTAAATGTTATCATTTACTGTTGTTAGCACTGTCGTACGCTAACATAAATATTATGTAATACTAAAGAAAAGTAATACACAATGCTAACAAAAGCAATAATGTTTTGGATCGAAGCCAAATAATGCAACTAACAACCTTCAACCAAATAACTATAACTTTGTCCACGATTCATATTTTTTTGAAATTATTTTTTTGTTGAAAATTAGGTTTGACTAGCTTTCCAACCATATAAAACTCGTCATTTAATAATTTCCTAACAAAATTAGTTTTGTGTTTACAGTTAGGTTTTGTGAATGAAGTGATATTGCTTTGTTTGCATATGATTATCTGTTCGTCAGCATATGAATTTGTCTTCGTTAGTCCGCGTGCTGGAAGTCCGCTATTTTTCTTTATTTTTAATATTTTAACCTAGACGCAAAAATTACCAAAATGTCACCGTGTTTTTTGAAGTTCCTCTTATTTATAATAATGCCACCGCCTTTGACCAAATGTAGACCATTGTATTTTGAAGAATGTGCGGTGAGAGGTTGGTTTACAGTTTACACACTATGGGTGGTTTACACCAGAAACACCCATATATATATATATATATATATATATATAATTCTATTCAATTCAGATTTTTTTCGCTTTTATTCTCTACAGTTCCTTATTGTTCAATTCGAATCCCATCTAACCACCACCACTAACACCACTAGGTGTGAGTCTATCACTACATCTGGCATGTCAAGTGTGGTTTATCTTCTCTGTGTAGTTTGTTGGTTATTGTAGAACTAAAAATCTGTAATTAATTTCGTCTGGATCCGGGCTCCGTTGATCTACAAAACAAAGGTAGAAAGAATTGTGAAGCTGAAGGACCGTCGGGGGTTGACAATCGAACGGACTCCGACGCTCAAGTCAGAATCAAGACTAGGAAAAAATAGATGAATAAAGTAGTAAGTTAGGTAGAGGAATAAAGCCATAAAGTTGAATGATTGCGTAGTGTTTTAATAATAGATGATTATTCCCCCCCCTCTCATTATATAGAGGAAGGTTTAACCAATTTCCTCTTTTCAATGGATTCTTTCTATCCCTTTTAGGGTTTTGACGGGGTCTCACTTATCTTCAACGGACATGTTTGACTTGGTCTTCTTTAAAAGTCTTGTTCAAACTTGGTCAAGGCCTCCGGACCTCGAGGCTTTTAGACCTCATGACATCAATCTCGAGGCCTTTGGACCTTTAGACCTCGAGACGTCGACCTCCAGGCTTCTGGACCTCGAGACGTCAGCCTCGATTAAGGCTTCGACCTCTTGATTTCGGCTCTTAAGCCTTGGACCTCTTTATGGGCCTTAGTTTTGGGCCTTAAGCGGAAAAAGGCCTCTACAATTAGCTCCTCATTACTTGATTCTTGAATTTCAAGGATCGGGTAATGAATGTCGGTATCACCGATCGTTAGCCTCGTGTAATCCTGGGCTTAAATACTGACTCTAGAATAGTCTAGGAAGCGTACTCCGAATTGGGAGTGAGTTTTGGGTAAACTTACTGAGGTCGTGAAAGCAGACCTCGTAGAGCTCCAGACCTGAAGGCAGGTCCTGAGCGAGCTCGAGGCTTTGAGAGCAAGCCTCTGGAGGGAACTCCAGACTCGAAGGCGAGTCCGGAGGAGCTCGAGGCTCTGAGAGCAAGCCTCGGGAGAGCTCCAGACTCGAAGGTGAGTCCGGGGGGGAGCTCGAAGCTCTGAGAGCAAGCCTGTTAACTTCCGAATATGAGCTGAGTAAGTTGAGGCCACAAAGGCTAGTGAAAAGTCTTTGAAGAACTCTGCACGCTTTTATATTCGCAATGGCAGAACCAGGTAGACATTAAGTCGAATTTGCAGTTTACAAAATCTAACAAATTGACAGGAGGAGGAGAATATATGTGAAGAATATTATATTTGAAAAATAAACAACGAGAACCTTATGTATTGATGACAGTTCAATGCCAAAGTGAGATAAACCAGAAAGTTTCTCTCATAAATGAAATTTAGAGAGCACAACTTTGTTTCGCTAATTAATCATGGGAATCTTCTTTTCATATATAAATAATTATTGCAGCATAAATATTAATGTGTTCAAGGAATATATTTCACAAGTGGTAGCTTAGCAGAAACATAGAAACATAGCAAATTGCACCTTGACAGTAAAGGTAGGATTAATATTCAGCATGGAATAGAGTACAATAACACTAATTTCATTTAATACTCTCGATTTTAGCTCCGGTTTCAAGTGAAGCAAATTGGAATAGTTTCATTTACAGCAAAACTATAGTATGAGCATTAATCAGAATATTGCCACAATGTTTCCCAACCAAATCAACAAGAATAATTGGCTGACGAACAGAATCCTCAAATTTACCTACCCAAATTCAATAAAATTCAAGCACAAATCACGACAAAGGAGCAGGGTATTAGTATCGGCAGGTTCTGCAGACTCAACCCTTTTTATCATAATTACGATGCAACAAGTATACAACATGAATTTAAGAGCCCATTTAGATTTAGGATGCTTTAGGTGCATATTAACAGCATATAACAGAGTGCTGCGGATTTAATGTGGTTGAACCTCATGAGAGCAGACTGTCTCACTGAGTTAACATTTGTAGACTTAAGAACAAAGAGCAACATTAAGCATAAGACCTATACATTTTGGTAGATTTTAGGCTTCACTTGCAGAAATAGAGACCTCACTTTTCACAAGAAAATGAGATTAGGACAGTGAAGAACATGTTAACATGAGCATATTAGAATAAGTAGCATGCTAACAGGTTGGCCTTACAGGTAGATTACAAGTCAGCATGCTGCAAGATTGTGAACATAAACCTCTCAAGATTAATACGAATCTCTACACATGCTTGAACATATTATATAGCAGATTATCTGATGGATTAGGATCATTCTAACACCCTATGTGAAAGAGGGTCGTTGGAGAATGCATAGCAGAATGAACATCTAAATACAATTGTATGTGACTTAAAAACTATTTATTTTCCCAAGAAAAGCATTTTACATGCCATGGAAAGTGTGAGCTATTCACCTTCAAGTGCTGCTATCTCATACCTGACTTCTTCCAAGTGTTCATTTATGGCATTGATTGTATCTTGCTGGCGTGTAATAGCTTCCTTGAGAGCATTATCATATTCAGAATCAGCCTCAGTCTCCTCCGTCCCAGATTCCTCGGTTATTTGCTGAATGTACACACATTCATGTCCTGTAGAGTGCGTAAATCTGCAGTTCTCATGGCTTACCAAACGTTCTGAGGGACGACCAGCCTTCTTCGGCATTTGAATTGTAGCTATTAAATGCAATTTCTCCTTTACTTGTACTTGAACTGATCTCAGCAACCTCGCCAAATCCTTCTGCAACAATCAGGGCTTGCAAATACAGACTCCATTTCAAGCACCTGCTTCGAACAATCATTGAACTCAAGAATGATCTTACTGCAAAGCTTCTGGTAAGCTAATTCACCTCCTGAAACCACATAATCTTCAAACCCCCCGTTTGAGGCGGGCATAAGCGATGGCGCGACATTGCTGAACAGCAAGGAATCTACGGAGCAACCCTTCTTCGCGAAATCCTTCATTTTCTTCTGTCTGTTTTTGCTTTCAGTTTTTACAATGGTTTTCTTCTTATTTCAAGCTTATATCAACTGTGAATAATCAGCCATTTAAATGTAGCAGAGCTGCAATATATGTGTATATATATATATAACAGGAGAATGCATTGCAGCAATATTTAAAGAGAAAGATAAGCAGACTTGACCCACGGCAGGGCAGCAGTAGATTAAGCATGCGACCAGTCACATATGGACATTCAATTTATGCTTAAATACTTTATGTTTTTAGGCATAAAAAAGATATAGCATATCACAGACAACCAGGAGCCGGAAAGCAAGGCAAGAGTAAATAAATCTTTGCATCAGATATCGATAGCATCTAATGAGCAGCAGCAGGGCATTTAAACAAAGACTAAAACCCATCATAGTAGGGATAAGATAAAAAAAATAAATTAGTCCATTGCAGCGTAGAAAAGCTTAAGCAAGCATTAAACGGCACATGACCACATGCATCTCATGGCATACGATATAAGTGCAGGGATTCAAAATAAAATCAACAACTTTATACTCATACAGACATGCACTTGTGTTCCTCCCTTAAGGCATAACCATACAATAAACAAAAGATAAATGCATAAAGAACAAGGAGACATTGAATATCAAGTCCACTTAACCCAGCTCCATTGCAACAAACTCACATAGTAAACAAATGAGTGTGGTATAAAGAGTAGCAAATATCAGACACCCCCTAACACAACCACTAGTACAGTAAATGACAACCTATATACCCCACATAAAATAAGAATTGCTTAGGCATAAAAATCTCAAACCCTTGCAGCGTTGTAAGTGTCTAAACGAACACGATTCATTTTAGAGCAATTTGACCTTCAGATTTTAAGCATACAAGATAGACAAAATCCATTGCAAACAAGCAGCAAAGGTTGCTGCAGAGTTGTAGCCTTGCTTTCTTTTTTCAGCAAATAACTTCTTAAGCACACACTCAATCATGAGCAGCAGGAAAAACATTTCTTAAAAAGAACAACAGAAGGATACATTTTCCATAGTCTCATTTGAAGTCATCCATTTACGAAAAATACATACTCAGTCAACACACAGCAGAAGTAGCATGGATGAGACAAAGGTTGGGACTTCAGATGATGTCCCTCTCATATTGGAATAAATAATAACAAGTGACCATCAAATGTAGTAGGGAAAACGATGCTTATAACAAACAATCTTCCCTTATCGGATAATCGTCAGGTGAGCCATTCCATAATTTTGGTTCATTTTAAATAGTCATTTATCTTATAGATTTTAGCAATCAATTTTAAGAAGGCAATCATACAGAGAATTAAAGAATACACCTTAATGAGCGTGCTTTAGCTTCAATTGTAGGAAGTGGTTGATTGAGCATACGTTGATTTCAGTTCCAACTAATTGGATTTGGATATTGCCGGATTCGCATCACCTGACAAATCCTAGGCACCGCCAGCTGAGATTTGACAGACCTGGAGTGTTGTGGGTGGCCGAAATCGAAGCCTCCGTGAGTAGAAGGGTTATTCCTCAAATCGGGGGCACTTCCTTGATCCTTAGACTGCAATACCAGTCGCGTAAAAACATCTTCGCCGCCATGGGAGATCCCAGAAACCTTAGTTGGCTTTTGGTAGTAGATTGACGGATTATTTCCTCTTTTTGTTTTTGGAGAGAGCTCCGCCGCCGTGACGGAAAGACAATTCTCAAAGCAGAGGAGACTCCTGCACCCCTTACTCTTCATCATCAGTCGTCGGTGAATGAGTGGTTATTACTCCGTCCCTTCTATCGATATGAGTCGTCATTGCCTTGTAGTATCGATCGGAGCCCCACAGTGGGCACCAAATTGTAGAACTAAAATTCTTCAATTAATTTCGTCTGGATCCGGGCTCCGTCGATCTACAAAACAAAGGCAGAAAGAATTGTGAAGCCGAAGGACTGTCGGGGGTTGACGATCGAACGGACTCCGATGCTCAAGTCAGAATCGAGACTAGGAAAAAATAGATGAATAAAGTAGTAAGTTAGGTAGAGGAATAAAGCCATAAAGTTGAATGATTGTGTAGTGTTTTAACAATAGATGATTATCCCCCCCTCATTATATAGAGGAAGGTTTAACCAATTTCCCCTTTTCAAGGGATCCTTTCTATCCCTGTTTTGACGGGGTCTCACTTATCTTCAATGGACATGTTTGACTTGGTCTTCTTTAAGAGTCTTGTTCAAACTTGGTCAAGGCCTCCGGACCTCGAGGCTTCTGGACCTCATGACATCGATCTCGAGGCCTTTGGACTTCTGGACCTCGAGACGTCGACCTCGAGGCCTCTGGACCTCAAAACGTCGGCCTCGATTAAGGCTTTGACCTCTTGATTTCGGCTCTTAAGCCTTGGACCTCTTTATGGGCCTTAGTTTTGGGCCTTAAGCGGAAAAAGGCCTCTGCAATTATTACACAAGGATGGAGTTTACCCAGTACGCACCTCGGTAGCGACTGCGGGTTACCCTCGACATAAAAAAAATATTGGCTACTGAAACTAACATTTTTTAATAATAAACAACCGAATGTATGCATGATTATATCAAACTTATTTGATATTTTTTTAATAAACAAAACATTATAAATGTGTGATTGAAGGCTATAGAAAATACTCTATTAAGACAAATATAAATAAATTTTTTATTGTTCTAAATTGCCAAAGGATAAATGTCATCATTATTTTATATACGCAAATGTTTGTTTGATTTTTATATACACAAATAATTAGTAATATGATTTTTGGGTAGCAATTGTGTCCAATAGAATTAATAATTAATAATAACATATTTTGATATGAATGTTAGATTTAGTTGGTTTTATGTAACCAAATGTTAATAGTAATGATGATTTTGATTTTTGCAAAATTAAGTAAAAAGGAACATGATAGGAGCAAACAAATAAACAAACTTATAGATATAGGAGCCGTGTTTGTAATCTAATTTTTAAGTTCACTAAAATAAAATTATGTAAGGGAGTTTTATATAAGAAAATTAAATAAAATATGGAATGAATAATAAGTCAAATATGTTTGATTGAATAATTAATTTTCATGTACATGTGACATAGCCAACGTCCCACGGTGGGTAGAGGAACGGTTTTGAATATAATATATATTTTACAAGATCATATACATCTAGAGAAGATCATATCATTGATGGAATTTAACCATATATTATTTTTTAGGGGAAATAATCATAAATTAATCAACCAAAACGTCAGAAATTAAACCATATGATAATTACTATTAGTGGAGAAATTAGCCTGCGTGTTTTTCTGCCGTAATGAAGTCCCATAATTATCAAGAAATCGTGTCTTCTAAAGTTGACCATTTTCCTTATCATAAGATATGGCTAATCAATGTATATATTACATTACCATGATTCATATAAACTACGACAATAGGCATTCAAGAATCCTTTCTCACTATTTAATTTCTATTCCTATATATAATGCATAAGCATTAAGAAAAATAAAAATTGAACCACAATCAAAGAATTAGCTAATAGTAATATATATTTCTTGCTCATCATAGTATTTCTATGGCTCCTCCAACTATTTTCATAATAGTTTTTCTTTCCGCGTTTGCAATGCAAGCAATTCTTGCACAAAATACCAGTTTTGATAAATACTATTCCAGGCTCTGGGGAATCAATCACATTTCAGTTGATCCCCAAGGAACTCAAGTTCAACTTCTCATGGATCAGTCCTCAGGTCGTCTCTCTCTCTCTCTCTCTCTCTCTCCCTCTCTCTCTCTCTCTCTCTCTCTCTCAAACACACACACTCACAATCTGTTGAAAAAACTAATATTCTTTTATGCTACATATATGCAGGTGCTGGATTCAGGTCAAAGTTGGAATACGGGTCGGGGTTGTTTCATATAAGGATGAAAATACCAGAGAAAAGAACAGGAGGAATAGTGACATGCTTCTATGTAAGAATTCCACATATATATCACTTTTAATTATTAGGTTTGAATTGTGATACATACATTCATTTACGATTTAGTTAATTAGTTTGTTGAATATTGGCATGCAGTTAACTTCAGCACCAGACACTGAGGCACCGGGAAATCATTATGAAATAGATTTCGAGTTTCTGGGCACCAACGGCACTGTTCAAACCAATGTTTATAACAATGACGATGGCCACAGAGAGCAAAGTTTCACTCTTTGGTTCAATCCCTCTCAAGATTTCCATACATACGAATTTCTATGGAACTCTCACCAAATAGTGTATCTATCTCTCTCTCTCTCTCTCTCTCTCTCTCTCTCATTGTGAATTAAGAATAACTATGCATGTAATGTAACGATCGATAATATATGGTGCAGATTCTTGGTGGATAAAATTCCGTTAAGAGTGTTCAAGAACAACCGCGAACACGGGATAGACTACCCATTGAAAGCAATGCATGTAGAAGCAAGTATATGGAATGCAGATTGGGCTGGAGTCGTGGACTGGAGCCAAGCTCCGTTCATAGCTCATTACCAAGACTTTGGTTTCAAGGCTTGCGAAGCAGCCCAAGGCGACGAATGTGCTTCTGCCAAGCATTACTGGAACAAGCATAATTACTGGAAGCTTGGTGCTGTGCAGCAACGCAAAATGGAGCATTATAGAAGATTGTTTATGACCTATGATTACTGTTCTAACCCTTCTACTAGCAAGCCAGAATGCGCATTCAACATCTGACTCTTTTTAATTTCTTATTACTCTTTTCCAAATATTCATGTAAATGTATAAATAACCATCATGAAATTGAATGCATGCACAATTGTGACTGCCAGAAAATGAGCTATATATAAGGCCTCTCATTTCTTTCCTAAATTCTGATTTCATTCCTTCATACCCCAATCATCACCATCAAATGAATTATACTAAATATTCAAGTTCCATAAAATATTGTGATCTACGGTCACAAGCAGAAATATTCAATATGAATCCAGATTCACAGGAATAAGCTAGCATCAAAGAGGTAGTATGAATTAACTCCAAAGAATTGTGATGGATGCATATCTGTTGCTCCAAACTCTCATATATATATATATATATATATATATATATAGCTTATTATTATATGTAATAAAAATACAAAGTATATCAGTTGATTGTAAACAGCAGCAGATAAATTAGTAAATCCCAGTAATTAATGTGCAATAATAAAAGGAATTACCATTTTAGTACGAGAGACAACAGTATCCAAGATTCCTGAAAATATCGAAACCATGGATGAAATTCCCAGCGCATCCACTTGTGAGGATGGGATAATCGAATGCTATAAACATCAAAGAAAAGAAAAGAAAAAAAAAAGAGAGAATTGCTCTTACGAACAGATAGATAATCGATGGTAATCCCGTTATTTCTAATAGAATTCGGCCCAACAATGCGTAGAACTTAACTTCCTGTCCCTGCCAAATTGATGAATAAATGACTCCACTTCTCCTGAATTATTACAGAAGATCGATCTCCAACCACTTGGAAGGGGTCCCAATCTTCTGCAAAATTTCTAGTTCAACCACACACTAGTGAAACTTTTTAAACCTCCTTTGGGATAATATATATCTATCTTCTCAAGACATCTCAAGTTTCTACCTCCTGCACCCATTAAGTTAGATACCAAATATAGTGTTTCGCCTTCTGACGACTAAAGCCTCTTCATCATATTTCAATCGCTGAATCTCCATTTTCAAGGCTCTTCAGATTCCATAGAAGCGTCTCCATTTTCATGCGTTACATGAGGCTTTCTCTCTTTCAATAAGCCACCATTTTCACGCAATAAACAAGACTTTGCAACTTCTTTTGTATGATTATTCAGGTCGCATTTTGGAGTCACTTCGACGAATTCTGTAGATATTTTACTGTCCAGCTTAACACATTTCTTTCGTGGCTGTTTTCCGAGAAAACCAGGACGGAAGAGTGGCTTAAACTTTGCTGCAGAACTTCCTTCATCTGATGTCTTAGCAGCATTTTTAGTATCATCAGATGATGATAAGCCATTCACAGGTGCATTATATTCATGCATAGATTTAGAACTAGCAGACTTCTCTTTATCTGGGACCACAGCTGTGGTAACAGCCACGGCTGGACCATTACAAGAGCTGATGTCTACCTCAACTTTACAGTTCTCAGCTGCCCTGGATTCTTCAGTCAACTTTCTAGATGAACCTACATCGCTATTGATTTTATTCCCACAACTTGCTTCAACATCAGAAGTAGACAAGGAAGTCTCAAAAGTTGGGGCATGCAATTCTGTAAAAGTAGTATCAATCATTGAAGTGCTAGTGAGATGTGGCTCGTTGTCATGACTTCTGGTAGAAGTAACTTCTTTTGGTGTGGTGAGCAATCTGTCACTGTCGTGAAGTGCATCATCCTTGACAATGGGCAAACTCAAGTGAGGAAATGCAACTTTTGTATATACTGTTGCATCTTCTGCATCTGTAGTGAATGAAAGCTCTTCCCCACAATTTACTTTAAATCCTGAACCGTCAGTAGATGATTTCTCTGAATCAACAGGACTGTCAATGCATGCTGCATCGGGCAAGGATTCAGCATGTTGTTCTACGGAAGAGTCCACTTCATTTATTTTCACTTTCTCACCTTCTTCTATCCTCAACAAATCAGTGGGAAGTAAGCATGATGGGCGAGCATGTATCCTGTCAAAACCAGTGAAAGCATGATACCATCACACACCTATCAAGAATTCAAGATGCCATTTAAATGATATCAAGCACAAATAAGTATGCAGAACCCCAATCAATGATTTAAAGGCATGCTTGAAGCAGGACCCTGAGGAGCTCAAAAGTGTTTGGGCATTGTTAGCAGTTGTTGAGGGCTCTGCTTGGGCATTTGGCGAGTGCCCTTGTTTTACCCAGACATTAGCATTGCTTGAAAGGAATTTAGCAAAGGATATAATTTGTTTTTAACCAAGGGTCTCACATTTAGATTCATAAGAAGATATATTCTAAACTCAAACTTACTAAACCAAGATTAAAAACATGCGGAGAATGTCATTAGATAAAACACTTAGACATTTTCTTGCTTCTCTTCTTATTGAAAACCTTTAGATGATTTGTTAATTTTAATTAACCCTGTAAAATGACAGAAATTACCTGCTGTACAAGAGCATATAAGCTCCCTGTGAAAGCACCTCATCTAAATCAGCGCTAGCAACCTGAGGAGAAGACCGATGTGCATGTTCAAATGTCTGAGGTGCTAAAATGTTGTATTTAAAACAAAGTCAGAATCATAAAGGCTAGCAGAAAAGCAATCAATTGTTACCTTACAATCATCGATTCTGTACCAGTTACCACGGAAGTCCTTAACATAACAGATGTAATGGCCAAAAAAAGATGCATTCAGCATGTCCACATGGACAATAACAGCATACAGCTTGTAAAAATCATTCCCATCTTCTAATTCACTCATGTATGGGCTAAGATCCAGAGTCTCTGGAAAAGTCACCCTCTTGTTAAGTTTCCCAAATCTTCCACTCTGCAGAAGAAGTAACAATTTTTTTCATACAAATTCAAGGAAACAGTGAAAATCAGATACCACCCACTGAAGGTAACAGTCCATCTATATCCAATCATTAAAGTCAGGAAAAACACAAGTAAAATAAAACAAAACAGGAAAAAAATTTAAAAAGAAAATAAAAAGGAGGAAAATGGAGAAGAAATAGAAGAAGAGAAGGAAGAGGAGAGTGGAAGAGCAGAGAGCAGGTCTAGAGAAAGAGAAAGATGGAAGGGGACCACTCCTACGAAGGATGCAACAGCAGCAAGCAATATTTTTAAGATAAAATAACGAGTGAGCTGCCATTAGTTGTAACATCAGAACGAAAATAGGAATCTGGAACAAAAGCGGCATGCAAGAGCTTAGACATAATACTGACACCATTACCCACATATTAACTTTTTTGGAAAAATATAAATGCAATTGTGGTTATTGAAAGACCTTTACAGTACTGAATAAAGAGATGCATAATATCAACTTTAGACTATTGTGAGGCAGATGATTTATCCAAAATAGAAAAACCTCTTCACAGAATATTTGCATTAGCTGGCAAATATTTACTTAACGCGCTACTATTCCAATTATTAGCATAAAAGTTTAGGCTTCATCTACTTCTACACATATCATAGATATCAGAGAAAAGGGAATCAGAACAATAGATACAAAGACCAGACCTGAAATCTTTTCAAGGCAATTGTAAGAATGTTTGGTGCCTGATGTATGGTAAGGCGCTTCCATGCCATGACATAAGCATTGCAACTGCAAGGACAACTCATTCTAATTGATCAGAAGCTGCATAACCAATCACTAAAGAAAATAGCATTTTTATGTTATATCAGTAACTTGGTGCCAATAAATACTTCTCTGAGTTAAATGAAATAACACAAGCATCCAGTAAAAATGCAAGTCAAGTTAAGCACATGAAAACACTGATCAACTAGGGGGCTGTAAATAAGTTAAAGTCATAAGTTCAGCAAGAAACCAACAACACTGGACAAAAGCATTTATAATAATGATAATGCAGCCAAAATAGAATACAAAAGACACATATCCAGACATTCGCAAATGAAAAACCAGCATAAGATGGTCAAAGCAATAACTTTTAATCAATGTGCCCATTTAAAATACTCAAAAGTGAAAATTTTAAATTCAAGCTAAGAATATAGTATGACTGTTGAGAAGAAATAGCACTGTTAATAAATGTGAACTTCCAAATACAGCACTCACCCATCGCATTTATACATATTATCTCCATGAAGCCGCTCTTCGGCAGTAAACTGATCCAAACACTCCTCCATAGATCCAGCATCCCCATGGATTTCAACAGTTAAATCCATCATATTTTCAAATTGGTTTGAAACATTGTTGCATTCTGCGCATATAACCTGAAAGTGGACCAGATTAACCAAGCAATTGAAGGAGGGAAGGAGAGAGTTCCAGCTATATGAAACTAGAAAGTTATATGTTGATTATTGTCTGTGCACACTGCGCATTGATGCAGAATAATGTGGTTTAATATCAATATAATAGCAATAGAGGCAAACATGAGAAGAACGAAGAAAAAAAGGTAAAACAAAAAATAAAAGCTGAAGCTTCATTAATGCTTGCTACCTGTGATCGAAGGCGACCACCAAATATATGTTGAATAAGGGTTGTCTCTTGATAGCTAGGATGAACAACCTTTTCTCCACCAAATTCATCAAGGCAAACAGACTGCATCGTGTCAATGGCAAACCTAAAATGAAACTGAGTGTTACTTAACCAAACTAATTATATAGCAAACTTGTACACCAAAATATCATTCCTCCTCTAGGGGGGGGGACATGTGGAACAAGTTATAAACCTCATAAACTCATGGGCATCCTCCTGTTTCCCATAGCCAAGATTACCACCTATGTGAGGCAATCTTGAAAGAATGTTCATTGGAGAAAATGGATTAACACTTCGGCTAGCCCTTTCCATATGCAATTGAAATTCACATAAAAAACACCAATCATCCCTTTGACCTGGATAACATAGCAATGGAGCGGAAAATTATGGATTATCCACCAATTAAATACAAGAAAAGGAATGGAAATAATGTGTCATTGTATTTAGTTTAAATCAAGGTAGTTACATTCTTTGCGGTGGCCTTTCTCCAACAAGTAGGCAACAAGCGGCCGGGTGTATGCAAGACATTGAAGAACCACATTAGCAAAGCAACTGCATAGAAGCAAGAGAGACAATAAGTGTTGGTAATTGGCATTTTAACCGGAAATGTGAGATGTAGAATGGAAAACTTCAAGACCTGTTTCCACAGTTAAGAAGTCCACAAGGAGGATAGCCTGGTTTGTCCCAAGTGAAAAAATCTAGAAATTCCTCATACGGGAAAAGTATCTAAAAAAAGAAAGGAATCAGAGGGAATTCATTTTAAAGCATGCAAATGCTTATGTGTAGGTAAACAGTTAACGAATGAGGTAGTCATATACTTTGTTTGAAGGTTTGTAAATCTTTGAGTTTCCGTCCAAAGGCGCTACTGAAGCTTTCCTTCCCCTCAAAGTGGATTTTGGTGTTGTATAGTTAGCTTTGTGAATTGACTGCAAGTCCTTGCATTTTGTCTTGTGCTCAGAATTCCAGTGAGTTGTTTGACAAGCTGCAGAGCTGTAAGAGACATAGTAAATATTAGTTAAGTAGTAGGATCATTATCAAAAGCTATAGATGCATTGTGCTTATAATATGATAAGACCCTATTAAAGTTTTACACTGGGATCCAGTTTATGAAAACAGAATCCTATAATATCATCAAACAAAATCCTAAGACAGTAATGGACATTTTTTCAGTGTCAGTGAGCCTGTACGCTAACCTTAGCTAGACGAAGAAAACTGAAAGCTAAACTTTTGAACTAAAATAGTAGCAGATGTCTAATTCCAGAAACAAGTAGGCACCATTTCTAAAGGTATACAAGGGATCCAGTGTGCTGATAGTAAACCAGTTTGACAACAAATGGTAATAAACCGTGCTTATAAGCACTGAAATAATTCTCAGTGGAGCATCTCACAACATTGGATAACAAATGTATACATAAGCCACTCTCCGATAATAGATCATTTAAGATGGTCAATCAACAGAATAGCAACCGGTATGTTGCTTTGCATTTTTCATCATTCTAATAGATCCTTTTCTTCACTCGCCATAACTGCGAAGCGTAATAGTAACACAGTATAATCCTTGCGTGCAGAGCTCAACAGTAAGTAGAATTATGGTAAGTCCAGCAAAAAAAGCTAAGCAGTTTCCAGATTGCATGCATGCATTATGCGTTAAATGGTTGCATCATCTCTTATCTAAATTGGTCAAAATTACCCTATTCCACTCCAAAAGACACCTGGCTATTTAAAAAAACTTTTGGATTGTTTCATATACAGACAAAGTTCAGCTTCACAATTGACAAAATTTGAAACGGGCATACCAATTTCACCAAGATATGATCTTTAAAGCACATCGCAATATAAAAATTATAATCACACCACTCATCACAGTTCAGCAAGCTACTGAAAATAGGAAAAAAGAAAACCCCAAATTTCCAAAAACCACATGCATAAATACAGTGTTAAACGCCAAAATAAGCAAATCATAAGCAGAATTAGAATGCAATTAGCTGCGCGTACCAGTACTTGACCATCTTACAGCCGGAGCAATGTTTCTTAGTCAGAAGGCCGCACACGGCGCAGGAATCAAAACCCTCGGCAGCGCCACCGGCGGCCTCCGACATACTCTCCCTTTTCCGGCGATCCAAGGACGAATAATCGGGGGCAGATGAATCAAAAGTGGAGTCCACCACGAAGTACCTGGACGCTGTGTTCCGCACCAAATAAAGCAGCCCGAAAATCCCAACTAACGCCAACACTATGAATTGCAGGAACCAGTTAAGATCCGCCGCGACATGCATTTACAATCTGCAGTTACCTCAGGATTTCCTGATCTGATTTCAGATATCATTAATTAAATTACTGGGATTTAGGGTTTCTATGGGGAAGGGGGGGAGAATGAATTGGGTTAAGCCGTTGATGTAATATTTCCATGCTTGTAATTTATTGCCTTATTGGTTCTGTTCTATTATTTGCAACAATTCCAGACTATATATGTATGTATATTAATTAATTAATTAATTAATTAATTATGGATAAATTAGCAATTAGTAGAGATTTTTGGTTTTCTTGTTTGTGAGGTTTTGTTTCATCGAATGGGGGATTAAAGAGCCGTGTTGACGCCGTGCATGGACTCTCTAATATCGTCATTCTTACGCCCTAGATAAATATCTGCGTTGACAATGCTTTCGCTTACCATTATTTAATTATTTTCACCTTTGCCCTTTATTTTCTTGAAATATATATGCATTCATATTTATTTGGATTAGTCTCTCGAATTTCGACGGTAGTTGCAAATTGAAAATCAACTTAAAACTTTATAATTAAATAATTTAATTTTATTGTAAATTAGATGTTCGGTATAATTATTCAATGAAAGCATTTATCGTACTATTTGATTGGGGGTGTCACTTCCGACAATTGACAAACGGGAACATTCAGGCTTAAGGAGACGAGTAAGATGGTGGTTAATTCGGTAACGATTGGGGTTAAAAAAAATTGACGGTCTAATTTGCAATAAATGTTAAATTGATGAGATTCAAACTTGATGTTTTATTTACAATTGTGATCAAAATGTGTGATTTTATTTGGTATTTACCAAACACAATATAATGAATATGTTTGTATTCCTCTTTTCTTAAAATCACTTATTTAAAGTTTATTTAAACTCGAATCAACTTATAAGTGGCCAAACAAAATTGTAGCACAAAGTGAAATGAGATCAAATACATAGAGAAAAAGTAAACTAAATTAGCACGTATTGCAACATTAGCTCCTATTTGTTATTTAGACGATGAAATTGGGATTGGTTTGATTAAGAATTAAATAAACAATCAAGTAAAGCAAACAAAAAAGTTTACCAAAAGAGATGGACAATTAAAGGAATGAATACTCGATTGGTTAGCTTATTTTACTTAGCACAAAATCCAATTATCTAGGATGTTTGACTCTCGATTCAAGTTCACAAACGCAAGCAATAGCCTATTATAGATCTCTTCTCCAAGAATTTAGAAAGTGGGGCACACACCTAAGATTATTATTTACAATTAATGTCTAGAATGTGCTTACCCAAAGCACCAAGGATCTAAGTCTTAACAACTACCTCCTTATCTATCGATTTAGGTGATAAATGTCATTTGAATTCTTAAGTTCAGATGTCAAAGCTCATCTCTTGAATTATGAATCAACATACATAGTCATGTCATTTAAAGATCAATTAGCTCTCACTAATCAACAATAAACAATACCCATACATAGCAAGAATTTGAAGCATGAGCATGATTCATTAAACATCCAAAATAAACATCATTTATACTTTATTATCCAAATAAGTCCAACACCCAAGAGTATCAATGGTTTAGCTCCTCATTATTACATGAAAAAATTAAAACATTAAAGAATAAACATGATTCAACAAAGAAGAAAAGGACAGATAATAACGGAAGAGAAATTGGCCTTCAATCCTTGCTTCAACTTGCTCTTCTTACCCACATGCTATTTATTAACAAATAATTATACCGCAAGTGCACGGTATGTTTGTAATATCTCGGTGAGCAAGAGTATCGTATCACATAGAAACTTAAACAGATGTACGAAACCTAGGCTTTAGGGAAATTGAATTATTATATCAATTATCAATATTCATTAATTTTATCAACCCGACTTATGTCTTTAATCTATCAATGGTGGGGGATTACTAGTTTGTTATCAGTCTGCTTTTAAAGACATATACCACATAACATAGATATAATGAGCATGCACTTCACTGCGGTCGGTTTTCACACGGCATTACGCTTAATCTAGCACACGAAGATCTATTCAATCCTATGTGATACTTGTTCAATTGGCCAGTCCTTCCAAATAAACATAATCTGATTTCTATCTTTCCATCACTAATTATTCTCTGGTCAGTACTTCAAATTAACGACTAGCATGCATAAATGGTGATCAAATATTCATACAAAATATAGAATAAATACATAGAAATCAAACACCGAGAGGTGGCAGGAAGAAAAGTAATCAAATCATATTATAAAATCCATAATATCCAATCTCTAAAATCTAGCTATGAAATTAGCTAGACATGAATAAATAAACAACTAAAACTAGAGTATAAGTATCCATGACAGAATGGATAAAAGAACCGAAAAACAATGAGTAATCCAGTAATCTCGTCTCCTCTGTAATAACACTTCGTCTCTAGCAACCTTGTTGACTCCTCTTGAGTAGATGACAACCCTCTATCTTCTTTCTTTCTTCTTGGTGTATTCTAAGTGTAAAAATGTAATATGGGGCATCCCTCCTCGTGTATCAAAATGGGATATTTTATATATAGGTTAAAAACTCTAAATTGAAGATAAAAAAATCACATTCCCGCGGACCTGCGTACATGGGTCGACTTACCTGGCTGGGTCGACCCAGAGCCCTATTTTTACACAGGGTTGACCCAGGTGTGTTGGGTCGGGTCGACCCAAGCCTTAACAAATTGCACTCAGACGGGTCGACCCAAGTCATTTTCACACCAGACTTCGAATTTTTTCAGGTTTTGATTATTTAGTCCAGTCCATTAGGCTTTAATTCAGTATTTAATCAAGCCCAAGAGCCTAATTAAATACCAATTCAACTCCTTTTATCCATATTCACTGGTTTTGCTTCAAATATGCAATGAAATCACAACTATTACTGCAAAACTAGCAAACACATCAAAAACTCCAAATGATAGCAATATAGGTGCAAAAACTATATAAAATACACAACTTCATATAATAAATATCATCAATTCATATCCAAAAATTATGTAAAATACTCAGTTGTCACCCAATCTTCACTTTCCCTTCTCTCTCTCTCTCTCTCTAAAATTTTTAAAAGAGGCAGAGGGTAGAATAGAATGCCCTAATTTTGAAATGGAAGAGGGATGTTTATACGGTGGAGGAATAAAATGGATTAAAACTAACTCAAAAAAGGGTGAAAATGACTAAATATAAAAAAAAAATCAGTGTACAGGGCGCGAGCGGGATTGCTCCAACTTTGTGGTTGCATTTTTAGGCTCATGGGGTGCGATCTGGAGCAGGTCGAGCTTTGGGATCGTGCCCAAAAAGGTAAAAATCGAGCCTTTGGAGGATCTAGAAATAAATATTTTGGGGGATGATATTATAGTCTACAATAATAATAATAATAAAAATCCATTCAATCAAATAAATATATGTTAACAACATAATATAAAAAAATCACAAATTTAAGTAAGATGAAATCATATATCGATTGTCTCCAAAAAAACATTTCCAAAACTCTATTATAGGCACCAGATTTAGTTTTCGGATACTTATGATCGACTAGTTGGCAATAACTCATAGTCAAATACTCCCTCCATACTTAATCTTGAATAGAAACATGAAATTCGTCAATTGGTTTTCTTAACTTCTAATCACTAATAATATCAATTAAGTGTAGGAGCTAATTGGTATGGTAGAATTGAATTACCATTCTCGTGTCCATTCCCATTTATGTGATTGGTATGCTTTAAAATCAGAAATCATCATTCCCGAAAGAATCGTTATTCCCAAAAGTAAGCGAATAGTCATTCTACACACCCCAATGGGTTTAGCTATTCCCAATGAACCAAAAAATTAATATATTGGATATTTACACATAATCATATCTTATAATATTATTTGATCATATTTAGAAAAATAATTTGATAATCATATTAAATAATTTATTATTATTATTTTTGTTGTTGTTATTATTATTATTTCGTAATTATTTTTATATTATATATTTATTTTAAAAAAAAATAAAAGATATATTAAAATAAAAATTTGATAGTTCTTAAAATTGTATTGAAGAAAAATGAAAGTGATACCAAAATAAATGTAACATATAAATATATTATAATAAAAAACAAACTAATTGTGTATTTTAAATAATTTAATATATTAGATGAAAAAGTGAAATGATAACTTTTTTTCTATTAAGTAAAATTATTTTTATTAAGGTATACAAATTACTATATGTGTACTAATTAAATATTTTGGAATAAATATTTTAATAAAATAAATAAATTATTTTTTTCTAAAAAATTTGGAAAAAAATCACTTACTAGAAAAGAAATGCAATTTAGAAATATAAGGGAAAAAATTATAACACATGTTGATAATATCAATTACTACATTTTATTCAGTTATAAGGAAATTTAAAAGTATATAAAATATTCATTTTATAATATAAAAAGTAAAATAATGTTCCATTTCGTTCTTCATTCCGGTGGCATACCAATCATAAGAATTGTCATTCCATTCAGACCTTCATTCCATTCTATTCATACATAATTCCATTATTTCATACCAATCACCTCCTTAGTTCTATTTGTACCCGATGTCACTTTTTCATCGATCCATTAGAATTAGGTCTAGGTACATGAGAAGCGAAGGAGTAAGCACCCCTACTAATTTTGAAAAAAAAATCTCCATATTTAACATTAAAAAATTGATTAAAAAATAATGACATTCAATCACAATTCGCAATATCAATTTCATACTATAAAGATTGCCATAACCTCTTAACTCATATAGTCATATTCAAATCCCTAATTCTTAAAGATTCTATTTCAAAATTTTAATCCAATTATCCAACATTCCAACCCTCAACAATCTCAATTCTCAAAAATAAAATAATAGCCTAAATAATACTACAATACATTATACAAATATAAAATATAAATTGTATAATTATATAAGAAATTGAAAAAAAAAGGAAATAAATATGTACCTATTTCAATACTAATTGTTATTGAAAGCCCATTTTGAAAAAGCCCAATGAATAACACTTTCTTTCAAACTTCATTCCAACTTCCAAGCCCACTCACAAGCAAATAAAAATGGCAGGCAACCTTAATTTTAGTTTTAGAAAATATTAAAAGTATATGTTGGAACGAGAAGGCCTATTGCAAGACCGACTTCATTAAAAAAAAATTATTGGGGCAGATGTGCATCCGCCACTTACAGCGTGATCGGGCTTTGGGATCGCGTTTTTGGTTTCCTGGGGCGCGACCAAGGCAACTCGTGCTTTGAGGTCAGCCTTTTTTTAGGGCACCAAAGGCACGACTCATAGTGAATCGCGCTTTTGGGTCACGCTTTCGCACGTCTCAAGCCCTTTTCACAGTCTTACTTCGTTCTCACTCATTTCTTGTCCGATTGTCCCGATTCAACTTGTAGTACGCTCTTAATTCAATTTCCTGCCATCCCATGGTATTTATGCCCTTAAATTTGCAGTAATTCGTTCTCTATTTACTGTAAAACTCAAACAATAAATAAAACTTACAAACTATGAGGTTAATAGCTCAAATTGTGTTAGAACACACACCAACTCTTCAAATTACATCATTTGAACCTCGATAAGTTATGCAAAATCACTGTTGGGATTGTACACTAAAATCATGTCTTTTATGTATATAATTATTTCTCTTAATTATGAATGAAAATAACGTTCACATATTTTACATTTATTTTATATAATAAATGTAAATCGTCCTAAAATTAATATTATAGATAATATGGTGTATAGAATGCACACAGAAGATCATATTATCTGTTTCTTATAAAGTATGAGAAGAGTTCACAACCCAGATGGAGTTAGACGAGTCATCGGTATGGTTGTAATGTGAATTGAAATTAGTCTATCTTGGCTATGGAATCATACTAGTGCACTGTTGTAATGTATTAAATTGGATTGCAATAAGATAATTCTTATAAACTGATAGCACATAAAACTATAAATCTCAGATACTCATAATTCTTAATCATTGTATAATAGTAGACATGTATATTTTAATATACATTACTTTGACTTATCAATGGGTGAGATTCTAATTAAAGAATCAATAAGCTCAATAGGTTGTGTAGTGACATTTCTATATATGATGGGTTACTAATTATAGAAGGAAATCATGTCTCGGTACACCGAGTTGTTGATGTCTTTTGAGGAACTCAAAAAGGATTATCATGTTAAATCTTGCAAGTGTAGATTATTTTTAATCCAACATGATAATAGAGAGTGAGTGGTGCGGCTCATGGATAAACAATTAATCAAATTGAGTTGTTAGTATATTTGATTTAATTAATGGATATTTGATATCTTAAACACGTTGAATTAATTTAGTTGAAGAAGTCATATCCATAAATATAGTATTAGGGTAGTAGTGCAATATTAATTCTTTAGTGGATTGTATTAATATTAATTGGCTTAAGTTGTATCTAGGCTAGATATGAGAACTTAAGGCCTATTGGAGGCTCAACCCTAATTTTCTTCTAGATCATGTTGTAACCCTATAGATACCTTATGAAGGCAAATGAAAAAACCCTAGCCTCCATACACATCAATTTCAAAATTTAGGTTCTCAATAACCTAATGAATTTTCGTCTATTATCTATGGAAGGGTTCTTCATCTCCAAGCTTCTACAAGCTCTAGAGGATCGTCGCCCACACGATGTCTGAATCGAGGTTAGGTCATACAACAAAATATCATGGAGTGAATAACATGAATAATGAAGTAGTTGTAGATTTTATATCTATAAATTCTCATTGGCGTCTCTCCGATTGCAAAGTAATCGATAATCTCATTTTTCTACTGCGCATAAGATTTAGATTCAGTTTTAACATGCAATGGGATGTAGGATTGTTTTGATCAAAATATTTTATTCAATCAACACACATTCAAAGAATCCTCAGTTCCATCAATCACCAATTATAAATCGCATGTAATTTACTTGATATTTACCAAACATGTAATTTCATTTTCTTCAAAATCATATTCAAAAATAATTTTGATTTTCTACCAACCAAACGAGTAATTATGAATTATACCTCATAAAAGAAGAAACCGTGGAAAATAATTTGGGCATGTTTTATCTAATCCTGATTTAATTATATTTAGAGCGTCAAAGCTTTAATAGGCCCCACATTGGGCCCTAGCCTATTAGGGCCTTTTCTTGAGCTAATCCATAATGAAGCCCAAACTAAGAAATGTAATTTTCAGGAAGGGCAGCCCAATAATTTTGAGATAAAATGAAGAAAAATTCACAGACCTTTTCTCTCTCTCTCAAGAGCCTGCATATTTAACCTCATCTAAAATAGAAATAAAGAAATTGCATTCCTCTCAAACTATTTATCATTTATTAATTTAATAATATCACCATCTTACTATACTGGTTAATTTGATACCTTATCTACACTTGTAACATAATCACGTTTTACACTGTTTTAGTGTTTTTGGCACATCCATCTATGCACTTCTGAAAATGCATGATATCTAAGCATAGATTAATTTGCATTTGTTATAAATTCGAATGATATAATATTAACTATTGTTTCTTTTCTTTTCTTTTGTATCATTATGTGACCGAAGATCGAGAGCATAGATGTTTTTAATTGTAAGAACAAACAATACTAATAAAACACCTAATTTTAAATGTTTTTCAGATACATTAACAACTATAGATAGTTATAGTACATAGACCCTATTCGAATTAATTCGCAGAAGTTACATGGATTGTATGATTGTATCGAGTAATTAATAAATCATAGATTTTTTTTTCCCTAATACGCGCAGACACACGTGCATAACAATTAAGAAATCATGGATTTGCAAAATACATACAATTAAATTAAGAATTTGTAAATCTAACAATATTAAAGAATTCAATAAACTAAATTGGATTAGAACACAAAATGGCAAACCAGCTAAGTCTAATCTATCCCTATAATTAGGCCATCATATAACACATCCAAATATTATGTCTGGGATATAGGGAGTATACAAGGAAAAATCTATGCACCCCGTCATTACAAGATGCCTGGGTAATTAAATTTAATTATGGTTAAGTGGGGATTACTGTTATTAACACAACTTTTAGCTACATAATTATTATTATTTTCCTTGGAAAAACCGAAATGACTGTTGGTGCATATATATGATATTTAAATTTTCATGCGACTTTGCTCTCCATTAATAATTAATTGATTTATTAGATTGCAAATCCAAATGGGACTAGAGCATGGTGGGGGCCTCACAATAAATTCCGGAGTGGTGTTGTCCACTAATAATCTACCTTGTATCGCCATTAAGATTCAAATCTCAATTTGTAAATTTTTTTCCCCATCGATTTATGGTACAATAGTGTGTACTTATTCATTTGGGGTGTGAATTAATTAAAATCAAAATAATCAAAATACATACTTTTTGCATCTTATATCGATACTTCTCATCCAATCATTCAAAGTGTTAATTGACAACTTCTAAATTTGTGTGGAATTTGTAACTATCTCATAAAGATAATGTTCGTAACTTCAGAAGTAATTAAAATAATTTATACACTTTAAATGTTAGAACATAATTGAGAAAGTGTAATGTTCCACGTCGGTGGAAGAATGAAAATTTGATATGTATATAAGTGGGTTTAATGAATTTTCTAGCAACTTGGGTTAACCATTTTGATAATGCAATGACGAATGTCAAGTAGTTGTTGTAGAGCCTGTTTGCTGTCGTTTTGTTACCGGGCCCCACCCCCGTGGGCCTGGAGCGTTACAAATGGTATCAGAGCCGATCCCGGGTGCGCTTGATCGAGCCTTGGAGCCAGTGCAGGTGTGCTCAAACCGGACCCAGGGGACGGCCCCAAAGAGAAAAGAGCACGACGAGGACGTCGTGTCTCCAATGAGAGGAGAATGTAATGTCCCACGTCGGTGGGAGAATGAAAGTTTCATAGGTATATAAGTAGGCTTAATGGACTCTCTAGTAACTTGGGTTAACCATTTTGGCAATGCGAGGACGAATGCCAAGTAATTGCTAGCAGAGCCCGCTATGCCGTCGTTTCGTTACTGGGCCCCACCCCGTGGGGCCTGAGACGTTACAGAAAGACGCATAATTCATAATGTTGTGTTAGCTACATCATAGAGAATATAATATTATGTTCAGATTGCAGATTACACAAAATAAGGCATATATATATACAGTTATATATATATGTTTATGTTTATATAACTTCAAAATCTTACCAGTGTAGGCTTACGGAATAAGCTTAAAATATAAAACTCAACCCAAACATAAGATTGAGTGAAACTCAACTTGATTATTCAAGACATCCCAAAATCTATCTATATATATATATATATATATATTAAAACATCATCAAAGTACGTATACATACAGGTATACTTAGTATGTGTTGGCGGAGCTTTGGCTTAAACAATCCAACCAAATTATCAACTACGTCATACCGTGTGTATACTCGATCAATATTGGTTGTGGTTGTGGATAAGTGTATATAGTCCATCCCAACCAAGAGCATATATAATCACGCACACACAAAATAATATAATCTAACCATTCTATTCATATAGGTTGATTAAATTTTCACTAGAATTTTAAAAAATATATTAGAAAAGGCAATTAAGCAAGTAAATTTCATAATCTGCCCATATTAATTTCTTTGATAATGAATTAATACTTAATGTAAACATATTAAATAGATGTATATATTAGTAAATGATATAAATATATATAAAAATACGTCTATATATTGGGACATCAAAAAAGAAAAATAAACCTATATAAATAGGATGAAGGGAGTATTAAGAAATTATTTCAATTAAATGTTCTAGAGAGATTTTTTTCTTCTCCATGTTAATTACCAAATTCCGAAATTGCAAGTAAATTTATTTTGATGGTTTGAGGGGATGTCGATTAAATTAATTTGCTTGAGAATTTCTTTCATATATCCCAACAATTTATAGCCGTTGCTTTTTAATAATACACTATCTATAAATAAGTGTGTCATTTGTTATATGTTGCTGGATTAGATTATATGTCGTATTATACGCACATAATTTGGTTAAAATGTGGACTAGTATTTGGTGTGTAAATGTGAAGACGTGGCTTGTTTACTGTAATTTTAGTGTTTCTCATACTGTATTTTGATGCCATTTTTTTAATTCTTTTCTTATTGTATTTTAGTGCTAAATGTTCTATCACCAAAATACAATTAGAAAAAAAATACTAAAATTACAATTAACAATCCCCGTCTTCATGTCCTCACACCAAGTCTAGTCGTCCCTTTATAACTAATAATTATGTATTTTACATAAATGTGGATATGAAATGATGATGTTAAATTGTTAAGTTGTGTGATTTTCATAATTTTATTGTTCAATTCTCTATTATTTGGAGTTTTTAACGTGTATGCTAGTTTTACAGTAGTAGTGGTGAATTTTTTATTATTATTTGATGTAAAACGATAAAATAGGATTTGGGGGAGTTAAAGGAGGATCTGATTAGGCTTTGAGCTTAATTAATTTTTCAATTAAAGTCTTTGGACTGGATTAAAAAAGCAAAGTCAAAGTCCGCGAAAATCCGAAGTCCACAAGTGAACCGACCACAGTCGGCCCAACACAGTCCGGTCGATCCAATCATGTACAAAATGTGAAGCACTGAGTCTACTCTCCAAATCCAGTTGACTCAAACCAATGCAAAAATAAGCTTCTAGATCGACCCATGCCACTCAAATCACTCTGGGTCGTCCCAACCTTAGGAGTTCCACGAATTGACGAATTACCTTCTCCAATTAGGGTTTTAACCGTGCCTATTTAATGTATCTCCTTGGTGGACGAAAAACACAAGTCATACACGGCATAATACGGTAGAGAAGCATAGAGAAGAAGTGAGAAGATGGAATCTTGCTATCCACTCGCAGGAGAGGTGTCAAGGTTGCTAAGCGCGTGGATGTCACAACATAGATTACAGAGATAGTCGGATTCTCTTGTGGTTTATGGTTTTGTCAGTTAAATTTTGTTATGATCAGTAATTTAATATTTAGAGTTATAGAATTGGAAAATGAAAATATGCTTGTTTAATTAATTTTCAATTTGAATTTGTAGTTGAAAATAAAAAACAAATATTTATGTGATTATAATGAATTGATGAATATTTAAATAATAGATCTCACTGTTATGATATATATATATATATATATGATTGAATATGGTATATATAACTGAAAAAAATAAAAAATAAATAAAACAAACATATTATCATCATTTTGAATAATAAAAAAGTGAAAATCTATACATATATTAACGCAAAATCACAGGGCTAAAATTATAAATAAAAAATATTATTAAAGTATTGATTAAATAATATTTTTGTCAAAAAAAGTTTAAGTGAACGTCTGTGGCTTAGTGGTCAGTGGTTCTGGGGCTGCCTCTTCACTTTGCCCCGACTTCATAGGTTCGAAACCTGCTTCTCTTAATCAACTATTCGGTTTTTTTTTTCAAACTTCATTTTTATTTATTTAATTTTTAATTTTCTCTTTTTATTAGTTTTATTCCTGAGGGCGGGTTGGATTTTGCCGAGAAACAGATGTTTTGGTTGGTTTAATTCTTTTTTTTTTAGTTTTATTCTTACTCTTTTATCTTATACAAGGATCTTTAAAAGTATTTAGATTTTTAACAAACTAGTATTTCTCCTGTGCGATGCACAAATAATTATTATTTTTTTAGATTTGTTGTTATGATTATTTTTTATTTTTATATGTTGTATTCAATTTTTAAAAATTAATAAAATGATATACACATGCGTTAATTAATTAGACAAGAAGATCAATTATGTATAGTTATAACAAACAAAAAGAAAATTAAATTTTAGAAACTAAATGAAAATCCATGTTAGAAAGATTTGAATTAATGATTTTATAAATAAAAATGTATAATTATCCACGATTATAGAACATTTGGTTTCTTTGATTATATGACATGTATAAAAAATTTAATTATTTAATTATTTTAAATAATGAAATTGAAATAGAAAAAATAACAAATTATTATTATTACTATTATTATTATTATTATTATAGTCAATATAAATGAAAGATATTTTTTTATGCGATAAATGTAGAGTAATACAAATCATCCATCTATGCATAAAAAAATAAAATTTAAAATTCTACAAATCTCAAATTTCCAAATAAAAATAATAATAAAGAAAATGATAAAAATTTGTTAAAATACAATGATTATAATCTAAACTATCGTGAAAAATGAAAAAAAAATTACAACAATAAATGTTAATATTGTTGTCTATTAATTAGAAAATGTTGTCTATTATTCAAAAACTGTTGTCTAAGGCAAAATGTGTAATAGACAATGATTTACAGCGGAACTGTTGTCTATTATTTAAAAACTGTTGTCTAAGGCAAAATGTGTAATAGACAACGATTTACACCAGAACTGTTGTCTATCACACGATTTTGCCTTAATATATATATAGATAGATGACAACTTTTAAAATCCATTGATTGACCAAAACTTAGATATTTAATATCATTTATCTTCTATTTTTTATTGACATTTAGCTCTTTGGCCTCTTACCTTCTAATGATTATTGACATTTAAATATTTTAATATATGGCTCAATGGATGGTTCAAATGTTGGAAATTATGAAAAATTCTGAAATTAAAACACGATAATTTTTCGGTTTCATTATTAATTCTATAAATGAGCTATTACTGTGCAATAAATACTTAAAAGTTGTGAAATATTTCTGAATTTAAAGTTTTGGAATTGAAATATTGAATACATGAAAATTGGTTTAAGTAGTGGATGAATGAAAACCAAATAAATTGAATAAAAGATGGATTAATCTCATTGAAATTATGATAAGATTATGATTCGAAGTTGAATTCAAAGTAAATTTTGTTGTAATTTTTTTCTCCTTAACGAACCCCACAATATTTGGTTATCTTGAACTAACTCAGATGACCAAATTGCTACAAGAAATCGGTTATGCTCATTAATTTGGTGAATATTATTTTGGCTATTATAATTCTTCAATTACATTTGTTACCCTTTAATTTAACTTTTTCTAATAATTTTTAAAAATGATTACATATTGCAAGATTTCTCTCTTTTTAAAAAAAAATATTTGATGATTTTTATATACTTAATACTAAACAGTGAGTGTATAACCTGGAGGTTTGCTTATAATTGATTTATTTATCTAAACTAACATTCACTTCCGACCCTCATTAATAAGTTCTAGATTTGGAACACGAAATTCTTTATATTTTTATATAATTTAATAATTATATGTTATTTTTATATATTAACAAATAAATAATATGATTTATTTATAGTGTAACTTTGCACACATACATAAATGAATATTGAGTAATAAATAAAATAATTTCGTACATCACAGTTTACAATTAAAAATAGAAACGAACAACCCTAGGATTTTGTTTTCGCCCAAAAAGGAGCAGCAGAAAGAAAGATAAATGTGAAGTGTCACATCATAAAAATAAGGTTGCTTCCGGGTTTTCTTGGTTTGTGTTTTTCTGTTTGGACCTCCATTTTCAGGGCCCAAGGAAACCCAATTCCAGATTTCTTCGTGTACTACCACATCTTTTTTCTTTTTATTCGATTATTTGTCAACTTCATCTTATTATACAATTTTCGATTGATTTTTAAAATCGCAACTTGTCAATTCCTTACAATTTTAACATTTATAATTATTTCCCTACGAGATTTTTCTACGTATACACTATTTTTCGGTAAGACTTTATTTAAGTTTAAATATTCATGTTTATTAATTTTTTTTGAAATATTGGAATTTGGGACTATGAGTTTCTGAATGAAATTCTGAACAGCAATTGAGGCGTCATTTTTGTCGATTCGATTACGGGAAATTTTGAGCTTGAATACACGAACATTTTTGAATAAGAATCAATGGTGGACACCGGCCGCTAAAACCTAATTTTAGAAAATTTAAACGATATGATGTTATAATTACAAAAAAAAAAAAGAATAAAAGTAAAGATTGTGGTGTAATATTACATTTTAAAGATTATGCAAAAATTGTAAAATATGATAAATGTTATGTTAATTTCGTCAATTTGCCTTTTTCTACACTGCAAAACGCCCCCTTTTTTCTTACCAATCACTCTTCCAGAAAAATGAAATTGATTCAATTTAAAGAGATGTATTTCCATGGTCTAATTTGCGATGACAAAATATACTTGAGCATTTTCAGTATATCATGAAGGAAATTCACGCTATTTAATTTGTATTATATATATATATATATATATATATATATATATTGTTGACGAGGATATGATAACCGACAGTAACTACCGAGGTGCGCATTGGATAAACCAGATAATTAAGATCCTCTGTTGTCATTCATGTTCCACTTGATGTTCCATAACTAGATTTTATTTTTAATTTTTTTAAAAAAAATTAATATATCCTGATTGGGGATGGATGAACCCTAAATAAAAAATTGTAATTAAATAAAATCATAAAAAAAAAAAAACCAAAGACTTGGAATAGGAAATGTCACAGGAAATGCAATAGGTCATGATGTGAGGTGTGGATAAAGTTTACATAAAAATTAAATCATACAAAAAAAGAAAGTAAATCACACTAATTGGAATTCGAACTTGATAACTATATATATTTGTATTATAGATGTATATTGATGTGGATTTATAGTTTTTTTTTTTGACAACATATGATTTAATCCGGACTAGGATCATGAATTCATGATGTCTGCATCTTTGAGACCTAATATCACTCATTAATAATCAATTTTTAAAAAACCGCGGTACTTTATTGTCTTAGATATTTCATATACTTGCGCAATATTTCTGCACACTGATGTGAACTCGGAGTAATTTATTATTCGTCCAAAATCATGATCCCTAATAATTTGTACTTGTTTATATGGTAGACTACGGTGACACGTCACATAAATACCATTAAATTTTTATATTAAATGGGAACAAATTAGAAATATTTTATATATTTATCTTTAAACAAAAATATACATGCATATTGTTGGGTTCATTATTAATTCATAGCTACCCGTCGTTTTGTTAATTGTTTATTCTGGAATATTAGGACAGATTAAGTGAATGAAAAGGTCATGTTACGTCCTTATTTGTCGTGGATAACAGGTAATTAATTAGCTGCATAATCTGATAATCTAATATTTTTTTTTACTCGAGGCATTACCTAATTATTGAAGAAGGAAATCAAGTCATTGACTTGTAAATTTGAGACAAATTAACTACTAATTCTTAACTAATTAATAAATGAGATGGGAGATGTGATTGAGTGTATATATAATTAATCTGTACAAGATTAATTAGTAATATAAATTTTATCTGAAGTTTTTGTTGTTGAATGATGCTTCAGTATATTAATTAGTAGGGGCGAACCCTGACAAAAATGTCCTGGAGGCCAAGTTTAATTGATACATAAATTATTTATTTTACCATAGAATTAATTATGAAATAGATTATGGTTGTAACATCATTTCTGCCGTGCTATGTATTAGAAATAATAGATTTAATATTTTATCAGAAATATATGAAGAGCGGGGGGCTCATATATATATATACATATATATATAATTTTTCACATGAAATTTTCTATTGCACTCTTTATATTACATTATGTGTTGCACTTTCAAATTACGAGTTTTTCTTGTATTTTTTTTTCAATTTTTTTTTTTGTGATTTAGTTTAATTTTGTTATTGTTTCTTAGGTTTACACCATCCAATTAGGGTTTATAATTATTTTTTAATATTTAATTTTTATTTTTTAATTAGTAATTCATTATTATGGTTGATTTTTTTTCAAAATTATGTTTTATAACTTTTTAATTCATTTTTTTTATAAATGTTGATTATATATGTTATAATTAATCTTTATGTTATAATAAATATTATTAAAACCATAAATTTAATAGTGTAACACAAAAAAGTGCAATAGGAAATTTCAACCTATCATTTTGGGGGAAGCTATCATCTAATTGTTTTTTGGTGGACATGATGCAATGATAAATTGAAAAAGCATGCAATACGTATTATTAGAATTCACCACATAGTATAATTATAGTACACACATTCACATAACATAAAAGGTGGGTATGACTTACGAGCAAACAAGAGTCGCCTAGCCGTTCTCTCAAAATTATTTGGACAAAACTTGAATACTTGTATTAAAAAATAAATAAATGAAAGCACAAATTAAACTATGTATTTTCCCGGCCGGCAGGTAAAAATTTATAACCATATCAAATTATTATTATTATTATTATTATTATTATTATTATTATTATTATTATTATTATTATTATTATTATTATTACTACTACTACTATTACTACTACTACTACTACTAATCCGGCCGCTATATTATTTGGGCATTGGATTCCTCATGATTCTACCATTATATTGTTGGAAATTGGTTATTATAATCTATTTAATTAATTGTTTTAATTAATTTATAGATAGTGTTTTCATTTGTAAAAATAGAAAACGAGTTGTCAACTAATAATCTACATTTCGTGTAGATGAATTTTGAATATTTATAATCTCAAATTTAATTTTGGGAGAAAGAGATATTAATTATTAAAGTTGACAACTTAAAAACTAAATATGAAAGAGTGAATGATTTGTCACACATCTAATAAATATGATTTGTGAGATATATTAATAAATTTGAAAAGCCCAATCAAGTGGACTATCCCATGAGCCAACCATGTTGTGTTGATGTTAGCTTTTTTAAACAAACCAAAATAGCTACTCCGAGTTCGAGTCTGAGACCGAGCCGCATGTTGCACCTGTTGGAATGGGCGGTTCAGGACGTGCACTTAGCATGTTCGCATTGGGGTTCCTTCGTGAACCATTGGCTTGGACCAATGCATCAGTTCGGTTGGAGCTTAGCAATGGTTTCAATACGAACCAAAGTCTTGAATCAATGCATCTATTCGAACAAGGATTGGAGGTGGTTCATATTGCGAACTAGTGGCTCTATTCAAGGCATTGGTTCGGCTAAGATGCTTCAATCAATTAAGAATTGGAGTCTCGAACTAGTGCATATTTTGCCCAAGAGACACCACAACTCTTCATTTGTTATAAATAGGTCCCTATATTTCATTTTCAATCCATCCGAATTCAAAGCTTGTCATACAGGTCTTTGATTTCTCCTCTCTTCTTCATTCCTTAAAAGAAGTCTCGATCATGGTTTGTTTGTTGGAAACAAAGTTTTGGAACTGTAACAAAATCTTGTTCCAAAGTTGAAAGTTATCGTATTTTGGAGACGATTACCGTATCCCGTTGTGCATTATTTTGCAGGACAATTTCATCTTGCGGGAAGAGAGTCCAACTCCCATCTCGACTATTAAAGTTGTCGTTATTCTGTCCGCAAATTCCTCACAAATAATCCATAAATTACCCAAAATATATAGCATGCTGGGATAGACTTAGTCACGAGTGATTTGCATGTTTAATCACATTTAGAGATTAACTGTTTTTATGACCTGAAAAGTCCCCAGCTTAATTAGATTAATTAAGTGTTCTCCATCTGGTGCTTATATATGAAATTAACTAATAGTGTCAAATTGCTTGTCCTTTACATAGAAAATTAATTTCAAATGTCAAGCACTTAGGATTTGTTAATTAATTAAGTTTGTAGTTGGCATGCATAATTAGACAGTTGAGCACTAATGGGGTTGCTCAACTTGACATGTGGGCTAGCTAAGCTTAATTTTCATTTCTCTCAACTTAGAATAAGCTGCAATTCGATGATCGAGCTATTGCCTTTTTCTTTGAGAGCTTTTATATGAGTTTTGAATGTAATTTGGGTTAATTGCCTTAATTTGAATTTATTTAGTTAATTACCATAAAATATATCAATTTTATGGGTGTTTGGATTTTTCACACATTTTAAATAATGTAATTTTAATAACAATAACTTAATGCATGTATGATTTTTTTCACATGATTTTCAAATTCCGATCATTTTAATATGTCGTGATTGCCAGAGGATGATTCTCTTTAAGCAAAAGTCCCTCCAAATTTCAAGCATAATAATAATTAGATCTATGATGTAAAAAATAAATAAATTACAGTATGGAAGAATTGTCTTTACCTTTTGCAGATAACTGATTAGTGTGAATCCTAATGATTCAAATAGAATTCTCAGTCTATCATCACTATCACCAGTCGATGGAAATTGATTGGAATTTGAAAATTGTGTGAAAAATCAAACATATATTAAGTGTTCATGTTATTAAACTACATTTTTTAAAAAGAGACACATTTGTGTGAGACCGTTTAACGGATTTCTTATGTTAGACGGATCTATATTTGACCCATTAGGTGATCCTCTCTCTTTTTTCTTTTTTTTTTCTTTTTCTTTTTTAGTGGTCCCTCTTCCCCCTTTCCATCCCATTTTCTTCCTTTTTAGTTTTTTTTTTAATTTTTTAATTTTTTTTATTTTAAAGAAATATATACCTTAAAATGAAATTAGTGAATCCTAAAATTGAATTAAATTAGTTTATTTTTTGTATTCAACGTCTCGCTTAATGCATTCGTCCGACGCTAACACGTGGGCTCATGCATTAGGCTCGATATAAAATAAATATTTACAAAAATTAAAAAAAAAAATCAAACAAATCGAAAAAATGGGGGCTGTCAGATGCTTCATAGGTAATGATACTTCACTTAATTACTAGTGATATTTTACTTCATACATAGTGATACTTGTTTTCTGGAGGATGAACAAACATATTCTAAAATAAATAAATAAATAAATCAACTAAATTAAAAGTCCATATTATGATTTATGTAGAAAATAATTCATTTTTTTTTTCTTAACATGTGAAAACATTTCATAGTTGATGATACTTCAATTCATATTAAGTGATACTTCAACACATAACTAGTGATACTTTACTTCATATATAGTGACACGTAATGTCTAGAGAATCAACAAACATATCCAACAAAGAAAGATAAATGAATCAACTAAATTAAAATCCTACATTACGATTTAGGCAGAAAATAATTCATTTACTTTCTTCTTAATTAGTATATGAAAATACTTCATAATTAATAATACTTCAATTTATATTAAGTGATATTTCGACATATAATTAATGATACTTTACTTCATACATAATAATACTTTACTTTATATTTAGTGAATAGTGATACGAGGAGCCCATATGTCTAACTGTTTTTGCGGGTTTGGATGAGTTTTTTTGCCGGGATTGGATCCTATTTGACCCGCTAGACGGTCTCATATAAGTTTTTGCCTTTTTTTTAGAATACGTGAAAACCCAAAACACCTTTAGAGTTTGTGTATTTTAAGGCAATTAACCATCTAATCTCTTGAAGATTTATGATTAATATTCAGAAAGTGAAATATAATAATCTTTGGAATTAAGATTAAATTTTCGTATTTCTTTTTTAATAACATTAATTAAACCAAAAACCAATGGAAATGATGATTAATTGCTCTCCCGGGATGCGATCCTCTATTCCATATTTGGTGTTCCAACCCGTATTTCACGATTGAATTCACAAGTTTAATAACAAATATTACAAAAATAAAAATTAATTATAACATAATCGGCATAGTCACATCTATCAATAAAAAATTGAAATTTTAAAAATTATATATCATATTTTTAAAATAATCAACCATAATAATCATTTCTTTGAAAATTAAATACTAAAAAACAATTATAACCCTAATTGGGTGGACGAACCCTGAAAACAATCATAAAATTAAATTAAAACATAATAAATTAAAATTGATGAATAAAATAAAAGAAAACTTCATAAATTTAATCGTGGAATATGGATCGCTCGGATCTCATCCGCCCCTACTATATTATTAATCTTATATACATTCACCAACAAAAATATAATTGGTTAGAAGTTAAAACTGACTTAACCAATTCCCCTTTAAGCACATCCACTTTCCATGCATGCACCAGTTGAAAGGGCTACACAATAAATGTCACATGGGAAAATTAAATGCTCAATTGTGGAAATACGTCGAAACGCCGGAAAGAAATAGGAGATGATGATGATGTGTGTGTGTGTATGTCTATATAACAAAAACTACTTGCCTTACTGGGTAAATGTCCATATCCCTTCGCCCTATTTTTTTCAATATTTGATCAAATGATTGGACCTCCTTCCTCTTATTTAACAATATAATGCATTATTTTAATTATGTTTTATTAAATTTATAATTAACACTTAGTACTGCATAATTAAATTCCTCCACCATCGATTATTTTATTATCAATGGCGGGTAAAAAGTCTCCAGTTATTAATATACATATATATGTTCCTTTTAGTCAATATTATATATGTATATAGATAAATTATAACTAAATTCAAAATAAGATCCATCATCATCATCATCATCATTATTATTATTAAGTTCTTAACTTCTTATTTAATTTGTTTAACTGTTTAAGGTACGTGATAATTTCTTACACATGGATCATCATTTGATCAGTGTCATCCTTCTAGCTAGGTTTAATTATATGAATGAGATAGGAAAATTAAAAGAAAAAAAAGTCCCTTTTTAGTGTAAAGTGCATGCATTTGAATTTCTTGAAATAATGATTTGATTTTATATCGTATATTCACTACTATTTTAATATAACATTTCCCTAACTTAATTTTCGAAAAATGATATAGCTGTAGGCTGCATCACAATCATGCATGTACTAAAAAAAGTAGAGTGAAATGGAATTTAAGAATCTATATCATTTTGCTCAAGAACACTAACTCTTTGTATTATCTCGTGCATAGCTCAATTGGTGTGAGGATTATAAGAATGAGGTAATTTTCTATTTTAAGTTAAGGGCCACGGTATAAGAGTTCAAGTCCTGCGGACAACAGTTCGGATGGAATGTCACATGCTGCAATTTACCTCCTTTACTAGTAGTAGTGACATAACCATAATTTTGAACCCAACTTTTTTTCTTTGACTACAAATATAATAATTTGGTTAAAATATAATAAAATTAAACTTTGAAATAAATTAGACAAATAACCCGCGGATAGATCTAAGTAGGACATCCACCAAAACACATTATTAAAAAGTTAATAAGAGATTGGAGTTTGATTTCTAAATCTCCCTCCCCCAGCTAAGAAGAAAAGAAAGTTAATTTTCATGATTGTTTATCCGAGTTCTGAGCAGAAATTGAAAAAAGGAAAGAAAAGAAAGTTAATGATATAAAAATTCTAATGTATATAAGAAGATTTCTTGAAATAATGTTTAACAATTAAAAATTATTGAAGCTATTTTTAAATATATATTTATATATATATATATATATATACAATACATTTTTTTTTTTGAAAAATTAGCAATCCAAGGCCCCAAAGATTGGTTAGCTATCGATATAAATCATGAAAGATAAATTTTATCAATTTAAGTCTTGAAAGATCTAAAATTATCAATTTAAAACTTATGAATTAAAATGTGTTACAAGAGAAGGTGACTTAACCATTAAATATCCATACCATCTTGGTTCATTTTTATCGTGAACTAAATTTAAAAAAAAAAACATAAATTTCACATTAATTAATTAAATTTTACTCTACTTTTCAGTGTTTCATGTTGATCTCTCCTATGCATCAGTTGTCAATCAATTCATGAGAGATTGAATTGTCCGAAAGGGAACGCACTTTGTTTTTCGCTTCAGTGTTTATGGATTGAATCCTTTCTACCAATGAAATGAACGCGGAGCCTGTTCCGAATGCTTCTCCGATCCAGAAGTTCTCGCGAAGAGAATAATATGTCGCTCTCTCTCCCTCTGTCTTTTCCCGCTTTGCTAATTTTCCCCTATAACGGAAGCCGGGCAGCGGATGCGGGAGGAAGAAACCTAAGAAACTACGAGAAGACGCCCATTCTGACGATTGTTATGATTTAAAATCGGGAATCACCATTCCCGTAGGAATCCCTATTCTGAAAAGAAAGGGAATAGTCATTTCACCAAACCCCATAAGTTTAGCCATTGACCTAAAAATTAATATATATTATATTTATACATATATAATCATGTCTTATAATATTATTTTATTATATTTAGAAAATTTAAAAATATATAAAATATTCATTATATAAGATAAAAAATATTATTTCATTCCGTAAACATAACAATTATAAGAATTGTCATTCTACGTACCCAAACCCTCATCCATTCCTAAGTTCATTTTATTCATATATTATTCCATTCTATCATACCAATCACTACCTAAATTGATAGAATTCGTCTTTCGTGATCTATCGGGCCTTGTATTTATATTTTCTCCTAAATTTTTATGGCATTTGTAAAATTAATATACCCCCGGGGGGGTGTTGCCCCTTGGTTCTAGTGTTGCTCGATCGTTGTCTACTCAGTTAAAATTTCATGTTGCACTTCTTTCGAGTTTCACAATTAAATTCATTATTTTAATAATATTTATTATAAAATAAAAATTAATTATAGCATAAATAATTATAGTCAACATTTATCAACCAAAAATGAATTAATCAACCATAAAAATGAATTATTAATTGAAAATTGAAAATTAAATACTAAAATATAATTATAAACCCTAATGTGGTTGGGTGAACTCTAATAAACGGTTGTAAAATTAAACTAAACTACAAATACAAAGTGAAAAAAACGTAATTTAAAAACACAATATAAAATATAACACAAATAGTGCAACGTAAAATTCATGTGCTGTCTACTAGACTCTAGGAACGGATTGGAATAGCAGAAAGCCCTTAGAAGTTAGATAGGTTAATAATAATAATAATAATAAATAGACTCAATTTCAATAAAGAAAATTAAAGAATATTCAACAAATTAACTCTCTGGATATATATAATTAATTATTCAATCTACTTAAATATTGCATGATTTTATACTACTAAATAACACGCGAAATTTAGAATTTTAATCGGCGGTGCCTCAAGGCCAAATCTAAGTATCTAACTAGTACAGTGTTTGTAATCTCTACCCATACGCGCGTGTACGTAACGACTTTAAATAAATATAAAAAAACTAAAATTAATGTCTAATTCAAGCTTGAATACATATTTCCAATATTAGTTAGATACACCTATTACCTATATGTAAAGTAAAAATATAGAATTGGGTTTTATAATTGCGAATTGCGTAATTTATTCAAATAAAAAGACAGTGAAGCTTCACGTGCAGACAAATCACCAGTTCCCGAATTCCACCAGACTTTCGTTTGCAAAATTGAATAACCATGAAATTCAGAGCTTTCATATGTATTTCAGAATTTATGGCCCAACAAAAATAACATGGGCAGCATACTTTTTCTGTTGTTTCTGTCACTTTGTCGATTTTCGTATGGAAATTTTTATTTATTTTTACATGCACGCAATAATAGCCAAATTAAGATCGACACATCATTGCCACTTTTCTTTATTATTATAATTTATTTACGCAAAAACTCTTCTACACATAGTGCATGGGTCAGCCCATCAGATACTCTGCCCCGCTTTAACTCGATCCGGATCCGCGATTCGGGGTATAAATTTTTTTTTTTACCTCATTTTAGTCATTTTCTCCTTTTCGATCTGCAACTAACCCTAGCCTCCCCTCTCTCTCCCAATCTCCATCTCGATAGCTCTTCCGATTCCATCCGCCCCGATCTCGCTGATTCCATCAGTGAATTTTCTACTCTCTTCCATCTTTACGCACACAACGCAGAAGAAAAAATCCAAGCTTTTCTACTCTCTTCCATCTTCACGCACACAACGCAGAAGAAAAAATCCAAGCGATTGAAAAATCTGGTGAATTTTGATGTTATTTATGGTGTGTATCTTTCTTGATTTTCAATTTCCGTAAAAATACTTCATTATGTCATTGATTTTTCATTCTTCCTAAGGTATTGGTTTGTATTTAATATATTGGCGTCGAATTCAAGGATATTTGATGTTTGACTGCGGAAAAGGAGACATCGGAGTCGTCGAGCTTTTACCAATCTCATGTTTCAAATTGATGCTCTAGGTGAGAAACTCTCTTTTGATCTTTAGACACCAGATTCAACATCCATGACACCCCTCATGTCTAACGTTAATTAATTGGAAGATATATTTACTTATTTTCTCCCAAAATTGAAATTTAAGACCTGCTAAACTGTAGATTGTGGTTGAATTACGTGTTGAAATTTTGATGTTCACTGGTATTCGAATATTCCTGAAGTCATATCAAGATCTTTGTTTGATGGAATTTTTTTAATGTTGCTATCAGTTGTTTACTTCTATAAATCTTTTCGAATATTCCTGGAGTCAATTGTTTGCTGCTATTAGTTAAGTCAGATTTTGTTTTATATTTTTATGTGTGTGCATTTTCATTTTTGTATGGAGTATCAATTCTCATGCTGATTAGTACCAAATGAGATGCTTATAAGTATCAGAGTTAAGTCATATTTTATTTTATGTTTTTATGTGTGTGCATTTCCATTTTTGTATGGAGTATCCATTTTCATGTTGATTAGTGCCAAATGAGATGCTTATAAGTATCAGAGTTAGGTCAGATTTTATTTTATATTTTTATGTGTGTGCATTTTCATTTTTTGTATAGAGTATCACATGGGAAACTGAATGGTACTATTTGATTTGATTGTATGTATCAAATTTGAAGTATTGTGTTGTATAGTATGTTATTTTTTATGTGTGCATGTGTCAGTTCAGTATTAATTAGCATACTGGTTAAAACTAGTTTCATTTGATTTGTATTCCTCTAACTGATTTTCTAACTTCATTTTTTTTTGTAGTCCTTTGGTCGAAGGAAGCTTTGAGCCCTGTACTATGCACGCATCTCCCTTGTTGGAATGAATGATTTAAGATTTGAAGTTTATAAGTCGGTGATTGCATTCATAAACAAGAAGAAGAAGTGATTGAGAATTTTGTATTTATTTTTAGATACTTGTGGTGTTATGGCTGGATATTTGATATATTTGAACAAACACTTTGGTATGTTTTGATTTGGTGGTTTGGATTTGTTACATGTGGGGGGTTGATTATGGTTGAAATATGAAGTTGTTTGTAATGTTGGACATGATTGGACGGGTTAAAGTTTTATGCTTGTGTTATTTGTGGTATCTGTGATAGTGAATAGATGTTTTAGATTATTTATTTTAAATCAATGGATTGCGGTTAGTATTATTTTATTTTAAATTATGTATCATTTAAGATGTTGTTTTGTGGAACAAATTTTGTATAAAGTATACATGTTTATGTTGAATTTTGTCCTTCTAATAACTAGCATAACACTATAATCTGTATAGAACAAGACTCATATTCATTTTCAGAGACAATTATAGTATCATTTGTTAAGTTATAAAGTATCAAATGTTCAATCAAAAAGTAACCATTTATTCCATGTTAACGTATCATTTGATATTGTTATTCTGATTTCAAGGAAAGATAAATTTATTTTCAGTAATGATATTAGTAACATTTATGTAGTTAGAAAGTATCACATTTAAAAAAAAGGTAGCAATAGATCCAAAAGAGTATCATTAATTATTTAATTTGGCATAAAGGTATCAATTGAAAAACAAAAACGTACCATTTAATAATTAAATGAATATCAGTGTAAGAAGCAACTTAAAATGTCAGCATATGTATTTTTGTGCATGATTTCCAATTCAAGAGTTAATTAACTCTTTTAGCTGTTATCAAACATGGACAACATTTTTCATCACAACTCAAAAAATCAAAATAAAAAATCAGTCTTGGAAAATTTCTAATAAAGTTCCCTTGTTTGGCCATTTTTCGCATAAAAAAAGCAACTTGAACAACCAGTAAGAGTAGACTAACTAAGAAATCATGTATAAATGAATTTCTAAAAAATGAAATTACATCATAATGGTATTCCAAAATGATAAATTTCTTACATAATAAAATGCTATCAACATTTTGATTCAAATTGAACTCTTAAAACATCTCTAGATAAATTTAAAAAATGAGAAATCTTGAATCTAAGAATCTGCAAAATAAATTTAAGAAGTGAGTCAGATAGATAGAAAAGATATCATTTAATACACATGAAAGTATCAATTGTGCTAAAGACATGTATCAACCTGATATCCATCTAAAACAAACGAGGGTTGGAAGTCTTAGAGCCAAACTCATTCAACTGAATTGAGCTTGCTTCACCATTGTTCTTTGTGTATTTTTCCTAACACCAAATCCAACCTTTCTAGCATGCTTGCAGTACAATTTGTACATCTTATCAAAGGTTTCCCTTTGAACACCAATGAGGGATTCAGACAAGTTCACAGTATCACCTAATGTGCATGAAAATATCAATTAAAATATTGTACAATATCAAAGTCGTATGGGTGTAACCTGATCAGTTTATTGAAAAAATTAATCTCCGTATTGTGCTCGTATAGGGATTGGCTCATTCTCAGAATCATCAATTGTCACAAGAGCTTATGTATTATATCCCACATTCATGTTAATTTCATCCATCCTTCCAAGTCCAATTTTCAAATTCCCAACAAAAATTCCCAAAATTTGAAATATTCAATTGTTAGAATATACAAAATTAATTTTACAACTACAATCCACACAATTGAATATATTTGATTGAATTCCAGAGACTCACCTTCAAATTTTCGAGCTTTAGAAAAATGGATGAAAAATCAAATTTCTTCAATGACGAAGATGATGTCGCCGTCCTGAGCTTTCGGCGCGGTGGTCCTGAGCTTTCGGCGCGATGGTGATGGTGGCGGCGTCAGCGTTCGTGAGAGGTCGACTCCTCTCTGTCGCCTCAGCCGCAATTCTCTTCTCCATCTCTATCTCTTTCTCGCGTTTTCATTTTTTTGTTTTTTTAATTAGGGCTTAAGTTGTGGGCTGCTCCGGGTGATGGGCCGGCCCATAGTCTCCTGCTCTCCCCATTTATTTATTAATCCGTAGCCAACATATGTTAAAATTGCAAAATCTTTACACTTCATCAATTATATGTGTTGGTGATCATTAATCACCTGATCATTCTTTATCACCTAATTTTGTTAATTTAGGAATTAATCATATTCATTAATCTTAAAATCTAGACGGTCTACAGTTTATTTGATTATAAAAAGGATTAATGCTACTATTTAAATGATGATTAATGTTAATGGGCAATTAAGTACAAATATTTTTTAATTTGTGTACCTTTAATCAAACGTAAATCAAGATATTAAATTTGGCAATTAAATCAAATACCAAAAGGACACCGATCGTGGATATATTCATTAACCAAATTCACTGCACAACATTTCAATAGCTGTTTGTTAACGTTTTTTCAAGTGCATGAGTGCCTATTTTGTAGTTGGTAATACTTGACAGATTGGTTTGGTATAATTCTGTGGCTTTATTTGAGAATTAATGAGTTGTGTTTTTGCACATCATTTCGAGGGTTAAATGAAGTGATTTGAAGAGTTTTGCATGTTCTTTAACACAATTTGAGTTTTTAACTTCCCGGTTTGAAAGTTTTGTTTCTTGTTTGAGTTATACAGGAAAAAGATGATTAATTAATGCACATTTGAGGGATTCAAGACCATGAAATGATAGAAAATCAAATAAGGAGCGCACTTCAAATTGAATCGGGTAAATCGGCCATGAAACAAGTGAGAACGAAACAAAATCGTAGAAGCTGCCGGAGACGCGTGAAAAGCGCGACCTCTTCGGGGTCACGGTTTGGGCCTCTTCCAGGTGCGATTCGAAAGCGCGATCTCCTATGGGTCGCGCCCCAAAGCACCAAAAAGCTCAACCCATTTCCCGCATTGTAGAGCCTTCTGAACCTCGATTTTCTTCATCCGGAACGCGACCTCCTCCTGGTTGTGCCCGTGCACTAATTTTTCGATTTTTTAGTCAATTTTCTCCTGTTTTTTATTTTCTTTGTAATCCATTTATTCTTTCCCTATATAAACTTATTTAATTTTGAAATTAGAGTATATAGTTACACCCTTAGTCTCTTTTAGAAAGTTTAGAGACTAGGAAGAGATAGAAGAGATGAGTAATTGAAGATTGGACAAGATGAGCAAATTGTAGCAAAATTTGAAGACCAAAATATTGACCCGAGTTCCTTTATTCTTTAATCTTGTTTAAATCATGTTCATTTTTGTAATGATTTTAGTTTTTCATTTTACAATGAGGAGTTAATCTATTGATACTCTTGGGTGTTGGATTTATTTGGATTATGGAATATAAATGATGTTTATGTTGGATGTTTGAAGATTCATGCTTATAATTTGAATTTTTGCTATGTATGGATATTGTTTATGGTTGATTGGTGAGAACTAATTAATCTTTATAAATGACATGATTATATATGTTGATTCATAATTCGAGAGATGAGATTCAACATAGGATCCTAAAAATTCAAAGGGCATTTATTACCTAAATTGAAAGATTATAGATATAATTGTTAAGATTCGAGATTATTTGTGCTATATTTAAGTACACTCTAGGATTTGATGGAAGACAATGAACCTAGTTGTGTGTGTCCCATTTTCTAAATACTTTAGAGAAGATTTATGATACTTGAGTGATCGTCTTTGTAAGCTGGAATTGCGAGTTGAACATCTTAGATAACCGGATTTTGTACTAAGTAATCCAAGTAAACCAACCCATAGATTATTCCTTCTTTTGATTACCTAGCTCATTAATTAAATTGTTGGTTTATTTTCTTTGTTCGTTTATTTAGTTCTTAAGTAAACAAATCTCCATTTCATCATCTGGATAACAAATAATTAAGAGCCAATGTCATGGTGCATACTAATTTAATTCCCCTTTTTCATGTGGATTCGACCTTGTTTATTTGTTCCATTTGTGAGCATGATTCGAGTTTAAAATAAAATTTCCACATCAAAAATGTTGTGTTTTTTTTATATTGTTGTTTTTATGTTTTTTTTTTTTTTTATCTATTTATTTCGTTTCAAATGCTTTATGTAAAGTATCATATGTTTTTTTATGAGAGTATTAATGCATATTTTGTGATTGGAAATGCTTTATTATGTTTACTTGATTTGACTTTATATTTATCCACGGTGATGCTTTCATTAATAGTTGATAATGTTATTTTGTATTGTATTAATGCTTTAATTGTTAGTTGATACTTTTATTTCTAGTGTTAATTGATACTCCCTCCGTCTTAATTATATAGTCCATATTACTATTTTGAGGTGTTCCAATTATATAGTCTCACTATTATAAACAATATTAATTTTTATAGTAATGTACAAATACACCCTTGGTGAATCTTGAAAATTAAAAAACTAACCACTTAAATTTTGAAACTCATAAATATTAAATAGGGATATTATTAGAAGTTTAGCTTTAATATCTAGTTTTCATAAATATTTTTAATCTATGAGCAACTAGAAAATTGACTATATAATCGGGACGGAGAGAGTAGTTCGTAATGTTATTTAATTTAGTGTTATAATTAATGATGTTTTAATTAGTTGTTCATAATGCTATTTTAGTTATATTTTGAAAAAAATAAAAATGATAATATATTACTATTTATAATGTTATGTTGTCATCATAAGTATAATGTTATTAATAAGGGGAAAAAAAACAAAACCTTGATTTTCCATCTGATCAATTCTGCGTTGATGTTTTGTGAATGATATACAAAAGTGCCATGGAAATATAAAATATTTTTGTTTGAGTGAAGAAATATAAAATGTCGATTGCAAAAAGAAGCAAATATTTGTTAAAGAAAACTTTAAAAGTGAACGGTTAGAAAAAAAAAAGAAAAAATCGATAATCATAGGAGTGGATATTTATTAGGATATGAATTAATCTTGCAGGACCAAAATGTCATTTTTCACAACTTAAAAATAAAAAATACATTAAGAAAAAGCTAATCCTAACACATCCATATATTAAAATCCAACGAATTTGATGAATTCCTAAATTATACATTAGGTTAATTTTTATATTTGATCTCTCCTCCACAAAAATACAATATATTATATATATATAATGCACTTAAACGGTAAATTAATATATACAATTGCCAACTGCTATAGTGAACTATAACCTAAAATCCTTATTAATTTACAACACTTTAATTTATAACTTGTATTTCTTCTGTGCGATACATAAATAATTATAATATTTTAGATTTATAATAGTATGATTATTTTTAATTATATATGTTGTGTATGATTATTTTTAAATTCTATATGTTGTGTTCAATTTTTAAAAATTAATAAAATGATATGCACATACATTAATTAATTAGATAAGAAGATTAATTTTGTGTAGTCATGCCAAATAAAAAGAAATTAAATTTTAGGAATTAAATGAAAATCAAACGACACAATTTTTTAAATAGCAATATTTGTCCATGATTAAAGAACATTAATTTGATTTCTATGAATATATGACATGCATAAAAGATATAATTATTTAATTATTTTAAATGATGAAATTGAAATAGAAAACTAATATATAATTACAAATTATGTTATACTTATGTGATCATCATCATCATCATCATACAAATGAAAACTATTTTTAGGTGGCAAACATAGAGTACTACAAATATGTGCATAAAAAATAAAATAAAAAATATTACAAATCTCAAATTTCCAAGTAAAAAAATAATAACTAAGATTGGAAAAATTTGTTAAAAAACAACAGTTGTAATCTGAACTGTCGTGAAAAAAAGCAAAAAAAAAAAGAAGTAAAAAGTTTACAACAATAAATTATCACTACTATTGTCTATTAACTCAAAACTGATGTCTATTATAAAATATCTGTTGTCTAAAATATAATTATTAAATCTTCTGATAGATAACGATTTATACCAGAACCGTTGTCTATCAAACAATTTATCTTAATATATGTATAGATTGAACCGATGACTAATTAATTAATCATATATTTTAGATTAACAATTAAGTTGTCAAATTAATTAATAATTAGTGTCAGAGAACATCATTTTTATTTATTGTCTACTTATTAAATTCTCTCTAACTATGAATACTTTTTTCTATCATATTTCTTAATTAGAATATATTTTCAATTCGAAATTTGTTATTATATAATTTAACATATATTATTTTTCAAATAACTTTTTAATTAGAATACATGAAAAAAAGACAACTAATTTATGGCTTTGACGTACGGCCTTTTTTAATTATTATTTTTTTTTTTATTCACACATCTGACTTCTGATATTGAAGAGATTCGAACTCGTGACCTTTGGTCTTCAATCAACTTCACTCCACCACTAGGTCATCTCCACCGGGACACGCACGACATTTTGGGAACGCATATTGATCCACATTCACCTTTCAAAATTAATATCATGAAAAAAAATGATAAATTGCTTCTTAATTACTAAAAGAAACAAATTAAGGAAGAAAATAATACATACGGCTGAAAATTGAAATATCAAATTATCTTTTGGTAAATTGGAGTGAGAAATTAGACCACATTGTTACATTACAACTCTCATTCAGATTTCCACTCCATTAATAAAAGCCATTATATAAAGGGGATACTTTTTTTTTGTATTGTTTATACTGACGATTCCCCAAACTGACTAACCGACCTTTTATTTTTTTATTTTATATATATTTAAAATTAAAATTACAAGATACAATATATGCATGAACCATATTATATTTTGTAACCACTAAACAGTAACCAATAAAACGGTCCACGTGCCTTTGTGTGAGCGAGCATACAGATAAATCGCTACACCAATTACACAAATTATTATTTAAACTAATCCACCATTAACTGTAGTAATAAACCTAAGATTCATCGCCCAATTCCATACTCAGTTCAAACTTTTTATGTCAGGGGGAGCTATACAACACAATTATGAGTAGCTATCGGAGGTGTGGATGAATTGAGCCAACTCGTAAATTATTTTAATTTGAGATATGTTCTGTTGAGTTTGAGATCTAATACTAGCTATTTAGGCTCGATAAATTTGCAAGTTTTACTGAGTTTGATGGTAATTATAATTCTACGTTTATTATTTTAGTTATTTGCATATACCCTTGCAATTGAATTATTTTTATTTTAAATCAAATAAAAATATTTTTTTTTACATAATCGACTCCAGTCAAACTCAAGCTTGTCAAGTTTGCTATCGACTCAAAATTAAAAAATCAAAGCTCAATCGATTTAGTTTGAGCTTCAAATTTTTAGTCGATCTTGAACTTGGGGCTACTCAGTTTGACTTGGCTAGATTAATCACACCCCTAATAGCAAACGCAGAGAATTATAAAAAAAGAACAAAAAAAAAACTTGCAAATAAAATTATTTCACAGCTTGTAAATCCTAATCGATTAAGTTTTATGCAATGCATGAGACATTTAACATTCATGTTTTTCTTTAACTAAAGTCGTCTAATACAGCTTCCAACTTTGCGTGTAGTTTACACGCGCCGTGGATAAGACGTCACTTCGTAAAGGGCGGGGCTTCTTCATTTAAAAATTCTCTCTCTCTCTCTCTCTCTCTCTCTCTCTCACGCATACACACACTTGTCTTCTCTCTCTCCCTCCCTAGCATACGTGTTGATTGGACGAGCAGTTTCTGATAGTTGTTTGCGTAAATCTATACATACATTTACTGTTATACAAACAGATACGCTGAAGCATTTACAAACAGGGAATATATTAAAATAAATTGAGGTTGAATAAATCAGAAATCTCCACATTAAACAAGCAGGCGAGTTTTGATCCAACAAACCATGCACCCAACCCAGAAACACAGTTACACACAGTAAACACGTTTGAAAGGGGGAGAGAGAAACAAACATGGATTTCTTATCAAAATATTTATCACTGCTGCTATAAAGGAAAGCCAAAAACCATTTATCTATGCATTATTTTTCACCTTAACCTCACATGGCTTCTTCTTGATTTCCCTCTCTCCACACACACACACACACATATTGTATACACTAATTAATGCTTTGTTTTTAGTTTATTTTTTCGGGAGTGTTTCTTTATTTGCATCAGCACATGCAATCCTCTCACCAATTCTTCTCTCTCTGCATTTTCTATGCGCTAAAAAACTTTGGCTTATATTATTTTTTTCTTTGACTGAGCTATCGAAGAGATTCTTTCAGATCTACAGTGAAAAGTTTAAGGCCGTGAACCAACTTAGCCTTTTGTTATTCTTCAAGCACAGAAAAGTAGCCGTCAAATATTCTTGAATTCATCATAAAGGTCAGCCTTTTGAGCTATTTGATTTGTTTTTACACCTGGGTTCGTCAGTTTTTATTGTAATTTTGAATGGAAATGCATGTTCTTAACCATTATCTTGGAGTTCAGTCAATGGGCCTTTGCTTCTGCTAGTTTTTTCCCCCGATAATTTCAACTGTAATTGGATGCAATTTTTAACGAAATTGAATTCATGATAAATTTTGAAAGTTTGCAATTCTGGTTTTTAAAATGTTTTAAGGATCAACTTGGTGAATGTTGTGATAGTTTGCAATTCTGGTCTTTTATTCTTTTGTTAATTGCGAAATTTGATGAACACTAAAAGAAACAAAAGGGGGAAACTAGAACTACTATTGCTTTATATGTGTTTTCAGGCGATTATCCTTGCTTATTTATTTTGAGATTCATAATTCAATATTTCATTTTCGTTTGTGAAGAGATTCGTGGAAACTGGAAGGAAAGTTTTATTTCTAAATGATTAATATATTGAATTAGGTGTTCATCAGTATATACTGCTACTTTTGTTCTTTACAGCTCCTATACTCATTCTTTAATCAATCTCTCTGTTCCTTTTTATGTTTATGGTTTGTAAATATTGATGTTGAATTGCAAATTTTCAACACAGACTTGAGTCTGATCCATCAGAAAACTCCAGTAATATTTAGGAAATCAACATGCTGCATTAGTCTGAGCAAGGCCTTACTGAGTCACAGATGCCTTGGATGAAAAATTTGCAATTTTAAGTTGTTTGTGAAGGAATCATACAGCTAGACTAAAAATGGGTTGTGAGATTGAGACTGATCAGTCGGAAGACATGGACATTGTCCTGTCTTCGATGTGGCCGGAAGACATGAATGAAGCCGGGAGACAATTCAATGTCGAAAGGCCAGGAGCAGATAAAGATATGCTGGAGGAGGTGACCATTATTAGGGAACCCGACATAGTTGATTTTAAGCGTCTGATAGAGCTCAAAAATTATACTGACAAGGGGAGCTGGCAATTGGATAACTTGGTAAAGAATTGGGAATATAAGCAGGCTAATGTCGCTCGCCTCCTCAGGGAGGAGCTCGACAGCCTTAGTAAGCAGCAGCAGGAAGTTGAGCTCAAGAAGTTGGAGATATTGGAAGAACATAGGTTTGAACGAGATGGATATGGTGGCGATAAGCGTCCAATTTCCATTCTAGATGAAAATCTCAAGTACTTGTATCAAGATGCTCCTAGGAGGAAGCATGATGTCATCTTCCGAGATGAGGAGATAAGTATAGATGCTGAGTATGACAGTGTGATATACTGGAAGCAACGGGCCATGAATCTGGAGAGACTTCTAGAGGCAAGTCTTCGAAGAGAGCAAGTGTTGATGGTGAAATTGCAGGAAAGTATTGAAAATCTGGAAAAGCAATCCACCCCTGTGGAGGAACTATCACAGGTTTTGGAGAGAGCAGATAATTTCTTACATTTTGTCCTGCAGAATGCACCGGTTGTTATAGGCCACCAGGTATACTGTTGTTAGATGATTTTTATTTCTAGCAGCTCGATTCTTTTGCATCTCTACAGATATCCATGCATATTATGACCATGTGTCTTTAGCTTCCCTGCTCTAAGTAGTTAGCTTATGTAGTGTCTTTCATCTCCTTATCTGTCTTATATAACTTGTTCTCTGTGATAACATTCTACTTAAAACCCCTGTACTAAAACAATCGAGAGATGGCAGAGGGAGAAGAAAACTAGATTTCCGTGATAGCTTATATGTATTCATCAGATGTCATTTATATGATCAACAGAAGGAAGCGCGCGACAAAATTTAAGGGCCCCCAGTAATTTATCCTTGTGTTTGCTATTGTGATTATCTTGATAAAAAGTCTAATATAGATTGAGTAAGCACCAGTAACTTTGCAAGTTAATGTATCTCATGCTAGGAATTCATTTTTCATGTATTAACAAACTTCTGAGTCCCATCTGACTCATAGTGACTGACCAAGTGCTCCATATTTTCCAGGATAAAGAAATGCGCTACCGGTTCATATTTAACCATTTCCCAAGTTTGCGTGAGGAGGTAAATGAGAAATGATAATTTTATCGTATCACTCTGTTGAACTTGCTGTTTTCACTATCACTGCCACTCTGTCAATGAGATATTCGACTACTGGGAATAAATTAGTCCAATTTTTTATTCTGCGGAGTTTGTTTTAACTCAATATTCATATGATGTTGCATATTTTTCTGAATCACCCTTTGCAATGATTCCTCAGAGTAACTAATTTTACAGGATATCATAGGCAAAACGGATGTCGAGATCTTCACTGGTTCTGGTGTAAAGGAATCTCAAGACTTCAAAAGAGAAGTGCTGGAAAGAGGATTACCAGCTAAGAGAGAGATTACATTTGAGACAGAGCTGTTTGGTTCCAAAACCTTCTTAATCTATGTTGAACCTGTTTTCAACAAGGCTGGAGAGACGATTGGTGTAAATTATATGGGAATGGAGGTGACTGATCAGGTAAATTCAGTTGCAATGTTTACCTGTTCTCTTCCAGAGTCAACTTTTCTCAGTTTTTCTTGCAGTCTCTTTATCTCCGTTACATTTTGTTCTGCTAAATTTATGTTTCTTAATGTGCAGGTTCGTAAAAGAGAAAAAATGGCAAAGATTAGAGAAGAGATGGCTGTACAGAAAGCTAAGGAGACAGAGCTCACCAAGACAATCCATATCACAGGTTATCCAAGTTATAGCCGTAATGTCTAGAGTGTCAAAGATAAATTAGTACCTGATTTTCTCTTGGTAACATTCTTGCAGAGGAAACAATGCGTGCGAAACAAATGCTGGCTACCATGTCTCACGAGATAAGATCTCCTCTATCGGGAGTTGTAAGCATGGCTGAGATTCTTTCCACTACTAAACTCGACAAAGAGCAGCGGCAGCTGTTGAAAATAATGTCGTCTTCTGGTGATTTGGTTCTTCAACTGATAAATGACATCCTTGATCTTTCTAAGGTTGAGTCAGGTGGGACTTTAAATGTTTTCTTATCAAACTCATTTTAAGTGTTTCATCGTGTAATCTGCTATATATTATGGAACTTAAGATATGAAACTGAACTTAAAATCTTATTCACTTTTTATTCAGGAGTTATGAAATTGGAGGCTGCAAAATTTAGACCAAGAGAGGTTGTAAAACATGTGCTCCAGACAGCAGCTGCATCACTACAGAAATTACTAACCTTAGAAGGATATATAGCAGATGATGTTCCTGTGGAGGTAACGTGTTGATATGATCCTAACAATAATCAAGAGATCTTATTTTTCAGTCATCAAGACTGGAGCAACTTAACTTGTAGACTGGATTGTATTAATGGAAAGTCCCTAAAATTTTCAGGTGATTGGAGATGTCCTAAGGATTCGCCAGATTCTCACAAACTTGATCAGGTGCTTACAATTTCAAAACTTTCTCCATGATACTCGTATATCGTATGAGAACAGTTTATATTGTACTCACATTGATAGTTGAATCTTACATTTACAATAACTTATTCAAGAATCAGATTTACTTAAATCTAAAAAGCTTGTTTTCTCCTCTTTTCGTGACCTACTGAATTGGAGACCTTATGCAACATAATCTTTCACACACCAATTGATTGTGGAAGGATTTGATTTGCAGTTTTGAGTTTATTCATGCTATATTTTTACTAGTGATTATTGATATGATATATTTCCTCATAGATCAGCTGATTTATGTATTTACATATTGACGTTTTAATGTTTAACAGCAATGCCATCAAGTTCACTCATGAGGGCAAGGTTGGGATAAAGCTTTATGTGGTTCCAGAGCCGCGCAATTTAAGCAAACAAAATTCTTGGAAAGTTTCTGCAGATCAGTCAACGGATTCAGCAAACACAAGAAAAGACTTGTCGATGAGTCGAAGCACAAGTGATCAAAAAGGCAGTCACGGATGCAGCGGTGAAGAAGGTATTGGTGATAACAATGAACTTAAATGCACGCTCAATGATCCAGAGAAAAATGGGACTCCAATGGAAGAAGACAAAGTCAGCCATCCCAACGCTCCAGAACCTGTAGTGTGGATTCGCTGTGATGTTTACGACACGGGGATTGGAATACCGGGTATTTGCTTAAATTCATGGTTTATGCTTTCCAAAAATTGACTGAATGTCAGGTTTATTACCTTATCAAACTTCAAATTATGGAAACTGATGCAATAATAATAACCTTTGTTGATCTTTTTGTGACAGAAAATGCCATACCCACTCTGTTTAAGAAATACATGCAAGTTGGTGCAGATACTGCTAGAAAGTATGGAGGGACAGGATTGGGACTTGCAATCTGTAAACAATTGGTAAGTTTTCATACCCTTCCTAACATTTGCATCCAATTTTCTCCTCCTCGATACATTGATCTCCCTTCGACAGAATGACTAGACTACTATGCTTTCTAGATGTAGATTATATCCTACTTTATCTACTTTTCTGCTGCTTGTGCTTCTGCTTATACTTGGTTCATTTAACAGCTAGAAAGATTTTCATATGCAGTCAACAATGTGGCATGATAAGCAAATATCTCCGTCTTTTTTACATTTTTGTTTTATGAACAGGTTGAGCTCATGGGTGGTCAACTTACTGTGTCAAGCGTTGAACATGAGGGGTCTACTTTCACATTTATATTACCTTATAAGGTTTCATCGACCTCTGAAAATTCAGATGACCCTGATGAACTATCAGATATGGATAACCAAGACATCCCAGATGATGGAAATGATGAGGATTTACATGAGGGAGTTTTTCTGTTTCAACCGCGCACTTTAGGTTCTTTATTTTCTTCTCAAAGTTCTGGAAGGATCCAAAAGCTCTTGCCAATTAGCCACGGATTTAATCCATCACATAATTTTAATGGATTGTTGGAGGACTCTTCATCACCCTCCAGTAACATTACATGTAAAGAGATTAGTTCAGAGGAAGATGCACATTCAACTGCTATGGATACATCATCTGAAGTTGAAGTTTCACCAAGCCATAGCTTGTGTTCGGCTAACTTAAATTCAGCTGAAAAGAATGAACAGATACTCTGCATGAGTCCCTTGAGAGCATGCCACAATCCAAGTGAAACTTCCGATTCTAGTGTTTCCCAAGAAAGATGTCTAACTCAGGCTCAAACAGACGAAAATGCTGAGTGCTCTTCCAGCAAGAGCCCCGAAGTTCCAAAAGCTGATCTGAAACCTAAGATTCTTCTCGTGGACGATAACAGGATCAACGTGATGGTTGCAACGTCAATGATGAAGAAGTTGGGCCACAGCATAGAAGTTGTTAATAATGGTGCAGAAGCCGTGCGTGCAGTTCATAGCAATCATTATGATCTCATTCTAATGGTATGCTTAAATCTACAACAATGGGAATTAGATATTTAATTTATATGATGGTTCCCTTAAGCTGATTTAATTTCAAAAGTGTTGATGATCAATAATTTCAAGATAAGGTGAATTACATTGATGATCAATAATTTCAAGATAAGGTGAATTACATCACACAAACTATTGATGGTCTCAAAGTATCTTTTTCCAATCTAAAAGAACTTGGAACATCTCATGTTGATAGGAAATCATGCTAAGAAGCTAAAAAATCCCAACATGGTTTTTTGGTCTTTTTCTTTTTTCATCTATTATTGGTTCATAACATGCTGGGAAATATTCACAGGATGTATGCATGCCAGTGATGGATGGTCTTCAAGCTACAAGATTGATACGATCGTTTGAGGAAACAGGTAGTTGGGATGATGCAGTGAAGGCAGGAGTTGAACTGCAATTGCCACCTCAACATTCTTCACCAAATTCGCTACAAGAAATACCAAGAAAGAGGACTCCAATCATTGCAGTAAGCACTTGATTTTCCTTGATTGATATTTTGTTTGTCCATTATCATCTCTCTCCTTTTTCTTCGTATAAAAGTCGGAAATGCTGCCTGATATTACACGCATAGCTTATTTAGATTTTTATAAATTCTTCATCAACCTCACTATCAAGTTGTTCCAGGGTTTATAGTTTTCCAAACTAAGGCCAATCTTCAGAGATTTCCATGCATTCAATGCCTTTATAGTTCAGGTATTTATATTGCTCTATTTTCTGTTAACAATTATGGTTGATTTCCTGCAGATGACAGCAAATGCATTATCAGAGAGTGCTGATGATTGTTTTGCGAATGGTATGGATTCCTTTGTATCAAAGCCAGTTACTTCCAAGAACTTAAAACAATGTTTGCAGCAATATTTACCACAGTAGCAGAACTTGTAAATGTAAGCATCTTGTACAGAAAAGCAATGAGTTAGGGAAGTTTTGACGTCACTGTATAGCAGCCGCATTTTTTTTTCTAGTTAATTAATCTTTGTAGATCACCATCTTTTTCCTACTTATATATATATATATAGATATATATGATTACGGAGCAGTTCTGAAAAATCTCAAAATATATGAGCTTTTGTCTCTCTTTGTCAAGATCACAGGGCTAATCTGCATTTCTAAGGGAAGACTACTGATTCCAGACAGATTTCTTTATTGTAAATCGCATCTTATATCATATTCTCAATGCTGGCAATACACACCAAGTACATATTGATGATACATGTGCATGTATTGATGGTGTTGAAAGAAAAATGATACACTATCTGCAGCAAAGAATGTCATCTGTAGTGATTTCCATCTATCGGTATCTTTCCCCGTCTTGATTTGGATTAGCAGGCGCGGTTTCCAGCTGTGTCACCTCAGACGACACTTCCCCTCGTGTATTTCTCTGTGGACTTTCGACTGAACTCCCTCGTTCCCTTGAGAAGTCTGTGTTCTGCTCTGCATAATCAGAGAAAATGGCACTTTCAGGGGTGTTAGGCTGTAAAGAAGTAGGCGAGAAACTAAACGGGTTTTCTTGCAGATTTTCTGGAGATCCCATTGCTTTCTCCTCTGCTTCATCATCACCACAATGACTCTCTTTCAGGTAAATGTTCCTGAAAGTGTGAGAACTAGGATCTCTGTTATCAAACCTTTGAAGTAGCACTATGATCTTGCTCAGGATTGTGAATTCTTGATTTGAATCCGTTACCACATGCCAATGTTCATGCAAGAACATAATCACATATATGAAAAGGACTGAAAATGCAGCTATTCCTACAATCAGAAACAGACCCCAGAAGCTTTCAAGCCCCAAACTGTTTGATGAGAGTACGTTTGTAGATTCTGCACATTTGTTGTTACTATCACCAAGCCATTTCTTCTCAATCTGCACCATCTTTTCTCCTTCTGTTACGTTTAGAATTGCTCTTGAGACATCAGGTACCAGAGGAGAGCCTATAGGGAAGACCTGAGAATTGAAAAAAGGGAATGAAACTCGAAAAGCGGAGAATGTAAAGGAAGCCTTCAATATAAGGTTTACTCACAAATGCAAAACCATCAGTCTTGTATGTAGGTCCAACCATGGTGTATTTTAAACAGTATTTGGCCAGGAAGAGTTCTATGTACGGTATTTCATCGAAAGCAGCAGCTATACTGCCATTGGAGAAAAGCTCATCACATTCCTCAGCAGAGTCGTATACCACTAGTCTGGATTCATGAAAGTTCATTCTCTTTAGTTGGCCTTCTACAAATGATCCCTCCTGGTATCCCACGTATTCATTGTTTCTGATAAGCTCATTCACGTCTGTCACGGTTGGCTGCAGCTTCTCCACTGTTAGCATGGATGTCAGACTGGCTGTATAGCTCTGAGTTAGTATAAGAACCACCAAGAACCATATTATCAACACGAAACGAGCCAAGTTGCTTCTCACTGTCTCTACAACATATCAATGATAATTGTTAGAATGTGCTGGTCTATCTGTGTTACATGTCTGACAATTTGTTTCACATTTTATTCTGCAAAAGAAAAGCTTGCAGCAAAAACTTACTGTGAGCGAAGACCATGGTTGAGAAGGCGAACCAGAAGATCATGCCGATCTGATGAGAAGGAGGACCGCGGAAATCTTCATTTATTCGATGCTCAAGAATCCAAATCAAGAACCCCATGAACACAAATGAGCAAAAGCTTGTGAGCCAGAGCTGCCAAGTAAGTGGCTTCAAGAATACCCATGCAGTTCTTCTTTTGTAATCTTTTACTGGCACTACCATTGAAACACCAGATTCTATGAAAGGCAGAGTGAAGTCCACGAATTGCGACCTATTTGCTACGATCGTTACATCTCCAGCAACAGCATCAAAATTCTATTCATTTATCAGAAGAAAACAAAACATTAGTCCAGCTAAAAAAAAGGTTTTTCTTTTCAAACATCAAGAATATTATCGAACTTACTCCAAGATACACTTGGTAGGCCAAATCATTGTGAGTGCCACCATTTCTTCGATCAGGTGTTGCGAATGGCACATACTCATACGGGACACCAATAGGTAATGCTGCCATTACTGCATCAAAAACATCAATACAGTATCCTTCAACTTGTGTTGAGTTGTCAGGATTCCAAGTGAACCGAACAAACTCTGTGAAACCACCCTTGACAGGCACTCCAACGCGCAATCTCTTGCCATCTGTGGGGATAACCCAGCCCTTCGGGGCAGTTGTCCCGTCTCCAGGCCATATGATGGTTCTGAAATTACTCCTTGAATTTAAGTATGTAATGTTGTTTTCATTTCTGAAGTTCAGTTCTTTGACAATTCCATTCTCTTTAGTCCAGTATCCTATAACTCGAGCTCCAGGGCCGACTACATTCACTATCTGATAAGGAGGTGATTGGAGCTGGCCATCAGCTAATCGAAAGTCTCCAGCAAGTCCTCTGAATGCTGTTCTTGATAAAGCCCTGATGAGCCTCGGTCCATTAACCGAGACTCCAAAGGCTTCAAAGTCAGTAGAATTTGTTGGAGGGCTTGTTTTTCGAGATCTTGCACTAGTTGTTAGTCCTGCTCTCTCCGCTGCCATAGCTAGTGCAATAGCCGAGTCATAAGCCCACAGTCCATATATGTTCAAATCTGGACTAATAACTGCAGGATTTCTCTGCTGAAGCCTTTTCTTGTAATGAACTGTGAACTCTTCAAGGTCTTTGCTATCAGCAACATAAGGCCTCACAGCGATCACTCCTAACATGGACTCTATGACAGCACGATCCAACGAACTCAGTTCATTGGCAATGCCATCAGTTGTGATCCATACGTAGTTATCACTCATCATTCCAAGCTGCTTCACCTTGGTAAAGAGACGAGAGCCGAGGCCAGCAGACATGTGGACGACGAAAACTCTGGTCTGCATAGTCATCAGCTTGTAGAGCTCTGCAGCAATATGATCATCTGTTGGTAGTGATGGAATGACACTTCTGTAACGGACATGCGCATTTGCCTGCTCCAGAGCGTCGGTGAGAAACGGTATGACCCCTTGTCCGAATTCCATGTAAATTGGGGTGACTTCTCTCCATCCGAAGGCTTTGATCAGTGCAGTTATGGCTTGTACTTGGTAGTAGTCGTTGAGAGCAGCGCGAATGAAGTAGGGAGTTTGGATTGATGAGAGAGAAGGACTTGTTGCAGAGAAGGTGATGATGGGAACTTGAGCTTTGTCTCCAAGATTTATCATGAAATTTGCCTGCATTGAGCTCAAGGGGCCTATTATGGCCTCCACTTCCACATTCTTCAACAGCTCTACAGCTGCATTTCACAGTATAATTAAGTAGAAAAGAACAATGCCATTTTTTTAAATATGAATTAAATAAATTTGGAAATGAAATCCCGAAACTTCTTCATTTATCCAAATTAAAATTGGTTATGTTATAGCGTCCAGCGCTTATAGTCAATAATGATAATTTAGAATTAATACAAAATTGGAATACTAAATCCATCAGCGGGAATGAAATTTTAAAATAAAAATTATACGACAGTAAAAAAATTCCACCTTTTATGTTAGTGCATGGTTAAATTGATATTTTCCCTTAAATATAAGAGTAAAATGATAGAACCGCATGCAGAAATGATATCTGCATGTGTTGTGCATATTTATTTAATTTTTAATGTGATACATACATAACAAAATTTCATATTTATTGGAAAATGAATATCATCTTATAAATATTTTCTAAATGTAATAATTATTTTGTTATTCAAATATTAGTATACAGTATATATATTAATTTCAAAATATAATCTTAATTTAGTCTCATGGACCTATCGGTAACGCAAGTCAAATGTCGAACTTTTTTTTAAGGAAATATTGGAAGAACTTTGTTTGACAATTTCTTACTCTGCCTCACCATATCTCTCTCTCTCTCTCTCTCAAATTATAACGAAAAAGTAACAGCCGCAGCTCACCCCAGCACCACACCACCCCTATCATGAGAGAGAGAGAGAGAGAGAGAGAGAGAGAGAGAGAGAGAGAGAGAGAGAGAGAGTACCTGCAGCAGCTGCTCCAACAGCATCTCCCTTGGAATCCCTGATGTGGATTTGCAGCCTAGTTTTATAATGAGGATTTGCAGCGTAGAAGTCTGAAACGGCAATTGAAATGCAGTTCAGCCCCATCTCTCCGATGTAATTATTCATGCTCAGCGCCACCCCCACCTTCATCAAGATACGTGGCGCCGCCGCAGCCGCTGCCACATTAAACAATGATAGATATAGTGGAGAAAGAGAAAACCAAGAGATGAGTAACAGTGTTAACGTGGTTGTGTTTCTTCTCCATAAGCATATAAAATTGCTTGGAATTGGAGATAGAAGACTGATCATTGTTTAGGTAGCTATATGCCAGCTCAAATGGACCTAGTACATGCTTATAAATAGTGAAGTCGATACTAACGCCGGAAAAATGTTTAAGTAGTCAAAAGAGAGAATATCAAATTAAAATATTTTTTTCTACCAAATTTCATAACATGTTCTTCAGCATTATGATTTATGAACCCGTTAGTTAACACACCTTAATGGGTCAATATGAAATGTTGGCAAATAATAAAAAAAAAACACTTAATTTTTATATATAAAAATTTTGCTAGAATAATTAACATTTTACTATTTTAATTTGGCTACAAACAATACAATATCACAATACTAAAATATTATGTGAAACTTATAGGTGCTTTGAACTCCTATGTAAATTTGGAATTGGCGCAATATATTTTAAAAATCAAGCTATTCATATGTGATCGATTCTTATGTCCACTTTAAGTTTGATTGTATACACTATATAAATCGATTTACTTGACTGACCAAAGATTGTGATTTCTCAAATTAAGCAAGTTGGACAAAGATGGATTTAATTATTTATCTTTTCTTAATAATTAATTGAAAGTAATTAAGTGAATCAAATTAAAGTTGAATTGAATAATCCGCAATCATTATGACCTAAACCATTATTTAAAAGAAAAAAAGAGAGAAATTGGATACACTAGTATATATGAGAGTCAATAGGTCTATTTCAATTTCTTATCAAGAGATTTGTGTCTATAAATAAGACTGAGAAATTGGATCGAATACCTAACCATTCGTGAGAATAAAAGTACCAAATAAGATTTTATAATTATTTCCAATAGTTCAACTATGTAATAGAATATAACAAAAAATATCATAAATTTGAATGTCGTGTAAAATTCTAAAGGCATAATAAAAATTTATTTAGTCTTACTAGACAGTTTGGTGGGCATAATAGGAAAACAAATCCAAGATGATGTTGAGTATAGTACTGAATTAATAAATGTTATTATTGAATGACCAAAACCTTGCACTTAAAAGAAGATTATTTAGAACCATTTTTAACAAGCTAATAACTTATAATTTAATTTATATATCATTTCCGAATTAAATCTTACGCACGGTTCTTTTTTTTATAGATATTAAAGTTTAATAATATTTCGTCCTGGTGGGGATGACTTAGTAGTGGAGTGAGGTTGCTTGGAGATTAAAGATCACGGATTCGAATAAAAATTTAATAGTATTTTAACGCTTACAATATAGAATTTCAAGCAATTTTGTTCTGCGAAAATATATTGGATTCATATAAACTCTTTATATAAGCAATTTTGTTCTGATAAAATATATTGGATTCATATAAACTCTTTCTATACGCTCTGTGAAAAGTCAATGCCTGTCGCTAAGAAATTACGGGATATATACAAAAGTTTGTTACTGCTCTGCTTTGAATAAAAAAAGAGTAATTTCTAACATAATTCGTAAGATTATTTTATTGCTCATCTTTTTTTCCCTCATGAGTCTAGTTATGTTCTTTCAACGCGTAAGCAAATTTGAACTTTGAAGATTCTGAGTCATTCAAACAATTCAATATACTCTAATGTAAAATTGAATACTTTTATTTTATGATAATTTCCCATAATGTTTTTCAATTTGTTGAGGTTGAGAATTATAAAGTCTTCGACTTGTTGGAAATTTCTAACTGTTTTCTTGTTTCTGTTAGATTTTGTTTAATAGCTTTTCATTTATTATTTTCTAATATACATCAAGTTGGTTTTTGAAAAACTACAATCCGTGCTGAGTGTGATTTAAAGATACTGCATGCAAGTGTTCTTGAATATGGCAGGAACAGAAGCAAGAACAAAATATAAAATACAGTAAAAGAACGCACGAGATTGGTAACCTAGTTTGGTTAATCAACTTACTCACAAAATATAAAATGCAGTAAAAGAACGCACGAGATTGGTAACCTAGTTTGGTTAATCAACTTACTCTGGGGGGACTTCGCCCGAATTTAAAGATTCGTTCACTACTCCTTCATGAAGTGTGTTGGGGAACTTATACATACATGACTCCCTCCTTATGCCGCCCGTTTTTCTTCACGGACTCTTTTATGTATGAAAGCTGTGAGATTTCCTCATAACTGTGACACTAAACTCTCTCTAGCTATCCATGACTTCAACTTACAATATCTCCCGAGATTGCGTACAAAAAGGATTAAACAAACCCCTCATGTGTTTCACTCAAAAACACTAAATGCTAGACTATCACGTTGAACAATTTAGGGAACAACTTCTAGCTATTGTAATGAATCACAAACCAACGACTCTCAAACACTCAATTTAAAGAATCAAATATTGTTGGGGGCGAACCACCGATTGTTGAATGAATCGACCTTCTTATACTTCACGTTTCCTTTGTTGACTTGATCTTCAATCTTCATCAATAAGGTAAGTGATTTAGGGTTTGTGATTCTTTCCATATTGGTGTAGATGCCTTCCATGATATTGAGGGTCTAAATTAGCACGCCATCTACTCCAAAAAGGCAGTCAAACGATTAAATCTTGACTTCCAAAACTCGTCCCCACAAAATCAACTTAATATGGAAACTGCCATAAATAATATTGTTCGGGAATGTATCTGGAACATCAGATGTAACAGTTCATCAACTGTTCGATAATTTGCACAATGGAATCAACATATTACTTCAAACACATTTTCTCGAACATGTCATCGAACATAAATTGTCAAAACAAACTTAGTGCTATAAAATGACACTAACAGTTTTTAAATTCACTAGTGACCAAATTAAAATTTATCTTGATGCACAGACTTCGTGTGCACCACCAATGGAGAATAATATTTCATTTAGCAAGGAGTAATTATATAATATTTAATACATCACTCAACATAGTATATATAATGTAGTACATGTACAAATTCTAAGTGTGTTTTGCCTCTCCCTATATATTTCCTCTCTAATAATTATATATAGTTGAAATATTAGAAGATGAAAATGTGTATACGAAGCTCTTTCGATCTGTTGGAAAATTAGATGTAAAAAATTGAGCCGTGACTCATTTTATCTGATTTTGGTAACCAAGTTAATTAATTTTGAGGAATTAAATAGCGTACGATTGATCTATATTTATAGTAGATAATCGTAGTATTTTTATTTCCTCAAATCTAATTTTCGGTAAGTGAGAAATTAATAGTTGAAGTTGGTCACACGATTGAGCATTTATGGAGTATGACAAAATATGCTTAAGATACATTTAATGACCTTATATTGAATTCTTAACCTAGTTAAGAAAAGTGTATTTAAGTGTTTTAACAATTAAGTGTAATATCTAAATTGCACAAGGATATAGGCTATGAGTACACATGCGCGCGCCCGTTTGTACCGGTGCTTGATCTCGTCTCGTACTCAGACTTGGATCTTGACAATTGGATTTTGGATATACGTGGGCTAATGAGGCTTGGCCGTAACAATTTTAGGGCTAAAAAATGAATGGGTCATAAAACGGGTCGGTGGTGAAAGACGGGTCGAACGTCCGATCTGTGCCCCCATGGGGCTTGGTCGTTACAGTTTTAAGGCTGAGAAATGGATGGGTCAGTGGTGAACGCCCAATCCATGCCTCCACGGGGCCTGACCGTTATAGTTTTAGGACTCAGAAACGGATGAGTCGTGAAATGGGTCGGTAGCAGCGGGTCGAACGTCGATCTGTGCCAGTGCTTAGTCTCGTCTTATTCTCATACTTGCAAATTGGACTTTAGGCATACATGTGCTAACGGGGCCTGGTTGATACCGTTTTAGGGCTAAAAAATGAACGGGTGGCGAAACAACGGGTCGAACGTCTGATCCACAGTGGGTTGGGGTGTAACGGTTTCCACCTAGCTCAAAAACAGACGGGTGGTGAAATAGCGGGTCGACGTCCGATCCGCAATGGGTTGGGGTGTAACGGTTCCCATTTGGCTAGTTTGAATGTGGAGCATCTAACTCCCGAGGGAGTTACAGATTTGCAGCTGCCCCTGGACACGTGTCGGAATCCATTGAGACACCTGGATACCTGTCAGGATCTAATGAGGTGGAGGTTGTAATCCTGAAAGGCTTGATGGCAAGGCTGTTAGTTTTGCATATTGGAAGACATGTCTTGTATACTTTTCTGATAATATGATGATATAGATTGAAAGTTATTGCATTCACTGTTTGCATTTAGATTATTTTATATAATTGTTTTATGTAATGTTTAATATACCTACATTGTAGATGATATGGTGTGGGGAGACACACGGTAATATCATATCATTAGAACCTTGCATTGTATGAAAGAGCTCACGGCTTAGATGGTCCTGAACGCACCATCGGTACACCGTAGAATAATCTGATAAGTTAGTTTATCTTGACTAACTGATTATTCTAGTACACTTGTTAGTGTATTGAGGAGGATCACGATAGGATACTATTATCTACTCTGACCCTGATAGTGAGAGAATAAAGATCCACAGAGTTCGGGTTCTGAACTCATGTTTATTGGCGAGCATATGTGTACATTGTTTATTGCTTTGATTTATCAATGGGTGAGATCCTTTCATGGATCAATAAACTCGATATCTTGGGTAATAATAATGTATACATGATGTGTCGTGCAATATGCATGAGCACCATGTCCAGGTGCGCCAGGTTGTTGATGTTCCCTTGAGAAAACACAAGTTCATGTTGAAACCCTGCAGGTGGAATTTATTCCGTACATGATAAAGCTTGTGTGGTACTACTTAAGGTTCTAGATGTTAATTAGTTATAGCTGTCAGAGGCTGACATAATTAATTAACGAACATTATATCTTAAACACGGGGAATGACTGAACTAAAGGAGAAAGCATATTCGCAAATATGTATTAAATTGATAGGTCAGTATTACTTTTTTAGTGGAATAAAAGTAATACTTAATTTATTTAATTATATTCTAAGTTTATTGGATATTAGAAATTAAATAAATTAGTGGACCAATATAATATTCTTCTAGATCCCTGTTGTAGCCCAAATAGACTGAAGTGGACTGGAGATGGAACTTGAGATAGAGGCTCAAACCCAATAGGGTTGGGGCAAGATAATTTCGCCCACCTCCCTATTTAATTAAGGGGAGAGGGACGAATTACATACATTATTATTCAGGCCTTCTTTGTCTCTCAAGATCTCCACAGAATCCACAACCCTATCAGTAGTATACAACCCACTCTGTATCTGATACTCAGTTTGGGAATACCACAGAAGATCTCGGAGTGGAATATCAAGCTAGTGTCCACCGATCACAATGAGAAAAGGGGTGCCGATCATTCATCAGTCAACAACAAGATTAAACCTTTAATCTTGTCCTCAGACCGTCTGTCAATTGTAAGTAAATTCGATTCTATGTATTCCGCTTTATTAGATATGAATTTGATTTGCATGGTTTTGTGCTAGGCGTGTATTGTTCATATTATTGCATAAAAATATGGTTTGCATGAACATGGGTTAATGAACATCCAATAGATCATGCGGTGGTTTAATTCGAAAAAACCCTAACAAAGGTTGTAACCCATGTACAATCTGGGATTGAATGCCGCAATTTTAACTACTTAGAAATGGACGGGTCAGTGGTGAACACCTAATCTGTGCCTCTACGGGGACTGGCCATTACAATTTTAGGGCTCAGAAATGGACAAGTCATTAAACAGTTTGGTGGCGACGGGGTCAAATGTCTGATCCGTGTTGGTGCTCGGTCTCATCTCATTCTCAGACTTGGATCTTTATAATTGAACTTTAGGTGTACGTGTGCTAACGGGGCCTGATCGCTACAGTTTTAGGTCTCAGAAATAGACGGATGGCGAAATGGCGGGTGGTGCGCGGTCATTTCGCGCTCAAAATGAATTTGTAACTCCTGTGCCCACAACGAGCATAGCTAGCTCATGAGTACGGGTCGATCCCATAGAGAGCTGTTGTGATTTCACCTTCGAGTAACCAATCACAAAAGGGGTTTAGTTGTTGTCACTTTACTGGAAATTAAATCTACAAAAGAACACTGAAGAAAATATCAAATAATAAAGGTTCCAGCATTTGAACTAGAATTTGGTTTAAATATAACACTACTCGATCATGGGCACACCGATTTTCATGCATATTAAGTTACCCAGTTATGGAGACCGGATTCCTCTCCGAGTCTTCTTATTCATCCATTTATTTTTAGGTTTAAAAGCGATTCATCGTCAAGTAAGCCCCTAACCTATCACCTACCCCCGATTCCCCAAAGAGATGCAAATGAATAGACAATAATGTGCCCTAGACAAACCCAAGTTTATTGTATTTACCGATTCCTCGTGTTCTCACAATAACCCATCGATTCCCTTATTACTATATGAATGAACACATAGTCATGATTCACCAATTCAATTAATAGTGGTGTGCCCTCTATGTCTAACGAGTGATCAGCCACATTGGGCATTTCAAACACACACTCACGTGAAACAAGGCCAAGAATCGATAGAAACCTATCATGCATTAATACGCCCATTTCGGCCTCACGAGCTCAGATTTATACTTAAACCATTTTTATTGTTCAAACACCGGAATTAAGGATCTAGCCAAGCATGCTAGATAAAACTAAATTTACAAAAATGAAAGACATAATTTAAAATGAAAACTTACTGAATTAAACAAGCAAAAATACTCAACTCCAACGTTGAGAACATAAAGAAATCCTACTTCCCAATGGCATGAGACCTATTAGATTATTTTTGCTGCCTTGGCAGGCTGTAAAATTAAACAAGAAACTAAAGTAAATTGTAGCAGTGTTTCCGGCTTCAAAAACTTACCTTTCCAGAAAATAAACAAGTTTAAATAGATACATTTCTGAATTTAAATTTCCCCCACAGGAGGGGGCCTTCAACTGGCTTTCGGGATTGGCATGCCCATCGCAACTGACTAGATAAGCATTATCCAGTTCGTTGATCAAATCCTTATTTTTAGGGATTGAGTTTATCTCTTAATTCCCACGCCTCCTAGCAGTCCAGCTTCACCCAAACTCTCATCAGATCTGCATCTACTCTTCACGCCTCTTGGTTTCAACTGAATTTTGGATTTCCCGCATGTGCCTATTTCAGGCCTGTGGTCGAGTCTGCACGAGCAATGTGGGCACGTCATCCTATAATCAGCTTCATCCATCTCTGATATGCCATTCTGCCTCCCGAATGTAGGATGAATGCTGAAGAAGTTCCCTGTGCCTCTAAATGATTTTTATGGCTTGAATTATGCTTGAAATGCTAGGCAAAATGTCTCTTTCGCCAGACTCGACCTCCTGAAGTGCCCTTGACCCCAAACCTGGTTCTTTTCGACTCAAAACAGACGAAAAAGGACATTTATATCGAATAAAATGCCCGTAAAAGCACGAAATAAATGGACTTATCAATGGATTGAACGTCCATTCCGTAGTGGGTTGGGGTGTAACGGTTCCCATCTGGCCATTTTGAATCACTACTACAAAAATGCACATACGCAATAGTTATTATCCGTTACATATGCCATTTCCGAACCGTTACGTATACTGGTGTTATCTATTCTACCCAGTATACATAACGGTGAATAACCGTTATCTATACTTATTTTACGTAACGGTTTTTAACCGTTATCTATACTGCATCAAACGTTACGCATTATAATCTTTGGTAACAGTTTTTACGACTAACCATTATGCATTATATACTATACATAACAGTTTTATATGAAACCGTTGCATATTATATTTCTTAGGTTACACTCTTTGAGGAACCGTTACATATTCCCTAACATAGATAACACTTTTATTAAAAACCGTTATATATTTTTTCATTTAGATAATGCTTTTATACTAAACCATTATGTATTCTCTAATTTAGATTACGGTTTGACGTCTCACTATTACGTATTCTTTTATTTAGATAACGCTTTTTTCAAACTGTTACATAGAATATTGTTTTGCACAATTTTTATAAAAATAAAATTATATTTTCAAAGTACAAATAATCTAAATAATATTTTAAATTAAGCACCAAAACATAAAATAATTATAATGACGAGACATTCCAAGTATCAATATTTAAATACAAAGGAAAATTCAACACTAATTCAATAAAATCTTAAAATCAATACATAATAAGAAGAATTTATCCAAGTATCAATATTTTTAAACAAAAAAAATTAACCATCATGTTTTTTTAGTGCGACAGGTAATGGATGAATTGAGCAAGCTCGAACCCTCCAATTTCTCCACAAAACTTTCCCGCATTAATAAAACACGTATAAAACCTCAACTTAAATAATATAAATAATCTAAGTACAATAGAAAGTGATAGAAAAGATTTTGCAAATCCTTTACAATTCCAACCATCATTCAAATTTTAATAAGAAAAATCAAACATCCTACAAATATATATATATATATATATATATATATATATATATATATATATCACCAATTTTTCAATTACATCCATCCTCCAACCATCACCAATTTCAAGAATGGAGCAATGACATGAAGCATGAGACCAAATTCAAGGACATCATCTATCAACACAATTTTGACTCCTTTTCTTCTATATATTGTGATCAAACAATAGCTGTAGAGAGTATACTCATGCAGTTAGTCTAGGCCTTCCCCTCAAGTGAACGAGAAGGATATATTAATAATTTACACACATAAATTAATTAATCTTTGAATTTTTTTGAATTAAAGCATGTTTCACTAATAGAAGATTAATAGATAGTAGCGCACCACAAACACACAATACTAGTTCCAGCATTCACCATCATTTTCATAATAATCCATTCCCACTACTTGTTGGGGCCCATCATTCATATATTCTTAATGTGGAGTATGTAATTCCTGAGGGAGTCAATGATTTGCAGCTGTCCTTGGACACGTGTCAGAATCCGCTGAGACACCTGGACACCTGTCGGGATCTACAGGAACTGGAGGTTTTGAGAGAGTTTAGTTAACTAATGAAACAAAATAGAGTAAAGAAAATAGTATAATAAAACCCGGATGAGATTGTAAATAAAAGAGATGTGATCATATCGTTCATCGGTGCATTGATTTTAATTTATATTTCTTATAAACCAGTTATAAAATACCGGAACCCCTGACAGATTTCTTATTCCTCTTTACGAATCGTTAAATATAAGAACCCTTATTATCCAAACTCTTATTAATTAACAACCCACAAGAACCCTTAACAGATTTAATTAATTAATAGCGTTAAGAATTAGAGGAGCCCAATTATGTTATAAGCATTTGAAATCGTATACCCTTAAGATCCCCGTATGCCCACTGACAAAGAAAGTCAGTTTTACCATACATAGAATTGAATCAACAATTACAAATCTTACAATTCTATTGACTTTAGATATTAATTAATGAACTGTATATATGGGCCACAATATAATTAATTAATTAAGAACTAAACTTGTTATTGCAGAACATAACAGAGTAAAATAATGCGAATCATATGAAAACTAATTTGACCTCACGATATGAGCATATCATCAATTATCACAACCTCATTCCAGAGAATAATTTATCTACTCATATTAAGAAACCGAACGATAATCATAACATAAACAAACATTCAATTGAAATAAACTTATGAACAAGTTCTCCAAAATTTCTTGCAAATCTAAATAATAATTCAACTAGAAAAAGAACGAGAAATCTAGTTTATTAGAAAAACTACTATGAGGAATCCAGAATACCCTCTTAGAATGATATGGCAGGAGTTATATAAGCCGAACTAACGAGCGTTTCATCCATTTTAATAACTGTAGATTGATAATTTAGCTATGCAAATCACATATTTTCTTCTTCCACTATATCATCATTATTTCTTTTCATATTTGCATGGTTTCTTCCATTCATGTTCTCTACACTCTCATCTCTACATTATTGATGTAACAGACACAAATTAACACGATAAGTCTCAAATATACAAAATATGTAGATAATAAATTTACAATATTTGACACTTATCATCTCCCCACACTTAAGCTCATGCTTGTCCCAAGTATGAAAAATGAAAAGAAAAAATAGAAGAAAAGAAAAAAGAGAATTTAAAAGACAAGAAGATACAAATTCAATTGCCAATAAAAAAACTTGTGAATTAATTAAATTGAAAATTAGAGTTATCATCCATCAATCCTCAATCAAAAATTAATGTATTTTACATCCAATTAGTCAAAACAAACAAACAACAATAAGATTTACACAAATCTCACAACTCTCATGTGTTTAATAGCAGGACGTGTTTGTTGTTCGGTATTTTATTTTTACCTAATCTGCAAGTGTACAGTGAGGTTTCTAGTATAACGACAAATAAGGTCGAATCCACAGAGACTTAATTTCCAACCACTAGTTATTCTATTTATCCTAACTATGTTATCTAGACCACACAAATTTAGGAAAAATTATAGCTAATTAAAAGAAATAAACCACAACTAAAATTACTAACATCAATAACAGATAAAAACTGCAGAGATAAATATCAATAAGGACAAGTGTATTCTAGGATTGAACAACCATCAATTAATCCACCTAATTAACTAATTCCAAATTCATGCCTATGTTGGGATTTTAATCACACTAGAGCAACCACTTATGTATTCAAAACCTCTTTTTTAAAGTATTAAGATTGTAAATCACACAATAAATAATAATATTTCCATTAATTATCTAGCATGCAACTCCTAAATGATCCATAGGTTTAAAGCTCTATCAACTAATCTCAACTCTCTCGAGTGTTGTTGATTACCAAGTTAATTATTCTTTTCTAGTGTTGAAACTCCTCTTTTGATTTATGAATTAACACAAAATAATATATCAATTAATGGCCAGACAACTGACGTAAAAATGCAAAACAAGAATAATTAAAGTGCGATAAAATCATAGACACAAAATAGAAATTAATTAACAGGTTTCATAAAAGAATCATGAATCAACCCCAGAATACTAGGGTTTAGTTGTTCATACTAAAATAAACAAATAAAACTGTCTTCAAATTATTCATGGCTAGACAAGAAATAAAATAAGATAAAACCCAGAAGATTTAATCTGCCTCTAATCTTGACTTGCTTGAATCCCCTGATCTTGTTCTTCGTGATACTTTTTTTCCACAGCAAACCTCTGCTTTCAATCTTAGGATATGGTATATGGTGTGGAATTTTTGTGCATGGAAACCCTTATATATCAAGTTAAGAAAAGCCCAAAATAAGGTGGAAAAATCAGACTGGCCCGCGCGACTCGCGAGTACGTTCGCTACCAGCTCACCCGCGACTCGGGTCGCGGGTCCACGTGGCACCACGTGGCATGACGTGGCTCAATATTCACGACCCCTCTCCAGATTCACGACCGGGATCGTGAATTTTCTTCTCTCGAACCATGCCTCTGTCGCGACGTCGCAGGCTTTCGGGATGGCTGAGTCGCGACCTCACCCGCAACTGCACCTCCGAGTCACGGTCCCGGGTCTTTTCTTGGCTTATTTTATCCAGTTTCTCGACCCATTTTCATTGTGTATTCTCCCGGGACTTCATCTTCACTTCCTACCTTCACAGCATCAAAAATTGACGGATAAATCTGCATAATTTGGCAAACTAGAACAAACTCCAAAAGCGCGTAAAAGCCGAATAAACTGAGATAAAACACACTAAAAGTATGCAAAACATGACACGAATGTGTACCAAAAATAGTGTAAAATCTCAGTTTATCATTTGCTCTCAACAAAAATCATTCAACAAGTTGTTATCAACCATAAGTTTGCAAACATTCTATTTCCACCACCACTGTAAACATATAACATGCAATCATTAAAAGGACTTATTTTTGGTTGTAATGTGGCTAGGTTAATAGGTAAGAACTTTTTTGGAACGAGGCTGGAATCATAGAAATGAGAAAGAATTCAGTTCATATGTCAAACCCCAGTAGAAAAATTCGTATGCCATAATAAGTCCATATGCCTTTTCCATGTGCCCAAAAATATGACTTCCCAAAACTTTCTAGTCTGCATAAATATTTTTTTGAATACGATTGAAGCACGTCATACTTTTTTTTAACAACAAATTCCATACATCCAATTACACGTTTTCAGCTGCCTTATTCTTTCTTCAACAACTTCTCTACCCCTATGATTAGGACAAGTTAATTCTCATGATGGTTGAGAGCTGTGTATATACATATAGGTATCATGAACAAATAGGCTTAAATTAAGGCTCACAAAATGATGAAGTATAATTGGGTAGACTTTTTAGGCTTCATGGGACTTAAATAAAAACGTGCCTTTATCATATAAATGCATGCATAATGTCAATGTAATCTTGAACAAGAATGAGAGCAAATTCTAAAGAAAAACAAACTTAAGAAGAAAATCACACTTGGATAGAATTGAGATTTTAAATAATCCATCTCTTTAAGCTCAAATCTCACCAGTTTTTAGTTATTTGCAAGTTCATCATGCCAATTATTATGTGGAGAAAATAATTATTTTCAACCATTCAATCAATACTGAACTCTAATCTTAATTCAATTAAAATCACAATTTCATAATTTGGCAATTAAATTTACACAAAGTAAACAAAATAAAATTAATGAAATTCTTCCTCCCCACACTTAAAATATAACATGGTCCCTCATGTTCACATAAGAAAGAGAAAAGAAAAAAAATTCAAACACTCAGATAACACTCCAAAAATGAAACAAAAAAAATTATCAAAACAAAATAAAGAGATAAATAGAAAGAAAAAAGAAAGAACTGTCTTTTAATTGGGGAATTGTAACTGGAATCCCACGTGATCAAAATACTTTAATAAATGGGAATAAATGGATCTTGTGGAGAAACAGTATTATCTCGAGAATAAATGGGAGCACCTGTAGAAAGAGATATAATTTTGCTCGAGGTTTTGACTCCCAGCGTGCAAAAATATGGATTTCCTTCACTGTCAAGTTCAAGAATTTTCATAACTTTTAAACAACTTGTATTGAAATATCTTATTTTGAACAAAGAATTAGACACACACTCATAAGGCTTGAATGATTTCAATTTAGATGCCAATAAAGTAACAAAAGCCTGAATGCAAGTGCTCTAATTTTATGAGAAACAATATGCCTAATGTTAGCAGCAAACATAAACCTAAAATTTAGTCGACGTTTCTGACGCATGGAACATAAAATGAATATCTCAGGAGTAGACACCATATTAGTTCCATCTTTTTAAAAAAAAATTGTATATGCAATGAAATGGTGATAAAGTTATAGCGCATGATCCTTAACTTCCCAAGACTTACTAACACCATGATTGAAATGCTTAACATCAGACACATCACACCACTTTGCATCCATAGAATCTTTAAAATTAACAGGAACTACACAATTTGTTCTTTTATATTCATTATTCCTCCAATTATCAGGTTGAACCATTCCTAAATAATAGTTAAATTCATTGATAGACAACTCAAACATTTCACCCATAAATTGAAAACAAATCCGCCTAAGAGTAGCCAAAGTATAATTGGAAGGAATTTTGAAAATAAAAAAAGTAAAAAATTCCAAGCATAGATCGAGATAGCATTCATGAGGCAAAGCTAACAGATTACCCCATCCAATATTAGCAAAATATTCAATCACTTTCTCTTCAACTTTTAAAACACGCAGCAAATCAAAATAAAAAAGTTTGCTAGAACTAACCTTACGGAGTAGTAGTGCCTTATATCGAACTTGATGGTGTGGGTCTATAAAACTCGGTAGAACGGGCTTCGAGAATACTGTGTGGGGGGATCTGAGTTATCAGATATGTGTGAAGGAATCGCACTTTGATCAGATTCATCATCTGAATCCTTAGATGAAGTTTATAATTTGTCACGTATTTCTATAATGTTCTCCTTCGTACTAGCAGACATTGATAAAGAATATGTCGGTGCATGAAAGGTAGGTTGAATTTCATCGACATTAGCTCACTCCAAGTATGATCCTCTTTTTGTTGGAATTAGCCATAGCAGTAGCCGTACGAGTTCATCATGCTGGTGGCGTAGAAATAAGAGAGTTTTCATCACGGCGGCATCGCTTGGATGGATTAACGGAGTTACTTGCACCACGAGTTCACACCATATCTGTGAAGAGAAAAAAATTGACAGGATGCAAAAGTGCTCTGCCTTTAGAAATCAAAACTGCCACCTACAATGAAGAAAATAAAATAAAAACGTGAGGGGTTTGAACAATCTTGATCCCTTAATTATCTTAATAGGTAAGTGGGTCCCATATAATTTTTTATTTAGGCCAAAATAAATATTCCAAAGTTTTTATTTTATTCCAATGAAATTGATTGATATGCTGTTAATTTTATCTGTCTCATCTTTCCATATTCAGTTTGACGCATATGGAAGAAATCCGAGGCAAGTATTATGATCATCACTTCATATATTCTCTTTTCTTTTCTTTTTTTTTTCGTTGCTTGGGACGTGCAACCGTTTAAGTTTGGCGGTTTGGTAGCTGTGTATTTTACATAACTTTTGGATATGAATTGATGATGTTTAAGTTGATAAGTTGTGTGATTTTCATAACTTTTATGCTCATTATGTTATCATTTGGTATTTTTGATGTATTTGTGAGTTTTGCAGTAATAGTGGTGAATTTGATGATTATTTGGTGCAAAATGATCAAGTATGTGCTTGGAGAGCTAAAGGAGGGTCCAACTAGGCCTTTGGACCTCATTTGAAGAGCAAAGCCCATGAGAATTGATGTAATAAATTCAACATAATCTAAATGGGTTATTGAAGAGCTTAGAAAGATGGAGTCGAGTTAGGAGCGTTGTGCAAGTTGAGTCGGCTCAATCGGACGAGAAATAAGTGAGAGCGGGCCGTTTCAGTGAAGCCTGCACTGGGTCGACCTGTTGGTCGACCCAGTCCTTAACAAATTGCACATGGCCGGATTGACCTATAGGTCAACCCACCACTCGACCCGGACGGACCCAGTTCGGGATTTTCAAGGTTTTTCTTTACTTTGGGCTTCATTTTAACCCTAGGGTTCCCTCCAACATTATAAATAACATCTCTACTCATTAGAATAAAACGCGCAAGAAACGCTCAAGAGGTGATACAATGCGTGCAAAATATTATACATAAGTATAATATTTTGCACGCATTGTATCACCTCTTGAGCGTTTCTTGCGCGTTTTTAAGTTAATTGTGTTTATGTTTTTGGAGTCTTTATTTATATGTTCTCTTTTTCCTGTTATTTGAGTATCTAGATATTAATAAGGTGTCTATGTTATAGTACTCACAATATTATTTACCATACAATCCCTGTGAATACGATACTCTTGCTCACTACGTATTACAACTACACCATACACTTGCGGTTGTTTTTCTGCTAATAAAATAGTGGTCAGGGACGTCCAAATGGTTGAGTCGTCTATGTAAAAAGGAGTCGTTTGAGGTTAGAGAGTCATACTATTCCCCCTTCTAACTCAAACAATAATAATAAAGTTCAATAAAATGTTTGTGTTTATGTCATCTCCATTTAGTGCGTAATAGGTATACTACATTTAATGTAGTGTATTTCATTAGATATATGATGACATATTAATACTGATTAGATTAAAATGTAGACATTTATTGTACTTTTTGGAAGACAAATATAAACCAAAGCAAGGGTATCCTTTACATTTAAATATTTTAGTAATTTTTTATTTTCTACACTTATAATTAATAAAATATAAAATAATTAGGAAATTGTCAAATATTAATTTAAGTAATTATTGAAAATAATTAACATTATGATAAAAATAAAATGAAATATAAAATACACTTATTAAGATTTATTTGTTAAAAGTTCAACATTTCTTTACTGTTATAATTATCTTATTTAAATGGTTAATTGTAATTTTAAAAATAAATTATATTATTTGAAATCATTAAATCATGATCATCATCATCCGATCAATCTTTTTTAATGTAGATTAATTTAGAGTTTTGCAAATTTAAATTATATTTCACATATGATGAATCAGTACTTTAATTCAACATGAAATCATACAGTATCATATGTTTGCCAGTAAGAATAAACAAACTTCGGTTTTAAAAAATAAGAATAAACAATCTTGAGGGTTAAGAAAAAAAAAGAATAATAAACAAACTTGTATCTACCTCTAGAAAAAAATAAAAAAATCGCGTCTCGAATTCATCTTTCCTTTTATCGATGACGATGGTATGAGTTTGAAACTGGCGGACGTGGGAGATGGATGATCTTTATGCGGACATATGAGCCTTTAATTCCCATGATCCAAGTGACACTGACAAACCGGACATTGTTCTGGCTCACTGATCGGGATCGGTTCAATGAACCTTCGTATTAAATCCATTATGCGGCGCCATATAGTGGATTCACTAGTACGAGGATGCTGTACCAGTACAATCCAATTTTCTAGCATGAATCTTCCGACATAAATTATCAACGCCAAAACTCCAGCCGCTAAGACGATCACGAACAACAACCAGAAGCAATGAAGGCCGAGATTTGTAGCCGACTCTGATGCGTTTGAGTCCGAGCATTTCTTCATATCTCCCAACCATTTGCTCTCAATCTCCACCATCTTTTGGCTCTCCGTCACTTCCAAAATCGCTCGCGAAACATCGGTTACTAGAGGGGAACCGATTGGGAAGACCTGCAGGGCCGACAGTATGAAATTATTAAATAATATTGTAGTTTAGGAGTGAGAGACAAAATTAAACTCGATCGATCATGTGAGCTGAGGATCGGAAGGATTTTACATACGATGCCAAAGCCATCAGCCTTGTTTATAGGTCCGATCATGGTGTATTTTTTGCAGTATTTTCCTAAGAAAAGCTTAATGTAAGGGATTTCATGAAACCCAGCAGCAATGCCGCCATTCCCACTCCCTTTGGAGAGGAGTTCGTCCAGTTTCTCCGGCGAGTTATACTCGATGAGGCGCGACTCCTCAAAGTCCATCTTCTTAAGTAATCCTCGCACGAATGATCCCTGCATGTATCCTACATATTCCTTGTTCCGAATCAGCATATTAACGTCAGTCACAGTTGGTTGTAACTTCTGAACTGTTAGCATCGACGCTAAGCTTGCAGTGTAGCTCTGTGTTAGGATAAGTACCACGAAGAACCATATGATCAGCACAAGCCTTGATAAGTTGCTCACAACCCTTTCCTCTGCATCATCCCAAATTAATTGCTATATCACATATCTAAAAATTAAATTAAAGACTCTATATATATAACTATACATAGGTTGATTGGTATGGTACTAGTAGTAGGCTTGGACTTCGTAGTGCTTACTGTGAGCAAAGACCATGGTAGAGAAGGAAAACCAGACTATCTTCCCAACTTGATCCCAAAACGGCCCTGTAAACTCTTTGTTATCCCGATGTTCGAGAATCCAAATCAAGATTCCGATGAAAACAAACGAACAAAAAATCGTGACCCACAACTCCCAAGTCAGAGGCTTCAAAAACACCCAAGGATTCTTCCTCTTATCTGCTTGCATTGGAACAACCATTACAACACCAGATTCTGTGTAAGGCAGAGTGAAGTCCACATACTGCGACCTATTCGCCACAATTGTTACATCTCCAGCCACAGCATCATAGTTCTGCACATTAATTCGTCACCAAGAAATGAAGGTTGATCAGTTGCAGAACTTGGCTCTAAAAATGTTGGAAAAAAAAAACAAGAAGATTCTTACTCCGAGGTATACTTGATAGGTCAAGTCATTGTAGTTTCCAGCCGTTTTGTGATCTGAATTCACAAATGGAATGAATTCATAGGGCACGCCATACGGCAATGCTGCCATAACTGCATCAAAAACATCGATGCAATACCCTTCTACTCTGGTAGAATTGTTAGGATTCCAAATGACTCGAACGAACTCGAAGAAGCCAGCCTTAATTGGGACTCCTACTCTCAGTTTCTTCCCATTTGTTGGGATCACCCAACCTTTGGGTGCATACGATCTGGCGCCCGGCCAAATGATCGGTGCAAGTTTGTTTTTGTATTTGGAGTTTAATTCTTTGACAATCCCATTTCCTTTCGTCCAATATCCGATGCTTCGAACTCCCGAACCAATGAAATTAACTATCTCAAGAGGCGGCGCTTGGAGCTCACCATCCACTAATTTGAAGTCTCCAGCAACCCCTTTGAATGCGACACTTGATAAGGCTCTAATGAGCTTCGGCCCTGCATTTGATACTCCAACTACATCAAGATCATTTCTAGAATTCGTCGAAGCATTTATCTTGCGATACCTCAGATTTCTTATCCCTGCTTTCTCTGCTGCTATGGCCAGTGCAACAGCTGAATCGTAAGCCCACAGACCAAAAATGTCCAAATCTGCTGCGACAAGTTTTGAGTTATTTTCAAGTCTTTTCTTGTACCGAAACTCAAAGCTCTCGAGCTCTTTACTCCTCGGAATATAAGGCTTCACTCCAATGACTCCTAGCATGGATTCAACCACAGAGGGATCCAACAAATTCAATTCGTTGACGACCCCATCAGTGACGATCCATGCGTATTCTTCCCTCATCATTCCAATGGATTTAGCTTTGGTGAAGAGACGAGAGGCGAGAGGGCTCATGGCGTGGACGATGAAGACACGAGTTTGCATGGTCATAAGCTTGTAGAGCTCTGCTTGGATGTGATCATCAGTTGCAAGAGGTGGGATGACGCTTCTGTAAGAGATGCGGGCGTTGACTTGTTGTAAGGCATCACTGAGATAAGGCAGGATTCCTTCTCCGAATAGGTTGTCCTCGTACACGACCACCACTTCTCGCCACCCGAAGGCTTTGACGATGGCGCCTATGGCTTCTGCCTGTGTGGAGTCGTTGAGTGTGGCGCGAACGAAGTATGGAGTCCGAAATGAGGAGAGAGAAGGGCTTGTGGCTGAGAAAGTAATGATGGGAACTTGAGCTTTATCTCCAAGAGCAATGAGGAAGTTAGCTTGCACTGAAAAGGTTGGGCCTATGATGGCTTGCACTTCAACATTCTTCACAAGGTCTATACCTGCATTTCATGTTTCCCATCATTCATTCAACCTAAAACATCCACTACTGCACTCCAAATGTTTTTTTAGCTATACTGGAATACAAATTTTTAGTTTTAAATTCTAAAAAAAAAATGTGCACAAAAATTAAAAAAAAGAAAAAGAAAATCGGCGGGGACTGTAGATGGGAAGAAGGCAGAGGAAGAGAGGAGAGGGTGCGAAGGTGAAGAAAGGGGGATCGGGGTTGGTGGCTGTTGGTGGGTTCACGGGGGATCCATACCTACGTATGGATGAAATCTTCTATTTTACTTTCTCTGTCTCATTCGATGTTTCATTTTGATTTTTATTCTATTTTTTTATTATTTTTTTTCAATTTTAATTTATTTTTATTTAGTTTAATTTTATAATTATTATTTAGGATTCATTCCATTCAATTAGGGTTTATATTTATTTTTTTAGTTAATTTTATTGGTTAATATGGTTGATTATTTCAAATGAGGCTATATAATTTTTTTTTAAATTTAAATTTTTAATGATAGTGTTAATTATGATGTGTTATACTATGATAAATTTTATTTTTATAATAATTTTTTAAAAATATTAAATTTAATAGTGAGACATAATAGTAAAATATGAAATGTGCACTAAATTAAACAAATTATTAGGAATGTCATATATTTACTACCAGCTAGTGCTGCTAATGATTTATTTTTCATTTTAATTTCTTTAATCATAACTAATATTTTATTTATTTATAGTTAAATTATTTATTGTATGCTTTAATTACAAGAGCAATATTATTATACAACTAGTTGTAAATCTAACAGTAACAATTTTCAATGTGATTATTTTGTTAACCAATTGATTTCAAAAACATATTGAGAATTTATCAAAATTGTTATCAACTTATGTTATATTATTTTAACTTGGGTCCCTAGATGATGTGGTGAATCCTAATAAAGAGAAAATTTTAATTTTGATCCCATAGGACATGGTCGAGTTCGATTTTGGTCCCAATTCTATCACATTTGGTCCTATTTCAGAAATTGTTATTAAATCTGGTCTCATAGGACCTGGATTATCAATTTTGGTCCCACAATTTAGATGGAAAAAAAAAGGGATAACGGCCGTCAGTTTTGGGACCAAAAATAGATACTATGAGATCAAAAGTGAAATTTTCAGCAAAATAGAAATCCTAAAATGCAATCAGCTATGAACGATTTTTTAGCCGAAAAATTGATCAAATGTTAGATTTGTAAATAGGGGGTACTTTTTATTAATTTTTTTTAAAATTGGGTTATTTAAAAAAAACACTACAATAAAAACGCGATTTAACAATGGATTATATTTCGTTGTTAAAATACCGACACATTAACAAGTGATTAAGATTAAGATATTTAATGACAGATGTTTTTGTCTCAAACTTAACAAAGAACACACGTCGTATTTTAATTTTTAATTTTTTTTAATATTTTTATTTATTTTATATGATAATTTTTAATTTTTTTAATGTTACTAATTTTTTAATTACTATATAATTACGAATTTGAAATCAATCTTTTTAATATTATTGATTTTTTATTTATTTTACATTTTACAATTTATTTCATTTTTTAATTTTTTAATAATATATAATATTTTTTAATATTATATTTTTCAATTACTAATTAATTACGAATATAAATTTTTTAATATTTTTATTTTTTTACTTTATAATTTTTAAATTTTTTAATATTATTATTTTTTTAATTACTAATTAATTATGAATTTGAAATTAATCTTTTTAATATTATTAATGTTTTATTTATTTTACATTTTTAATATTATATATATTTTTTATTTTTCAATTACTAATTAATTATGAGTATAAATTTTTATTGTATTTATTAGTTTTACTTTACGATTTTTAAAATTATATATTACTTTATATTTTTTTTATTATTTTATATTGTTTTTGGCTTAGCTTGGCACGCTTCCATCGCTAAAATGTGAATTTTTTGTAGTGAAAGTTCAAAATGTAGGTATGCAAGTATAATTTTTCCTTGATTTTTTACTTTACATTTTACAAGAATTTAATTATGAAATAATCAACCATAATAATGAATTATTAGTTGAAAATTAAAATTAAATATTAAAAATAATTATAAACTCTAACTATATGACGTGAACGCTCATAAACAATATTGTAAAATTAAACTAAATAAGAAATTTTCCTACCTTTAAGGGTGTAAATGAGCCGAGTCGAGCCGAGTATCTTCTTGATCGAACTCGAGCTTGATAGAAAAATAAACTAAATAAAAAAAAATTGGCTTTCTTTTGATTTAGTAGTTGTAATTTGATGATTTGGTGAGTAGATATATATAGATGCATGTTGGTGGGAAATTTGGATCCAAATCAGGTTAAATTTCCCTCCAAATCAGTTCAATTTTGCCTCCAATTGACTTGTAAATTTTTTTTTGGAATTTTTCTGTATAGGACCAAAATCGATAATTTTTTTAACGGAAACCGTGATGGCGGGACCAAAATTGATAATATATTCAAGCGATTTGGGACCAAATGTGATAAGGTTGGGACCAAAATCGGACTAGGTCATGTCCTATGGGACCACAATCGAAATTTTCTCCCCTAATAAACAATATTGTTAAAATTAAACTAAATAAAAAATTTTCCTTGATTTTTTACTTCACAAGAATTTAATTATGAAATAATCTATCATAATAATGAATTTTTTCTTTAGAAAAAAATCTAGAGAAATTGTTGAAGATATTTTGAAAAATTTTCGTATGGAACCAAAACTGATAATAAAATGGGATCAAAATCGACATGACCACATTTAACGGAAAACGTCATGGCATGGCAAAAATTGATAGTTCAAAACCTTTGAAATCAAAATCGACATTGATGGGATTAAAATGGGAGAGTAGCGTCCTATGAGATCAAAAGTGAAATTTTGTCAAGCATTATAATGTCATTCTTATTTCAATTTAAAAATGGCACATTATAATTTTAATTGTGAATGCACTAAATGACAAATAAAATCAATGGACAACAATGTTTAGGGTGTTGGAATTGCCTAGTAGTAGTATGTAGGTAGATAGATATGTTTGTGAACGTAGTGGTATACCTGCAGCAGCGGCGGTGATGGGGTCTCCTTTAGAGTGGCGGTTGGTGAGGAGCAGCCTTGTCCGGTAGTAATCGTGGGTAGAATAGAAGTCTGAAAGCGCCATTGATATGCAGCTCACCGCCATCTCTCCATATTCATCCATGTCCAGCACCGTCCCAACTCTCACTGGGATAATCTGTGCCTTCGCTCCCATTTTTGAGCTCAACATCTTAATTACTAACATGTAAACCAAACTGCACAACATGGAGGATCGCCTTCTCTTCTCCATACTAGTGAGATTTGTGAGTGGCTATAGCTATATATTTATCAAGAATATCAGTTGAGAGATATATATGGAATATTGATATCACACATGCACGCATATATATACACACACACATTAGCCTAAGGGAATGATCGACTACAGTAGGACCCAAAAATACGAGTTATGCTTGAATATAATGTTGGGAGTTTACTTTCGTGAAGTCAATGCATTGTTTTGGGCACGTACCTGATCATAGCAAATCATAGTATTTCTAATTGCCCAGTTTCTCAACTCATTTCTTAGTCACTTTGATTCTTTCAAGACCAATTAAGTACCTCACTACATGTGTGTGTGTGTCTATATATATATATTATAGGAGACCCAGTTGTAAAAAAATAAAAGTTTTATATTCTAAAATGTGCTATATGGAGTAAGAAATGGACACAATTATAATAAGAGAAATTTCCAGCGCGCGGGTTTGCATCAATTGCATGTGAAATTCTTGGAGGAAATTCTCTCAAAATTATATTGTCTTCTATGATCTCACGTAATAACATAGAAAAAAAAAAAACCTATATTTTGTCTTCTAGTACTTGATTTTTCAAATGTGTGATTTATCTCTCTTGTATGATTTGCAAATACGTTAGTGAAATTTACATAATGCACACTCTTAGTAACGAATATGTTGGTTATCCTTTGTGTTATCGGATGAGAGGCTTAATCATCCGATGCGCGCATGTCAACACTTGCTACTATAGGGTTCATCAAGGGAACGATATGTGCATCCAACGAGCGTTCCTTGCTTTTTTGCTCGATATCTTCCATCCAACATAATGAATCTTCCAGTATGTTATTTGTTAATCAATTAAATATACTTCGTATGTGCTCTCATATGTCACAGTCACAATCATCAACAATCCTAACCAAATCCAAACTAGGACGGATAAGAGCATAAGGCGTGATAACTCAACTTGCAACTTGTGACAACTCATCCCAAAAATAAAAATAAAAATAAAAATAAAAAATGGAAAAAGACAAAATCAATTCAATAACTAAAATAAGAGATTAAACAATTTTTTTGACTTGGGGTTCCAACCTGCTCTTTGGAGGCATCGAAGGACATTATAGAGGGTGATCGTGCGGTCATGTCATTCTCTCTCTCTCTCTCTCTCTCTCTCTCTCCCCGTCTTATATATTGAAAAATAGACCCCCCTAATATTTCAAGTTTTCTTCCTTTTAATTAAGTAAATTTCATTTTTGATCCCATTAGAATAAGGTCAAAATAGACCCCCCTAATATTTCAAGTTTTCTTCCTTTTAATTAAGTAAATTTCATTTTTGATCCCATTAGAATAAGGTCAAAATACTTTTAGCTCCAAAAGTTACTTTTTTGGTTCTAAATAATATTTTTTTAACGATTTTGATCTCATAAGATATTTTTCCTACAATTATAGTCCCATAAGATATTTTTCCGACAATTTTAGTCCCAAACTAACACAAAAGGTTAAGTGTCGTGAGTTAATTTTCTCTATTAGTTTGAGACTAAAATTGTCAGAAAAATATCTTATGTGACTAAAATTATTGTAAAAATATCTTATGTGACTAAAATTATCGGAAAAATATCTTATAGGATCAAAATTGTCGAAAAAATATCATTTGAGACTAAAAAAATAATTTTGGGACTAAAAGTATTTTGACCCTATTCTAATGGGATTAAAAATGACACACAACTTCCAAGGCCATGAGAGATTCATACAAGAATCTCAAATATATGAAAAATACAAGAATATCAAATATATGAAAACTTATGTATATTAGTGACACACAACTTCCATGGCCATCGGAGATTCATACATTTTTGTTGTCGGTAACTTTTACGGCTAAACAACCATCATCCGATGATCTGTCTGTGTTGTGCCGATTATATGTAGGGTTTATTACATTTTACAGATACCAACACTTATTTCACATATATCAATACATTTTACTGATATCAAGAGCATCTTTAATAAAGAGTTGCAACTTTGTGCAAATTTAGTTGTACTAACCATGGTTATTTAAACAGAAAAAAAAATAGAGGACACATGTCACACATCCAGAAGTGATTTCTAGTGCATATATTTGTAGAGTAGAATTTACTGTACAAATCTCATATGGCATAGATTTGTACCCAATACATTCGTAACACTTGCATTGGAGAATTTGGGTAACATTTGAAAAAAATAAAAGGGATAAGGACCAAATAGGCCACTGAACTTATTTGGGGGCTCAATTGGCCCACTGCAACTTTTTGGGCTCAATTGGGCCATCGTGTTTTTTAAATCGGGTCAATTGAGTCACTGCGTGACGGAGTTCTAATGTCCTCCGTTAAGTGGATGTGAAACGACGTCGTTTTGCTTATTTTTTTACCCAACCCATACCTAACCCCTAACCCGACCCACTCCTAATCCCTAACCCGACCCAATCGTCCAAAATCCACAAAATCCAATTTGTGAATTATGTTTTTAGTCCAAAAATCATATTCCAGCCATGTTTTGGTCATCCCCTCAGTAAATATGATGTTATGGGTTGAACAAGAGCTGCAGCTGCCAAGGCTACCCAGAGTCCGTCAACAGTTACCAGCACAAAAAAACTGGCCAAAAAATCTGCCAAGATTGCTCATGCTTCTGCTCGTAAATCTACCAAAAGTTCCAACAAAAAATCAGCCCCAAAATCCGGAGAAAATTCCACACCAAATTCCACAGAAAAATCAACATCATACTCTTCAGAAAAATCAACACTAAATCACAAAGAACAATCCCAAGAATCTGACTATCCCCCTTCTAACTCTACCCACTACCATCCCTCTCCAAACCCAAAAATTCAACAAATCAAAGCCCAGCCCTACATCCAAAAACCCCATCCACTTCCAACAAAATCTGAACCCCGGTTCAAAAAATCCCAACCCATCTATTCTCAACAATCCTCCAGACCATAACAGTGCCTCAAATCCAGAAGCCCTAACAGAAACAAAAGAAGAAGCTCGGTCAGATGAGGAATTACCTAGAATTGTATCGCCCGACCTGCTATCGTCGGGCTCTTTGTTTAACGACACCTCTGATGAGGATCGGCTCCCTCTCTCTCGTTCTTTGCTCCAGAAGTTCACCATCCTTTCGAAACACAGCGTTCCGGCTCCGACAACTGCCTCCCATGTCTCTGCACTTGAGGAAGTTGCCGCTCTCTTATCGGAGCAACGACCCTTGACACAGAACTCCTCCGAGTCTCGCCGGCCACGTTTGGGTATGCAGACGGGCGATTTGTACGATTGGGTCGGGTTAAGGATTAGGAGTGGGTCGGGTTAGGGGTTAGGTGTGGGTCGGGTAAAAAAATAAGCAAAACGACATCATTTCACACCTACTTAACGGAGGACGTTAGGGCTCCGTCACGCAATGGCTCAATTGACCCGATTTTAAAAACGCGGTGGCCCAATTGAACCTAAAAAAATTACAGTAGGCTAATTGAGCCCCCCAAATAAGTTCAGTAACCTATTTGGCTCTTATCCCAAAATAAAAAGTATGAGTAACAATATTGCTACCATGTAGCAATTGGAGTTGGGAGCTTTTGAAAAAAATAAAAATTACCGGCTGGGAACTTTTTCATTTCATCTCATTTTCTCTCCTTTTCTTTCTCCTATTTCTTTTTTTTTTCAATATTGCAACTCTTCATTTTTCTTTTCTTCTGTTCATCTAAAAATTTAATTTTTAAATTAATAAATAAATAAATTTATTAAAAGTTATTTTTATTATTATGATTATTAATGTAATTATATAATGGAAATTATAATAAAACTTTTAATAAAAGTAAATTTATATTTGTATAAATTAAAATTTTAAATTAGTATTTAAAATAAATTGACAATAAAATTAAAATTATCAAATTAAACTAAAATGTAAATATAATGAAAATTGCAAATAATTTTTTAATAAATTAAAAATATGTAAATAAAATGAGTGATATAATAAAAGAGCCTAAAAAAGTAACAATTATATTTGAATATATTGGGAAATTTGAGTAATTTAGTGAATTTGATAATTTGTGATGCACAACAATTTGCACTTGAGATCCTCTAGTCCCAACTTGTGTGTGCTAACCGTGTGCCACACATCAAAATTATTACTTTTTCTTTTATTTTTTTTCTTCAGTTTTAATTTCTTTTGATTTAGTATAATTTTACACTATTATTTAGGGTTTATTCCATCCAATTAGGGTTTATAATTATTTTTTAATATTTAATTTTAATTTTTTAGTTAATATAATTGATTTTTGGGGTTGATTAATCCAAATTTAGGGTATATAATTTTTTAAAATTTTAATTTTTTTACAATAAATATTAATTATTATTAGTTATGATAAAACAAATTTTATTTTTATAAAAAACATTATTAACAATATGTAATTTTAATGGTGGCACACGGTTGGCACACAAGTGGGACTAGAGGATCTCTACTCAACAATTTGTACCTAAAAATAGGATAAAGCACTCAAAATGCCTAACTTACTTTTAAAAGTTAATGAAGAAATAGTCAAAGCGGGATAGGATAATATGCGACGATCTCAGTGCACCGTGGCCGGACTCGAGACAACTGAAGTCGATGGAATGTCGGTACGAGGAGATGAAAGCGAGAAACTCGAAGGACTCTGTCCAACATTTTCATGGAGCGAAGCACAGTCAAAATCTGTATGTTTCTTGAAAGTGTGAGACCTCAAATCTTTGTTGTCGAACTTTTGCAGTAAATCCAGTATCCTGCGCCACATTGTGGAATCGCCATCATCACTCCAATTTTCTCGCAAGAATCTAACGACGTAGATTATCAACGCCGTAAGTCCAGCTACCCCAACAATCAAGAACAGCCCCCAGAAACTAGCAAGGCCAAGATTTTTAGGCGATAGTAATGCGTTTGAATCCGAGCATTTCTTCATATCTCCCAACCATTTCTTCTCAATCTCCACCATCTTCTGCCCCTCCGTCACGTTCAAAATCGCGCGCGAAACATCAGTCACTAGAGGGGAACCGATTGGGAAGACCTGCAGGCAATAGGATGTATATATATATAATTAATTAGCTAGGACTTGTAAGACAAAACTGATCATGTTATGTTTAAGGTTGAAGCTGCCATATATATTATATATACATACAATGCCAAAGCCATCAGCCTTGTTTATGGGTCCGATCATGGTGTATTTGTTGCAGTATTTGCCTAAGAAGAGCTTAATGTAAGGGATTTCATGAAACGCAGCGGCAATGCCGCCATTCCCACTCCCTTTGGAGAGAAGTTCGTCCAGATTCTCCGGTGAGTTATACTCGACAAGGCGCGACTCGTCAAAGTTCATCTTCTTGAGTAGTCCATACACGAATGATCCCTGCATGTATCCTACATAGTCCTTGTTCCGAATCAGCAGATTAACGTCCGTCACAGTTGGATGCAGCTTCTGAACTGTTAGCATCGACGCCAGGCTTGCAGTGTAGCTCTGTGTTAGGATAAGCACCACCAAGAACCATATGATCAGCACAAGCCTTGATAAGTTGCTCACAACCCTTTCCTCTGCATCATCCCAAATTTATTGATCATATATTAATTTGTCACACACATATATTTATCTAAAAATTAAACACCAATTTATATGAAGTGCTTACTGTGAGCAAAGACCATGGTAGAGAAGGCAAACCAGAATATCATCCCAACTTGATACCAAAAGGGCCCTCTGAAGTCTTCATTTATCCGATGTTCCAGTATCCAAATCAAGAATCCGATGAAAACAAACGAGCAAAAACTCGTGAGCCACAACTCCCATGTCAGAGGCCTCAAAAACACCCAAGCATTCTTGCTCTTGTCATCTTGGATTGGCACAACCATTGCAACACCAGACTCTGTGTAAGGCAGAGTGAAGTCCACATACTGCGACCTATTCGCTACAATTGTTACATCTCCAGCCACAGCATCATAGTTCTAATATATATATATATATATATATGTACAAGGTTAGTTGATAAAAAATAATGTTGGAAAAAGAAAAAAAGGAAGATCATGTGCCTTACTCCGAGGTACACTTGATAGGTCATGTCATTGTAGTTTCCTGCCATTTTGTGATCGGAATTTGCAAATGGAATGAATTCATAGGGCACACCATACGGCAATGCTGCCATAACAGCATCAAAAACATCGATGCAATACCCTTCTACTTGGGTAGAATTGTTAGGATTCCAAGTGACTCGAACGAACTCGAAGAAGCCAGCCTTAATAGGGACTCCTACTCTCAGTTTCTTCCCATTTGTTGGGATCACCCAACCTTTGGGTGCAGATGATCTGTCGCCCGGCCAAATGATTGATGCAAGTTTGTTTTTGGAAGTGTTTGTTGAGCTCAATTCTTTGACAATCCCATTCTCTCTCGTCCAATATCCGATGTTTCGAACTCCCGAACCAACGAAATTAACTATCTCAAGTGGCGGCGCTTGGAGCTCGCCATCCACTAATTTGAAGTCTCCAGCAATCCCTTTGAATGTGACACTTGATAAGGCTTGAATCAGCTTCGGCCCTGCATCTGATACTCCAACTGTATTAAGATCAGTACTAGAATTCGTCGAGACATTTGCATCGCGATATGTGAGATTTCTTAGCCCTGCTTTTTCTGCTGCCATGGCGAGTGCAACAGCTGAATCATAAGCCCACAACCCAAAAATGTTCAAATCTGCTGCGACAAGTTTTGAGTTATTTTCAAGTCTTGTCTTGTGCCGAAACTCAAAGCTCTCGAGCTCTTTACTCCTCGGAATATAAGGCTTCACTCCGATGACTCCTAGCATGGATTCGACCGCAGAGGAATCTAATGAATTCAATTCATTGACGACCCCATCCGTGACGATCCATGCATATTCCTCACTCATCATTCCAATGGATTTAGCTTTGGTGAAGAGACGAGAGGCGAGAGGGCTCATGGCGTGGACGATGAAGACACGAGTTTGCATGGTCATAAGCTTGTAGAGCTCTGCTTGGATGTGATCGTCGGTTGCAAGAGGTGGGATGACACTTCGGTAAGAGATGCGGGCGTTGACTTGTTGTAAGGCATCGCTGAGATAAGGCAGGATTCCTTCTCCGAATTGGTTGTCCTCGTACACGGCCACCACTCGTCGCCACCCGAAGGCTTCCACGATGGCGCCTATGGCTTCTGCCTGTGAAGAGTCGTTGAGAGTGGCGCGGACGAAGTATGGAGTCCGAAAGGAGGAGAGAGAAGGGCTTGTGGCTGAGAAAGTAACGATGGGAACTTGAGCTTTGTCTCCCAGAGAAATGAGGAAATTGGCCTGCACCGAGAAGGTTGGGCCTATGATGGCTTGCACTTTCACGTTCTTCACAAGCTCTACACCTGCATTTCATTTCATTTACCTTTTTTTATTTACTTAACTTTACCCAAATATGCTAAACAAAAATTCAGAAAAATAAAAATAAAAATCGGCGGCGACTGTAGAGGGGAAGATGGCAGAGGAGGAGACGAGAGGAGAGAGTGCAGAGATGAACAAGGGAGTGGGGAGAGGGGCTGGTGTCTTGCCCGGACCCATACGTACGTATGTTAAATTATGAGTTTTTCTTCAATTTCATTTTTTTTTGCAATAGTTTAACTTTATTATTGTTAATTGAGATTTATCCAATCCAATTATGATTTATAATTTTTTTTAGTATTTAATTTTCAATTATAATTCACTATTATGGCTGATTGTTTTATAACTATAATTTATATATTTTTATTATTTTTATTGATAAATATTGACTATAGTTATTTATGTTATGATATTTTTTATTTTATAATAAATATCATTAAAAGTATACCTTTGATAATATGGCATGAAACTTAAACCGACCTACGTGGGCCAAAGTGCAGATCCCACTTCAGATTTTTAAAAAGTGCAGAGGTAATTAAGTAATTTGGAATATTTGTAAAAAAACTTACACAAATCATACATTCAAGGCATCATTTGTTTACTACTAGCTAGTGTTAATATATAGTATATTTTTTAAATTCTTTAATATTCACGTAAAATTTGCATATATTTGGTTTAAATTCAAACATATGATTGTAATTTCTCTTTCTTTTAGATTTATTTTTCTTTAGTTCTATCATTGTGTGTGTTTTATTGTATTTTATTTCAATTATCAATTTGGATCTTTAATAAAGCTTTTTTTTTTTGGCATTTACACCTTATAATTTATTTTATTAATTAAATTATTTATTGTATGCTCTAATTACAAGAGCAATATTATTATGTCACACAATCAATTTTGAATGCAAAAATTGTTATTATATCAAGAATTATGTACAAAGAGGTAATATTGTTAATAGATTGATTTTTTAATGTTAAACGTAATTAAGAAACTATTATGACTATATAAAAAATGTTATGAGCTTATGTCATATATTTATCTATACATATATTAAGGTAAAATTGTGTGATAGACACAGTTCTGCCATTGTTTTTCATGCGATTTAACAATTATATTTTAGACAATAATTTTGAGTTAATATACAACAATGATGACATTTATATATTATTGTAAATTTTCTTCTTCTTCTTCTTCTTCTTCTTCTTCTTCTTCTTTTTGCATTTTCCACGATAACAACAACAACAACATAATTTGCAATAGTTTATTATTTTTCTATTTCAATTTCATCATTTAAAATAATTAAATAATTATATGTTTTTATACATGTCATATATTCAAAGAAATCAAATGTTATTTGATCGCGAACAATTATACATTTTATTTATAAAATTGTGTTGTTTGAAATATTTCAATTCGTTCTTTCAAATATGGATTTTCATTTAATTAGTTCCTAAAATTAATTAATTTCTTTTTATTTGTCGTAACTTCACAAAATTGAACTAATTAATGCATGTTCATATCATTTTATTAATTTTTAAAAATTGAACGCAACATATAGAATTAATAATATTACAGATCTAAAAAATAATAATTACTTGTGAATCGCACAGGAAAAATACTAGTACTATTATAATTAACTTGGGGTTCTAAATAGTTTAATTTTGTTTAATGAAAGGCATATTTTGTACATTATTTCGCATTACAAAAACTCTATATATTTTTAAGTTTGTAGGTAGCTAGTTACGTTGCAGAGGAAGAGTACCTGCAGCAGCGGCGCTGACGACGTCTCCGTTGGAGTGGCGGTTGATGAGCAGCAGCCTAGTGTTGTAGTGTTGGTGGGTGGAATAGAAGTCGGAAAGCGCCATTGATATGCAGCTCAACGCCATCTCTCCATATTTATTCATTTCCAGCACCGTCCCAACTCTCACCGGGATTATCTGCGCCGCCGCTCCCATTTTTGAGCTCATCAACATCTTAATTAGTAACAACATGTAAAGGAAAGTACTGCACAATTCCATCTATATCTTTTGCCAAATTTGTAGCTATCTATCAAGAGTTGAGAGGTAGCTAGGAATATTGATCACACACACACACACACACATGCAAATATATACATTATATATTTTGAAGGAACATAATGAGCTTTATATAGATATATGGTGTAGGACCCAAAAATGAGCTATGCATGAATGTTGAGACTATAATGGGAGTTTACTTTTGTTAAGTCAACGGATTAATTATTTTACATGCTTCTGTACCTACAGCATTTGAAGTTAATTATAAGATATATCTAGTTGCTCTCAAAAAAACAAATTAAAAGATATATATCTAGTTGCTGATCAGTTTCTCTCATTTCTTGGTCACTTTGATTCCTTCAAGACCAATCACCTCACAGTCTCACTACATATATTATATATGCTTGTGTATACATACACCTGTACTCTTACATGTTTGAATTTATCTACTGTATCCCTATTATATATTTTTATTTAAGGGCAATAATATAATCTTGAATTCACCTATTATTTATCTATTATGTACTTATTACAATATATTTTAAATATAAAATAATCTAATCTAATATTATATTATTATTTTTATTAATTCTAACTATATCACTTAAACTATTAATCATGATATTGATCCAACTCAATAATTTCATAATATTTAATTTGAAAACTTAAAGTTTCAAGCAAAGTCACGTGAATTAAAAAATTAAAAAATAAATAAACAAACTTTATTCCATATCCTTGATATAAATTAAAATTTATAAACACGGTAAACCACAAGTAAATTAAAAGAAAAATCCTAATTAAAATCATGTTTTATTTTAAAGGCAAGATTAATTGTATACCTGTAACGCCCCAGTCCCACTAGGACCAAGACGTCACCAAAAACATACGTACATGCTTACGTGATAAATAATTTTCAAAAATAATAATAATATTTTATAAATAATTTGTAAATAGGCAGCACCTCAACTTAAAAATGTTCGAACCACACACTCAGGTGCTTTCAAAGTCAACTTTCAACAGGGTTTTTTCGAAATCACAAACTCACACATAACCAAATGACCTGTTAACAAGAAATATATATAGCCAAACAAGCCACACATTTAAAAGTTCAACGGTCAACCCTTCTATATATTCAAAAACTGACCACTGAGGTCAATAACTTTCAAATTTAAAAGTTTTGCAGAGTATTAGCAGAATCATTTAATATTTAAATACACCATCAAACCCACTCCAACCCCTCGTCATCAACCAGCTCGATCTCCAGGACCTGAAAACATTTGAAAATATTTGGGTTGAGTGCCAGAAAACACTCAGTGGGCATTGATATTCGTCCAAGTCATTCTTTCATGCTTTAAAATTGTTGTGCTGCATAAATCATGGAAAATAACCATGAACATACTTTATAACAAAGTTTACTCTTCTTCATTGGATGAGAGACCTAATGTGATCACATGATATTTTACGGTTACTTATCTAGACATTTAGTCACAAAGTAAACCGTCTTGCTTGTAAGTCGGAATTCCTCTATGCATGAAGTCTCAACACATCCAATCATTGTGTAAACAATGTTATTAAAACATTTAACATACTTTTCATGGACGAATTTAAAACATAGTTGTGAGTTATAGAAAAACCCACCTGGATGATCTCAATATGCATTGCAATTTATACGTGAAATGCTACTATGCTTTCAGCTCGTCTCGACCTATAAAATTGGAATTCTAACTTAGAATCCTAATATAGGCCAATAAAATAATAACTTAGGTCATAAATAGCTTAAATAATAATTTCCTATGCCATGGGATCATTTGGAATTGAAATAGAGTCAAATGGGCGAATAATGCGCATTTGAAGGCTTGAATCAAATTAGTGATCTTGATTGAGAATTTATCGGACTTTCCAGACCAAAATGAAAAGATATGAATGATGAACTGAATTCAATGACTAAGAAGTTTGGTTTAGCATTTAGGAATGAATTATAATATTTAGAATTTATTTTGGGAAATTATAACATTTAGAGATTATAGGACCAAATAATATTTTCTAAAAATATTAATTTAACTCCCAAGTAATACAATATTCGAACTGGTAAAAAAAAAATAAAAAAAATATGAATTTGAGAGTTGGGTTCCTTTAATATATTATGGCCAAATCTAAAAAAAACTAACAAATCATATAATATTGGGTTAACAATTTGGAAACGATGGAGAAGTTTATAAAAACGTAATAATTATAAAATTTGAACAATTAAATTGACTGGAAATTAAATTGAAAGAAGACTTAAGTGCCAAGAAATTCACCTGTTTTTTTCGCTCTTCTTCCAATTTTTCTTCCTTCAATTGTACTACTCTCGTCTTTGCTTATTTTTCCTTTTTCTAGTTTTTTTTTTATTTTGATTGTATTAAGCTAAAAGTTTCAATTATGTACATATACATACTTAGCACATGATATACATGTACTATTTTTAATATATACACTTATCCTTATTGAGCAACCTCCACTTGGTACAGTATGGTTGGATGAGATTATTAATTTATCCAAATGTACTACAACACTAATCCATTTCAATTGCTTCCAAATGTCCAAGTTTGATTGGTTTTATTATTATTATTATTATTATTATTATTATTATTATTATTATTATTATTATTATTATTATTATTATTATTATTATTATTTTTCTTACTTACTTAAGCAACCTTTCAAATTTACACACACATTTCTACATTTAAAGCCCACGTATGTTTAATTGAAAGTTGTATAACAATTATCCCAAATGAAAGAAAAACAAATCATTTTTCCAATTATTTACTTAAATGACTAGGCCCACTTAATGAAATATCATATATGTATTTTGCTTATAAAATGGTTGGAAATGGGTGGGCCGAAAGTGAGTAACTAATTGGGCTTGGATTTCTAAAATTGGGCTTGATGGAATAAATTTAGTTCAAAATATCACATTGAATAAATTTCATTGGAAAGTTAAATGAAGTCCGAATTGGTTGATCTTGGTACCAAAATGATCCCATTAATGTCTATTTCTATAATATGGATTCTCATATTAATTAAAAAAAACTTAACTAAGGTCGAGACTTTTCTTGGTCTTATAATGCATCTAAGACCATAATTTAACTAACCCAAATAATTTGGATTCTAATTTCATAAAATTTCTAGTTATAAAATAAATTTAAATACTTTAATTTTTTTTTGGGGTGTTACAATACCAAAATGGAGAAATTGATAAATTTATAATTTGATACCATTTTCATATAAAAAATTTCATATTTTTAATTAATAAATTAAGTTATTCATTAAATCAAAGTTACAAAATGCTACAATATTCTTTAAAATATAATAACAAAGATGTTAAACACACATACTGATAGACAACATAATATTATAACAATCTTGTACTTTCTTTACGTCATTTTTTTAGTAATATCAGATATAATCCCCAACAATATGAGTTTATAATCTACTGTATAAAAAGAGTTTTGCAAATTTTAGTTTGCCTATTATTTCCATTTAGTACATTTTATTTAAAGACAATAGAATCATATATTATATTTACATGTACATTTTATTAAGAAAAAAAATCCATATATTTTTTTTTTACAATAAAAGAAACAATTTGTGAGATTTTGACAAAATGGTTGCTTGCATTGAATATAATATATGGTAGCTTTTAAAACATTATTATTGTATCTCCATTATATTAAAATATATATTTAAATTCGAATGATGTCATGTGTGTGTGTGTATTTGTATTTCTTTCATTTACATATTCTAATTTATTATAAATTCTAGATAATTCATTAATATCCTCAATTCCTTATATACCGATTTGATATGAAATGAATTAACCATAAATATTTTTACCCATGTATTCATGTAATAAAAATCTTGATTTTTTATATGAGGAATTAAATTCTTTTAACATCAATTTGTGAATGTTGAATTTTTATCTTGTGGATGTTGAACATACAAATGAAAAATGGTGATATTTACATGTACATTTTATTAAAAAAAAAATCCATATTTTTTTACAATAAAAGAAACAATTTGTGAGATTTTGACAAAATGGTTGCTTGCATTGAATATAATATATGGTAGCTTTTAAAACATTATTATTGTATCTCCATTATATTAAAATATATATTTAATTTCGAATGATGTCATGTGTGTGTGTGTGTATTTGTATTTCTTTCATTTACATATTCTAATTTATTATAAATTCTAGATAATTAATTAATATCCTCAATTCCTTATATACCGATTAGATATGAAATGAATTAACCATAAATATGTTTGCCCATGTATTCATGTAAAAAAAATTCTTGATTTTTTATATGAGGAATTAAATTCTTTTAACATCAATTTGTGAATGTTGAATTTTTATATTGTGGATGTTGAACATACAAATGAAAAATGGTGATATTATTGAAATTTTCAAAAATCATTTTGAATTGCAAAATAGGTCAAATATAATAATTTATTTGGAAATTATATATCCCTATAATTTATTCAATGTACTTCAATCTTAATTTCTACTTATAACTTACTAATTCACATAATGTGAAATCTATAATGTCAATATTGGTGAACTAAGATAGATATAAAAAATAGCAAATTAAATATATGCATTTACAAATAGTAATGATTTCATTTCAAAGAGCAGGGTAGAACTCTTTAAGTGAACAAAACAAATATGACTTATGTGTTTGTATAATAACAATTTATTTAATGAAATAGTATTTTTGCAAATTATTTGTTTGTATTATGGTGATTTTTTTTTAAAAAAAGTTATTAATTTGTAAAATTATTTTGCAATTAATGTCATGTGGTTCAAATCGTAAAACTATTTAAATTTACTTATATATTTTGTCAAAATATGCTTCACAAAACTTAGGGTTAATTGATTTAAATATCATTAACTATACACGATTTTTGATACTGAAGATGAAGTACTTTAAAATGATATACCCTACAATACCAACTTACATTTTTTGTAATTACATCATCACTTCGAAATTTGGTGCATTCGAATCTGACATGACCATTGGAAAATATTTTTGTGTTGTAAGGATATTCGTGTATAGTTCGTTATATTAAACTAATTAGCCCCTAAATTTTTTTTAATTTTTTTTTGGTTTGATACAATTTCAAAAGCATATATAGCGGTTAGTATTCAAATATATAGATCAGTGAAAAGATAATTATTTAAATATTATTTATAAGAGAATATATCAACTTTAAGTTTACACTTACAAGTAATTTTATTATATATATAGTTTGTAAATTAAGAATATATATGTTTATGTTATCCTTTACACTATAATGATGATCAATATATACTAATGATAGAGACCAAATGTCACATGTTCGAATCTCCTCAATACCACCAGGTCGGGTGTGTGATTAAATACATATACATATATATATATATATACATATATATATGTGTGTGCATATATATACTAAAGATAGACACATTAATATTTTTAAATATTAATTAATTTAATTATTGATATCAATTTAAATTAGATTATATATAGATAAATAATTAATTTTACTTCGATGATAAATTTTCACATATCCATGTACTTTTATGTGTTGTTTGGATATGACTTTGTACATTTTTTTTTTGTGAGTCCTTCTAATTCTATATTTGATATATTATTTAACGGAATAAACATAGTCGTTAACTTTTTTATTATTATAAATAAGTCTTAAGTTATTTAAATAATTTTATATTTTATATATTTTTGCATTTATATATATATATATGTAGTGATATATTTAAAATATAAAAAATGAGAAGTATTATTGTATAAACTATTATTGCATTGGTATTTTTGGATATCTTCAATCAATTTAATTGAATGAAAACTAAAAGTGTTTCAAACAAAAATATTGTAGTACCTTTGAAGTACATATATTACTACAAATGAAAATAATATTATATCAAGTGTAAGAATTAATTATATATATACATTACATATGATATACATAATTTTAAATACAAAGTTTTAAAAGGTACAATAATTCAATGGGAATCAAAATACGATTGAGATTTGAAATAAAAACATTAAAACAATTCTATAGTATGTCCTTGATGGAATTACAAAAATAAAACAAAATAGTAGGATAGAAATGCATCTGCAATATCCAACAAGTAAAAATTATGCTAGCATTTGAAGCATACATAAATCTTGCTTGAGCATCTGCTAGAATTTTCGGTGGACATAATTAATGTTCTAAATTTTTTCTTGAAATTGAATATGTTAATAAATTTTGTTATTTTCAAGTGTGTATTTTCAAATTGAAAAATGTTTTTCAACCACATGTACAATAAGCACCCGTGCAAGAATTTATTTAAGAAAAATTATGTTGAATTTATTATGTTTAGAAATTATGTTGAATTTATTAATTTTATAACAGTCTAATACTACTCTTACAGTGACATACATAATGATTCAATTAAAACGTAGACATATATTGTACTTTTTAGAAGATAAGTACAAAACACATCAAGATTAATTTGCATAGTTAAATATTTGGTTTATTATTTTTATTTTAGTACATTCTTAAATCAAATGTAGAGAAATTTTAGAAAAAAAAGATATTTGATTAGTTATAAGTGTAGAAAATAATAAACATCATGATAAAAATGAAAAGAAATGTAATTTGCACTTATTATTATTATTATTATTATTGTTGTTGTTGTTGTTGTTATTGTTGTTGTTGTTGTTGTTGTTAAAAGACCTTTCTGTACACTCTTGATTATCTTATTCAATTGTTATATTAATTTGAAAAATAAATTATATAATTGAAAATCATTAAATCAATTACGGTCTAATCATTTTATTTTAATAAAGATTAAATTATTGACCTTCACTTAAATTTTCTTTTTGTTTTATGCAAAATTACATTATATTTCATATATTACGAATTTGTACCTAGAAATGTAGACAATTCAACATGAAATTTAACACAAAGATGAATTATTTATCATTCATTTTTAAATTAAATAATGTATTTCAATATGGTTAGTATAATCTTATTTTTAATTATTACATATCTAGTTGACAATTTATAATTATAATTATAATTATAATATACCTTCTAATTTTTCCATTATACTTAATATATTATTATCTGTAAATTATACAAATTACACATGATATATATATATACTAGTATACATAAGTATCTGATATATGTATTTTTTAACAATTAAGCAATCCAGTTGCGAATAATTGAAAGTTAATCCAGTTGCGAATATTTAAAATTTTTATATTCTATAATGCGCTTGATGGAGTAAGAAATGGATAAAATTATAGTATAGTTGTATTATGAGAAATCACTAATCAATAGTAAATTCAAGTGAAATACCGAGAATAGAACAGAAATTTCCAGCGGGTTTGCACTTTGCACATTTGTGGTGTTCTGTTATCCTAGCTTAGCTAGTAAGTATGAGAGAGAGAGAGAGAGAGAGAGAGAGAGAGAGAGAGAGAGAGAGATTTAATGCAAATAACGTTATAAAACATATTGTAGAAGCATTGGCCGAAGTTATGACCATGGATGCAGACATGACTCGTGGAGGTACATGCTGAAGGTTGGATTCGTAATTTGGAAGCTTGAGAGTTTGAATTTTTGAAGGACTCCGCCTTCTTCAAAGTTCAATCTCACACAAGGAGCGTTTCTGCGTTTGTAGCTGTGATCATAGAAATGGTGGTAAAATCTGTTCTGCAATCTTGTTAGTTAATGTCTGCATTTATGATATCATAAGATTCTGTGAATACCTATTACATGTTTGTTAAAATTCCTAAACCAGTGCGAGTTCTAGCCTTTACATGCACGCTTGGTGCTCAGAATGAATGTCATTTCATTTCTAGTGAGTTTCATGAAACAAGTCTGCAGATGTTGATGCTAATTGTCGGTTTTTGGTCGGAGAAACTAGTTCGATTCCATGTTCTGTCCCGTTAAGGTCTTCACCATCCCGCTCGACTCGAAAGCATACGTTGTGGGCTTCATAGCTAGAAGAAACAGGACTTGGTGAGCCATTGTTGCTCGGAGAGTTATGCGACAAGGTTGACGGGCTTGGTTGAAAATGCTCGTTGTGGCTGGAAGATTCTACAGCTCTTCTCTCACAATCACATGATCTGCTGCTGTTATGATTCTCTCTTAGTTCAGTGTTCTTGAAAGTATGACAAGTGAGGTCTCTGTTGTTGAACCTTCGCAGTAGCTCTAGTGACTTGCTTCCTAGTGTTGCCTCAGCATCAGAGCTATGCACAACATGCCAATTTTGATGTAGGAACCTAATCACGTAGATTGTGAAGGTGAAAACTCCAGCTATTCCTACAATCATGAAGAGCCCCCAGAAGCTTTCTAGGCCGAGACTGTTTGATGAGGACAAGCTACTAGAGTCTGGACATTTCGTGTTGTCACCGAACCATGTCTTCTCAATCTCCATCATCTTCTTACCCTCGGTCACATTTAATATCGCTCTTGAAATATCAGGTACTAGCGGAGATCCCATAGGAAAGACCTGCGCGCATTTGTTATGCAAGCATTATAAATATATATATATATATATATATATATCTTGAAATTAAGACGAGGGTGATGAGTTAGAGGAGGATCACATACGAAGCCAAAACCATCTGTCTTATACGTGGGACCAACCATGATGTATTTTGAGCAATATTTGGCAAGGAAAAGCTTCATGTATGGGATCTCATCGAAGGCGGCAACTATGCCATTATTTGCACTCCCTTTTCTGAAAAGTGCATCCATTTCCTCTGGGGAGTTATATGCAAAAAGTTTGGATTCATCAAAGTCCATACTTTTTAGAAGTCCAAAAATAAATGACCCCTTTTGGTAACCCACATTTTCTTTTTTTCTAATAAGCTCATTGACATCTGTGATTGTGGGTTGCAGCTCTTGAACGGTCAACATGGAAGTAAGACTAGCTGTGTAGCTCTGCGTTAGTATGAGAACCACCAGGAACCATATAATCAGCATGAACCTAGACAAGTTGCTTATCACTCTTTCCTCTACAAAAGGAAATGAAAGAAAGCGGGTTAATTTAGTGCAAGATATGAGTTATTTTCAGTATTTTCAGCTTCTAGATTATGTGACTCATTATTGAGTCAATAAATACAATACGCTGAAAATTACAGATTCTTCAAATGTGCTATATGCTGCTGGTAACAATTATAACTTACTATGAGCGAAGACCATTGTTGAGAAGGCAAACCAGAATATCATGCCTACTTGCTGCCAACGAGGTCCCCTGAAATCTTCATTGATTCGATGTTCAAGAATCCAAACAAGGAAGCCCATGAAAACAAATGAGCAAAAGCTTGTCAACCAAAGTTCCCAGGTCAGTGGTTTTAAAAACACCCATGCTTTTTTCCTTCTGTCATCTTTGATTGCCACAACCATTGAAACACCAGATTCTGTATAAGGCAGGGTGAAGTCAACATACTGAGACCTATTTGCTACGATAGTTACATCTCCAACCACAGCATCAAATTTCTGTCCAAGAATAGAAAAAAAAAGTTATGTATCTATGCTATAACATACCAAATGTGTGATGTGTTGCTTTTCAGTTGAAAGAAGTGATGAACAGAAGAGAAGGAAAAACCTATCAATAGATACTTACTCCTTGGTATACTTGATAGACCAAATCATTGTAGCTACCTGCACTGTTGTGGTGAGATGTGGCAAAAGGAATGTATTCATATTGTACACCATATGGAAGTGCATTAATAACCATATCGAAAACATCCTTGCAGTAGCCTACCACTTCTGTAGAATTGTTGGAATCCCAAGTGACATGCATGAACTCAGAGAAACCATCTTTAACGGGTACTCCTATTTTTAATTTCTTCCCATTGGTAGGAATGACCCAACCCTTTGGTGGAGATGTTTTATCGCCTGGCCATATAATGGTTCCAATGTTGGACTTAAAAGTGGAGTATGTATTTGTGGTAGATTTTGCGAAGTTCAGCTCTCTAACAATTCCATTTTCTTTAGTCCAATATCCTACAACTCGAGCTCCTTGACCAATCACATTTACTACCTGGTGAGGAGGTGATTGGAGTTGGCTGTCAACTAGTTTAAAGTCTCCAGCAAGGCCTCTGAATGTGGTTCTTGATAATGCCTGAATGAGTTCAGTCCCAACGCCTGAAACTCCAAAGCCTTCAAGGTCTGTTGATGTTATAGAAATATTAGCCTTAAGAAATGTAGCATTTCTTACTCTTGCTTTTTCTACTGCCAAGGCTAATGCAACTGCGGAGTCATATGCCCAGAGTCCAAAAATGTTCAATCCTAGACCAGGAAGTGTTGGGCTGTTCTGTCGAAGCTCTTTCTTGTATCGGATCGTGAAGTTATCTAGCTCTTCTGTTTTTGGAATATGAGGCCTTATACCTATAACTCCTTGCATAGCTTCCATAACTGAATGATCAATTGAATCTAAGTCATATGTCATGCCATCTGTTATAATCCACACAAAGTCTTCACTCATCATTCCCAGTTGTTTAGCTTTGGTGAACAGGCGAGAACCAAGATCTATCAGCATGTGGACAATGAAAACTCTAGTTTGCATTGTCATCAGCTTGTAAAGCTCTGCAACAATTTGATCATCTGTTGCTAATGGCGAGATTACACTCCTGTAAGGTATGTGAACATTTACTTGTTCCAAGACATCCTCTAAAAATGGCATAATCCCTCCTCCAAACTCATTTTCCACATAAATAGGCACAAGCTCTCTCCATCCAAACGCTTGAACTATTGCACCTATGGTCTGTACTTGGGAAGAGTCACTCAAGGCGGCCCGAACAAAGTATGGACTTCGGATTGACAAGAGAGACGGGCTTGTGGCTGAAAATGTTATGATCGGTACGTGAGCTTTGTCCCCAAGATTAATCATAAAATTTGCCTGCCCTGATGACAAGGGACCTATGATGGCTTGCACTTCAACATTCTTCAGTAGATCTAGAGCTGCATTTCATAATTTCATTGCAAGAAAATTATGTCAGATTACATTAGGCAGATTTTACTATAGCAGTTTCTGAATGAATACACTTTTAAATTTATTCTTCTCTTTGATCGTTAATATAATCATCCAGTTATTGTTTTAATCTTTTGACTGTATACTTTGTAGGTGTTGTCTGACGTTTTACTACAAAAAATGTAGGAAAGCATATTGATTATGTGTAATAAAAAAGCAGAGAATGGATGCAACTGAAAAGCATGAGTAGAAAAGAAAGAAGAGAAGACAGATAAACAGAAAACAGCTATTGCTGCTGTACCATCCATATCCACGCCTTTTGGGAAGGAAAAGGACAAACGTTTGCTAGCTGAAGCTCATGATATACAACATATATGTGTGTGTGCAGCAGACACGTACGTACGAATGAACATGAAAAAAAAATAACAGATTTCACTTTTTCTTTGGAAAGGGGCTGGTGCAACAGTCGTGTTGAAGCAAAGAAGAGAAAAGGTACAGTAAGAAACGCTGCTCAATTCAAAATCTTCTCTTACACTTGAACTAAATTGCAATTTCATGACTGTGTGTGTGTTTGTGTACCTGCTGCAGCTGCCCCAACAACATCATTCTTCGAGTCCCTGGTGTTGAGAAGCAGCCTAGTCTGATAATAGGCATGTTTGTCGTAGAAATCCGAGAGTGCCAATGTGATGCAGCTCAACCCCATCTGTCCGACATGACTGTCCATGTCTACCACCACTCCAACTCTTACAGGGAAAGGTGTAGTCTGCGCCATGGACCAACTCTTCAACAAGCTTGAAACGAAGACGAAGAGACGAAAAATGGCAAGGATGGGAGCCTTTAAACCCATTATGTGTATCGTTTCAGCTCTGAGAATCTCGATGCTGCTGATTGATTGTTTAGTTTGGCACCATAAACCAGTTTATATTTGAGTGATAGAGCAGACACATCCACAGTTGGCAATGAAATAAAATATATGTTTATGTATTAATTACTCCCCCCTACATTTGAAATTTACAGTTTCTTGATTGAGAATTGTTCATTTGGTTAATGCCAAATAGTAGTTTGTTTCAAAGCAAACTTGGATCATTTCATTACAAATATAATTTAAGGTGTTTGGAAAGGACAGTGGCGGGGTATATCATTTAATTATGTGGATGTCAAAAGTCGTGTTTGCAGATAAAGCGACAAAATAGAATTTTGTGAATGCCATCATATATTTCAATCTACTTGTTAGCGTTTACCTTGACTCCATCAAACCTTTAGAATGACAATTGCTTCTAAAACTTGTCTTCACGATTATTAGATCAAGTAATAGTAAAGTAACACAAGAAATACGAAAAAGCAAAAAAAGAGTGATAGATGATCATAAGAAGGTGGAGAAGACATTTTACATGAATTCCTATGAATATCCGAAGACGAATAAGAACACAGATCTGTTGATTTTTACAAATACTCGAAAAGTGAACACGAAAGGAGGCAAACCTTAATTTTAATTTCACCTATTTATACTGCAAATAAAAGACTAAGCACGGCAATAATTAACCTAATTAAAGAAACTAAATAAAATGCTAATGAATAAATATAAATTAACTATATATATATATATATATATTTATCTCATACATGAGAGGAAGAGGTTGTAATTGGTTAGAGCCTCCTCTAGTACAGTACTAGCATGGGACCATTCCAGCTACCACATGGGAAAATTAAGAATGCTAGCTGACATCTATTTTCGAATAAATATTTTTATAATTGAATTGGTATACTATATATATGCAAAAATCTACTTTTCTGATGGTAGGAGGTTCAATGATTAATAGATCAGTCCATTCAAATGGTCAACTATTTGTTCTCAACTCAACTAGCTAGTCGATAATATACAACGATAAAATCTATTGTTCTAATTACCAATATTTTCATAATTGAATTGGTATGTGTAGAGATCACTTTTCCTAGCTATGTAGAAATTGACTTTGATATATATAATAATTAATGTATTCAAGTTCATAGAAATTTCCAAGAAGAGGAAGAAGAGCTGCAAGCTAGAGGGGTCATGGTCATGATCATGATCGTGACATCAATTAATTTGTTAGTTAACTGGTTAAAATTGTCTCACTCATTTCCCAATCAACGATATACATTATAAAACAGTAGGGTATGTATAATCTCTAACTAAAATGAAAAACAGTAAAATATGTATAATCTTTAATTAAAATGAAACGTAACATTTTATGAAGTGAGATGAGATGTCATGTCATCATTGATTCAGCAATACTATCACAAAAAAATAAAAAATAATAAAAAACATTAATTCCTAGAGATTTTTCGACAAAGTGATCAGTGCTTAACTTTGTGTACATCAATACAAACTAATGAACGACTTTTCTAGCTTATATTGTTTTTTCATTTATTTTTTTGGAGTTAGGGAGGAACATTCGGGAACGGAACTCGAATTATTGACAAATAAAAGTGATTAATACCTCTAAGCTACAAAACTTGTGGTATCGAATTGAAGTGCTAATGAATTAATTATTCGGGTGGAATTTCTTACCTCTCAACTTAAATGGGCTGAGGAATTTTCGCAACTCTATCCATTAATATATTCGTTAATCTAATAAATATATTTTCCCAGCCTCTTGGGAGAAAAAAAAACTAAGTGAACTTTCTACTCCGTCCCGATTATATAGTCCACATTTCTATTTTAAGGTGTTCCGATTATACAGTTCCATACTATAAGTAGTGTTATTTTTAATAGAAATTTACAATTATACCCTTATTAAGTTTTGGAAATTAAAAAAAAATAAACATTTAAGTTTGTGAAAATTATAAATCTTAAATGTTATTTTTTCAAAAAAAGACAAACATTAATTAAAATTAACCAACTTAATTAATTTGCATGTACTTGAATTTGATTAATTCTATTCATATTCATTGTATTTGCACTCCATTAATTGTATATTTTCTTTGTTTCAAAAAATTAATACATTAAAGTTGAGCTAAAATTTAAGTTTGATTAATTTTCATTAAATAAGGTTAAAGTTGGAAGTTTAGCTTTTGTTTCTTGTTTTCATAAATAGTTTTAATCTACGTGCGAGTAGAAAATGGACTATATAATCGGGACGGAGGGAGTGTAAAAAAAATTTAGTGTTAATATGAGAAAATAGCCATTATGACTTAGTGATTAATGTAAACTAGTATTTATCCTGTGCGATGCACAAATAATTATTATTTTTTAGATTTGTTATTATGATTATTTTTTATTTTTATATAATATATTCAATTTTTAAAAATTAATAAAATGATATGCACATGCGTTAATTTATTAGACAAGAAGATCAATTTTGTATAGTTATAACAAACAAAAAGAAAATTAAATTTTAGAAACTAAATGAAAATCCATCTTAGAAAGATTTGAATTAAAATATTTCCAACGTAACGATTTTATAAATAAGAATGTATAATTGTCCACAATTATAGAACATTTGGTTTCTTTGATTATATGACATGTATAAAAAATTTAATTATTTTAAATGATAAAATTGAAATAGAAAAAATAACAAATTATTATTATTATTATTATTATTATTATTATTATTATTATTATTATTATTATTATTATTATTATTATTATTATAAATGAAAGATATTTTTTTAGGCGACAAATGTAGAGTATTATAAATCATCCATCCATGCATAAAAAAATAAAATTTAAAATTCTACAAATCTCAAATTTCCAAATAAAAAATAATAAAGAAAATGGTAAAATTTTTTAAAAATACAACGGTTATAATCTAAACTATCGTGGAAAATGAAAAAAAAATAAAAAAAATTACAACAATAAATGTTAATACTGTTGTCTATTAATTAGAAACAGTTGTCAATTATTCAAAAACTGTTGTCTAAGGTAAAATATGTAATAGACAACGATTTACAGCAGAACTGTTGTCTATTATTTAAAAACTGTTGTCTAAGGCAAAAATGTGTAATAGACAACGATTTACACCAGAACTATTGTCTATTACACAATTTTGCCTTAATATATATATATATATATATATATATATATATATATATATAGATAGATAGATAGATAGATGGCCACTTTTTTAAAAAAATGATATTTTTAGCCTTTTGGATTGGAATATACAGCAATACTGTTACTAATAATATACAATATTTTTATAACATAAATAATTTCCTTAAAACGACATCCTAATCCTAATATATCAACAGACAAAAAGAATTGCAATTACGTGAATCTATATTTCGCCGCCTTCCAAAAAGAATTGTAATTATGTGAATTTATATTTCTCCACCTTCTACGTCAAGTCTTTCGCAAGTCTTTCACCGTCTTCTACGTCAGAGTTATTCGCCGCCTTCAACCGTCATCTCTGTCGCCGCCTTCAACTATCGTCTCGCCTTACACGAGTAGGATAATTATGTGATAGTGTAGTAGTTATAATTATAGTGAAACACGAGTACACGAGCATGAATAGTCCAACTCGTGTTCTCGTGCATTAGATCAATAAAGAATTAATACACGAGTACACGATTACTTCATTGTGGTAGTTAAAAAAAACTATACGCGAAAACACGATTAAGGTCATTCGTGTACACGTGCAGCAGTTGATCAATACATTGATACACAACTGCATGAGTATGTATATTCGTGTAATCGTGAACTATTTAAAAATGCATAGTTACACGAGTGCATGACTCTGAAAATTCGTGCTCTCGTGCAATAATTAAAATTGAAATATATTACACGAATACAAAAATAAATTGATGCACGAATAACTCTTATACTTGTGTACCGAACGAAATTGATTCGTGCACCAAAGAAGATTCAATTTTTTCCAACCAATTCCAACAAAAGATTCAAAAAAATTGAATATATTGATCGATAAAAAGAGTGCAAATACGTAAATATCACACCTTATTGCTGCAAAAAACAACACACTCGATGTCAATAAAATTTCACAATGAGCAATGAATCCCTAATTTTCGATATTACATCAGATAATTTATGGTTGAAACGGTGATTAAATAGAGGAAGAATCGTGATAATCTTCAAAAATCATTACTTCGTGCTCTTTCTCGATGATAGTTTTGTTTTAATTGATAAAACATGGATTGAAGAATGAGGAAGGACGACAGAACGACACTCGCAGATGGGGGTGAGAGAAATTTATATTATTTTCCTAATATTATATATATATATAATAATTCTTATTAATAAATATAGAACTAAGGGTATTATAGTACTTTTTTTTTTCTGATAATGGCTAGTGTAACACCCTAAATTCTATAATTTAAAATGTTACTCTTTCTATTCTTTAAAGCGGAAAACAATTTCAATAATAAGAGTTCAAGTAATTTTTTTTAAATAATCATACTAGAAATTCTAAGAAGAAATAGAACACATTATTTATATTTTCAGAAATTTATATTCTTAGATCAAAAATTCCCACATGTCATAAACTCCAAAACAATCCTAGAACATTTTGAAAAGTAACTCATAAGTTCTAAAATAATAAATTCAAACTTGAAATGTTGGTAAAACAATAATATTCAACCACTAGTTTAAATTAGTTTAAAAACCACCAACGAACACAAAATATCAAGTTCAAAGTAGTTTACTGTAAGTAGTAAGTCCAAAAGTTCAAATTAATTATCTAGAGTGTCCAAAGCAAGTCCACCCCATTTCCTTCACGTTGCTTCGAGCTCACTGACCTGAAAAATTTAGAAATGTGGGGTGAGCACTCTTAAAACGTACTCAGTGGTGGGGATTGTGGGCATTTCTTTCTATTTGTCCAACTGAATTTGAATCGCATGAATAATGGATTTAGGGTACTCTTCTTCTGATCTAGAATACATCTTGAACTGTGCACAAGACATATTCTGGTGCGTATAAAACGCTATCCATATTCCATCCACGATAATTCAAATTGGATTTAAAACATTTCTGTCTGAAAAAGTATATATCATATACTTTTATTTCAAAGATAATAATTTTACTCATCTGTGAGTAAAGATCACGTAAAATTGAGCAGAGAATCACAAAGTAGACAAGGATCCTAATTGCGCCGCACCTAGTATCAAAATAAATAATTTTAATTAAATCATTTGGGCCAATTTTAATTGTATTCCTTATTATATGATACTTTACAAATCTAATTAAAATATGTGTAATTAAAATAAGTAACCCGATCACTATTCCTAATATTCAAGAGAATACAGAAACTTAGCAATCTTGACATTAATGATTAATCCATAAATTACATTTTACAATAAAAATCCACCTTCTCTAATATTCTTTATAATCGAACTACCCTAAGAAGAATTAAACTGCATGATTAAATAAAAATTGCTCATTATAAAAAGAAACTTACAAAATATAGATGTCACACTATTATCTCCTCCGATATCGTGAGTTGTAACAAACACTTAAACGGAATTAATAGCACTACTAAATGTTGAGGTTGAACATAATCCGCATAACCTTGCAAGGGACTTCTAGTTTTTAGTTTTAATCTAATGAATACTACTTAATATTATATCCATATATTAACATTACAAATCTTATATATATACACGTGTATTCATTTTATATACATGTCTTTAATTGGAGCCTTACACTTATCACACTTCCCAAAATGCCACATGTAAACTTAAAAATACAAGATGTAATGTTTATATATTTATTTAAATTAATCTTTCTAGAGAAATTAATTCCACACTTTTGTTTCTTTGATTAATGTACGCATGTGTGTATGCTTTAAATATGTACGTGTGTAAAATATTTATGTATACTAAGACACCACACACACACACACTATACTTTATATATTATATAAATCTTCTTTTGTGTTGATAAAATTTTACATCTAAAAGTCATTAATATATTTATCAAATAAATAAATAGGCAATTGGCATGAAAATAAGAATAAGGATAAAGATAAAATAAAAATAATATTTTTATGTAATCTCATATTTATTCTTAAAAAATATATTTTTTTTCCAAAATTCTAAAACACATAAAAGAAATAAGTTTGAAAATATTTTAACAAGCTCATGTAATAATTTTAAGGCCCAAGTTTAAAAGCTAAAATTTCTTTTCTATACTAGGGGCGCAATATCGGACTCCATCAAGTCTATCCAATTTGATCAAGCATTAACAAATAAATTAAAACTCAAATTTAAAGTAATTAAATAATAATTTAAATTTCATAAAAGTGGGTTGTTACAATCCTACCCACTAAAAAAAAAAATTCGTCCTCGAAATTTATCTTACCAAGTTGTCCTAAGAATGGATATTAAGCTAAGATTTCCTCATTGCATTCCCAAGTTGTTTTTCCCTTTCGTGCCTACTCCATTGTACTCTAATTAGTGAAACTTGTCTCTTCCTCAATTTGTGTATCTTTCTATCGAGACTGGCAACGGGTTGTTCTTCATAGGTCAAATTTTTTGTTAAGTTGTATCTCTTCATGGTTTATGGTGTGACTTGGTTCGTGCAAATACTTCCTTAACATGGAAACGTGGAAGACATCGTCCACCAACAAAAATCGGGGTGGTAAAGCTAGGCGATAAGCCACATCACCAATTCGTTCTAAAATTTCGAAAGGTCTGATAAAACGAGGTTTCAACTTTCCTTTCTTCTTGTATTGGTGTATGAACTTTATCGATCTTGAGCAACTTTAATGTTGTCTCGAATCATCTCCACCGTTTTCACCGTTCTTTCGATAATTTCAGGACCTAACATCCTTTTCTCTCCAACTTCATCCCAATATGTCGGTGATCTACACTTTTGTTCGTATAGTGCCTTATACGGAGCAATGTGAATGCTAGAGTGGAAACTATTGTTATAAGCAAAGTTCACCAATGGTAAATGTGCCTCCCAGCTACCTCCTAAACCCATGATGCAAGTTCGCAACATATCTTCCAACGTCTGTATAGTCCTTTCCTATTGGTCATCTGTCTGAGGATGATATGCAGCTGAAAACTTTAGCTTCGTGCCCAAAGCTGCATGTAAAATCTTCCAGAATCTTGATGTGAAACAAGGATCTCGATCGGATATTATGGAGACTGGGACTCTATGCAATCGGACTACTTCTCGAATGTCTAACTAAGCGAATTGATCCATGGTAAACGTCATTCTTATAGGTAGAAAGTGAGCTAGTTTCGTCAATTGATAAGCTATAACCTAAATCGCATCATTATTCTTCACGGTCTTGGGAAGTTTGACCATAAAGTCCATTGTAATATGCTCCCACTTCCATTCTAGTATCTCCAAAGGATTCAACAATCCTAATGGTCTCTAGTGCTCTGTCTTTACTTGTTGACAAACTAAACATTGAGCACATAATCTGCAATTGACCATTTCATTCCGTACAACTAAATTTTTTTAAGCCTTGATACATCTTAGTTTTTCTAGGATGTGCCGTGTAAGGTGTTCGATGTGCCTCTTCTAAGATTTCTTACATTATGCCGTGGTTTGGGACACAAATTATTCCGTTAAAAAAATAGAGTCCTATCTAATAATATCGTGAATCCTTTAGAATCGTCTGACACTTCTCTTGCTCATAGTCATCCTCTTTTCCTCAAGGCGGTAGTCTGACTTTATGGCTCCTGCTGGTGATCACCATTGCTTGCAGGCGTAAAGATTTTATGTCTAGACTTTAACGCACACTCGGAACTTACTTGCTAACATCTAGTAGATCGTCTTCTAACAGAATGAGCTGAGAAATTACTTAGAAATACATGTCCTACTTTGGGGAGCACTAACTGGCACTACTTGGATTCTACTTCCTACTGGGAAATACCACTACTTGCTCTTTCAACGATGTCTAAAAGGAATACTTCTATATACTCTCTGCTCTATTCCAAGATCCACTGGTGCGTCGTTTTTCACCAAAAATAAATGTTCCGACTTTCATCGGCAAACCCACACTGCAGAGTACAGTGGCGAGCAGGATCGTCTCCCAAAGGATCGGTGAGAACTACTCTCGGCTTCCAATCTGCATAACCAAACTTCCAAAGGGTTTTATGAGTGATTTAGAACAGAAAATAACTAAAACAATAAAATGAACAAGAATCGAGATTATCCAGAGCAAAGAAAACGGGAATCAAATCAATAGAGAAAGGTATTCCGGATCCAACGAACTCCACTCCTCTTATACAACCGATCACAGATGCAGTAATTAATCAATCAATTTACGCAAATCAGTTACGACCATCGAAGACGCTTCAGACATGATCTAATCTTTCCTTACTGTTTTGATAATCAAGAAGACGCTTCATTAATTATTCCCTATTCGATTGACAACTGTAAAGAGACGCTCTTTTAAGTTTAATGAACCGAATGCATTTAGCACAAGAAAGACCCGATTATTAATTCCACAGACTCTGACGCAGGACCACGAAATTAACTCCGTTATTCCCTTGGTTTTGAACAACCGTTTTGCCACTTATTAAACCTAATCCACAATTACGTATGGACGACTTAATTGGCTTGCAATTAATCTAAACCTATCAAATATTTGCAACTACTTGACAGACTCAAATTAATCGACAACTCGAAAAGCAAGAACAACAGATACATGCATCGATCAATTATAACAAACAATTAGATCTCACAGTTGTATAATCAGAGCTTTGTTGTCGTCACCGGAATAAGAGTAGTTTAGCTAGCTTGCATGCTTGAATCGAGCAACATAAAATATCGAAGTGTCGTGAATAATGTTACGGAATAAAACTGAATTGAAAACTGAATAATATCCAGTACTGCTGCTACGTTTCTCGCGTCTATAATATCGTACGTAAAATAATACTGTAAATCCTAATATATATCTACTACCTTTAAGAGATAGAGTTCTAGAAGGAAATAAAAACCTAATCTAGATAAACTTGGAAATTTCCATGCAAAATAACTATTGGAGGCGGCTAAGGATCTGAAATCCGCTTCTAAGTGTCGAGCTGGGCCGAGATCTGAATTTAGAGAGCCCAAAACGCGTGTACAGGCCCAGCTTCTAGAATTTCGCTCCAGTCTGTCTGCTGCATGCCCCTTCAGCAAGGTATGTTCGAACTCCAAATTAGCTCTCCTCTGCACAGCTTCTAACATTACCCAAAAACATGTTATTTTCTCCACCTCTTAGTCACATCCCTACACAATCTCATCAAAATATCATTATACCAATATTTACAAGTGTAGGGCAAAAATAAGAGAAAATAGCATCAAAAGAAGGTGATAAAAGCAAGTAGAATTGGTCCTATCAAACTACCCCACACTTAACCTTACTCGTCCTCGAGCAACAAGAAGAAAATAAGAATAAAAGAACAGACTCGAAACATGTAAATGACCAAAAACCAATTCCTCAAATCAATAAGAATGTCAAGCATGAGCTGTGAAGTATCAACCACAAACCACTTTTGCTCAAGAAACATGTCATAATTCTGTCAATTAAGTCAAAAATGTGCTTATCAATCCGGCCTCACCAAGATTCACTCATTTTTCACTCAAAGAAATTGGGTCAAGAGGCATGTGTTTTCACTCAAAAGTCATGACTTGATATCATCAACATAGAATTGCTCATATGCCACAACAAATATCACACTTCTAATTCATTCACAAATCAAAAGGTCTTTCCTCGTTGGTTGTAATGGGGCTCGGGTTTCATGAGGTAGGATATTTTTGGCTAAGTAACTGAGTACAGAAAGCAGTGCAATTATTAGTATGAACATCTTTGGTAAATCTCGGCTGCAGCTAAATCAAAGTAGCACAAAGGACCTCATTTGAGCAGTCAATTCTTTTATTTCCTTCATATCCTACTCATATTTTTTGCATATTTTTTTTCTGAGTGAAGCTTTGCTTCTCATTTTTTTCCTTTTTTTTTTCTTTTTCGGAAGAGTAGGATTCATTCTTTTTTTCTATCCTTGGTCCTTATTTCATTCCACAGCTTCCAATACTAGTTCACATCATAATTGCACGTTTCCAGGGACAAAAAAGTAGGCCAAAATATAGGCTTAAGGCTCATTATCTATAGTGGCTGTTAACAAGAAATTATGGGACATTTCGGCTCAAATTGGCTCACTAATTGGCAATATTCGGGCAGGAGATATCTTTGGGCCAAAAGAATGGTTAATCCTAATGCCTTAATCATTTTTGTGAGTGAAGTTAGAAGTGGCAAAAGCTAAGGCAACAAAGCAATTCAAGTATCCAAAAACCAAGTCAGACATCACTCTTTCAAGAACAAAAATTGGAGCAGTTATTATGCATGCTCAATAGGTTCAAATGCTCACAATCTGTAGGCTAGAAACAAAGTGATTGAAAGCACAATTCATCGTTCAAAATATCATTCAAAATATGGCATATTTCTATCAAAAAACAACAACTCTCATCCAGTCTCACCCATCACAGCCCATACTCCACATGCTTATCAACTTAAGTCATCAATTCTCAGTCATCTTCCAACAAGAAGCACATGAAAATACTCAAAGTAGAAAAGGTTGTTTTTTTGTTTTTTTTATTATTATTATTTATAAAAAACAAAAGAAGTGCAGGTACGAACGGGTTTCCCCACCCCGCACTTAGACATCACAGCGTCCTCACTGTGAGAAAGGAAAACGAAAACAGAACATGCACATGCAAACCATGAAACAACATAACAAAAGAAACGAGGACGAACATGAGTAAAGAAGGGAAAGGGATGATAGGAACTAACTCTCCTCCGCCTTTTTGCGGAGTTCTTGCTCAATTGCGATGAGGCGGCCATCCACTTTGTCAATCTGTGAGGCGAGCGTTCCAATTTCACCTTCAAGACGAATAGTGGCCGCTATGATCAAGGCCTCAATGGCCGGAAGGAGTATAGCAGTAGAAGTACCTGCAGAGGAAGATCCACTCGGGCCTTCAATGCCCGGTGGGGTGACCTGATAGTGCCCGTGTGCATTCACAAACAACAATTTCATAGCATGCAGATATTTTTGTTTTTTGAATTGTAAAAAAAACTAAAAGGAATGAAAATAACAGCAAATAAAAAAATAAGGAATGGAAATAACAGCAAATAAAAAAAAAGGGAATGGAACTCGGGTTGCCTCCCGAGAAGCGCCCTTGGTTAACGTCGGAGGCTCGACGAGGCAGTGCAGCTAGTCTTGAGTGACCGGGGGTGCAAATTCAACCTCGTCAAACTCAGTGAAAGTGGTCTCGGCACAATAAGGCTTGAGCAATTGGCCATTCACCTTCATTACTTTATTGGTATCAAGACTGCGAATTTCCACAGCACCATGTGGACTGACGGTGAGAACTTCAAAAGGCCCCATTCATCGAGATTTGAGTTTACCGAGCATGAGCCGAAGGCGAGCATTGAACATCAGCACCTTTTGGCCAATCTCGAAATTCTTTCTCCGGATGTATTTGTCATGTAACAGCTTTGTGCGGGCCTTGTAGTGACTAGCATTATCATACGTTTCCAAACGGATTTCTTCGAGCTCTTACAATTGGAAACGGCGTTCAGAACCGGCTAATCGAGGGTCCATATTGCATTGCTTGACTACCCAAAAAGCTCGATGTTCCAGCTCAACTGGAAGATGGCACTGTTTCCCAAAAATCAGACGATAAGGCGACATCCTGATAGGCATTTTGAAAGCTGTGCGGTAAGCCCATGCAGCATCATCTAGTCTCAGACTCCAATCCTTGCGGTGTGGGCATACAATCTTCTCCAGAATGTTTTTAATCTCACGATTAGACACTTCGGCTTGACCATTGGACTGCGGGTGGTAAGCCGTGGCAACTCAGTGGCTGACTCCATATTTCTTGAACAGTGCTTCTAAGGTGCGGTTGTAGAAGTGCGTGCCTTGGTCGCTGATGATGGCTCGAGGTATACCAAAGCGTTGAAAAATCCGTGCCTTGAGAAATTTGGCAACAACCTTAGAATCATTTGTCTGTGTGGCCTTAACTTCTACCCACTTAGAGACATAGTCAACAGCGAGAAAAATGTATGAGTTGCCGAATGAGCTCGGAAAGGGGCCCATGAAATCCATGCCCCATACATCGAAGATCTCACAGACCAAAATTGGAACTTGAGGCATCTCGTCCTTGGAAGAGATGTTACCAAGGCGTTGGCAACGATCACAGTTTTTGCAGTAGAAATATGAGTCCTTGAAGATAGACTCCCAATAAAATCCACAATCCAAAACCTTGTGTGCTGTTCTTCGAGGCCCGAAGTGTCCTCATGCGTGGGCATGACAGAAACTCAGAATAGATGGAATTTCCTCCTCGGGAATACATCGTCGGATAACTTGATCAGCGCAAGTCTTCCACAGATACGGTTCATCCCAGATAAAATACTTGGCTTGGCTTCTCAATTTGTTCTTCTTGGCAGTCTCGGTCCCTTTTGGAAAAATCCCAGTGGTGAGAAAATTCACCAGATCAGCGTACCAGGGTGCCCTTTCCGCAGCTGCAAGCAGAAGCTCATCTGGAAAATCATCCGGTATGGGCATACCATCGGATTCTGTCAACAACCGACTTAAATGATCTGCAACATTATTCTCGGCTCCTTTCTTGTCCTTAATCTCCAAATCGAATTCTTGTAAGAGGAGAATCCAACGGATAAGGCATGGTTTAGACTCTTTTTTGGACAGGAGGTACTTGAGCGCGGCATGATCAGTGTATACCACAACTTTGGATCCAACAATGTATGATCAAAATTTTTCACAAGCAAACACCACGACAAGGAGCTCTTTTTCGGTAGTTGTGTAGTTGCATTGGGCTGGGTTGAGAGTTTTCGAAGCATAGTAAATAACATGACTATGCTTCTCAATCTTTTGTCCAAGGATAGCTCCAATCGCATAGTCACTGGCGTCGCACATGAGCTCAAATGGGAGGCCCCACTGCGGTGGCTGAATGATCGGGGCAGAAGTTAGCTTCTCCTTCAACAAATCAAAAGCTTCTTTACACTTGTCATCAAAAAGAAAAGGAGCGTCCTTTTGCAGCAACTTAGTCATAGGTTGAGCTATCTTAGAAAAATCTTGAATGAAGTGGCGGTAGAAGCCGGCGTGGCCTAAGAAGGCTCGAATTTCTTTTTCGGTGGAGAGGTACGGCAGCTTGGTGATCAAGTCGATCTTAGCTCGATCCACTTCGATTCTCTTTGCAGATATGACATGTCCAAGCACAATTCCTTGTTGTACCATAAAATGGCACTTCTCGAAGTTCAAAACCAAGTCGGTCTCAACACACCTTTGAAGGACTTTGTCGAGATGCTCCAAGCACTGTTCAAACGAATCACCATGCACTGTAAAATCATCCATGAAGATTTCGATGCAACTCTCAATGATGTCGGAAAAGATACTCATCATGCATCTCTGGAAGGTGCCCGGTGCATTATGTTGGGTATCAGGCCTGGCTAGGGTTCACCGCTTGATTTCCGACCTCGGCGGTCTACCACACTCACTGCTCAAGCAGCTTTGGGACTTAGAACTTAGATTCAGTCTTTAAGAGAGTAGCCTCAGACGCTAGATCGAACAGATCTAGGGCTTTTTCTTCACAGGCTTGCTAAGTCAAGCGAGGATCTGTAAGAACAGGGACAAGCACCCAAGTTAGTTCGAGTAAAGATGAGAGATAAACTCACACAGAAACATACATAATATATATATATATATGTGTGAAATAGAGAGAGATTTCAGAAGAAAAATGTGCCCAAAGGCACTGGTAGGCTCAGGTTCTTCCTCAGGCGACGGTGGAGACACTTCCGGTGACAAGAAAGACCCTAGACCACAAGGGGAGGTGGGTTATGGCCTGAAGCACTCACAGAACCTTTAGCTATCAGAATATACTCAACAGCCCCTCAACTCACGGCCAAATCAGGAGCCCACAGGCAGAACTCCGGCCAACAACTCAGAGAGAACGACAGAGATGGCTCAGAAGCTAGTAGGGCAAAGAGAGAATGGTGTGAGGCTTGCTTTGGGAGGTGAAGAGGCGCGGCCATTTGTAGAGAGAGAGAGGGAGATAGAAATGGAATATTAGGGTTAGGGATTAGTATATAAGGTAGATTAGGTTACCGGGTGGGAATGGGCTTAAGCAGCTGGGCCGAGTGAGGTAAGTGGGCTAAGACAGAAAAGCCCAAATGGGCCAAACAACCCACATATCCACCTTTGGTCCATTTGATCTTTATGTCTCCATGGAAGTGCCTGCCACAAGACAAATAGAGGTTATCATCACAGCCTTATTTTTACTCATTACTTATCTATTACAAGATAAGATCAGAGAGGGAGAGAGATAATCCTATGCGCATTATTCTTAGTCTCACACAACTTGAGACCAACCCCAAGTACACTGACTCCAGTCAGAATTTGACTTTCCCAGTCCAGAGTACTTATATATCCAGGTACCAAGAAGAGAGAGAGAGAGGGAGAGAGAGAGAGAGAGAGCCCCTTTTTGGGCAGATCAGGATTCCCCAAAAGTGGTCAGGGGATCCACCCTTTTCAGATCTTCAAGTCACCATGTTTAAAGCCTTTTTACAGGCTTCTAATTTTGCCACAGGTAGGACTTTAGTTCCCATGTCCGAGGGATTGTATTCAGATGGGATTTTATCCAAGAGGATTTCTCCTTTTTCCACAACATCACGGATAAAGTGGAACCTCACATCAATATGTTTTGTCCTGTCATGAAAAACAGGATTTTTGCACAGCTGAATAGCAGACTGGCTGTCAGAATACAAGCAAGGTATATCATTAATGTATTTAATCTCAGATAGAACACCCTTTAGCCAAATGGCTTCTTTTACAGCCTCAGTTGCAGCAATATATTCAGATTCAGTAGAAGACAATGCAACAATATTCTGCAATTGTGATTTCCAGCTAATACAAGCATCACATAAGGTAAAAGCATATGAGGTTGTGGATTTTCTTTGGTCCCTATCATTTGCATAGTTAGAGTCAACATATCCCACACATTGGACACCTTCAGAGGATTTAGAAAATAATAAGCCATGGGACATAGTATATTTCAAGTATCTTAGTAACCATTTTAAAGCTTCCCAATGTGGCATTCCAGGATTTGCCATAAATCTACTCAAGCAAGACACAGCATAAGCAATATCAGGCCTTGTGCTAATCATCAAATACATCACAGATCCAATAGCATTAGCATAAGGGACAGATTGCATTTCTTTTATTTCAGAGTCAGATTTGGGACATTGATCTTTACTTAGAATAAAATGAGAGGCAAGAGGCACAGACACAGCTTTACTGCTTTCCATATTAAATTTTTTCAAGACTTGTTCAGTGTAAGCAGTTTGATGCAATTTAAGAGTGTGATTTTCTCTATCTCTTTCTATGTTCATGCCAATGATTTTCTTTGCATCACCAAGATCCTTCATATCAAAATTAGCACACAAGCAAGATTGTATATGTTTTATAGTATTCAGACAAGGGCTGATCAGAAGCATGTCATCAACATAAAGAAGAAGGAACACAGGCACTCCAGATTTCATATAGTATAAGCAATGGTCAAATTTACTCCTAATGAAGTTCAAGCTTTGCATGCACTTGTCAAATTTGATGTTCCACTGTCTTGGGGATTGTTTTAGACCATACAAAGATTTTTTCAATAAGCATACATGGTTAGGATGTTCTTTATCAATGTAACCTTCAGGTTGATGCATATATATATTGTTTTCAAGCTCACCATGCAGAAAGGCTGTTGTAACATCCATTTGTTTCAATTCCCAATCAAAATGAGCAGTTAAAGCAAGAATTATTCTTACAGTTGTAAATTTAACCACAGGAGCAAAGATCTCATTATAATCAATCCCTTCTTTTTGTGTGAATCCTTTAGCCACAAGCCTTGCTTTGTATCTAACATTATTTATTTCTTGTTTGATTTTAAAGAGCCACTTGCATTCAACAACAGAGCATGCTTCAGGTCTTTCAACTAATATCCAAGTGTTGTTATCATGCAAGGATTTCATTTCAGAATTCATGGCAGTGATCCATTTATCAGAATCCACAGAATTAATAGCTTCCTTGTAAGAATTAGGCTCAACTTGATCCACATTACTGAATACATTGAAGGCATACATAGACAGATTGTAATCATCATACTTGGAAGGCACATTAATATTTCTTCTAGGTCTATCCCTAGCAAGTTGATAATTACTCAAATCATTCATAGTAGGCACAGGTTCAGGAGTAGATTCAGATTCATTTGAGCTAGTTTCAGGATCAGATACAATCATATTATCACTATCATTATTTGAGGCTGAGTCATCAGGATTAATATTATCAATTAAGGCATCATTAACAACAGGTTTAGGTATAGAGGGGGAGGGATCATCCACCTTATTATCATTATCAGGGGAAAACAAGTTGTCATCAAAAGCTTTATTCATGATTTGCAAATTTTCCACATGTTCAGATGCAACAGATGGTTCCTTTTCAGGCATGCAAGGAAAATCAAGCTCATTAAACATCACATCTCTGCTTATGCAAGTTTTAAAACCAGGAACACTCTTATCCCATAATCTGTAACCTTTAATACCCTCAGGATAACCAAGGAAGACACATTTTCTTGCTCTGGGGTCAAGTTTACTTAGTTTTTGATGCACATAAGCAGCACAACCAAAGATTCTCAGATTATTCAAGCAAATAGGTTTGTTATGAAACACAGATTCAGGAAGTTTACCATACAGAGGAACAGATGGGGATCTATTAATCAAGTAACATGCAGTCATTAAAGCTTCACCCCAAAAAGGTTTTTCAAGACCAGAGGAAATTAACAAGCTTCTAACTTTATCAAGCAAAGTCCTATTCATTCTTTCAGCTACTCCATTTTGCTGTGGAGTGTAAGGAACAGTCTTATGTCTTTTGATTCCTCTAATAGAGCACCAATGATCCATGGCTTGATTACAAAATTCTAGACCATTATCAGTTCTTAGACATTTTATACTCTTATTAGTTTGAGTTTGAATTTCTGTAGCCCATTTAGAAAACTTAGTAAACACATCAGACTTGTTTTTCATTAAGAACACCCAAGTTTTTCTGGAAAAATCATCAATTACAGATAAGAAGAACACATTTACACCATGAGTTGGATCCCTTGCAGGACCCCATACATCAGCATGCAGGTATTCAAGTATTTCAGAACTGACATGCTTTCTTGGATAAGGAATAGTAGCAGGCAGAGACACTTTATGATGTTTACCAAGCACACAAGGTTCACAGAAGGGCATATTAGATATTTTATCATTTCCAAAAGCACCAGCTTTACTCAGGATTTCCAAACCTTTATTACTCATGTGACCTAACCTAGCATGCCAAAGGGCAGTTTTATCATGTTGAACAACATTAACAATAGGCAAAGGGACAGATTCAGCAGTCACAGCATACGAATCACCTTTTCTTGGAGCATTAAAGTATAACATTGAATCCTTTTCAAATTTGAACCTTAAATTATTCACAGAACCATCAATCATATGATCAGCAATTTTAGACACAGAGAGCAGATTGAATTTTAATTTTGGAACATATCTTACTTCATTCAAGGTTAACATAGATCCATTCTCAAACTTTAAGCATACATCTCCTTTTCCAAGGATTTCACAGTTTTGGCCATCAGCCAATGCAACATGCCCAGAGTTCATGAAGTTTAAATTATAAAACATGTCCTTAAAAGGGGTAACATGAAATGTGCAACCAGAATCAATCAACCATTCATTGTTATGCACATTTTTGGAAATGGCATTGGTATAATTAATAAACTGAAAATCATATACATCATGTACCATATATATACCACTGCTATCATAGTTTTCATGCATATTATGGATTTCAGGATCATGAGGTGACAGGCCATAATCATGAGGGTTCAAATAAGACACATGAGAGTTATAGTGCATCACATTATTAGCATGATTATGCATGTAACCTTTGTTCTTTTTAGGCAGCTTGCATCTATTTGAAAAATGACCTGGTTTTCCATAATTCCAGCATGTTTTCCTTGGTTTTTGATCAGAATTAGGATAGTAAGCATGATTTGGAACATGATTTGGAGCAACATGACCATGATTATGAGCATAGTTATGGGAATGAGCATGATTAGGAGCATGATTGGGAGCATGAGCAGGAAAATTATACATAGAATCAGAAGAGTGAGAGGAATGAGCATAATTTGGATTCATTTGCCTCATTTTCATTTCTCTACTATGCCTTTCAGCAACCAGCACACTTGGATTCTCAGGATTCACAAAAGGTTTTTTAAACTCATGATTTCTGTTATTCACATACATGATGTCATTCTGCAGAGGCTTAGATTTAAATTGTTTGATCTCATTTTCCTTAGTTTTCAGGCAGCTAATAATCATATCACAAGTAACTTTAGAGCCACCATATTTCAAGGCAGTTTTCACATCAGAAAAAGTTTCAGGAATAGATCCAAGCAAATTTGAGCAGAATACTTTTCCAAAGTGTCATCACCAGCTAATTTCAGATCCTTTAAAAGTTTTAGAAATTCCTCAACATTAGTATCAACATCTTTTGAAGGATCCATTTTAAAATTCATAATCTGATTTTGCGGAGAATAAGCAGCTTCTTCAGAGGTAGCAGCATATAAAGAAGTCAAATTTTCCCATAAATCTTTAGCACATTTAAGATGGGACACTTTTCTCACAACAGAACTGTTTAAATTCAACAAAATAGTGGCTCTGGCACCAGCATTCAATTTAAGGAGATTTTTATCAGTTTCTTTTTCACTAATTCTTTCATAAATAGCATCTTGCAGATTTTCTTTTGTTAAAATACATTCAACTCGAGTCTGCCAATCACCAAAGTCATCTTTTCTATTAAAAGGCACAGCATTCAAGTTATTCATCATTCCAGAACTCACAGAAACACCCAGAAAGCAAGAATTCACCAGGGAACACAGGAAAACTCACCAAATAACCAGAAAATTCACCAAATACCAAATTTCACCACAATGGTAACAAGATAACCACCAAAACACTTCAGAACAGGAGAAAACACTCAACAGGCCCTAAGAAGGGTGCACAAGGGGAATTTAGAGCTGAGGCTATCCCAGTTCTCAGCACAGATTGATCTGTGGAGCAGGGGTTCACACAGGTCAATCCCAAAACCCTACTAGGCCACCAACAGGACTTAGGGACACTAAGTCTTAAACACAGCAACTCTAAAGCAGAGTTTTCAGATCAGATTCCTACCAGGAATCACCACAACAGCAATAAATCACCACCAGAGATTATGCAGATATCTTATAACAATAAAAGGCAGAATAACACCAAATCAACCCAAAAAACCCCCTTTTTCAACTGAGAATCCCTTTCCAAGATTAGCTATCGGGGCAACCCGCTTTGAGGAGACCCACAGAGGAATCCAGACGGTCCCGAACGTAAGCTATATCTTGGGAAAAGCTTGAAATACCAAGAGATACCCAGAGAGTAGAGAGGAAGCAAGACAAGAGGCAGGATCGGCAGATACCACAACTAGGAGTTTTAGAGTTTCAGAATTATACCAGAGCCGGTCTTCTCAGGCAGGAGAAGACCGGACTTACCAAGAGTTTCAGGCCCAGGGGGGCGACTCGGTGCGGCCCTTACCAGTGGCGGGGTGAGGTAGATGTAGGCAGGAGGGTGCCTCGGCCAGGCCAGAACCTGGCTCTGATACCACTGTTGGGTATCAGGCCTGGCTAGGGTTCACCGCTTGATTTCCGACCTCGGCGGTCTACCACACTCACTGCTCAAGCAGCTTTGGGACTTAGAACTTAGATTCAGTCTTTAAGAGAGCAGCCTCAGACGCTAGATCGAACAAATCTAGGGCTTCTTCTTCACAGCCTTGCTAAGTCAAGCGAGGATCTGTAAGAACAGGGACAAGCACCCAAGTTAGTTCGAGTAAAGATGAGAGATAAACTCACACAGAAACATACAGAATATATATATATGTGTGAAATAGAGAGAGATTTCAGAAGAAAAATGTGCCCAAAGGCACTGGTAGGCTCAGGTTCTTCCTCAGGCGACGGTGGAGACACTTCCGGTGACAAGAAAGACCCTAGACCACAAGGGGAGGTGGGTTATGGCCTGAAGCACTCACAGACCCTTTAGCTATCAGAATATACTCAACAACCCCTCAACTCACGGCCAAATCAGGAGCCCACAGGCAGAACTCCGGCCAACAACTCAGAGAGAACGGCAGAGATGGCTCAGAAGCTAGTAGGGCAAAGAGAGAATAGTGTGAGGCTTGCTTTGGGAGGTGAAGAGGCGCGGCCATTTGTAGAGAGAGAGGGGGAGATAGAAATAGAATATTAGGGTTAGGGATTAGTATATAAGGTAGATTAGGTTACCGGGTGGGAATGGGCTTAAGCAGCTGGGCCGAGTGAGGTAAGTGGGCTAAGACAGAAAAGCCCAAATGGGCCAAACAACCCACACATTACACAGGCCGAAAGGCATGCGACGGCAGGCAAATGTCCCAAATGGATAGGTGAACGTGGTCTTTTCTTGATCCTCTTGAGCAACAAAAATCTGGAAGTATCCCGAGTATCTGTCGAGGAAGCAAAAGAAAGATTTTCCGGCTAGTCTCTCGAGCATCTCGTCAATAAATGGCAACGGAAAATGATCCTTGCGTGTAGCATCGTTTAACTTCCGGAAATCGATGCACATCCTCCAACCTGTTTGCAACCTCATTGGGATCATCTCGTTGTTGACATTCTTCACTAACTGGAATCCAGACTTCTTTGGAACCACGTGTACTGGGCTGACCCATACACTATCGGAGATGAGATAGATAATTCCCAATTGAAGCAGCTTCAAGATCTCCTTCAATACCACTTCTTTCATCACGGGATTAAGTTTTCTTTGAGGATCTCTCGAGGGCTTATGGTCAGCTTCGAGGAATATCCGATGCATGCAGATGTTGGGGCTGATCCCCTTGATGTCGGCAAGAGTCCAACCGATGGCCCCCTGATGCTTCTTCAATACAGCAACTAATCGGAATTCCTGGTCTGCGGTAAGGTCTTTACTCACGATCATAGGCAGTGTTTTGTTCTCTCCCAAATAAGCATATTTCAGGTGCTCGGGAAGGACTTTCAGCGTCAGAGTCGGAGCCTTCACATGAGATGAAAGGAGAGGCTCAGTGTTGGACGGCAAGGGCAAACGGCTGCCCAGATTTCTGGCAGGGAACTCTTCGGTTGCATAGAGCTGTTGGATGAGCTCTCGAATCTCCTTCTCCTCTTCCGAATCTATGATATAGTCTGGTACAACTCCAAAAAGTACCTGCTCTAATTTATCATCCCTGAAATTGCATTCAACAAAATCATCAGTAATGGAATCTAAAATATCAACCATATAGAGTGCCTCCGGATCTTCAACATGTTTCATAGCTTTGAATATATTGAATGTGACAACATCTCTATCAAATTCGAAGCTCATCAATCCCTTATCCACATCAATTTTTGTTCAAGCAGTTTTCATGAAGGGACGCCCTAACAAAATCAAGGATCTATGTGCAGACAATGCATCATCCATATCAACAATGTAAAAATCGACAGGAAAAATCAACTCATTCACTTTAACTAAGATATCCTCTACAACACCCTTAGGATATGCATTGGACCTATCGGCTAACTGAATGATGACTCTCGTGTCTTTCATTGGACTCAACTGTAGTTCCTTGTAAACAGAGAAAGGCATAACATTAATGGATGCTCCTAAGTCTAGCATGACTTTCTCGACCCTTTTACTCCCTATGATGCATGGGATCGTAAATATACCTGGGTCTTGAAATTTTTGGGACATCTTTCTTTGAATCACGGCTGAAACATTTTCGCCCACTTTGATTTTGGCATCTCTTCCATATCTTATCTTTTTGGCACAAAGTTCTTTCAAGAACTTAGCATATCGAGGAACTTGCCGGATGGCATCGATGAGAGGAAGATTGATTTCAACTTTCTTGAACAACTCAAATATTTCCTTCTCATCTTCCTCTTTCTTGTGTTTCACCAACCTAGATGGAAAAGGGGCAGCAGAAATAGGGTTAGAATTTCTAGAAAGAATTTGTACCTTAGTAGAATCAGACGGTGCAGCAGGCTGTGTGCCCTTTTCGCTGGACTCGACTGTATCTTCTGCAGTGTGCCCACTCGGCTGGATATGTTTCTTCTTTGGCTCGAGTTCAGTTAATTCTTTCCCACTCCGAAGAGTTACTGCACTAACATTACCACGAGGATTCTGCTCAGCTTGAGATGGTAACTTGCCCTGATTTCCTTGCATTTTGTGCATCTGTATAGCTAGCTATATAATCTGCGTGCCCATGCTGCCCAGAGCGGCTTGTGTCTCCTGCTGAAAAGCCTTTTGACTTTGTGCGAGACTGTTCACCAGATTAGTGCTCTGCTCAAGAGTCTTCATGATATCACTCATAGTTGGTACAGAGCGGTCTGCGTGGGCATACGGCTCAACTCTCGGTGGTCTTGGCGGCAAATCCCTAGCTGGTGGTGGGTCTCCGGGCTGTTTCCAACAAAAGTTGGGATGATCTCTCCACCCGGGATTGTATGTGTTGGAGTAGGGATCATGGTTCCTTCTTCTCCGGTTGTTGTCTCCACGTCCCGAACCATCATAGTAAATTTCCCTGAGTGCATCTTGTTGTGCATCACCTGAGCCATAGCAGGCTTGTTCAGTTGGGTCTTGCACACTTGGACATTCATCTGTGCAGTGTCCACTTTCAAAGCATACTCCACAACGGTTTGGCCTTGTTTGGGTTGCAGCAAGCCCACGGACCAGAGAGGTAAGGGCATCTATCTTCTCATCTACGGCAGACCATTCAGCTCGGTCGAGTGCCTTTACAGGCTGGTGTCTGCCCTCATCATCATCGTCGTATTGCTGTCCCCCAGAGACCATGTCGATTATCAATTGTTTGGCCTCAGGAATGGTTTTATTGGTAAGAGAACCTCCATTCGCAGCATCGACGATTTTCCTGTCAAAAGAAGACATTCCACAATAGAAATAGTTAGACGGAAGTTGGTACTCCGTGAATCCATGGTCCGGGCACTTGCGGCAGAGTTGCTGGAACCGTTCCCAATACTCAGCTAGGCTTTCATTCACCTTCTGTTTGATGCTACTGATAGCCATTCGCAAGTTGGCAGCTCGAGTCTCAGGGAAAAAATTGCGCAAAAATTGCCCTTCTAATTGAGTCCATGTAGTAATGGACTCGGGTGGCAAATCGAACAACCAATCACGTGCCTTTCCTTGCAAGGTATGAGAGAAGGTCAGGAGCCTCAGATTATCAGCAGTAAAACCTGTAGGCCTCAATGTAGAGCAAACGAGATCAAATTCTGATAAGTGCTTGTGTGCACTTTTGCCTGGCAGATCACTAAACTTTGGCAGCACTTGTATGAAAGCAGGTCGGATCTCGGCCCTGGTATCAATAGAAGGCAGCACTATACAGATGGGACGGTTACTTCGAAGTCGTCCCAACTCCCTGATACGCGGCTCAGGTTCATTCTTAGGTGCAGCTTCATTGGCATTGGCTAGAATTCGATTTCCAGCGGGGTCTCTTGGCGGATCATCAGCCATATTGAACAGTAGGTCGAGTGAGAAATCCTCCAAGTCAGAGGTTGAGTCTGCAGCTATCTCTCGAGTAGCCCTTCTCAAATGGTGTAGTGTCCTCTCCGGCTCTGGATCGTAAATTAATTCTTTGTCCTGAGAGGAACGGGTCATATATCAGAAAAAAGAAAAATAAAGCGAAATAAAATAACAGACTGAAAATTTCGAGTAATCACTGCTTTAGAACCGATCCCCGGCAACGGCGCCAAAATTTGGTGCGTCGTTTTTCACCAAAAATAAATGTTCCGACTTTTGTCGGCAAACCCACACTGCAGAGTACAGTGGCGAGTAGGATCGTCTCCCAAAGGATCGGTGAGAACTACTCTCGACTTCCAATCTGCGTAACCAAACTTCCAAAGGGTTTTATGAGTGATTTAGAACAGAAAATAACTAAAACAATAAAATGAACAAGAATCGAGATTATCCAGAGCAAAGAAAACGGGAATCAAATCAATAGAGAAAGGTATTCCGGATCCAACGAACTCCACTCCTCTTATACAACCGATCATAGATACAGTAATTAATCAATCAATTTACGCAAATCAGTTACGACCACCGAAGACACTTCAGACATGATCTAATCTTTCCTTACTGTTTTGATAATCAAGAAGACGCTTCATTAATTATTCCCTATTCGATTGACAACTGTAAAGAGACACTCTTTTAAGTTTAATGAACCGAATGCATTTAGCACAAGAAAGACCCGATTATTAATTCCACAGACTCTGACGCAGGACCACGAAATTAACTCCGTTATTCCCTTGGTTTTGAACAACCATTTTGCCACTTATTAAACCTAATCCACAATTACGTATGGACGACTTAATTGGCTTGCAATTAATCTAAACCTATCAAATATTTGCAATTACTTGACAGACTCAAATTAATCGACAACTCGAAAAGCAAGAACAACAGATACATGCATCGATCAATTATAACAAACAATTAGATCTCACAGTTGTATAATCAGAGCTTTGTTGTCGTCACCGGAATAAGAGTAGTTTAGCTAGCTTGCATGCTTGAATCGAGCAACATAAAATATCGAAGAGTCGTGAATAATGTTACGGAATAAAACTAAATTGAAAACTGAATAATATCCAGTACTGCTGCTACGTTTCTCGCGTCTATAATATCGTACATAAAATAATACTGTAAATCCTAATATATATCTACTACCTTTAAGAGATAGAGTTCTAGAAGGAAATAAAAACCTAATCTAGATAAACTTGGAAATTTCCATGCAAAATAACTGTTGGAGGCGGCTAAGGATCTAAAATCCGCGTCTAAGTGTCAAGCTGGGCCGAGATCTGAATTTAGAGAGCCCAAAACGCGTGTACAGGCCCAGCTTCTAGAATTTCGCTCCAGTCTGTCTGCTGCATGCCCTTTCAGCAAGGTATGTTCGAACTCCAAATTAGCTCTCCTCTGCACAGCTTCTAACATTACCCAAAAACATGCTATTTTCTCCACCTCTTAGTCACATCCCTACACAATCTCATCAAAATATCATTATACCAATATTTACATGTGTAGGGCAAAAATAAGAGAAAATAGCATCAAAAGAAGGTGATAAAGCAAGTAGAATTGGTCATATCATCCATACTCAAGTTCTATGAGTGGGATTAAAGATAAACAAACACCTCTGAGTGGGGGCTTTATCTGATCACAATTCTTTAACAAGATCAAAGGCTAGAAAAGATAACTCTTGGTTATATATGCCAAAAATATTTCCTTTTCAGAGGACTTACAAACTCAAAGGGTTCTCGCATGTAACAAAGATATGGAAGAAAATCAGCGATTAGCAATTGAGAACCGTGTTAAAATATTTTCACAAAGGTGTCAACATAGCCTAACAAGGAAGTACTATTATTGATTTTTGATGATCAAGGAGTATCATCCAAAAAGATTACAAATTATCGAAGAAGATATAATCGAATAATTTCAAACGATATGAAGCTATTGAAGGGCGATTGATTCAATTGACAAGAGAATGAATAAATAGATTCAGAATGAGAATGAATAAATAGATTCTATTGACAAGAGAATGAATAAATAGATTCATCAAAACTTCTTATCATAATGAAACTCTCAATCTACCAAACACTAGGTCTAGCTTTTTAATGATCTTCTTTGGGTTTTCTCTTTTTTTTCTTGAGCGTCACGCATCTTCTTCTTTACGAGGCTGCTATGAAATAGTACGAGTCGACGAGACTCAAATGGCTGCGCTTGGCCGGGAAAGTGACATCTGGGGATCTCGTCCTATCTATCGAAAGGGATACCACAAAGCGACTTGATCTATGGCACCTCCTAGACTTAAAATGATCTGACTTCAATTCTCCTGGAAACACCGATGAATATGTCTTCAAATTATTTTGGCTGCAGTCATAACGAAGATCTTTGTTTTCTTTAAAAATCGACTTGAAACGAGTGACAACTCCCAGCATTGAACGCGATATGACCTTAAATGTCTCTCCATTGAATTAATGAGCCTTTATCGAAAGAAATGAATCTTCATTCCTTGCAAACGCGATTAGATCTTCCGACGAGACTTCTCTTGAGTTGAAAGCTTGCGTGGGGATTTCTTGCGTTAGATCCGCAACTAGCCTTTAACTTGACTACTTCTCTTGTAGCGTGATTCCCTTCGTGGGATTTACCTTCTTCCTGCTGAGTGCGTCAGCGATAACGTTGGCCTTTCCAGGATGATACATGATTGTGCAATCATAATATTTGACTAATTTCAACCACCTTCCTTGCATTATGTTCAACCCCCTTTGAGTGAAGAAATATTTTAAACTCTTACGGTCCGCATAAATCTCACACTTACCTCCGTAGATATAGTATCTCCAAATCTTCAGTGCATGCACAACAGCAGCCAACTCCAAATTACAAGTGGGATTATCTCTAATTGATGATACCCGACTTTAAGTCTATTTTTGAGAACACGCATGCTTCTCTAAGTTGATTGAATAAATCTTCAATTCTCGGTGAGGGATATTTATTCTTCATGGTGAGGCGATTTAAATCTCGATAATCTATACACATTCTCATACTACTATCTTTCATCTTCACATACAAGATCGATGCTTGACGGTGAAACGCTCAGTCAAATATATCCCTTGTCTAGAAGTTCTTGAAGTTGGATCTTTAACTCTTGTAATTCTGATGGTGCCATTCAGTAAGGCGCTTTAGACACGGGTGCTGCTCCTAAAACCATGTTGATCGTAAACTCGATTCATCTATTTGGCAATAATCTAGGTATCTCCTTAGGGAACACATCTGTGAAATCTCTAACTATTAGCACGCTATCCAATATATGTTCTGTTGATGTCGTCTCGATCATATTCGCCAAGAATCCTTGACATTCACCATTCCTTAACATCTTCAAAGCTTTTATTACTGATATTATTCTAGGTCATCTACCTAACTTAGCTCCATGGAATATAAACTCTTCCTTGTTCGGCTTCTGAAATGCTACTTCTCGATCATGACAACGTATTGTCAAAAAAAATTTACTTAACCAGCCCATTCCCAAGATGAAATTAAATTCTCATATTTCTAGAGCATACAAATCAACCACAAGTTCCTTCCGTTCAAAGTCTAATATAACATCCCTAGCAATTCTATCGATTCTCAATGTCTTTCTAAATTTTTCCAATCCTAGGGTAATGTGATTTAGCATTAGATGTTATTATCCTCTCTTCTTATTCTTATGAATCAATGTTTTGTTTGCATCTAGCTAGGGTTGATCACCTTAAGTTAGGTTTTGTAGTAAATAGGCTTTGAGGAGAGCTATTTAGCATGGGTAATTGATTTATGAGTCCAATTTGGTATTGAATGAGAATTTTATGCCTAGTTGGTTTTTGGTGATTAATTGTGCCTAATTTGAGAAAATTAGAATTTAATCATAGAGATAGGAAAATTCTCGTTTTATTCAATTAAATCTTAGATGCTCGAGAGAGTTCTAGGATTATTTTTGTATTAATCATGAGTGGTGTTGATATGAATTTTAATCCCGAAATCCGATATCCGTGTTAATGTGCATTGCCCTAGGACCCTTTCTCTATTTGTTACCCCTTTTTATTGCATTTGTGATCGGATTGTTCTTATTTTCATTTATTTCAAGAAATTGTTCAATTTAATGTTTAGAGTAAAAACCACATCAAATCCATGTTTTTGTATTGCTTGACTTGTAAAATGGCATGATTGTGATGCTTGCATGTCTTGAGTAATCTTAACTCCCCGTGAATTTGACCTCGTTTCACCTTGTACTACATTTGCTTGTCCACTTGCAAGTTTGAATCGAGTTTTAAAACTTAAAAGTAAAATTTCACACCAACTCTCCTACAAGGTCATGAAGACAAGAGGAGAAATCCAACACAAAGTTAGAACAGATTAACATATAATTAGGACAGTGTACAAATGTACAAAATTCACAAAGAATCACAAGTGTTCACAAAGAATAGTAGAGAAATAGAGTTAGAGAGATTTAACCAAAGTTATAGTTTAGAACTGTCTGACATGAAACTAGTTTCTCAACGGGTAAACACTTAGTTCCCATGTCTGCAGGGTTGAATTCAGTAGGGATCTTCTCAAGTTATATATCTCATTTTTTCAACAGTGTCTCTTATGAAATGGAACCTAACATCAAAGTGTTTAGTTCTATCATGGAACACGGGGTTTTTACATAATTGAATTGCAGATTGGCTATCTGAAAACAAGGTAGGAGAAGTGTTAGCAAAACCAATTTCTGATAGGAAGCCATTGAGCCAAATGGCTTCTTTAATAGCTTCAGTGGCAGCAACATATTATGCCTCAGTAGTAGAGAGGGCTACAATGTGCTGAAGCTGAGATTTCCAACTAATGCAAGACCCACAGAGTGTAAACACATAAGATGTAGTGGATTTTCTATTGTCTCTATCATTAGCATAGTTAGAATCCACATAACCAACAAGTTTCACACCATCAGCTGACTTTGAGAAAGTCAGACCACATTTTGATGTGGATTTCAAGTACCTGAGAAGCCATTTCAGAGCTTCCCAATGAGGCATTCCAGGATTGGACATGTACCTACTCAGGCATGAAATTGAATAAGCAATGTCTGGTCTAGTGCTATTCATAAGGTACATCACAGAGCCAATTGCATTAGAGTAAGACACTTTAGACATGTCATGAATTTCAGAATCAGTCTTGGGAGACTGATCCTTACTTAGCAAGAAATGAGAAGCGAGAGACACACTCACAAGCTTAGCATTTAGCATGAAAAATTTACTCAAAACCTTTTCAACATAGGAAACCTGATTTAAGACAAGAGAGCAGTTCTTTCTATCTCTATGAATATGCATCCCTAAGATTTTCGTAGCATCAGCCAAATCTTTCATGTCAAAATTTTCACAAAGCTAATTCTAAACATGCTTTATAGATTTAATATAGGGGCTGATAATGAGCATATCATCCACATAAAGAAAGAGAAACACAAGAGTTGAATCAGTGTTCTTAAAGTACAGACAGTGATCAAAGGCACTCTTGTTGAATTTAAGTGATTACATGCAAGGATCAAACTTTTTATTCCATTGTCTGGAAGACTATTTCAGACCATACAAAGATTTCTTTAACAGGTAAACATGTTCAGGTTTATTTTCATTCACAAAACCTTCAGGTTGTTTCATAAAGATATCATTTTCAAGATCACCATACAAGAAGCCAGTGGTAACATTCATCTGTTTTAGTTCCCAGTCAAAATGAGCAACAAGAGATAACATGATTTTGACAGTAGTAAACTTCACAACAGGAGCAAAGATTTCATTATAATCAATTCCCCCCTTTTGAGTAAATCCCTTAGCAGCCAATCTAGCTTTGTATCTCACATTATCAGATTCATGCTTGATTTTATAAAGCCATTTGCATTGAACAACAGAGCACTTAGAAGGTTTTGGAACAAGAATCTAAGTTTTATTATCATGCAAAGATTTTATTTCCTTCTTCATAGCATCAAGCCAGTTAGCAGAATCTTTAGAGTTCAAAGCAGATTTATAAGATTGAGGCTCATAAGTTTCAAGATTATTAAACACGGTGATAGCCAACATGGACAAGTGATTGTCTGCAAACCTTTGAGGTTGTCTCACAGTCCTTCTCACCCTATCTCTAGTGAGTTGGTAATTCTGAAGAACATTGGAATCCCTTCCTTTTTCAAAATTGTCCAAGTTATCATGCACAGGAGAATCTTGAAGATCATTGGGATCCCTCCCATCTTCATGATTATCCAAGTTATCATAATCAAGAACATCATCATCAACTTGATCAAGCTGACTCAAAATAGACAAGTTCTCTACCCCATTTGGAGGTGTCACAAACACAAGCACAGAAGGGGACAAGCAAGGAAAATCAGATTCATTAAAAATAACACCCCTGCTTATAATGGTTTTAGGAACACTTCTGTCCTATAGCCCGTAGCTAGCCTTCACACCTTAGGATAACTAAGAAATATATATTTTCTAGACCTGAGATCAAGTTTGTAATGCTTTTGATGAACATATGCAGCACAACCAAAAATTTTCAGAGAAGAAAAATCAATGATTTTGTTTAAAAACACTGATTCTGGAGTTTTGTCATGCATTGGGACAGAGGGGGGCCTATTGATAAGATAGGTTGCAGTAGAGACTGCCTCTCCCCAGAACTTCTTGGACAGGCCAAAGGAAGCAAGCATGTTTCTCACCCTTTCAAGGAGAGTTCTGTTCATTCTTTCAGCAATCCCATTTTGTTGAGGTGTATAGGGGACATATTTATATCTCCTAATACCAAACTCAACACACAATTGATCAATCAAAGCATTGCAAAATTCTAACCCATTATCAGTTATTAAAGTTTTAATCATTTTTCCAGTTTGGTTTTCAATTTGAGTTTTCCATGCAGAAAATTTATCATACGCATCAGACTTATTTTTCATAAGAAAAACCACACTTTTCTAGAAAAAACATCAATAACATATAGGAAATACCAGTTGCCACCATGAGTATCAATCTTTGCAGGCCCCCATACATCAGCATGCACATATTTAAGAATTTCAGAGCTAGTATGAGGTTTATTAGGACTAGTAACAGGAAATTGAACCCTATAGTTGTTTTTCCATTACATAGTTTTCACAAAAAGGCATGTCAGAAATGTGACCAGTTCCAAATGCACTAGATTTATGTAGCATTTTCAGACCTTTTTTGACTCATATGACCTAATCTAGCATGCAACATGGTTTTGTCAGTTTGCACAGAATTCCGATTGAAGGGACCAAATTCAAGGGGCCAGCATTGCAAACATACAGATTATGTTGTTTGGGAGCTTTAAATACCACCATAGCACTTTTTAAGAATTTAATTCCATCCACTTGAATCTTAGCAAGCAAACTATCATCAGTTAAGCATGCAACAGAGATCAGGAACATATCTAACATCTTTTAGAGTGAGTGATGAAACAAAGTCAAATTTCGAACAAATTTCACCTATGCCAACAACATGACTCTTCCTTTCATTTGCCATAGTCACAGATCTATTTTCAACAGTTTCAAGCTTAGAAAACATGCTTTTACATGGGAGACATGTGGAAAATACATCCAAAATTGATAAGCCATTCAGATTCAAACAGAGAATTGGATACAGAGTTCACAAAAGGTTTAGAGAACAGATCAGAGACCATCAAAACATCACCAGAATTCTCAGAACCAATAGCCATATTTGCATGATTATTGTCACTGGACTGCTCATTTTTCTTTTTCTTTTTCTTTAGTTTATCACACTTATTGGTATAGTGACCAAGTTCATTACAATTGTAACATTTTCTGTTACCAAGTCTAGATTTAGACCTATGCTTTTTCTAATCAGAGGTATTATTAATAGGTTTAGTTCTTTTAGTAGGTCTCCCCCTTACATTCATAAGTTCATCATTGTTCTTGTTACTGCTACTTTGTCCATGTTTCATGTCAAGTTCTTTAGATTTCAAGCCATTAGCAATTATTTCATAGGTCACAACATCCCTACCATATCTAATAGCATATTTCACATCATTAAACTTGTCAGGAATAGCATTCAAAAGCACAGTGGCAGAGTATTTTTCAATGGTGTCATCCCTTCCTAGTTTCATAGCTTGAATTAGTTTATTGCAATCATCTAAGTTAGCATAAATATCCTTTGACATATCAAGCCTGAATTTGAAAAAATAATCTTGCAAAAAAGATAGTGACTGAAATGAAGTTTTAGTGTATAATTCATCAATTTTCCCATAATTCTTTAACACAAGTAATCCCAACAGCTTGCCTCGTCACAGAATCATGCAGACTCAAAAGAATTGAAGATCTAGCACTGGCATTCATTTCAATCTTTTTCTCATCAACCTCAATTTGAGCACATCCATCAAAAACAACTTTAAACACATTTTCTTTAATGAGGATACATTCCGTTTTGATTTTCCAAATCTGGAAATTAGTTTTACCATCAAATGGAGCAGTATAATATGAAGAACCCATGATAATCACATAGATAAACACAGGCACGCAGGATAAAGATCAGAGAGCCAGGAATAGGCTCAGGGGGGGATAAAAAAACAGAAGGCACACCCACACGCAGTGAGGAAGCCAAGTAGTGCTCAGATTACAGACAGGTTTACATGCTATACAGAGTTCACTTGGGTCCTTTGTGAGTGACAATGAGACACACAGCACACAACTCAAAAATTATCAAATAAGAGAGAGCCAAGAATATGTAGCGGAAGCAAAGAGGGCCAAAGCACAGAGCCAGGACCAACAATACCCAAGAAATCACAAAGATTTCATAAAATCACTAGAAATCACACAGATGAACAAGGATTTAGGGAGAATCACGTAGATACAAAAGAAATCACAGAGATTTCATGGAAAAACACATAAACCATAATTTTGACTAAGGGTTAATGGTCAATACCAGAGTAGAAATCCCCGCAGTTGGGATTTCCGACTTACCAACCTATCTCAACACAAAAGCGGTCGGACGAAGTCGATGGGCGACGGAGGGTGCCTCCGGCGAGAGTCCCTCGTGGCTCTGATACCACTGTAGGGTATCAAGTCCCGCCGGAAGGTTCACCGCTTATTTTCCGTCACCAGAAGTCGGCCTGTACGCCCCTCAAGGGACAGGGATCAGAGAATCAATCACAGAGAGGCTCAAGGTAACCTGAACTCAATAGCTCCTCCAAACAGCGACCAAGCACACATCAAAGACCACCAAGGCAGAGATAGCAACCCAAACTCACACAAGCAACTCCACCTCGCACAACGACTAATCCGCTGCAGACCCAAGATACTTGCACGAAGAGACCCAAAAAGGAATCTGGACGAACTGGGACAGCGGGAGAGTATGAGCACCGAGCTCCAAGCACGTAGCTTGTTCTAGGGTTTGCAAGAAGAAGAAGAGAGAAGGAGAGAGATGAAAGTGGTGAGTGAACAGTGAAGCCCCAAGCTTCTTTTAATGAAGCAGACGAAGGGTTGCATAGAAAACAGTAATGAACGGTCATAGATGGACCGCCATTAATGAGAGAAATGGGCCAGATAATGGACCACAACAAATAGGCCAAATTGCACAACATTTATAAATTAAAAATAGTAATTGATCCCTTTCGTGGTCAACGTGTATCATGCTAGAATCAACCATCCGTAGAATTCTTTGATAGAAAGAAATCAAAAAGGGTATGTTGCTATCACTTTGAAAGGATTAAGAAGCTCCGAAGTAATACCTAAACCCAATGATTAAAAATAGAAATAAAGGGTTTAAAAACAAGGAAATACCCTTCTAATTGTTAATTTTCTCGATAGTCTCAATAACTGAATCCGATTAAAGAATCCAAACAGAAGTTGAAATAGTTTAACGGGGATAAACTATAGGGAATAAAGACTACTCAATAAATGAAATTGATTAAAGATTTTCCTTTGAGCCCGACTTGAGTTATGAGTACGGCTTCTGTTTTTTTTTTTATCCTTCGGGGGGAAGCAAAGGACTGGAATCCTAGTCTAATTTATTTTATAGGCCTATTTGTCATTTAATTTATTCACTTTCCGTTATTCTTAAAAATCAATGGACATGTGTTATTAGATGTCTTCTAGTATTTCTTACATCTTTTGGTATATCTCTTGTTCAGTATCAACGGATTTCATTTATGTTCTTAATTAACATTCTAGCTCCGCCCCGACATCACTAAACTACAAGATCAAAGACAGAAAATGTATAACGGCTCATGAATTAACTAGTTGGGGTTTCTCTAGACAAGATTTTCTATTCCAAATTTTTAATTTCATGTTTTATCCTGTATTCAAACCATTTAATTCATGACATGTGTAGTTAATTTTTTTAGTGGATAATTATTTTATTTTTTAAATACTGGCATGCATAAACCCAATGATTGGTATAAAGTGTCTGATCCAGGATTTGTGACCTCCAAAGTTAAATGGGCAGAGGAATTTCCGGGTTAATTAAGCGCTTTTATATCCATGAATATTTCGTTAATCTAATAAATATATTCTCCTCTCTAAAAGGAAAAAAAAGGCAGGCCTAAGCGAATTTTCTATAAAAGTAATAATTTATTATACAGATCACTCTTGGACAGCAACAGCTATAATTAAAGTTGTATAATTAAGATTAGATATTACACCTGTACAATTCTCGTAATACTTTCTATTATTAATTTTTAGTAACCAATTATCAATTTGACAGGCTGACTTTCCAAACTTTCAAGAATATTGAGGAGAAAGTGTTGAAAATCCAAATCTAGGCCCCATAATTCGCCCATGGATCATTTAGTTCAAATTGTGTCTCGTTCAATATTAAAATCGGATAGTCTTTATTAATTACATTATAATTAATCATAATTAATAGTATTTATTACTAAAAATTAAAATTTTAAAATATAATATACTCTAAGTTTGGAATAATCAATACTAAAAATAAATTTTATTAACTGAAAAATGAAAACTAAATACTAAAAAATAATTAGAAACCTTAATTGGGTGGAATAAATCATAAATAATAATTTAAAAAATTATACTAGATCAAAATAAAATTAAAATTGAAGAAAAATATAAGAAAAACTATTAATTATGATGTTCGGAATATGATTAGCACACATAGTTATTGACCAGAGGATCTCATGTGCAAAATGGGTTCCTATAGTCCATTTTTCCTATATCAGCGGTGTCCCATTTTGAATTTCTTATTTTTTTTCTTTTAATAATTGATTATTATGGTTAATTATTCCATAATTAGAGTATATATATTTTTTTTAACTTTTACTTTTATTTTTAAATATTTACTATGATTGATTATATTATAATAATTTTTATTTATATAAAAAAATATTATTAAAATAGTGAGTTTAATAGTGGGACACGAGGGTGCGATGAAAATTTTCCTCTACAATTGAAAAGAATGTTTCAAAATTCATTAAATCAGGTTACCCAAAATATATGAAACCAGCAATAGCAAAAAAACCTAAATCCCACACAGAATTTATTAGATAGCAAAGATTTTGAATCTTATCACACACAGCAATCCAAATATAGAAAAAAAGGTAATAAATTAAGAATCCGACAAATTTGAAACTCTCAGTCGACCTACCTCTTTCCACTACAAATATCACACAACAAACCGGATCCCTAACCACTCAACTCTCTCCCAATAACCAGTGTTTTTTTTTTTTGTCTCCTTGAAAAGCTGAATTGAGGATCGAACCCAGTCGTCGCTTACATTATATATAAAGGTGAGAAATATTACTAAACGACAAAGCTTGTGATCAAACCCGATCACTGGCTAACTTGATATATGCATACGTACTTAGGTAGTAGTATTTATAAAGTTTGAATGAATTAATTTAGGATTGGAAAAAGTGAAAAGTAATGAATTAAGTTGCAGAGAATTGAAATGGCGGGGGCGGCGAGGCAAACAAGAGGGCGGCAAAAGATCCCAATGCGGCTGATAGAGAACCAAGACGATCTGTACGCGTCGTTCTCGAAACGGCGTATTGGGGTATTCAAGAAGGCGAGCGAGCTGAGCACGCTGTGCGGCGCCGACGTGGGCGTGGTTGTATTCTCACCAACAGACAACCCGTTTTCCTTCTTCTCTCCGAACATGGAATCTGTGATCGACAGATACCTGAGCCCAGAGCAGCCATTGAAGCGGTCGGCCCGGGCTATCGACGCCCACTCGCGAGCCCGGATCGAGGAGCTGAACAAACGGCTGGACGAGCTGGTGGAGGAGAAGCACAACCTCAAACAAGTCGAGGAGCGCTTCGATAAATCCAGACAGAGAGGCTGGTGGGAGGAAACCGCCGTCGACGCCCTCCACAGGGATCAACTCCGAGACTGGATAGCTTTCTTCAAAAACTTCAAATCTGAGGTGGAAAATCAACTTCACCACCTCCAAAATATTTCAACTCATCAGTTTGGCAATGAGGAGGCTAATATGAATATCTCTGAAAGTAGCATTAATGGTGGTAGTAGTAGCCAGTATTTTTACCGTCCCCTGCCTAGCAGAACGTATGTTGGAAGTTCGAATAGTCATGTTATTTCTCCTTACAATTATGTTAGTCCAGGGGCTCAGGATCCAATATTTAATGGTGGTGGTGGTGGTGGTGGTGGTGCGTATCTGGATCAATCCGTTGTTGACGGAAGTGGGCAGCATTTTGGGAATCCACCAGCACCAACTTTCTGTTTTCCTCCCCATTATCGTCATGTTCCATCAGGATCTCAAAATTTATCTGCTGCTGCTGCGGAAACCAATGAATTAGCTACTGCTACTGCTACTACTCAAGGGCAACGAGGAGACTAGTCACTACTCACTACTCCATTGCTATTTGCTACTACCTTCATCATCTATCTACCTATCTCTCTCTCTTTTGTTTTGCTCTAATATTTAAGAATTGTTCTATCATTTTTTCATGTTGCTCAACTCAATTGTTCTGTGATTCTATCCAATGTAGCATTTCTACTATGTAATGTTTTTTTTTAATCAAATGGATTCTTTTTTTTTTTGTCGTCATCATCTAAACTCTTTCTATAAAATGGATTGTTATAAGACATACCGGCAATGTGTAGCCAGGGTTGTAGTCTATCCTGTCTATATTAATCGGCGCGCAATTTTGTTTTCCAAGTAATGAGACAGGTGTTTGTCAAAGGATGCATGTGAATGAGTAAAATGACACAACTTGGCCATAACTGCAGTGGTTAATAAGAAGAGGCAACTTTTTAAAATTTGTTGGAAATGGACTTGGAAAATTTTGAAATAAAAACTTTAAATGATTAAATCTCGCCAAGCCCACAGACAAGCAATTTGTATTATGAAATACAATAATAATAATAATAATAATAATAATAATAATAATAATAATAATAATAATAATAATAATATTATTATTATTATTATTATTATTTTTATTTTTTTTTTATTAAAAAAACTGATCATACTTTATAATAACAAGGGCATGCATGTTAGAAAGCGGACAACAAAACACCAAGTATCATCCACAAAAATATGTACTGCACATGTACGTACGTTTCATTGTATTCAACTAAATTTAGCAGAATTCCATTACACAACATTCGAAATTGCCAGTAATTTGAGTAGAATGGATAAGATATGGAAGGAGACTGCCGTTATACCAACTGAATAAACCTTCAGATACAGTGCGGTATACAGACAGGCCCCATTGTATTTAGTGGTTTGGCCAAGTCGTCACTCGTCACTCGTCTCTCGAAGCAGGTTCTAAACCAGCAGATGTACAGTCAGCAAAGTATTCTTGATGTTTCACATTCACACCATACTGCAATCAAATATGGAGAAAGATCTGTGTTACTACACAAGAAGAAATCAATAAAACTTGTGAAATCGGCTCATTCAGTCTCAACACTCTGCTCGTTCACTCAATCAAAATTCAAAACACACCACCACCATCTAATTCACAAGTGGCAGCAATCTTTAGATCATATGATGCGAGAAAAAATTAGGGAAACTTAAATATAATTCACATTCACATTACATAAAAGCATGAAAAGTAAGGCAGCTACCTCACGTAGAGCCTTGGAAAGATCCTCCATCGTCAAGATCAACCGCTTATCCTATTATTAAGCAATTGTTAAAACTTTTGGAAACCATTGGCATTAATATAAAATCACATTTAGCAACCTTTTGTTGTTTATCTCTTTTGTCCTTGATTACAGCTGACTGCCTGGCCTTACATTGCCTGCATTGAGATGCAATTAAGGAAACATTCTTCCAATAAACACAAACATAGAAGTATCAAGAAAATTCAAGTGAACCGCATAAAAAGTGATTATCACTAGAGTAGAATTAACACGGAGAAAACATACTGAAGAGCATCAGTTGCCACATCTGCAATGAACTTCTGAGTTGCAACTGCTACCAGCCTTGTCCTAAATAGAGGGGAAAAAATACATGATGCACCAAAAGATAATGTGAAGTCACAGCATCAAGAAGCAAGAGAGAAAGATAAGCAGATGGATAAACAAACAGTCCTATTTCCATCATAAAAGAGGAAAAATTAGAAGACAGAAAACAGCCAGTAAGACCATGTGGCTGAAAGGACATCGATCAATACTATGTTACGCATAATACTAATGAAAGGATAAGATTAAACCACATTATTTTGAAACATAGCTATTCAATACATTCATAGTCCACGCGCCTAACCAAGAAAATCGCTGCTATTGGGCATAAGTTTCCTCGTGACCTTGGCTGGCAAAGAGCGACTGGAAATCATCAGAGACAACTCTTCACATGACTGGATTAATGATGTATGCATGTCACTATTTCATCACCATTAGTCCTCTCTTTACAAGATGTTCCCTTTAACGTACAGTCATTCACCACAAATATAAACCATATATGAAACTGATCTTAACCAATGGTTTCCAGGTTTCTAATATTACCTCTTTGTCTTTTCCTTATATCCTTTAAGAACATACAAGTTCAGATACTGCCAATTATTCACATATTTTAGGTTTCGGCTTCATATCTAACTTGCCAATCAGATAGATTCCAGCCAGGAAATATACAATTTTGTTTTTCTCAGAGGAAAATTTCAGGTGACAATATATAGAAAAGAACACAGTTTGGGAACAGACTTTCAAGGAAAAGAAAGCAGCTTCAGTTAGCATATTCCTCTTTCGCTGTTTAACTATACAAACTGCAATGCTGGATTACTTTTTCCAGCTGTAAGGAGAAATCTATGACCTCAATCAATATTTTTAAGAAAAACACCAAAAACTATATATACATGTATCCCTAGAAGCATTTCAAATTATTAGAGGTTGCTAAATTACTTTTTGGTGATAACATGCTGAATACTACCCAAAACAAGAACTACGAGTTAAACATCATAGATCTAGTTTCATGCTTTCAGTAGAGAGAGGTTTCAATTGCCCGATTCCATCAACGTGCAACATGGGTTATTTATACATTAAAAAATGAGAAACTATTTCACCAAAAGAATAAAGTTTCTTTCAAAATTCTCCACCTTCATCACCATCTTTATATATCTTCTTAATAAAAACAGATGGAAAAGTATTTGAAATGGAAGTCGGCTGTTAAAACAGAAAATTGCTCATCAGTATTGCAACGTGCTCGGGGGAAATGTAGTTTAAAATCAACCCACGATAAATGCAAGAGAAAAAGAAAAATTAGAAGCCACAAATTAACAGTACTCCAAGATGAACAATTGAAGAAGTCAGTTATTCCAAACAATCCTATAAAAAAGTTCCTGCCAGAACTATAAGCTTCTATAACTGTATGTTGAGTGATCCTGTAATGGATCAATCTACGTGTTGTGTATTGCCTCAAGGTAATGGGCTAGTAATGGTATTACAAAATTGTGAAACTGAACAACTTAAAATTGGTAAACTGAAACGAGTAATAGGTACAATATCAAAGAAAACCAAAAGAAAAAAAATATGATTCCATCACCGTGCATATAGGCAGAAAAAACAGATAAATGATTAGCCTCCCAAGAGAAATCGAAAAACAATTAAACAAAAAGAAAATATAAGTTGTAGTCGTACTGAACTAGAGAAAAACAGGAGAATAATTCAAACTAAACCAATATTATTTTAACTCTTAACATAATTTTACCCCCAATCTAGGGCAAATCACAAAGAAAGGGAAGAGTATACCTACAATCGGATATCGGGGCACTGGAATCCACTTTTCGCCAAGTAATGCTCCACCAATTCATCAGGTATCTGTGGGAAAAAAGTATTCAGCTATTAACAAAAAGGAAGAAAAATTCAATCATAACATGGAGAGATATAAACAGAGCGGCGTTTACGGTGGGAGTATAGTCCATTAAAGAAGCAAGGAACTCCGTGAGCGCAGCATCGTCGTCGTGACGCCCATCCTTGGGTTGCTGATGGCTAGTTTGGCCGTTCATTTCGCAGTTTATCCCTGTGAATCAACGGCGGCACGTGAGCTCAGGGACGATGGACGCGGTGGCGTTATGAGCGAGTGCGAAATAACTCAGAAACGTTTTATTCCGTCGACTAAATGAGTTATAATTTATAAACTCGTCGAACCGGTTGGGAATGAGCTACCGCCTTCCGGTTCGGTTTATGGAGACCGGACTCCATCCAATGCACGTGGGAATTAGAGGACGCCCGTTTGGGCCGCGAGTTGGGACGGCCCGGTTGGCTCTTTTCTTTTTCTCCTTTTGTAACACTCAACTTTCACATGCGATTCGTCCCACTTTTACAGCCGGTTAGACATCTCACCCCACTATTATGCATGTAAATTCTAAATGGGAAATTCTAAACACAGCCCCCGTTTTACTCTTTATAACCCCTACTATTTTATAAATTATAAATATATTTATTATAAGACTTTTATATCCTTTAGCCCCAACACTTCAAAACCTATCATAATTTATATAATTAAAACCCTAACATAGCCCCCAATATTTTATTGTCTTCAAATTCCAACATCATCAAGACAAAAGTTATTCATATTAATTTAACATTTTAACTCCTACTCCAAAGGATAAACAAAAAAAATGGTTGCACAGTTCAATTGTTCAAATATTTTGCTCAAATATCAAATCATTAGTCATACAAAGATTTTAAACAATTTAGAACAAATTCGTACATTTTTTAAAGCTTCGTAATAAAAAAAATCTTGAAAACACAAATTGCGTTAAATTCGAGAAACAGAGACATAAACACACACTCTTGCATTGCAAGATTGAATAATCCATTTTGTTTGAAAATTGTGATCAAAATATATCAACACTAATTTCAATTTGTTTGTGTATGAATTTAATTATATTTTTAATGAATTTAATTGTTTCTACGTACTTGGGAGTGAAGCAACTATCTTCACCTCTTGGATCTGAAGCAATGTTTTCTTTTTTTAAAAAAATAATTTTGAATTTTTTAGTGTATTCGTTGAGTTAGGAATTGAATCAAAATAGTATGAACGACTTTCCTTTTGATGCCGTTAGAATTCGAAAATAATTAAAATTGGGGGAGGGGGGGGGGGGCTATGATAGGTTTTTAAATGTAGGGGCTATGATAGATTTTTAAGTGTTGGTGGTTAAGGGGTATAAATGACTTATCATATTGATACTTATATTTTATAAAATAATGGGGGCTATAGAGAGTAAAATGGGGGCTGTATTTAGAATTTCCCATTCTAAATATTGAAAATATTTAGAAAGATGAACTGGGCTTAGACCGACCAATAAAGCAAAAAATTATCAACTGCTGCAGGATATAGATATATCAATTTAGCCCAAAATTAATGGGTTGACCTGAATAAAATGGGAAAAATATAGGATCAGAGCTGAAAAATGTAAGCCCGAAAAAAAATTAACCGAACGGACCAGACCAGTCGGGTTGGCGGGCCAAACGGGCTGGCCCGGGCGAGCCGCGGGTTGGCCCGTCGGGTTAGCCTAGCAGCCTTCGTTGTTTTGGTCATAACTTTTTTTAGAAAAATCTGATTCATGAACGGTCAGAAGCATTGGAAAGTTAACTCAATTGTCTTTCCATCCATATATTATGCATTTCCAGATTCCAAGTATGCTAAGAGTTATGAATTTTTAAAATTACAACTAATAGTAAATGAGCCTCATTCAATGATGCAATTTTTCATTAAATGCTATATTTTCATTTATGACATACATTATTGCATTTATCAATGTTATAAGGACTATATGTGATTAGTATGATGTATAGCACTGTTGTTTATTCGTTTGTCACTTCTTGAATGTCAAGACCTTTCACTTTAATTTGTTTTATTATTTTATTTTATTTTATTTTATTTTTGTTGAGAAAATTATCTTTCACTCGTTATCCATCTATCATTATATAGTATTGGTCTTTTAAAGTATTAAAATTATATTATTTATTATGTTTTCAATAATTTAATTTTATATACAATTTAATGTTATCGTTTGTTTAATATATGAGAAAGAATACAAAAATATACGTAATTTGAAGCATCAAATGTCTTTAAAGTAGAAAAATAATGCAATTCCAATATTTATATTGATGATTGAGCATAGTTATTATAATGTAATTTGAAATTATTATTTTTTAAAAAATTAATTAAGGTTGAACATTATTATCATGACATGTACATAATTTTGATTTTTTTCTTTATTATTTGGATGTTCTTAGTGTGTGATGTTAATTATATTAGTTTTACCCTTTTTATTTTCTCAAATCTTTTTTTACCAGCTAGCTATTATTTATCATATTTTAAATTATTTAATTGTATAATATTATAATGTTGTTATTTTTTTAATAAATAATGATGACTTTAAAAATGAAATATGAACATGAAGTTGAAAGATCATCAAATATTATTGTTGAAATAGAAGAAGATTGTACTTCGAATTAGATCGGAGATTGAGCTATAATTAGATTTATGATTTAGTTTGAAATTATTATTTTTGAAAAATAAATTATGATTGAAGATTATTGTAATTTATCATTTCATGTACCGTTGATTTCTTTATTTGATGCACTATGATATTAATTAAATTTTATATTCGTCATATTTTTTTTCATTTTATGTTATTTTTCGTGTATTCATTTATTTCAAGAATAAGAGATGGTGATCATTTTTTAGAATTATCAAGATATAATTTATACATGTGAAAAAAATTCGTTAACATGTCGGCCCGACGAGCTAGCTCGCAAATCGAAGGGTTAGGGTTATGGTTAAAAATTTTCAGTTCGAAATTTTTTTTGACCGAATATGTGCGAACCAAAGAAGCCCGAAACTGAGTAGGATTGACCTGAAACCAAACGAGTTAGCCCGATTGACATCCCTGGCAGGAGGGGATGTACACGTTAAAATTTACCCTTCTATTATTTATTTTTTGAAGAAATTCATTACATTTAACAAGAATTTGTTTGCATAAATTGCAGAAATATATTAGAATAGCGAATTAGACATTAAAGAGCAATCTTCAATGATCTTATATTAGAGCATATCCAATGTTGGACTAAAACACTAATTTGATGTAGAAAATCCACTCAAATGTTGTCCCAAGTTCTGCCTCAATTTGGTGCAGCGCCAAATCCTGCCCCAAATTTGGGCAGAATTTGGTGCTGCACCAAATTGGTGTTGATGAGTCTCACATCATTTAATGAATTATTTTATTATTTAAAATCATTATTAGATAGATTATCAAAAAATTAATTTAATTTATAAATCATATGTTCACATAGTTTAAATTATAAATCATCTAAATAAATAAATAAATAATTTTAATAAAAGTACAATTAATTAAACATAATGGATAGAATGAAGTCGCACATATTACGAATTAACTTAAAGACACACTACGAATAACTAAATTATTTGAAAAACATATTTATTACAAATAATTTCTAGATCCTCTAATGTCAGCATACATTATTATGCACAACATGATCATTGAGATGAGCGAGATATAATTGTTCCATTTGAGGAATGAGATGAAATATCAACTCCAATTGTTGAGGAGCCAGCAAATGACAGTGTTCGATTCAACGAATTTTTTGCTCGATATAAAGAAATCAAGAATAAAGATACTCACATTGTGCTTTGAAATGCATTAGTGGAACATATGTGGCAAAAAATATACTAATTCTGAGTATTGAGGCCAAAATATATGTATTTTCGTAAGTGTTGTACTCTAGTAATATTTTCACTAATTATAAGCATTTAATGATCATTTAAAGTACTTTTATTATTCCAAGCACATTATATGTTATAACTTTTTAATAGTATACTTTTTTTTAAGTATATATAATTAAAAGTTATTAGTTTTGGATACTTATCATTTTTAGAAAATTACTAAATCACTAATTAAGTATATTCATATTTCAATTATAAAACAAAATAAAATCGTTAAGAGTATGTTCTTATTTGGTGTAAAATTTACTGTAGAACATTGGAACTGCAAAAAAAATTGATATTGAAATTGAACCTATTTAATACAGAATCTGCACCGAATGGATAGTTAACATTGGAGATGCTCTTAGATATAGTTCTCATTTGGAGGAGGAAAAGCAAAGTAAGAAGGAAGGAATATATCCGGTGACGACCATTATTATCTTACGACTAAAAAGAGCTTACTGACTCGGTGAAATTAGAGCAGATCATAGTTGCGATGAATCTTAATCTTAGTCCGATGGAAATTTTATTTGTGTGGATAAATAAGCTTGAACCATCTCTTTATTACAACAGTCACCAAACCATAAGGCTACAGACACGATTTTTCGGTTCTAAACTATTAATCTATTATTATTATTGAGGCCTCAAAAATAACCAGACTCTTGAGAAAAGAGAGAGACTTCACACGTCTGTCCTGGGTGATTTTATCTCTGCTGCTGGCTGTATCGTAAGATTCCATACACATCAATGATGCCTGGAGGGAATACGGGATCAATCGAGGCTCTAACAGCAACCTTGGCCACGGCACTCACATTAACCGGAGGGGTTAGCAGAGGTCCAACAAGGGGGATCTGATTCAGAGCTTTTGCATGCTGGAGCACCTGCATAACATTAATACGGAACAGGTTCAATGGCAGCTCCTTGGCTATGAATGTATCAAGAGCTCAATGTGAGAAAAACCCGCAACCCATTATGCATCAGCTCAAATATCAAAAGACCCTTAATCTTTAGCTTGAGGGGTAGATTAGGAAATAATAAACCACACAAAAAACAAGGGGGAGAGAGAGAAGTTTTTTATGAAAAAAAAATACACCCACCATCTCCAAAGGAGAACCAATCACACTAAGTGGCAACTTCATGCTCCCAACACGACGAGTTCCATGTATAAATCCAGGTCTCAAGATCACTCCTGTACACATGATGACTTTCAAATAGGAATGAAAGCAACTACAAGAAACTCTTAAGAGCATCTCCACCCATTTTGCTTCATCTACCTCTATTGTATAGGAAAATGTAGTGTGAGAGCAAAAACATCTACAAACATCAACTCTACGTTTCATTCTGCAATGGAATATTCCATTTTATACTTTCTAATATTGACTTTTTTAATCTAATTAGTTTGTAACATATATGTTTTTCAAATATATTTACGTTTAATGTAATATATTTGATGCTATTTTAATGTAATGTATTTTTTGTTATTTTTATTACTATTGTGATAATTTTAATTTAATGTAATATATTTTATGTTATTTGTTGTAATTTAAGTTTTTAAATTTTTTATGATTGCATTATGATTTCTTTATTATATTAATTGAAATTAAACATAATATTAAACCTAAAAATAACATAATTTACATTATTAATATAATAATATAAATTAAAGTAAAAGATTAGTGAAATAATAATAAAAAAAAAAGAATACAAGTGAAAAATACAAAAAAAAAGAGAGTAGAGGGTGAATAGTGCCCCTTTACATGTAAAGAAGTACTATTCACCCCCTTTAGAAAACTAATATTATTCACCCCCTTTAGAAAACATGCGGAGGTGGCAGACCATTGAAGCTCCATTTTAACAAAAACAGAGAGGCAACTGCTTGGAGATGGCCTTAGTTATGCAACTATGTCAAAATCGTAAGGTGGATTGCAAAACATTCTAACTTGAGAAACCTACAATTCAAGAAAAGATCAAAGAAAGAAGAGGCGGGCAGCTCACCTCCATATGGATACCTGGTGAGTAGCTCTGTCTCAGCAGCTCGCTGCACCACATATGACACATGCATCAGTGATATATAGTGCAATATATAAGGAACTTGCCAAACTCAGGTTCATCTTTACACCGTACTCACTTAAAACTAACACGAGTCTCGTTATATTACTCTTCGTGTATCTAAAATTATCTAACCCAATTTCCATGAAGTTACATTCACAATAGCACGCCTAGCAAACTTGTGCTTTTAGAAATTTGATAAAGTTCAAAATAGAAGACAGGCATGCAAACATAAAAGGTTAAAATGTTCATAGAATCTTCTAAGGAAAACTCAACTGGAGACCAACAATGACCAACTGTCCTAAATCCTACAGATCTCTTTGATATTTGCTAAAATTGAAGATATCTTCCACATAAATTATAAGAAAGAATAGTAACTTCCCTCTTCAGTTTAGAACTATAAAGTATTGAATAACTTTTCATCTTTCTTCGATCTACCCCCCCCCTTCCCGCCCCCGGCTTTCTATTTTCAAACAAATTCAAGATATATTACAATTTACTGTAATCCTGATTGTCAATGTATTAATGGAGATTACCTATTTTCTCTTTGCCTCTGGCTCATATTGGTTTTATAAGAGATATAATTTGTGACTGTAATATTTAAATTAAAATATTTCAAAACATGCCCATGAAGTGCTATAAGAATTTGACAAAATCTTTCTTGATTGCTACATGTACTCCCCCACTCAGGGTTGACAATAACTTCACATATCCAGGCCAGTAGGAGTTTTGGGTTATACCTTTCCCTCATAATATCCTTGCAGGAGATAATTTACTAGACCAAAATCAGCAGCAGAGATGTATACAAACCTCTTGACACCTAAAGAAGAAAGCAATGCCCAAAGGTGTTAGGAAAAGAACTAAATCCATAAAGTTCAAAGAGCCAATGAGACAGTGAAGTCACAAGATCCTGAAAAAGAGAACTCAAAAATATTCCAGGAGAATATGTGGACTCCTCTAGCAAACGAGCAAGACAAAACTTGGTAGTAGGAAAAGAAATAAAAATTAATCAAAAGTACCGGCATCTGAAGCAGCTCTAATAGCATTAATATTTGCAGTTCCATTGATTTTGTACATCTGTGAATTGGAACCAAATCCACCAACGCAAGAAATCTGAAGAGAAATTTCATCAACGAACAGCTTAGACAACATCAAGTTGCCATAATGAAGTATAAGATTAAAATTAATAAAGAAGAATATTCATGGAAAAGTTCTATTGGAAAGTAACTAGAGCAATATAAGTGATCCCTCCTGCCTCAGGAGTCAGGACAGTGAGGTCTGGACTGGTTGACAAGAACAACTATGGAGTTAAGCAAGACATATCATGCTTTCAGTCCATCAAACATCTAGGGCACACAGAAGGATGCAATTCTATAGAAGTACTGTAGGGATTAAATTATATTCAATATTAATCTCTCATGCTCGGGATCTTCATATGATAATAATCCAACAAATGAGGCCGACCCCTAGTCAATCATCCAAATTTTCGAGCCTTTTTATTACAAAAAATCATTTGTCCACGGCTAATATGCCAAGCTTAAATTGGCATCCTACACTGACGCACATGACAGACCTCTGTCCAACTATTGTATACAATTTCGTGCAACAATAACACAAAAATACTAAAGAAAATGGAACAGCTAACAAATTAAATTGTGACTGTTGCTTTTTCGGTCTATTTTGAGATTATACAACAAAAACAAATATGAGGCGAAATAGAACGCACAATTGATGTAACTCCCTTCAGCGCATCCTTCCATGAGTCGGTCAAGAAGAGGTTACCTTCAAGCAGGGAAAGGAAACTCAAATAAGTAAATGCGCTCCAATATCAGAAAGGAGATCAGGGAGAAGAAAATGAATAGTTGAATACAGCAGAGCAATCATAAAACCTTGATGCCATATCACACTGTTAGCCCATGATTCTTGTATCGATGGTCTACCCGACCTGCAGATGGCAAAAACTGGCTTGTGAGGCACAAGCAGCAGAAGTAAAAAAAGCCACATATAATTAGAAAAGATAAATGATGCATCTTACTGAGGTAAAATGGACATTAAAGTGACATTTGATAATGCATAGCAGCATAGGTATCTCCTCCAAGCTATATTTTTCATTATAAAAACAAGCTAGCATTTCTAGTTTCACTCTATATGTAAGCTTTTTAAGAATACCATATGCATGAGCAGATATCAAGAATGTGGGAGGAGAAATGCTTGAGAAACTTTTTACGTTCTCAACTTTTAACTTCGGAAAAATGTTGGTCAATGAACCAATATTTTATTACTCAGAGAGAAATAGGATTGCAACTGCATACTGCAGCACGTGAATGGGAACTAAACCCAGATTAACATGAAGGAAACATTGTCGATGATGATAGAATACATCACAATACACGTTTTCTTTCGGATGTTTGCGACAAAAACCAAGTGGTCGACAATCACCCAGGCACATATTCAAAGATCAGACAGACAAAAACAAATGGTTTTTAAATTTACAGTAGAATACCTGCTGAGGCTAGCCACAGTCAAACCACGATTTAAAGCTTCCTTGCAGACATGAGAACCAACAAATCCATTTCCCCCAAGCACAAGCAACTGAAATATAAAACAAAACGTACAGGAAAACCTAATGAAGCAACTAGATAATTTAATGAGAGATGAGAGATTCTCTGCAAAAACTAAAGAAGTACCTTCTCTGTTGGTGGTGGAGGGACCTCTATTGTCTCCGCTTCCTCGATCTTATCAGTTTTACCAGAAATATTAGGGTTAGGGTTAGTAGATTTATCGGGACCAGTAGAGAAAAACCGTCCATTTCTTGATGCGGCTATACTGTTTAGAGGTAAAGGAATAAGTGAGATGACAAGCAATAATTAATATAAAGTGTTGAAGCTATGGTGGAAATGGAGAAGAATTTAAGAGACCGGAGCTGAGGCAAAAATCTGGAAGGGAACATGAAAGACCATAAATAACAGGAGTACAGGAGATCACACAATCACTCTACAAAAACTGCTACAGAATGAGAAACCTATACTTCAACAAATTGACTACCCTTGTCAAGAAGATTATAAAACCTTGTCTTCCCCATTGTCACCTAACCCAAACGACCCTTTAATTATTGTCACCTTTGTGAAGCTTGCAGCATATCCTTTCTTGATTACAAGTCCTACTTTTCTTGATATGCTTAACATGAGCAAGAACCATAAAAATATCTCCTATCCAAAGCACAAATATGAATATGTGACATATTTCTTAAGATAATAACCTTGTTTCTTAACACAAGTAATATAAAATTACACCAAGAACAGTAAAGAGAATAGAGTGATCAAATTACATATAGGTTTGTCTTCACAGGAAGTCCAACATTCGAAATATCTCTTATAAGGCATTAAAATCTCATTTGTATAACATCCATCCTCTATAGCAGTCATAGAAATTATGTCATACCCAACAAACTACCACAGCATAACTTTTTCATATCGCATTTTTCCTAATACTGTAATGGCAAGAATCCCAATGCGATCACCCAATTTCATTATTCGAAAGAAGCCTACACAAAGATGCCCAACGAGAATCCAACTTCTTCACTTTTACTAAGAAAACAAAAATTCCTCCATTCCGCATTTGAACCTAAAGTCCCAACTACTCAATTTACACCACATAGTTGGGGAAATACAAAGTGAGTGCCAGAAGAATTACACAACGATCACACAATGACAAACTTACGCGCTGTGATTTTCCCCGCAAAAATTATAGAAACTAAAAAAAAAACCAAAATTAAGCAGGAAACACCATAATAATTATAATCAAATGCTCAAACTCCGTTACCTAACAACCGTGAAAAACAATAATTAGGTCACTAAATGTCCAAAACAGCAAACAAATTCACACAGAAAATCCAGAAGCCACAAGGCATCCAAAAAAATATATAAAAAAAGAACGAATAAAATGCAGAAAAAAAAAAGAAGAAAAACTTACGAAAATCTGGGGAAGGAGAGCTTCGAATACTGAATTAATCGAGACATTCTGTCCAAACAAATGATTTTTTGAAGCGTGATCGGTGTATACCTATACTGCTTGTGCGTACGTATAGATAGAGAACTGAATAATCTCGGGGTGGTTGTTTTTTTTTCCCCTTTTTTGCCCCTTTTTAATTATTTTATTTTCTCTAGTTTTTATTTTAAAATTGGGTTTATATTTGATTCAGCATAGAGCACGATCGAGAAGTTTGCTATGGCCTATGAGTTAGGGCCGTAATGACACGTGGCGCATTTTGATGGCGACGCGTAGCATGAAGATGTGGTCTCTCTTACGCCTATCAAAGAGGCTTTGCTCTAAAACTGTGAAAAGGTATTTCGTATTGCCGTCACCTGAAATTAATTTGATTCTTTCCCAAAAAAAATAATAATAATAACTACAGTAATAATAGTAATAATTTGATGATGGTCTGATGGAAATGAAGTCACTCAAATTTTAAATTAATTTCGAAATGTTTGTATATTATGTTTTTCTTTTTAGTTTGGTGAGGGAAATAATTTGTATCAGTATCAGTAGTTTTAAATTTCAGTTCATGCTCATATAAAGCAGGAAAAATAATAATTGAGAATCTGATTTGTACATTGTAAAAAAAATGTACAATGTGAAGATTGTTATAATTTACAATCTAATTACTTTTTATTATAAATTAATCTCATTTTAGCACTTTTAAGGAATTTTAACATTTATCAAATTTGTACATTGTAAAACTGTGAAGATTAATTATTGTCTCACATATAAAAGTGATTTTCACAAATACTTTTTTCCATTTTTAACTACTCATTGCATGTATATTAAAGTGAAGTAGTCACGGTGAAAAAAAAAAGTTTTCCCTAAAAAAGGAGTTTAAATCAGCAACAGTAGTATAAGATATTTTTTAAAATAAATTTAGAAAGGAACGTGTGAAACATCTTTGTATAAAATCACTATATCCTATAAAATAAATATTAATAAAACATTGACGGATAATATAAATTCAAATAATATTATGCTACCTTCTGAATTTAATCAAAGCTTAATATTATATTACTAATTCCGAATTTTGTTATGAAATATTTTCCAATTTTTAAAATTAATTGACTGAAATTATTAAATTCAATATCTATATAGTTTTAAATATTGAATAAATTTTTGAAATCATGTATCATTGATATTTTAATATAAAAATATTAAATTTATATATTGGGGTTGTGCATCCCATAAATAGTATTTCTTTATTAAATATTGAATACAATATGTGAGTACAACATTTTATAAACACTCAACGCAATAGTACTATCATGACAGATTATTACTTACTCCTGTAAATCACAAGAGCAATATTGATCAAATAACATCATCTCATATTTAGTTTCACAACGCGCACATGATAGGTATATAAATTTAGACCAAATAAGATTGTTTATATTTTGCCAATTAATGCGTGGGTGTAAAACTACTATATTTAATGTACCAGTACTACTAGAGGAAAAGCCATTTCTCCAAAATTTATCCTTAACAAAATATATGTAACTGTAGAATAATGTTAAGTAAGATAAAAGGAGAGTAAGTTTGAGAAGAAGCAGTTGATATTGATGAATTTTCATATGATTCAAATGGCAAGGAATGCGTGGCATGAGCGCATGAATTTATACAACTAAGTTGAAAATAACTACCTCTAAGGATGGACGCAATCGAGCTTCTTCTTCAACTACTAAGAATCTGGAACTTGAAATGGTTGCACTGTGGTTGCCAGAGTGTACAACTTCCAAGGAATTGAGTTTCTTATTTGGAACTCAACTACAAACAGTAAAATGCCTCATCACGGGCCCGCCACATGTTGTTGTCGGCCACCCAACAATCTTCTTTCAATTTGTTTTCATCTTTGGATTGATTTTCGAAGGGTTCAATATATATATATATACATATGTATAAATATATATATATATATATATGTATATATTTATATTCAATGAACTACTACACACACACATATATATATTACCGTTATAATTTTTTCATTTATTATATAATGTTATAATTTTTAACTTGTTAATGAAATTTTTAAATATTGAAAAATTAAATTAAATATGTCATTGAATTCAATTAATTATATAAGTGAATATTGTAAACAATATATATATATATATATATATATATAAGAAGGACTTCCATGCACAAGTCTGATATAAAAAAATTATCAGACGGGCCAACCCACTTCAATTCGTACCCAATCCTAATCCACAAAAAAAGAGGAGCTCTATTCAGGCCCAAGAAAAAAAACAAAGCTCGACATTCACTAGCACCTATCGCCTCTCATCCATCGCGGAGGCTCAGTGGTCGCCGCCGGTGAACCTTCGTACCCACTTGAAAGAGCAGGTCATCGTGGCCGGTGAGGCTTTGCGACCACTGTAAAGAGTGAGTCTCGCCACCACTAAGAAATCACGAAGCCAAAGTAAGTCTCAATTTCAGATAAAAATCTCAATTGGATCTGCGTTCATTCAAATTGAGGTGAAATCAACTATCATAACATCATTGGAGGTACTTTTATAGAATTTGAGTTAAAATTCTGATTTTTTATTTTTATTTTTGGCTGAAAGGTTATGATATAAAATGGATGAATAATCTATAATCATACATGAAAATTATGGGGATGAGCACGAAGAGGGTATTGCTGAAAAGGAGCGGAGTAAAGAAATCTTAGTTTTTATTTTAAAACTTCATATACGAAAATTTATTTAGTATCCAATCTTAACCTTTTGCACTGTATAGTAGATATTATTGTTGCAGATAATGAACTAGATATAGTTATTCTTGATAAATTTGGGAATGAGCATCATGAACCTACTGATGAAAATGAGCAGAGCATTATAATGATTGAAAAAGATGAAAAATCTAATCTTATGTATTTCAAGACTTCTACATATTGTGGTACTTTATTTTGCAGTCATTGTTACTTTTATGCCATACAGTAAATACAGTTGACCTCAGTGGCTCTCTAATTAGTTTCAAGAGAGAGAGCTTTCAAGAGATGTATGAATTATACTGTCTACATGCTCGGGAGATTGGCTTTAGTGTCAGAACATTTACTCAAAGGAACAACAATATTGGGGCTGTGATAGAGAAATATTATGTTTGTTCAAATGAGGGAGTTAGAAATAATATGACAATTGTTCCTTTGAGCAATCAACAAAAAAATGGAACACGGAGAAGAAATATTACACGCACAAATTGTAAAGCATCATTGAGGATGAAGAGAGGCCAAGATAGATTGCTTGAAGTCATTAAACATATTCAAGAACATAACTACGAGCTTTCCAGGAAAGAATGGAGTCACAGACATAGATCTCAAAGATCAATTATAGATGAGAAAGTTGTTCATATTCAAGACATGATTTCTAATTTAGTCTCTGTGGATACGACACTTGCTCACTACTGTTTACACAGCCCCGTCCTCTTGCGGGTTGTGCTAAAAAATGGCCGATCAAGTTTTTGGCGCTGTTGCTGGGGACTAAATGATTTAGTTGTGTTATTATGATAAGAATTGCATTGTTAATCTAGACATTGTTTTTTAGTTTTTGTTTTTCATTTCTTGTTTGTTTGTGTTTTGTTTTTGAAGGTTGATAAGCACGTAGAGTGGGAGGTCAAAACGTTGAAGGAATTCGGACACGGACTTCTTGTGTCATATCGCCTTCCCTAATCATTTGTGAGCTCATCTAAGGTAAACCACTTCTTTCCTTCAAACTTATTCTCACTTAGTGTCGAATAAGTTTGGGGGAATGAAGTGTGGTTATCTTGGATCTCCCCTTCATTTTTATTTTGTTTATTTTATATGTTGCATTGCATGTAAGTTGAATTAGTTTGGTTTTGTTTTTATTTTTGTCTTGTTTGCTCTTTTGCATGTTTAAATGCTTTAAATAACCGGAGGCTTTGGATGTTGATTTTTGATCTTGTGGAGATTTGTGGTTGAAAATGGTTGAAGTGTGGATTGGGTTATTATGTTGCTTATAATGAGATGGTTTTATTTGGAAAAATGACATGAAAGCATGTTATGACTTGGTGATATGTGGCTTGATAGATTCTAAAGTGCATTGTCTTTTGAACTTGGTTGAACCCATGTGAGTTTTGAGCCAAATATTGCTTTGTTCTTACAATCTTTTCTTGCTTGTGTGGTGATCATACATACTTGTTTTGTCTCTAGAACTTGCATTGTGTCTAACTCAAAATTACAATAGTGTGCTTGATGACTTGAAAATGATTTAAGGTCATCTTTTGTCTAGCCTACTCTATCCAAATTTTACTATTTCACACTATAAATCCCTTGTTAGCCCCTTTGAGACATGGGACCACATTTTTTTTCTACCTTGGGTTGAGAATGAGTAGTGATGAGGAATTAATGTTTATGAGAAGTTTGGAGTGCTTGAAATGAAATCACATTTTAGAGTATTTTGAGTTGAAAATGTCAAATTACCCCTCTTAGCTCTCACAATGAAAGATTGAAAAAAAAAAGAGATAAAATGAACACATTGAAAAAAAATGTGTTCAGATTAGATCATTGAAAAGAAAGAGCAAGAAAGGGTAGTAATATTGTATATCATGAGAAAGTTTCTAGACTCTAAGGTTTTTGAAGCAAGAAAGGTGGAAGAGAACTTGTGTAGTTCTACTTGGTTGATAATGCAAAATTTAGGTTTAATGATTAATTCTTGATTGTCAATTGGCCAAACGATCTCTATCTTACCAAAGAGCCTCCATTCTAAACTTGAACAAGCCCTTAATGATTCTTGTTTGAAAGCATACATAAGTGATGGAGATGATAGACCCTTTACAAGCATATGGTTGTGTAACGTCCCAATTTTATTACTCTTAATAAAAAGGAAATGTTAAACATGCCTTTATTAATAATTAAAAGAAATCACAATCCATACCAGTACCAAGTTTTTAAAAGTTACAGCAGAAAAAAAACAACATAATTAAACTCAATTCTTTTTATTAAAATCTTTATTCATCATGGGATCAAGACCACCATCATCGCATATTGACCCGCTACGCATCACCCGAGCCTACACCTGAAAAGATAAGCAGTTTTTGGGGTGAGTACTTTAAACTTAGTGGGGAGTGTCCAATCACTACCAAAAAAACTCTCATACATAACACCTCATACATAACGGACATTTCAAATATCCGTTATGTATGAGCGCGTTTTTTGCATAGATAACACATATTTCAAAAATCCGTTACGAGAGAAGTCTAATCTCTGATCATATATAATGTTTTCGAGTCTTACGTTATCTGTGAGTGTTATATATTGTTCACATTTATAACGCTCATTTGGTACCGTTATGCTTTGTGTTATGTTTAAACACATTATATAATGGTAACATTTACCGTTATGAATATCCGTTATGTATATGTATTAATTATTATTTTTTTAAGTCAAAATTAAATTATTTACGTAGAAAATATTAAAGATCTATACTTAGTTTCTATCCCGCGTTCATTTTAGACAATTCTAAAAAAATTGGTGTTCATCCTTTCTACTTGCAATGTCTCTCTCCGGTCGTCGAGTCAATCACCGGGGGTTTCACCGGTCATCTCTCTCATCTTCTCTCATTTGTATGTATATAGATCCAGTAGAAAAAAATAGCCCTCATTTATCTTCTACCCACGAACCTTCCCGCCGATTGTCGACTCAGTCGCCGGCGGTTTCTGTGAAATTGAAGCAAAGTTCAGGTTTTTTTTTGTATTTTCCCATTTTGGGATACCATTTATCAAAAGAAATGCTGTTAATCTTCTTTTATTTTTTATTTTCCTGTTTCTCCTTTTCGCGTGCGGAATTTTGTGGAGTTATATTTGGTAAGTAGACCCTCTGTTGTTAATCTTCTGAATGATTGCTTGATTTCCCGTGGAATGTTGAAAATCTCCTTTTAGTTTTGAGAATTTCATAAGAAGACCCAGACTGCATGGTCGTAGGTGTGAGATGTTCAACTACTCATGACTAGAAAGTATCGTATTTTTGTAAGCCTTATATATGCATATAGAAATATTGTTCTGCACCTTCTTCCAAGCTCTTAGATGAATAGTTTTGTAAAGATAATGAATGGCTTGAGTTTTGATAAGCCAATGGATTGGCGGTTCATTTGTCTCAGGTGCAAGAAACTGCTGCAAACGTTGATGATGCTGTTAGAGAGCTTCCAGATGCCAATACGGGGATATTCCTATAATCACTTATAACCTTTTTGTTTATTTATTTTCTCTTTTTTGGGCTATTTGACATTAATGATATGATCCTCTATCGTAGACGGAAGACTTAAACGAACCGATGGATGGAAAATCCCAAAACCTCTGAATCTAACCCACGAAATGATTTAGGATAAACGGAATCCCTAAACCCCAACGTGTTGTTGACGCAGCAACTCAGGGATGATGAATGACACACGAATGAGGGATGGTTAACTCACCGATTTGTCGATAAATGAATTCGTCTTGGAACAATCAAGATGAATTCGAAACTCTCAAGAGAGAATGTGAAACTCACGAAAATATTATATCAAAGTCTACTCTTTGTCTGAAAGAACCCTCTATATATATAGGGGTGAAAACCTAATGCAACTAGAAAACTAAACATAGAAAATAACTCCTAAGCTAATAAGGAAACTAATCCTTAGCCAAAACAAAGGATAAAAGTCAAAACTGACTCAACTAAGGCCTAAATTCGGCCACCCTAAATAAACCCACGAAAATAACAAAATTAAATACTAAAATGACTAAATAAATAATCTAAGAGTCTTCATAGATCAGCCCAAACATAAGATATTAAATTAACACATCTTGGGCTTCCTTCTCCAACTTCTCCAATGGGCTTCTTTGAGAACTCTTGAGCCCAAACTTCTTGAACCAATCCGCTTAGCACTTCCTTGAACTTCTTTGCTCGCACTCTCGTGATTGGCCCAACAGGAACTTGGATCGGACTACGGGCTGCATCAATTAAGTAGAAGCTCATGTCTTATTTAACTCGATCTGCAGAAACCCGAGGACTTATGAGAATTTCTATTTTATGATATTGTTAGTAGTCAAGAAAGGGCAGGAGCAAATATATAAAGATATTATTTTCATGATTCTAAGATTATATGAAAATTATAATGCATCATAGATATATATCAATCAATCATTTTAATGCTTGAAGGCTGAAGGCCTAAACAAGCATACTCCAATTCTAAGAGGCAGAGCTGTATTTTTAGCTTAAAGTTGAAACTTTCATTCTTGATCTAATGGATCTGATATATGCACGTCTACAGGTACGAGACAGCGGGGAAGAGATAAGCTTGAAACATTTTAAGCCAATAAAACGACTAGCATCTGGTGATACTGGAAGGTACATGTTTAACCCTGATACTACTTTAATAGATGAAGCCTCTAAACAATTAAAGACTTGACATTACTCAACATGTAGAATCAAGAATTGATAAATCTCTAACCTGAAGCAGAACATCTAGTGTTTCTTGCAATTTGAAAAGAGCTTAAAATATTAAAAAATTTATATCTAGCTTTTATTGGTGGGCTGGTTGAAGAAGCATGGACTGATAGAATCATTGGGAGGAAAAAATAATAATGAAAAAACATGGCTTACCCCTAAACATATACAGGTGTAAAAGAAGAAAAATATTGCTGCTAAATTTTTGAACTGATGTTGCCACCATGGTAACCATTGTATTGGTTTATCTGTTCAAATAGCGAGGAAAGAATAAGAATACTATGTTATAAAAAATACTATGTTATAAAAACACAAGCATACCTATTCATGCCAACTTAATTTGGTTTTCTTGCTAACTCACTGTGTTAGCTGCC